>CM072519.1:38519378-39136878 GCA_036898135.1 Oncomelania hupensis | reverse complement strand
CAAAAAAACAATTTCCACGTTTTTGCAATTCTGTGCGAAATGAGTCCTAAATAGTCCATAAATGACATTTTAAAAAGTTTTTGCATCCATCCGTCTGTCTGTCCGCCATCTGCCATCTGCCTTTGACCATTTTTCACAAAATTTCACTTTATAAAAAACGACTAACAAACAAACTCCAAGGTCACGGTCACTGGAGCTGTTTAAAGTCGGTTAGTACAGGCACTTTGAAGTGACCTTGAACCAAACTATGAGAGATATACAGTCCAAACTTCTTGTAGTTACACATGATAGATTGATCTTTCATATATGTTCCCATTTTTTGCGTTGATCTCGAAGGTCAAGGTCCTTTTAGGCTAACAAGAACATTTTACAAAATATGTCATCCTACTGTGGAATGGCTTTATACTTAAGCCTTAGTATGCAACAACACCGGGTTATTTGAACATACCTGAAGGTCAAGGTCATCCCAAGATCAAGGTCTCTGAAGGTTAAGGTCATCCCAAGGTCAGATTTTTTTGGCATAATACAACTTTTGCTGTAGTTTATTTGATAGTACATGAGTGTATTTGGAGCCTAGGTCAGGGTCATCTTAAGGTCAAGAGCTTGGAAAGATCATAGTCGGTATTACTTTGCATCTTAATGCCACTGTTTCATTTTTGTTTCTGGGCACTAATTTTCATGTTAAATATTGCAAGTTCCATAAGAAACATGTGAATCATATGGACTTCGCACTTCTAGTTATTTCTATGTTAATACTTTAACTACTGCTAAGATTTATAGGTCATTCATATTTGCACTTTCTAAAAGGTCAAGGTTGCTGCGCTTCATCATTTTTTAAACCTGTTTTGCGCGGTTTCAAAATAGGCTGAACCGGTTTTGATAACTATAGATAATTCAGATAGTGGCTCATCTTTCTTTGTTTAAACTATAGATAATTTAGATAGTGGCCCATTTTTCTTTGTTTAAACTATACATAATTCAGATAGTGGCCCATCTTTCTTTGTTTAAACTATACATAATTCAGATAGTGGCCCATCTTTCTTTGTTTAAACTATAGATAATTCAGATAGTGGACCATTTTTCTTTGTTTAAACTATAGATAATTCAGATAGTGGCCCATCTTTGTTTGTTTAAACTATACATAATTCAGATAGTGGCCCATTTTTCTTTGTTTAAACTATAGATAATTCAGATAGTGGCCCATCTTTCTTTGTTTAAACTATAGATAATTCAGATAGTGGCCCATCTTTCTTTGTTTAAACTATAGATAATTCAGATAGTGGCCCATCTTTCTTTGTTTAAACTATACATAATTCAGATAGTGGCCCATCTTTCTTTGTTTAAACTATATATAATTCAGATAGTGGCTCATCTTTCTTTGTTTAAACTATACATAATTCAGATAGTGGCCCATCTTTCTTTGTTTAAACTATACATAATTCAGATAGTGGCTCATCTTTCTTTGTTTAAACTATAGATAATTCAGATAGTGGCCCATCTTTCTTTGTTTAAACTATAGATAATTCAGATAGTGGCCCATCTTTCTTTGTTTAAACTATACATAATTCAGATAGTGGCCCATCTTTCTTTGTTTAAACTATAGATAATTCAGATAGTGGCCCATTTTTCTTTGTTTAAACTATAGATAATTTAGATAGTGGCCCATTTTTCTTTGTTTAAACTATACATAATTCAGATAGTGGCCCATTTTTCTTTGTTTAAACTATACATAATTCAGATAGTGGCCCATTTTTCTTTGTTTAAACTATAGATAATTCAGATAGTGTCCTATCTTTATTTTTTTACTGCAGATAATTCAGCTCTGTGGGTTCGGGCAAATAGAATAGACCCAACGTTTCCCGGCGTGTCGTAAGAGGCGACTAACAGGGGTGATGTTAGCACGGCATCACTGGGCGAAAGTCTTCTACACAGAAGTCACCGGCCAGGGCGGAGGAACCTCACGTTACTACAGGTTCAACGACCACGTGCTCAGGGCCAAGGCGAGCCACACTGTATTCGTGGATTTCGGCTGTGGCCAACAGCCTGGAGAGGATTGGGCCCTGCCAGGTCTTTTTTTTTGCCCAAGACACAACACATGATGAGGCTATCCACTAATTCCATGCCGGATCGGTCGTCGCCCGGCTACACAAGGACCGCGCCTTCCGTTGGCCACCAGGACGGAGGTGAAAAGTATGCTACTGATGGACAAATTAGCAAGATCCGCACGAGAAACAACATCGTCATAGGAACCTGGAATGTCAGGACCCTAACTGCGGAAGGAAAATTAGAAGAACTGGCCCACGAGCTGGACCACTATCGATGGAACGTTCTAGGTATCAGCGAACTGCGCTGGAAAGGCCTAGGTGAAACAACGACTGACAAAGGCCACAAGCTCTATTTCAGCGGTAGAGATGACAGGCACGAACACGGCGTTGGATTCTTGGTCCACAAGAACATTCTAGCCACTGTCATGGGTTGCCGCCCAGTCTCCAGTAGACTCATTACCATCCGTCTGAGAGCAACCCCTTTCAACATTACCATCATCCAGGCCTATGCTCCAACATCAGACTATGAAGACAGCGAAGTGGAGGATTTTTATGAAAATATACAGGCGGCCCTTGACCAAGTGCCGAAGAAGGACATAGTCATAGTGCAAGGCGACTGGAATGCCAAGGTTGGCCAAGATGCGCACCACAACTGGGGAGACACATGCGGACCCCACTGCAACAACGAGACAAATGACAGGGGTCTGAGGCTATTGGAGTTTGCCAGATACAACAATCTGGTACTGGCAAACACGCTTGGTCTTCACAAAAAATCCAGACGATGGACATGGCACAGTCCCGGCGGGGAACATCACAACCAGATCGACTACATCATGGTCAAGAAACGCTTCAGATCAAGCATCAACATTGGCAGGACACGCACTTTTCCAGGAGCAGACATTGGAAGTGACCACGATCTCGTGATGATGTCTTTCCGGCTCCATTTGAAGAGAGTAAATACAGCAAAGTGCACTAGGCTGAAGTTCGACCTGGACAAACTGCAAGACCCGGAGGTGGCAAAAATATTTCAGGCCACAATTGGAGGGAAATTTGCACCGCTGCTTATTTTTGGGGCAGGCGAAGTAGATGTCAACACCATGACCAATACCTTCAACTCAGCTGTAACAGATGCCGCCACTGAGATCCTTGGCAAGCACCGACCAAAGAAGAAGCCGTGGATCACACCTGAACTTTTGGATCTGTGTGATAAACGAAGAGAGTTAAAAAAGAAAAAGAACACCTCACAGGGAGCTGATGTCTACCGAAAAATCAACAATGACATCCGAAAAGGCATGCGCACAGCAAAGGAGAACTGGATAGAAGATCAATGCCAGGAAATAGAGAACAATCTGAACAAGAACAACAGCAAGAAGGCCTACCAGACTGTGAAGCGGCTGACAAGTGTTAAACAGCCCAAAGTCTCCACTATCCAAAGCAAGTCTGGCATTTGCCTTACAGAAGAACAAGAAGTCTTGGACAGATGGACAGAGTACTGCTCTGACCTTTACAACCATACACCAAATGGAGACCCATCAGTTCTAGCATGTCCCGAGAGCAGAGAAGAAGAAGAAATCCTCCCAATTCTCCGGGAAGAAGTTGAGGCAGCAGTGCAATCGCTGAAGAAAGGGAAGTCAGCGGGAGTGGACAACATACCAGCGGAACTGCTACAAGCAGGAGGAGAAGCGATGACTGATGCTCTCACCATTATCTGTAACAAGATCTGGCAGAGTGGGGAATGGCCTACACCATGGACCCAGTCGCTTGTCATCACTCTTCCCAAAAAAGGTAACCTTCAGGAGTGTGAAAATTACCGCACCATCAGCCTCATCAGCCATCCCAGCAAGGTCCTCCTGAAAATAATACTCAACAGGTTGAAACCACAAGCTGAACAAATCATAGCTGAAGAACAAGCAGGATTCATGGCAGGGCGAAGTACCACTGAACAGATTTTCAACCTCAGAATAATCTGTGAGAAATACCTACAGCACCAACAACATCTATATCATGTGTTCATAGACTTCAAGAAGGCATTTGACCGAGTCTGGCATGCAGCTCTATGGGCAACCATGAAAGTGTACAACATCAGCCCTAAAATTATAGAAGTCATCAAAAGCCTGTATGACAAGGCTACCAGTGCAGTCCTCCATAACAGCGTCATCGGGAACTGGTTCAGAACAACAATCGGTGTGCGTCAAGGATGCCTACTCTCCCCAACACTCTTCAACATCTTCCTAGAGCGCATCATGTCAGATGCTCTTGCAGATCACGAAGGCACAGTCAGCATAGGGGGCAGAGCAATCTCCAATCTTCGTTTTGCGGATGATATTGATGGATTGGCTGGAGAGGAACAAGAACTTGAACAGCTTGTACAGAGGCTTGACACCACCTCCAGAGCTTATGGAATGGAAATAAGTGCAGAGAAGACCAAAATGATGACCAACAACACCAATGGCATCAACACGGACATCAAAGTACAAGGCCAATCCCTCAACACAGTGCACAGCTTCAAATATTTAGGAGCCATTGTGTCAGACAATGGGTCTCGACAGGAAGTCCTCTCCAGGATCGCACAAACAACTGCTGCCCTGACAAGGTTGAAGCCCATTTGGAAAGACAGAACCATCAGTCTACATTCCAAAGTAAGACTGCTGCGCTCTCTGGTCATCTCCATCTTCCTATATGCTTGCGAAGCATGGACCCTCACAGCAGATCTCCAACGAAGAATACAAAGCATGGAGATGAGGTGCTACAGAAGACTTCTGTGCATTTCCTATACCCAACACATCACCAACGTTGAAGTCCGACAGACCATCACACAAGCCATTGGACAACACGATGACCTGCTCACAGTGGTGAAGAAACGGAAACTCCGATGGTATGGCCACGTCACCAGATCATCAGGCCTTGCAAAGACCATTCTGCAAGGCACAGTGCAAGGAGGTAGAAGAAGGGGGAGACCGAAAAAGAGGTGGGAGGACAACATTCGAGAATGGACTGGTTTGACACTGAGCGAAGCCATGAGGGCTGCTGAGGACAGAGAAAGATGGAGTATGCTGGTTAAGCGATCATCTGTGGTGCCCCTACGACCTTCGGGTTATGGGACAGGATAGGATAGGATAGGATAGGCAGATAATTCAGATAGTGGCCCATCTTTCCATATTTTCATCTTGCTTCTTTAGGATTTAGTCGAGTTACAGCACCACCAAGAACATTAATACTTTTTAAAATGCTCTTCTTTCGAATATATATACATTTAAAAAAATATATATTTGAATGTCTTTTGATCTTTTGTTTTTCTTCTCCTTCTTTTGATGGCAGAATGTGTTTACAAGGGTACGGCTTACGCCCAAGGTCGGATCTGGGACGATGGATGTACCTATAAGTGCGAGTGCGTGGACTCCACCCGCGGACAGTACAGATGTACCGAGAGGTCAGGCAGTGCATACGCACCGAGAATTCATAAATAACAAATGGAGCCTAGTTAAGCCTAAATATATAGGGAACATGTCAAATCGCACACTCACACATACACACACACAGACACACACACACACACACGCACACATACACACACTTCGATAACTTTATTATCTACAACCAAAACCGTTAACTTTTACAACGTTGTAATGAACTCAGCACAGTTCGTCCCTCTCACACACCCTTCTACACTGGTTGATAGATGTCGAGCGAGACTTGTACTCTGCTGCCGTGATACTGCAATGAGCTGTAGTCCAGACATACCCTTCTTGAGCACTAGTCCACATACATTTACACACAAACTAGCGCACCTGCGTGCGAACATACTTACTGATATTGCTTGAAGGAAAACTGATGAAGAAGAAGTTTATGGAGCGGCGCGCAACCATTAAGATTTGTTACCAAACTGTTCAGTGGATGAAATACACAATACAGAGTATATTTAGCCAAGTGACAACGGACATATAAGTTGCACATTGAAAATGTATTGGTAAACAGTGACACCCACTGGATTCACAAAACAAATATCATCAATGAAGGCATCATGCAATGGTACGCACAGGTTGCTGACTGCTTGTAATTTGATGGTAGATGCCCGGCCTACTACTTCCTGCCTGCTGGCTGCTTCTACGTGAGCGACCCCAGAGACAGGTGCTGCAAGGCTGTGCAGTGCACGGGTACTCCTCCACCCGAACCTCTCACCACCCCAGACCAACCCGTCACCAGTGGCAGTATCATCACGACGCCCCCCAGTAAGTACTTTATTTTTATTTTTATTTTTATTGTCGTTGTTAATTTGTATTTCCTTTTTTTTCTTTTTTTTTTTTTTGGGGTGGGGGTAGGGGTGAGAGAGAGAAGGGGGTAGGGTGGGGGGCGCCTTGCATCTCCGTAAACTTGTATCTACAGGGGTGAAAACAGTGACGATGTTGTCGGTTTACTGACTCAAAAGTGGCTGCTGTTGCTCCGATGGTAATAGAAGTGGCGACGACAATCAACAGCGCAAGTTTAATGACTGGTGGACGTGGAGTTGGCATATGTTTGACATCCAATCAAATTTTCTCAGCTAGACCACGCCAGCTGTAGCTCAGCGTTATCCGGAACAAAAAGGAGTACGGCCAAACATTACCTAATTCTGTTCGTCATCTAAACCTACCCACCTCCTTAAAGCAACCACCAGACTGAAAGAAGCAGTAAGATGGCCAGTGCTTTAAAGCCACTATTGATTGATTGATTCATTGTTGCTTTAGGTCCAGCGGACTCTTCCGAGCCAAATCAGGACCGGACAACCCCCGATCCGCATAAAAGATCTGCTGAAACAACCCCAGTGGGAAAATTGAATGCCCTCCACCGGCCAGTCACTTTACAATAAAGACATCCCACGCGGGGGACGGCTGAGGGTTGACCTCAACTACGCGAACACCCCGGTTACAAAAACAAAATAGAATACAAACATCATTATAAATCATCAACCAAACACATACATATAAAATGCCTATAGTGCCAAATAGTACATTCATAGGAAGCCCTAGTGACCACCCGGCAGAAAGCGTCCAACACTCCCAAGCTGATCCAACAGACCTCATACACAGACAAGGAGTCTTGTCCAGGAAGAGTTTTCAAGAAAAAAGGTAGGTCATTGATCTAGCGAAGAAGAAGATAGTATAGCAGAGTGAAGGACAGAGCAGGAATAGGAAAAAGTAAATGAGGAAGACAGCGACAGTGGGAATTTAAAGCACTAAATTTCCATAAAGTGGGGATACTATTTATACTGAAAACCCCCGGCACTCCAACGGGGGGGTACTGTTGCCGCAGTGAAGCGTCTTGCCTATAAAGGAAAGACAGGTTTTCAACTGTGGCTTTCACTGTTCCCTTTATAGGTTTGAACAATCTACAGTGGCAAGATTGCTCATGACCCCAAGGGGTAAAGCCACTATTAATGTCACATACTATACCATGACTCACAAGTGCAATGTTTATGGCGTTGCTAGGCGAGTGCCTCTCTAACGGAAGTAGACAAAAGTGAAAACAGTCATAGAGTTGCTTCCCCTGTACCACACTCCCCGTGCATTTCGTGCTATAACACGCGTCTAAGCGCTCACAGCAAAAGTCCGTATCCATCATTCCTTTTTTGGCACTTGCTCAGTGTGGTGTGTCTACTCTAGCTCTCATTTTTGCTGTCTTACTGCGTTCGTCCTGTAGTTTGCTGTTACTACCGCCGGCGGAGTTTTAGGTTTCCTTGTCATTTCTCACCGTAGCTGTTCGTCGGCTTCAACCCCGTCTATGCGCGTCTCTTCTACTTCGGCGGCCGTTCGTTATAAGGAATGTCGAGTTTCCTCTGTACCTTCCTTCGTTTCCTGTTCTGTTTCTGTTCTGTTTGTTTATTGTCTTTTCCAGCAAGCTGATAAGACATTTTTTAAAAAAAAAAAAATAAAAATAAAAAAAAAAAAAAAAAAAAAAAAAAAAAATATGTTAGATTAGATTACCAACAGGAGAGTCCAGCAATACTTTGGACAGTTTGATTCCGAGTTGAAAATCTACATCACTGAAACTGACCTTCCCTTGCAATTCATATGGCAGTAAAGGCTTAATTTGATCACATTCAAATAAAACATGCTGTAATGAGATGGATGCATCACAAACACACTTTACATCTTTACAGTGCTTAGTTTTAATGGCATTGAGCAAAATTCTGTTAGTCATCGTAAGCACAGCTCTTGAGTAACCATTTAATGGATTGTCTTGTTTCTTAAAGTCAAGAGTACTTTTCATTATATTTTCAATTTCATTTTGAATTTCTTTTGAAGATTTCATAACTTCAATGTATCGAGAATTTAATTGTAAAGCACCTTGTTTAGCCCCTTTATCTGCTAATTCATTATAGAAAAAACCACAATGTGATGGTAACCAGCAGAAAGAGATGTTTGTGCCATTAATGATTAAGCTGTGAATAATATGCCTAATTTCTATTATTAAATCTATTCTATTTTTATTATTTTGAGATTGTAATGCTTCTAGCACTGACATTGAATCAACACATATAACTATTTGAAAAATACTGATCTGAAGACTGGATATGTTTCTTAGTGCCATTAAGATTGCTATCAGTTCGGCTGTAAATATAGATATATTCTTGCCCAAGTAAAATGATTCGTTCATTTTTAAATCAGGAATAACATATGCTGCACCTGTTTCACCTGATGATAAAACAGAACCGTCAGTATACACTTTTAAATGTTGAGAATAAACAGAATCTATGTGTTCACGAGCCTCAGTTGTAACTAAGTTACTATTAACACTTTTGAATGTGTTGCAATAATGAATATCAAAATTACCCTTCATCATCTCCCAAGGAGGCATTGGTGAAGAAATATCTGTCTTAAGTCTTTTTATGTCCTCTAACGTAGAATCAATTAAGTCTTTAGTATATGTAGAAATCGTTTCTAAGAATCTAACATTTTGTGCTCGTTTTGGGTATTCTAAATCAGACCTAAACAACAACTCTTCATTAGTACTATTGCAAATATTATGTGCTCTTACGATATATTTAACACAAGCCAACTTTCTCTGTTCATCCAGGGGCATAATTCCTGCTAACATATAAGCTTTAGATGTATTTGTATGCACGGGAACACCTAGGGCTAATTTTATAGCCTTGCTCTTCGGAGCAGAAAAATATGCTTCCTGCCCGTACATTAATTTAGATCTGACAAGTGAAGTTGCTAAATGAACGAGTGTCTTTATATCTTGACCCCAAGATTTTGTACTAATGATCTTTAATAAATAATAACTTTTTAAAGCATTCTGAATTAAATACTCAATATGTCTTGTCCATTTTAACTTCCTTGTTAGATATACACCTAAAAATTTAATCTCAGCAGTATATTCAATTTCTTCATTTTCTATCAATATTTTAGGCAGTTTTCTTGGTACTTGACAGTTACTAAAAAGCATCATTTTAGTTTTTTCCTTAGATAATTCTAGGCCATTAGATATCATGTACTTGTTTAAACTATTTATTTCTGTTTGATAAACTAAAGTAATGTGTTTTATTTCATACAAAGAAGTTTTCTTTTTTAGATTAACATTCATCCATATAGCAATGTCATCAGCATATTGAACAAGAGTAACCCTGTTACTGAAAACTTTTGGCAAATCGTAGATTAAAATGTTGAACAAAATTGGAGATATTATTGCCCCTTGAGGAATACCCATATTCGTCGAATGACTTGATGAATCCTTCGTTTCCTCCCCTGCCGACATTACCTCTGTTTTGCTACGTTACGCTTCCGCTCCTGCGCCGCCTGCTTTGTCTTCTACCCTTCAGGTTTGTAGAGTGGTGGTGGTGAGGTGTGGAGTGGCGGTAGTGAGGTGAGGGGTGGCTCCTTGGTCTTGCCAGAAGTGACCTTGGAGCCGTTTCTGGTCACGGTTACGACCAGAAACATATAAGTGGTCGCCCTAGTTTAGGACCACATAATTTTTCCGGCAGGGATGCCCCGGCTAGTCCGATCAGGCTACCTGCCGAAGCCTTCCCTTCTGCTTCCTGCGGGATTCAGACCGGGTCGGGACTTCTGGCTAATGTTGGCTCCTTGGTCTTGCCAGAAGTGACCTTGGAGCCGTTTCTGGTCAAGGTTACGACCAAAAACATATAAGTGGTCGCCCTAGTTTAGGACCACATAATTTTTCCGGCAGGGATGCCCCGGCTAGTACGATCAGGCTACCTGCCGAAGCCTTCCCTTCTGCTTCCTGCGGGATTCAGACCGGGTCGGGGCTTCTGGCTAATGTCGAGCTTGAGACATATAAAGCACTGCACGCAGTGTTACGTCCAGCTGCGACAGGGGGTGTGGCTTCCGGTTCGTCCGGTTTGTCCCTCACCGCCCCATTCCAGCCCCCATTGCACTCCACTTCCGCTTGCGGTCGTGGGGCGGGGCCTCTGGCTACTGTCGAGCTTGAGACATGTAAAGCACTGTTCGCAGTGTTACGTCCGGCTGCGACAGGGGGTGTGGCTTCCGGTTCGCCGGTTTGTCCCTCACCTCCCCATTCCAGCCCCCTTTGCCCTCCACTCCCGCTTGCGGTCGTGGGGCGGGGCTTCTGGTTTCCGGTACGGGGGTATGGGTCACTCGTTACCTTCTCCCGTTCCCGGTTTGGCTTCTCCCCCCCCCCCCCCCCATCCCCCTTTGTTTTCCACTTCCGCTTGCGGTCGTGGGGTGGGGGCTCTTGGTTCCGGTTCGGGAGGTACGGTACACCCGTTACCTTTCCCTGTGTCCGGTTTGGCACCTCCCTCCCATCCTCCTTTGTACTCCACTTCCTTTTGCGGTCGTGGGGCGGGGGCTCTGGTTTTCGGATCGGGGGTTACGGTTCACCAATGGCCTCTTCAGTTCCGGTTTGGGTCGAGCATTCCCTGTTCACCCTTCGGTCTCTGCCACTTCCGGGTTTGGTTGTGGATCGGGGGTACTGGCGTCCGGTTCTGATGGTGCGGTTTTTTCGTTCGTTACCTACTTCCGGATCACATGCACATGTCAATTTGCCTTTCTGTGCGCCAACTTCTGGTTGGTGTGAGGTACACTTGGTTCCTCCTACCCTAGTTCCTGTTGTCACGGGTACGGGGGTGTTTTTATATCAGGCCCTTTCACCTGATGCTCTTTTGAAGACGCCGTTCAGCGCGCTGCGGCTTTGTCCTCGGGTGGTGGAGGAGGTTTCGGTGCCCCTCCCACCACTCCATTTCTTCCTAGGCGGGCCTCTTGCTTCTGCCGAGTCTGATGAGGCTTGCCTTGTATTCAGGGCGTCTCCTAGGTTTGACTTTTTTGGAGATTGGGCCTCTTCTACGGCTAGAGGACTTATCGAGGGCGAGGCCTCTTCCTCTTCGTTCGAGACGATGCCTCGGTTCCCTAGAGCTTCCTCTGTGGGCTTTTTTCTGAGTTCGTCCTCATTACCCGGTGTTTCCGGGAAGTTCCTCTCTCGGTCAGTGGTCTGGCACAGATAGAGGGGTTTATTGTTCGGTCCCTTGAGTATGCTTCTCTCGCTGACGCGCTGCCTGCTGCGCTGTCTTCGGCTGGGCAGGTATTCTGGGACGACGTTTCGTTCTTTTCGGTGAGGTCCTTGTTACAGGCCCACTATACCTCCTTCGTTCTGGGTTGCGAATCACAGGCTTTTGCCTATATCAACCTGCTCCTTGTGCATCGTGACGCTTTTCTTCAGTCAGCGTCCCTTTTGCCTCCGCTCTTTTCCTCTCGCTTCGGGTGGGACCCTTGGTACCCGACTCTCCTTTTGGGTCCTTACGTTCGCGCGCCTGTTCGTGAGGAGTCGGAGCGGTCCAAGTCGGATGGTTTCGCCTTCTGGGCTCGGACCATACCTTCGGCCCCGCCTTTCTTTCCTGACAGGGGTTTGAGGTCGCTCGGTCCGTGGTCGCTCTTCTCGGGGTGTACGGGGTGGTATCCCCTCTTCCCATGGCAGGGTTGAGGTGAGCCGTAGGCGTTTGCGCAGTGGCGCGTTTTCCTCCGATCCTCTCCCTGCCTTTCCACCCCTAGGTGTTCTATCCCTCCGGGCGGTTGGCTTGGCTCGCCAGTTTCATGCTTGGCTCGGCCTCCCCTCCGCCAGCAGTTGGGATCAAGAGGTGTTTCGGTCGGGGTTCGACTTTCATTGGGGTTCCTCTCGGCCCCCTTTCCGTCGCTCCCCGCCTTTGTTCCGCCCCCTGTCTCCTGTTGAGGCTCAGACTCTTCTGGACTCGGAGGTCATAGCTCTTCTTCTTTTGGTTTGTTTTGCAGTCCTTGGGTTTCACAAGGATTGTCCTAGAACTCGCTACTGTGGTTCGCGGACTCAGGGTGCGGTTCTCTGCTTATCTTGATGACCGGTTGGTCAAGGCTAGTTCTCACGTTCTCTGTCTGGTGCACACCAGGCTCGTTCTCCTTTAAACGCGGCGCTTGGGGTTCTCTGTGAACTCTCTCAAGTCCGTGTTGTCTCCATCTCCGGTTTTCAACTACCTGGGGTTGTCGTTCGTCACTCGCAATTGGTCGGTCCGCCCTTTAGCTCGTCGGGTGCAGAGGCTTCAGTCCCTTCTGCTCCCTTTGGAGAGTCAGGAGGTCGTTTCAGCCAGATGTATGGCCTCCCCTTTGGGGTCGTTTTGAGTCGATGGTTTCTCTGGTTCCCCTCGCGGGAGTTCGCAAGCGGCCGATTCAACGTTAAAGCCTCCTTTTGTGGTTAGCTTTTTCGTTTGTACGCTTGTAGCCAAGCATACAGCGGCTCTGTCTTGTCTTAGCCGACCTTCTGAGTCGCCCTCTTTGTGTGTCCACTCGGTATGGACCCTATCCCTCTCTGTTCTTCATCCGGTTTGGGCGGAGTGGCTTAAACCTCTGATCGATCTTTTTGCCACTCGTTACTCTTCCAGGCTCCCCTGTTTGTGTCGCCGGTCGCAGACTGCCTGGCTTGGGCGGTGGGCGTGTTGTCCATTTCTTGGGAGGGGTTGGAGGCTTCGGCCTTTCCGCCATTCTCCCTCCTTCCTCAGGTTCTCAGGGAAGCCGAGGAGGAGTCTCCTTCTGTCATTCTCGTGGCTCCCCTTTGGCCAGCTCAGCCCTGGTTCCCCGATTTCCTTCGTCTTCCCCAGGGGCGGTGCATTCCTCTCGCTCTCGTGCGAGATCGCTTCTGCAGCCTCGTTCCGGGTTTCCTCACGGCGACCCAAGCGTTCTCCGTCTTCACGCTTGGCTGTTGTCTGGCCTTCTATAAGAGGTTTCTGAGCTTCAGGTGGCCTCGGAAGGTTCCAGCCGGCATCCTGTTTCCTTATCATACTCGACGGGATGGCTTCTTGGTTTCGATTCTATGGTCGCGGTCCTACTTTCCCGGCCCTCTTTTTCAGCCTGTTCAAGGTAAAGTTGTTGCAGTTAAAGTTGCTTCCCTCCGTCCTTTTCGTGCTAATCTGCACTTGTGAGTCATGGTATAGTATGTGACATTAATATTAAAATTTTATCTCTAAATTTATTATTAATAAGCATACTTACCATGACTCACTTTTATGTCCCTCCCACCTCCCCGCAGTTCCAAATAAGGAATGATGGATACGGACTTTTGCTGTGAGCGCTTAGACGCGTGTTATAGCACGAAATGCACGGGGAGTGTGGTACAGGGGAAGCAACTCTATGACTGTTTTCACTTTTGTCTACTTCCGTTAGAGAGGCACTCGCCTAGCAACGCCATAAACATTGCACTTGTGAGTCATGGCAAGTATGCTTATTAATAATAAATTTAGAGATAAAATTTTAATTTAACGTTCGGGTCCTATGGGGATCAAACCTGCAACCTCTGGAACACATTGGCTTATCGCTCTTTCCAACTGAGTTATTCTAAGACCTTAATCCACTTTGTCGACAATGACTACAAAGATGATGACGATCATGATGATCATTATGATGATGATGATCATCATCATCCTCATCATGAATATGACCATCATGACGATGATGTTCCGATTACAGAGCCATGCGTGTACAAAGATGGCAAGCAGTACTCTACAGGAGACCAGTGGGCCGATGGCTGTGGCCTGCGATGCAAGTGTGATGATGGCAATACCAACCAGTACCACTGTGACGACAGGTATTCCTTCTACGAATATTCATAATTATAGAGATTGTTTCTATAATCAAGACAGGCCGGCATTTGGCTCCTTGTAATTGCTGATTACATTAAAGTGTTTCCAATAGATACATCTGGAAGCACAACAAAAGAAAACTATTGACAGTGTAGAGGTCTGGCAGCCATGGTGACAGATCTAGCAGACATAATATTTCCTTCATGACATTGTGTGTGTTACACGGTTGTTATTTTTATCAATGGTTGATTCAGCCCCGATGCTTGAATCTTGATAAGGATAACTCAGATTCGTTTATCCACGCAACCTGTTCACTCAGCAACAAGGCAGGAATCGTCGTATGAAGTTTTCCAACTTTATTCAGCATACATCAACTGCATACAAGATTGCTCAATGGCTTCTTCCACTCCCAAGTAGATAAAGTGCACCACTTATATAGTCTCTCTATAATCGAGAGAAAGTTCGAACATTCCAGCATGACGCAATAACACCCAATCAAAATAAAACTCGTCACCGGAACTATGCACCGTCTTCATATAACCTTATTTAGGTTAGAAGAATCTCTTAGCTATTACCACATTTATCTAGATGCTTCGATCGATAGTAAACAAGTAATTTTAGAAAATTCTCCAATAATATCGACCAACGAAAATTATCAACATTATACAAAGCTTCTTCTAACAACAATGCAAAGTCAAATCAAAGGTAAATACACTCTGTTATTGCATGCTTTGCAAAACATAACGATCGGATCTATCGTGTGCGTCTCAAACATAACAGTGTGACAACAGTTTCTTATTTTCGTGTTGATGTTGTTGATATTGAATGCTTGCATGGCGCATTTTCTCCATGCTGATGATGATGATGATGATGATGATATGATGATGATGATGATGATGATGATGATGATTATGATGATGATGATGATGATGATGATGATGATGATGATGATGATGATGATGATGATGATGATGATGATGATATAGTCTTGTACATCGCCAATATTCAATAAGAACATGCTCAGTGTGCTTACAGAGAATAGAGAGATTAGCCACCAGATGTTTCAAATGACGAATAATTTATGGTAGCTCAGTGCGCTCAAGAAGAAAAAAAAAGACAGAAATATAAGGAGAGGGGGGACAATATCAGCGCCAGTATCAGTAGTCAAAGAGGAAGGGTTTCAGCTGCTTCTTGAATGCTTCCTTTCAGACACACGCTCGCAGCGATTGTGGTAGTCTGTCCCACGGCTGTGATGCTTGCACATTCAAATGACCCCTGGTCTTTTTAGACATATTCAAATTCTTCTTCCTTTCCCGAATCCAGGTGCCCTGTTTTCACGAACGTGCCACAATACTGCCACCTGGTCAACGACCCCAACGATCCTTGCTGCAAGACCATTCGTTGCGGTCATCTGGAAGTGGTGACCGGCAACAGCCTGCCTACTGCTTCTCCAACCCTGGCCCCCTCAATCACCAACGTCATGCCCATTGGCACTCACACCACCTTCTCTGGCCGCAGCCCTCTGACGCCGTCCTACTCCGGACCCTCCGTAGTGGGCAGCAGAAGTAAGAACTTCTTGGTGTGTGTGTTGGAGGGTTTGCTAATTGCATTCGATTTATATTATGTTGTTATGTTGTTATGTTGTTATGTTATGTTATGTTATGTTATGTTATGTTATGTTATGTTATGTTATGTTATGTTATGTATATACGTGTGTATCCGAATCTAGTTCCGTTCAGTGTTGGTTTTGTTGTCGTGTGGATTCTCTAGTCGCATCTGTCTGTCAATCCAAGCCACTACTGATTGTCCAAAGAGGACAGTTAATGTGAAAAGCATTGTTGCTGGTGTTTCACATGCACAGCTCATGCTTACATATATGCCTTAAAACCATTCAGTGTTTTGTTTATAGGGTATGTGTATGATACGATGCACACATATAGACACATACAATCTATAGGTTATAGAAGCCGATATTAGTGTTCCTTTAGTTTTGACGATAAGTATGTATTGAAGTCATTAAAAACACGTTTGTATTGCTGCTGCTGTTGATTACGTGTATCTAAACCTGTGCGTGTGTTGTAAGTGATATCATTGTATGTGTGTGTGTAAGTTTATGAGAGAGACAGACAGACAGACAGAGAAAGGAGAGGGGGAGAGAGAGGGAAGTGCTGTTGATTGGGCACTCCTCTTCAAAAGTTGAACTATTCCTGCATGCGGTTTCTTAATTAATTGTTGTTTGTTTCTTAAATATATCCGTTTGCCACTATGCCGATGCGCTACAAGCTTACATTGACGTTTCTGTTCGTTTGCAGACGCCTGCGTCTACAAGAACAAAGCTCACTTGCAGGGTGAGAGCTGGGATGATGGCTGTGATTTCGTGTGCGTGTGCGACGATGCATCCACTGGCGATTACACTTGCACAAGCAAGTAAGACCAGGAAAAGTGGGGAGAATAAGAGTGTCACTAGGAAGATTTAGCTGGAAAGATACATCCTGTCTAACTGAGAGAGAGTTGGGGTCGGTGTTTTTTTTCTTCTCGCTTGTAATATTAATTGATGTTGATGTTAAAGATAGGACCATCAGTCTACACTCCAAGATAAGATTGCTGCGCTCCCTTGTCATCTCCTTCTTCCTACACTCTTGCGAAACATGGACCCTCACAGTAGATCTACAACGAAGAATACAAAGCATGGAGATGGGGTGTTAGAGAAGACTTCTGGGCATTTCTTATAGCCAGCACATCACCAAGACAAGTCCGACAGACCATCACACAAGCCATTGAACAACACAATGACTTGCTCACAATGGTGAAGAAACGGAAATTCAGATGGCATGACCACGTGACTTCAGGTCTTGCAAAGACCGTCCTGCAAGGCACGGTGCAAAGAGGTAGAAGAAGAAGGAGACAGAAAAGGAGATGGGAAGACAACTTTCGAGAATGGACTGGCTTAACACTGAGTGAACCCACGAGGGTTGCTGAGGACAGAGAAAGATGAAGTACACTGGTTAAACGATCATCTGTGGTGTCCCAACGACTTTTGGGTTACGGGATAGGGCAGGATAGATAGTATAGGGTGTTTTGTCTTGAATAGTGCGATCCTCTACGTCAGTAGACATGTTCATTATGGATTTAAGAGTAGGAAAGGATGTTATCGAAGCATCTTGGTTAATAAGGGTGTTGCGAGGCGAGAGTGAATATTCTTTTTAGCTATCACTATATTTGTCACCATGCTACACCAAAAAACTTGTACACGTGTCTCTTAAAAATTAATGAATGATTTATTAGTAGTCTTATGTCTTATTTGAAAAACATGTAGTCATATCTGTTTTGCTTCGTTTTGTAGGCCAACTTGACCCACATCTCCTTGTGTTTGTATAGGTGTCCTAAGATGCCACCGCTTCCCCAGTACTGTATGCTGGTCAATATCCCTGGCCAATGCTGCCCGTCCGTGACGTGCAACATTCCCGGCCAAGGCATCTACAACCCCATCCCCGAGTTGACGCCCCAGAACGTGCCCACACCTGGCCCCATCACCTCTCCAAACCCCCATGGTACTCACGGCCACACCACCACAGCTTCGCCAATTATCATCGTGGTACCCCCGCCGACTCTGTCGGGCTTCCTCAGCAACCTGCACGGCGGCGAACCCGTCCCACCAGGGACCAGTGTCGGTGGACTCAATGGTGAGTATTACGGTGACTAACAAGCCATATTGACGCCTCACTGTGTTCGTCATGCTTTTCACTAGCAACGCGATCAGAATTTCACCTGCCTGGGTGGCAAAGTATGTTCTGAAACCAAGTTTGGCCTCAACATTTTAGTAGGGTGGCCTCAGTTGATCGTGAGCTGGTTTCCCTGTGCCAAACATCCCGGGTTTGAACCCCGCAGGGGACGAAATTTTCTTACTTAGGTACAAGACTTTAGGGTCACCGAGGGTTTTCTCCGGGTACTTCAGTTTCCTCCCTCCCGGTGCGGTCCTGTATGATTTCAATGTCTTCCTTTCAGCAAAGGCTGTTCTTTGAAATAGAGGTTAACGTAAGACTACTACGTTCACCACTTGGTGCTAATTAAAATACAACTTAACAGGTGTTGTTGGGTTTTTAAAAAGTCAAGAACAGATACATTTGTCATTGTCTGATAATCTACCATGTCCAGGTCCAGTTTCTGGGGTTTTATATTTTGTTGTTCTACTTTGTTATGTATTGTGAGTGACCACTGAGCGGTGCCGTTGTGTCTTTTCATTTAGGCAAATGCGTGGTACACAACCTGGTCTACAACCCTGGAGAGTCTTGGGAAGATGGATGCAACTACCACTGCACCTGTCTGGATGGTCGTTCTGGTTATTACAATTGTGAGCCCAAGTACGTCATACCCTTCTTATTATCTGGATTCTGAGTACTATGCGTACTATGAGTACTACTAGTAGTAGTATGCTGCAAGGTCAATGGGAATAGGACTTAGTGTATAAGGGGTATGTTTACAATCTCCAGCACTCAACCGTCTAGGATCTTTAGTCCGTGCAACGAATGCATGTGTGCACAGACTAGACCTCGGTTGATACTCTCGTCCGAAGAAGTAGACTATGGGCACTGAAATTGGCGCCAGGAAAACTTGTGGGGTGGCGTGGTTTCTGTACCTCCTGTGTGTCGATGAGCATCTGGGCGGTGTGACCAAAAATCCTCTTTCTGTACAAAATAAACCATGGGATCGAATGTGAGTGAAGATGGTGGGGCTGTTCTACTGTATTGCAGGTGCCAGAACTTCACCAGTCTGCCAGCAGATGTATGCTCTTTGGTGAAGCCTCAAGCCCCGGATTGCTGCGAGAAGGTAATGTGCACTGCCCCCAACGGCACCCAAATTGACCTCGCCAAGCACCCCGAGTTGATCAGTATCTACCCAGCCGTGGTCAGCAAGCAGACAGGCTTCACTGGCTTCCGTCCAGGCTTCCTGACTGGCATCGCTTCCAGCTCCATAGAGGGAAACAGTGAGTGCTCTTCTTAACATTCTTTTACTCTTTGTCAAAAGGCGTCCATATTAATTTGGATTTGAGAAAAGCATAACACTGGTGCTTCGCACCAGCTATATAGGCAAGGTATCAAATTCGTGGAGGCTATTTAAATAATAAAATAATAATAATAATTCATTGATTTTATAACGTTCACATCTCCTGCCGTTAAACGATTCAAGGTGATCCCTACAACCTCAAATGTGAAGTCTATCTGAACAAATTAAAATACTTTTTTCTGAAGGGAAGCGATTCGGTCAATTTAAACAAACATTCCACATTATCATTATGCTTAGGCTACTTTCTGGTCTGTGGAATTTCTTTAAAAATTGCCACTTCCTTCGCATTTAAAAATTCATGCGCAAATTTTGTTTGTGGAAATGGCCTATATAGTAAGAGTGCTTCTTTAGTGTTATCTTGATTCCTATTCTATCTCGTAACTCGAAGGTCGTTGGGGCACCACAGATGATCGTTTAACCAGCGTACTCCATCTTCCTCTGTCCTCAGCAACCCTGATCCTCGCTAATTAAGTGTCAAGCCAGTCCATTCTCGAATGTTGTACTCCCACCTCTTTTTCTGTCTCTTCTCTTCTTCTGCCTCCTTGCACCGTGCCTTGCAGGAGGGTCTTTGCAAGGCCTGATGTACCACTATTACAAAACGATAGTAATTTAGAGGACATTCCTGTGTGCAGCTCCTGGCTGTATTTACAAGGGAGCCCACTATAACCAGGGCGACACATGGGATGATGGCTGTGACTTTTCATGCCAGTGCACTGATGGAACAAACAGGGAATTCCTCTGCAAGCCAAAGTAAGAACCCTTCGTCGTCTTGCATTGATCAGCGGCCATGCTAATTTAAATAATAATGTTTACAATAATGATAAGAACTTTTTTGACAAAGCATTATTATACCTTCATATATTTATTTATTTATTTATTTATTTATTTATTTATTTATTTATCTAATCACTTTTATATAGCGCTTTACCAGCTCAGGAACCGCTCAAGGCTTAGCTCTGGCCGATACAGGATCTAACTCAAACCGCCCGAGGCCCCCACTTGCAACCTTTGGGCGCATAGTTTAACTCCCAGATAACTGAGCACAATCCTGGGCCACCGGAAATGGGGAGAAGGGACCTAGTGCGTGCTGGGTGTGTTTGTGTAGCCGGCACTCACCCGTCTAGGTCATAATAGTCAGGATTTTTTAAGTCCATGCCATGGAATGCGTGGGTGCACAGACTAGACCTAGCTCGGGTTATACTCTAATTCCAAACGGTTTCCATTTCGGGTCAACCATACAGCCCCGCAGGCCGTTTCTTTGCCATTATGCTACAAAACGTTTTATAACGTTCTCTAACAAACGATTGCAGTGCTTCTCGTAGAAGAGGAGACTATTTACAAACAGTGCTACGGTCCAGCATATAATATGTATTTATCGCACTGACATGTGCAACCTTTATGAAGCCGCTATTTGTGGCGGTTTGGGGGTTGGGGGTTCCCGGTTGGGGGGATGGGGGAGTGAGTCGATGCGGAGTTTCACGGGTGGTTTAGGGTTCATTGTGTGTGGGGGAATGGATGGGAGTTTGAAGGTTTGCATTAGGCCCAGGGTAGTCTGCTACTGCTAATTACATAGATGTTTGCTTTCTTGCCAACGACAGGTGCACCCGCTACACCTCTGTCCCTGACACCTGCACTGTGAAGAAAGACAGCCAGGGTTGCTGCGATCTGTTGGACTGCACTATTGCGGTTCACACCACTGTCAACCCAGCTTGCCAGTCTCTCGATCTCCTCCCCGACTGCAAAGACTACGGCCAAGAATCTTGTGGCGGCCAATTTGAACCTTGGGCCCGCCAGAACTGTGCTTTCTTCTGCGGCTATGTCAACTGCACAAGTGGTCAGTTCCTTAGTCCATACTGCGTGTCAGAGAAATATAAAGGGGCTTGATAGTAGTACCTCGAAGTCTGTAATACCCTGTGTGTTCCTTAGTCCTGTTTGCTATTGTTCAGTCACTTCTCTTCTGTTTGATTTTATTTTGATTCGGCTTTCTTCTGTGCCAGCACCTTGAGCAGCTCTTTGAACTGTTAGTGCTCTATGTAAGAAAACATTTTATTGTGTAATGTGTCTATCAGCAAACTCGAACTTTTGTTTGTATATTTCAAACTTTTATTATAAATATGGATGACGAACTGAGAAAAAAAAGAGTCTGATGTTAACAGGCAATACAGTTGTGCTATAATTATTATATTTTGGTTGTGTTGTATGGTATGGTATTGTACTGTATAACGGGCACCCATATATTGCCATGGCTTTTTGTGCAGATATGACTACACCCGCCGGTATGACCACACTGCCCCCCGACTGTTTGGATAAACTTCCCAACTGCCACGACTATGCCACCGATGCCTGCACGGGCGCATACGAGCCCTGGGCAAGAGAGAATTGCGCCAGACGTTGCAACCTCTGTCCAAAACGTACGTCTAATGCTAGTAAAATAAGTCACCATTTGCCAGTTCTTCGTTACTGTAATTATAATGCAATATTTAGTAATTTCCGTTTGGTTAATATAAAGCAGGAGATCTGTTTAAGAGTCTCAATGTAGAAAGCCAAACGTTTTTGCAACATGGGTAGGGGCAGCCCGTGTTTTTGGAAGGAGAGTGGATTGGGGAAACATACGCAAGGGTTGCAATCCTCTTGCAAAAGGAGTCACAGAAAAGCCAGTGGAGTTACATTTAAAAAATATGAATTATGCTGCCACCTATCAAATTTGGTCTTTCAATGGACATGAAGCTAGTCCCGATGATTGTTCTCTTGGTGCTTCTTATCATTCTCTTCATAAGATCGTGCTGATTCCAGTGGAATAATTTTTGTGGACTTTCGTTAGAAAACTTTTAAATATTCTCTGCATCAAAATTGCCTTGACTATTTTTTGCAGTGTAGGCCTAATTACTACGCTAGTTTGAACTGCGTTAACCAACTGGATTTTATTACTTGTAGATAATAAAATGCAGGTTACAGTATACTTCAACAGAACTAAAGAAGATTGGTGCTCAGTGCAGTGAGAAACTTAATTTCAGTGTGTGGTCTTACTGCAAACAACTTGGCTTTGTAAAGGGCACAAAGCGAGGAAAAAGAAGCGGCAAAAAATCAACGCTTTCTAAATCTGTAGTTGTAGATGCTGACTTTTATCCATCAGTTGATCATATATGCATTTCGAATATCAACAATGTGAAAAGTGTACCAGTATCTGTTGATGCACTTCCATGCCCAGCGGTTGTTGATAAAAGCATCACAAGATTTAATAACAATGAATCAAAGCCTTTGACTAATATATTGATTGGGCATTTAAATGCAATAAAAGTGCAGACATTCGGGACTTCAATTGTTGTTGAGAAAGACTATGATGTGTTATTTAGGTAAGAAACATGGTTAAAGGGGTAATAACAAAGGTCTTACTCAAGCTTACCACTGTTTTGAATATAATCCTAGGAAGGGTAGAGGTGGAGGCCGAGGTATTGCCATCATACAAGTCACATCTCAACTTTGTTGTGTTGCAGAAGCACACACAGTACAAGTCATTTGTACATCTTGTAGGGAGGCTTACTTGGAAAGCAAACTCTGGAAATTATTTGTTTATATTGCCCTCCGCGATCAAAGAAGAATAAGCTAGGGTTTCAAGATGAATTTCCTGTCCTGCTAGATTCGGTCATCAGAAAAGAAAAATGTATAATTTTGGGTGATTTTAATTTTTACTTTGTTAATCCCAAAGACTGTAATACTAGGCATCTTGCTGAAGCTTTGGAAGCACATGGATTGTGTCAGTTGATTAAAAAACCCGTAGTGGCCATATTCAAGAGTACCCGTATTCCCTTTGTCAGCTCAGTCATTGTTAACGATTACCAAATCTCAGATTATTTTGTACAAAGTATCTTGACAGATTTGTCAAGGCCCAAACGTCCACTGAAGACGATTATTTGCAGAAATCTAAAAGACATTAATAGCAGTGAGTTTAGAAAGGATCTGCTGCATTCGAGTCTTCTCACTGATCTAGCTTCAGATGTGGAAGAGTTGGTTTAACTTTGCAATAATACTCTTGCTGAATTAGTAGACAAGCATGCCCCTTTGTCCAAAAACAGAGTGGTGGATCGCTCAGACACGCCTTGGTTTTGCGCGGAAGTGAAAGAAGCAAAAAAGCAAAGACACCATGTAGAGGTTCGCGGGTGAAAGTCGAAGCTAGAGATTATCAGAATTATATAAGAAAGCTAGAAATAACTGTACTTGGGCTGTAAAGACATGCAAGTCTGCCAACATACAAAATCAGATTGCTACCACAGCTGGTGATTATAGAAAGACCTACACCATCGTTAATAATTTACTTGGAATAAAAAAGTCTTGTCCAGTATTGCCTCATATTAATGAACAGCCTGCTGCAGATACAGTGTCTAAATATTTCGTTGACACAATCAGCAATATTGGTATGAATTTAGACAATGCTTCCTGTAGCATACCTGACTCTGACATCAAAGATTCAGTGACCTTTGCTGGTTCTCCACTTGCACAGTTTTTGTGTACCGATGTGGAAAAAAATCTAATCTAATAAGACATCTTGTGAAGTTGACCCTGCCCCAACAAAACTTAGTATTCAATTTCCTCATTAATGCAAGCCTCACTTCAGGCTGTGTCCCTCAGTGTTTAAAGTCAGCTGTTGTAAAACCTCTGCTGAAGAAGTCTGCACTTGACCCTACAGAATGCAAACATTTTAGACTCGTGTCTAACCTTCCTTACCTATCAAAACTGCTTGAAAGAGTAGTCGCTGAGCAGGTAATTCAGCATCTGAATGTGCATGACTTGTCTTGATAAATTTTAGACTGCCTATAGGCCAGGTTTCAGCACAGAGACTGCACATTTGCATGTTGTAAATAACATTTTATTTTTACTGAGTTTAAATTCATGGAACTTAGTTCTCCTGGTTCGGCTTGACCTCAGTTCATCGTTTGACACTATTAATCACAAACTGTTACTAAAGTGATTGTTGTTTTTAGATGCTTGCATTGATGGAACTGCGCTGCAGTGGTTTTCATCGTACCGGAAGGACCGTTCTCAGAGAGTTATTAGTTAGTTATTCATTGCTTACAGGGTCCAGCGGACTGCAAAGAGCCGAATCAGGACCACAAAATCAAGACAAGCAGATGAAAGAGGACTCACCCCTGATCCGCATAAAAGATCTGCCGAAACAACCCTAGTGGTAACACTGAAGGCACTCAGAGAGTTATTTTTGGCTTATCTTCTTTAAGTGCAGCAGCACTAACTTGTGGTGTCACAAAGGGATCGGTGTTAGGTCCACCTCTCTTCTCTATCTACACTTCAAGTTAGGTCGAGTAATAGAGCAGTACAAGATTGATCATCAATTGTTTCCAGATGGCACATAGTTGGCAAAAAGTTTGTCATCTGATCCCGTGCAAAACAGGCCATTAAAAGACTTGAGCCTTGCTGTGCAGCTGTGAAGTCTTGGACGGTACAAAATCGTCTAAACTTAAATTATAACAAAACAGAGGCATTGCTGTTAGGTGAGAAGAACCATCAATAGATAGGCATCAACAGCATCCAGGTAGGGGAGGCTACGATTTCCTTCAGTGACTTAGTTCAGGATTTGGGTCTCATTCTTGACTCTGAGTTGACAATGTCCAAGCTCATAAAAGAAGTAGTTAAAAAATGTTATTTCCAGCTTAGGATTCTCGGAAAACTGCGTCCGATGTTGATCCAAGTAACCGCAAATGCAGTCGCCCTAGCAACAGTCATGTCCAGAGTGGACTATTGTAACAGCACTTTGTGGGGTCTCCCTACCATTCTGTTGGACAAACTACAAAAGATCCAAAACATGGCCACCAGGATCGTCACACGAACAAAGCCCACAGACCACATTACACCCGTACTTGACTCTCTGCACTGGCTCCCTGTACAAAAAACGTACTGACTATAAGATCATGTCAATTGCTTTCGCATGTATGCACGAGACTGCTCCAGGATACCTGTCTGAGTTGGTTCGCATGTATGAGCCATCTCGTCAGCTTCGCTCTTCTTCCCAGTCCCGTTTTCGCCTGCCATCCTCTGAGGAAACAAATAAAAAGAGATCTGGTGCCCGATCTCTACTGATTGCAGTCCCCAAGTTAGGGAATACGCTACCCGAGGCCAGACTTTGTTGAGTCGTTCAGGAGAAGACTGAAGACTGACTTGTTTACATTGTAGTAACTTAATGAACAAAGCACCTCTATAACTTCTGCTGTCTACCTCCATCCCACCCACTACTGTGGGGGTGCTGAGGGTTTCTGTATAAATAGTATCCGCACGTTCTGGAAATTTAGTGCATTAAATTCCCACTGTCACTGTCTTTCTCATTTGTTTTTTCTCATTCCTACTCTGTTCTATCAATCTATGTTCTATACTATCTTCTTCGCTAGACCAGTCACCTACCTTTTTTCTTGAAAACTCTTCCAAAACTCCTCATTTGTGTATGAGGTCTGTGGGGGCAGCTTGGGAATATCGGACGCTTTCTGCCAAATTCTTCTAGGGCTTCCTATGATAGAATATAATTATTTAGCAATGTAGGCATTTTATATGTATGTGTTTTGTTGATATTTTATAATGATGTTTATATTCTATTTTATTTTTGTAAACGGGGGTTCGACAAATTAAGAGTATAGCATTAGCGTCACCTGCGTGGGGTGCCTTTATTATAACATGACCGGCTGGTGGAATGCCATCAATGTTACCACTAGGGTTGTTTCAGCAGATCTTTTATATGGATCAGGGGTGAGTCTTCTTCCAACCAAGTTGTGGTCCTGATTTTGTGGTCCTGATTCGGCTCTTTGCAATCTGCTGGACCCTGCAAGCAATGAATAACTAACTAAGCATTCCCACACCAGACTTTATATTTCCTGTAGTTTTTATTATTCTCTATTTCTCCTAATCGTGCACTGAGCATTCGACAATGGATGCAGACACGTGCGCTATAAATGGACATTATCATCATCATCATGAACTGGGCTATGTTAAAATAGAGAACTCATCTTTAGTGTATGCGGGCAGCGGATCATGTGTTGACGATGCTGTTCATCAAGGCTCATCACCAGTTTACGTGCATATTACAGAGTAAGGAAATGGTGGAGCTGTGTGTGATCCCATGTTGGGAGTTACTGTTTTCTTTCTTTGCGGCAGCAACCCACTCTCCAAACGGCTGCTGGGATAAGCTGCCTGACTGCTCCAGCTATGGACTGGATGCCTGCAAGGACCCCTACGTTGCTTGGGCCCGCGAGAACTGCAATGACACCTGCGGCTTCTGCAGTAAGTAGTCTTGCGGAAGTGAGAGAGAGTGGGCCCGTGTGTGTAATCATTCTCGTTCAGCTCATTGATATAGATATTATGGCAAAAATTATTGGTACTAGTCATCTGGTAAGAGTCAGTTGGCTATCATATCGAGGACGAAAAAAACACAGAAAGACTGTGATAAATTCCAAGAACACCAAATGTCAGAATTGGATCAGGCACAAGCTTGATACGATCTGACAGTCGAATTCTTTGAAACTCGGTGTGAATGTTCATGTTTTTTTCTCATCCAGATATCGCAAGTTCTGGTCCAGGTTCCACTATGTCTTCTTCTTCTTCCGATCTGAACGGTGAGTAGGTCACTTCTCCTGTATGTGCATGCCTGTACCCTTATTTACTTTCCCTTGCAGGGACTGCCATTGCATTAGAAAGTCATGGTATATCTGGCGTGGACACCGGAGAAAGAGGTTTGGCCTACGGACATTGGTCAGAATATGGAGCTTTGAGTGATTCCGGTATGGGCTTATTATTTCTTTGCTTTACCCTGTCCAATCCCAGTCTAAGCTTGTGTGGATCAGTCACGCAGTAGTAGCTATATGAAATCATGCCCTAGTAGTAACTGTGTTAAATTCTACCCTTTTACCTCTTACTTAAACCACCCCACAGCCTCACCCCCACCCCTTGAAACGGTAAAGCGCTATTATAAGAGCAATAAATAAATCAGTAAATCGATCAATAAATAAATAATACGCCATTCGCTTGTGAAATAAGGTCACAATGACAATGTGTTTTGGTGAAATTCTGGCACAGTTAATGAAACGTGCTGCATCGCGAGGGGGACCAAGGTCAATGTTAAGGCACAGTTCACAGACTAATTGTATGTTTTCAGGTTGGATCACACTGATGAAGGGAGTGCATGGAGTGCCCAACGACGACCTCTTCAAACTGTGGAGCTCCAACGAGGTGAGGAATGCCGACAACAGCCTGGCCATGGCTCCAACCGACGATTTCCATGGACACTACAAGTCCGCTCTCGCCAACCTTTGGGATCAATGTCAGTTCGATTCAGTAAGTCAGTTTATATTCGTTGCGGGGGTTGTCCCAACATGAAGCATTTGATGAATGTATCAAAAATTATAATTCCCTTAGCTGTGGTGGTCAGCACTCACACAATCAAACTTATGTTAGTTAAATATACACTCTTTACGATGAAGTGTTTACAGTCATTACTTCAATTGGACTATTTAGTTTATTTTATTTTTTGTTTGGGATCGGGCACTGAATAAAATAGACCCAACGTTTCCTGCCGTGTCGTAAAAGGCGACTAACAGGGGTGATGTCAGAATGGCATCACTAGGCGAAAGTCTTCTACACAAAAGTCACCGGCCAGGACGGAGGAACCTCAGGTTACTATAGGTTCAACGACCATGTGCTCGGGTCCAAGGTGAGCCACACTGTACTCGTGGATTCGGCTGTGTCCAAAACCCTGGAGAGGATTGCGCCCTGCCAAGTCTTTTTTGCCCAAGACAGACAGTATAATGAAAAGAACCACTCACTCCATACCAGATTGGTCGTCGCCCGGGTAACCAAGTACCGAGCCTTCCATTGGCCACCAGACGGAGGTGATAAGTGTGCTACTGATGGACAACTTAGCAAGATTCGCATAAGAGACAACATCATCATAGTAACCTGGAATGCCAGGAACATAACTGCGTAAGGAAAATTAGAAGAACTGTCCGACGAGCTGGACCACTATCGATGGAACATTCTAGGTATCAGCGAACTGCGCTGGAAAGCCCTATGTGAAACAACGACCGACAAAGGCCACGGGAGAAATTACAGACACGAACATGGCGTTGGATTCTTGGTTCACAAAGACATTCTGGCAACTATCATGGGTTGCCGCCCTGTCTCCAGTAGACTCATTACAATCCCCCAGAGCAGCCCCTTTCAACATCACCATCATCCAGGTCTATGCTCCAACATCAGACTATGACGACAGCGAAGTCGATGATTTCTATGAACATCTGCAGGCTGTCCTTGACCAAATGCTGAAGAAGGACATAGTTATAGTGCAAGGCGACTGGAATGCCAAGATTGACCAAGATGCGTACCATAACTGGGGAGACACATGTGAACGCCACTGCAACAATGAGACAAATAACAGAGGTCTGAGACTCTTGGGGTTTGACAGATACAATAATCTGATACTAGCAAAGGCGCTTGATATCCACAAAAAATCCAGATGATGGGCCTGGCATAATCCCATCGGGGAGCATCACAACCAGATTGACTACATTATGGTCAAGAAACGCTTTAGATCAAGCGTCAACATTGGCAGAACATGCACTTTTCTAGGAGCAGACATTGGAAGTTACCATGATCTAGTGATGATGTCTTTCCGGCTCCACTTAAACAGAGTAAACACAGCAAAATGCACCAGACTGAAGTTCGACCTGGAAAAACTGCAAGACCGGGAGGTGGCAGAAATATCCCAAGCCACAAGTGGAGGGAAATTTGCACCACTGATGATTTTGGGAGCTGGTGAAGTAGATGTCAATACCATGACCACCACCTTCAACTCAGCTGTGACAGATGCCGCCACTGAGATCCTTTGCAAGCACCACCCAAAGAAGAAACCTTGGATCACACCTGAACTTTTGGACCTGTGTGACAAACAAAGAGAGATCAAATAGAAAAAGAACACCTCACAGGGAGCTGATGCCTACCGGAAAATCAACAATAACATCCGAAAAGGCATGCACACAGCAAAGGAGAACTGGATAGAAGTTCAATGCCAGAAAATAGAGAACAGTCTGAACAAGATCAACAGCAAGAAGGCCTACCAGACTGTGAAGCGGCTGACAAGTGTTAAACAGCCCAAGGTCTCCACGATCCAAAGCAAGTCTGGCATATGCCTTACAGAAGAACAAGTCTTGGATAGATGGACCGAGTACTGCTTTACAACCACACACCAAACGAATACCCATCTGTTCTAACATGTCCCCAGAACATAAAAAAATAAGAAATCCTCCCAATTCTTCAAGAAAAAGTTGAGGCAGCAGTGCAATTGCTGAAGAAATTCGAAAGGGAAGTCGGCGGAATGGACAACATACCAGCAGAATTGCTTCAAGCAGGAGAAGAAGCGATGATTGACGTCCTCACCATTATGTGTAACAAGATCTGGCAGAGTGGGGAGTGGCCTACACTATGGACCCAGTCGCTTGTCATCACTCTTCCCCAAAAAGGTAACCTTCAGGAGTGTGAAAATTACCACTCCATCAGTCTCATCAGTCATCCCAGCAAGGTCCTCCTGAAAACAATACTCAACAGATTGAAACCCTAAGCTGAACAAATCATAGCTGAAGAAAAAGCAGGTTTCAGGGCAGGATGATGTACCACTGAACAGATTTTCAACCTCAGAATAATCTGCGAGAAATACCTACAGCACCAACAACATCTATGGTATGTGTTTGTAGACTTCAACAAAGCGTTTGACCCAGTCTGGCATTGATTGATTGATTGATTTATTGTTGCTTTAGGTCCAGCGGACTCTTCTGAGCCAAATCAGGACCGGACAACCCCCGATCCGCATAAAAGATCTGCTGAAACAACCCCAGTGGGAAAATTGAATGCCCTCCACCGGCCAGTCACTTTACAATAAAGACATCCCACGCGGGGGACGGCTGAGGGTTGACCTCAACTACGCGAACACCCCGGTTACAAAAACAAAATAGAATACAAACATCATTATAAATCATTAACCAAACAAATACATATAAAATGCCTATAGTGCTAAATAGTACAATCATAGGAAGCCCGAGTGACCACCCGGCAGAAAGCGTCCAACACTCCCAAGCTGATCCAACAGACCTCATACACAAACAAGGAGTCTTGTCCATGAAGAGTTTTCAAGAAAAAAGGTAGGTCATTGATCTAGCGAAGAAGAAGATAGTATAGCAGAGTGAAGGACAGAGCAGGAATAGGAAAGAGTAAATGAGGAAGACAGCGACAGTGGGAATTTAAAGCACTAAATTTCCATAAAGTGGGGATACTATTTATACTGAAAACCCCCGGCACTCCAACGGGGGTACTGTTGCCGCAGTGAATCTGTCTTGCCTATAAAGGAAAGACAGGTTTTCAACTGTGGCTTTCACTGTTCCCTTTATAGGTTTGAACAATCTACAGTGGCAAGATTGCTCATGACCCAAAGGGGTCCAGTCTGGCATGCAGCTGTGTGGGCAACAATGAGAGTGTACAACATCAGCCATAAAATTATTGAAGTCATCAAAAGTCTGTATGACAAGGTTTCCAGTGCAGTCCTCCACAACACCGCCATCCGGAACTGGTTCCCAACAACAATTGGCATGTGTTAAGGATGCCTACTCTCTCCAACACTCTTTAACATCTTCCTAGAGCACATCACGTCAGATGCCCTTGCATGTCACAAAGGCACAGTCAGCACAGGGGGTAGATCAATCTCCAACCTATGTTTTGCGGATTGGCTGGAGAGGAACAAGAACTTGAACAGTTGGTACAGAGGCTTGACGCCACCTCCAGAGCCTTTTGGAATGGAAATAATTGCAGAGAAGACCAAAATGATGATCAACAACACCAAAGAAATCAACATGGACATCAAAGTCCAAGGCTAATCTTTCATCACAGTGCATAGCTTCAAATATTTAGGAGACATTGTATCAGACTATGGGTCTCGACAGGAAGTCCTCTCCAGGATCGCATGACTGCTGCTGCCCTGACAAGGTTGAAGCCCATTTCGAAAGACAGGACGATCAGTCTCTACTCCAAGGTAAGGCTGATGTGTTCCCTTGTCATCTCCATTTTCCTATATGCTTGCGAAACATGGTCCCTCACAGCAGATCTACAACGAAGAATACAAAGCATGGAGATAAGGTGCTACAGGAGACTTCTGGGCATTTCATACACCCAAAATATCATCAACGACGAAGTCCGACACACCATCACACAAGCCATTGGACAACAGGATGACATGCTCACAGTGGTGAAGAAACGGAAACTCTGATGGTATGGCCATGTCACCAGAGCATCAGGTCATGCAAAGACCATCCTACAAGGCACGGTGCAATGAGGCAGTAGAAGAGGGAGACAAAAAAAGTGGGAAAACAACATTTGAGGGTGGACTTGCTTGACACTGAGCAAAGCCATGAGGGTTGCTGAGGACAGAGAAAGATGGAGTACACTGGTTAAACGATCATCTGTGGTGCCCCAACGACTTTTGAGTTACGTGATAGGATAGGATAGGTATGGTTCAACACTAGGAGGACCAAGGGAGGTACAATTTTGTTTAAGTCTTCGAGACTATGTAATTTTTACATGTTAACATATCTTTTGTTTGCGTAAAAAATATTTTTATTTTAAAAATAATTTCTGGATGTTATAATGCTTATATTTTATTCTTTTGGCACTTTATAAATAAAATGGCACTTTTCCCTCATTGTAGTGGGGTACGGTATGCGCATGAATACTGCCCAAAAAACTAAAGTGTATAATGTGAAAGGAACATAAAACAAAACAACATTTAATAAGGGTAAAAAGCTATCGAGCAACTTTTAGATCGTATGGTTGAAGGTGGTATAGTGACATCCCCTTTTCTCAGATCATTGGAAACATCAAGGCACTGCTAAAAAAAATTGCCTGGTTTGGGCAGAAAACTTAAACTTGATCCACTGCAAAAAGAGTCTGGAAGATATCATGACCCAGGATTTGTAATACAGAATATTGAGTAGCAAGAAAACTCACATTCATCCTTATATTCCTCTGGATGTAGAGCTAACCTAGCTAATACAAAATCGATTTTGCTTGTAGAAGGATATGCCTATCGTTCTTGCGTAGTGTATGATGCATGGAAAATAAATAAATAACGGTTATCATGGTAAAACCATTTCTCAATTTCTATGTCTTGCACTATAATTCAATTTTATTTCTAAACAAATCTTAACAGGTCAAGGTATCCATCTGGTCCAGAGGTCGTGAGATGGTAAACATCACTTTCGATGCCCACGGCACCAACAAGATGAACTGGTTCGACCCATCTCGTATCCTTAGCTCCACCTACACCGACATCAGAGGCTCAACTCATGATATGTTCAGCCTGCCGGGGTGTGTATACACAATAAATAATGAAGATGACTATTATTCATACTTCACTGAGAAATATTGATTTTTATTAAAATGTTTTCTATGCGCCCCGAGAATGCTATGACAGCAAGAATTATCAGTTCTTTGCACGTAACCATTAATCAATCAGTCTTTGTTTTCAAGTTTTTCCTTGTATAAAGAAGTTTAGTCAAATGGTCTGTCAAGTAGTATTCTGACCATGTTCGTTAGGGGATTATAATTATGATTGTGAGTAGAGATCTAGTTGAAACAGAACAGTACAAATGTTATTGCAGTTTGAACTGTGAGAGAATGCCTTATTAATACCAATTCGATCTTGATATTAAAGATGATAATGGGTGTTCTGCACAGTTTGACGAATTTTTTTTTAGATCTGGAAAACGTTTATTTTGTTGCAGTGATGTGTCCATGGGCCGTGAGTTCTACGTCAGTCAAAGCTCTGTGGGTCAAGGATGTACTGGTAATGGCTGGATCATGGTTGCTAGTCAGTCCAACTGTTTCTACGAACGATCTGCTGGAGGCCAACCAGCTTTCTACTACTCCACTGGAACCTCCGCTCAAGGATGGGGTGAGCGAGCAGCTAATGGCAAAATAAATGTGATATTTGGATATTTGACCAAAGCAAGTAGAAAGAGACAGTCAAAGTATAGTAGTGGCTGTTTTACAAGAACTTTCACAACAAACTTTTTATCTAATGAGTGTAGCCATCATGGAGAACAGCGCTGTGCCAGTCATCATCTGTCTAATGCTCTCTGTCACCATTTTTGAATATTCTGATATGATAATTATAACAATGACACTTTATTGATTGTATTGTTTATTGTTAGTATACTTCTTCATGATACTGTAGATACTCAATTGGCCTATGCATGGAATCCAATCCATAAATAGCGCATGTGCATAATTAGATTTAGAACTAATTTAGTTATGACAAAGTACAAACTTTGCATTGTTTATTGTTTGTATCAAAGTTTTTAAAATTTAAAAAGATCTTCACCACTTTCTCTTTCAAGCCAACCGAGCTGAGGGTGATGTTTTCATGATCTCTGCAAAGGGTGGTGCATGTAAGTATAATCATCTCTCCTTCTCTCATGTTGATGAAGCTAGCTAGAAACAAACACACGTGTACACAAAATATAAAAAATACAAAATAATAATAATAATAATAATAATAATAATAATAATATAATCAGTTTTGTTCACATCCAGAATTTTCTACATCATAACGAATAATAACGAATAACGAATCTTTATTGTCCCCATTTGCACAAGGATATTTGTGTGTGATGCACAGTACTGTTAACATATTAAGAAGACAACACAAAGGTTAGCGTACATGTATACAATAAAATGTATAAAATCATATTAGTGACCCAGCTAAATGACGAGTCTTCAAGAATATCACACAAAATTAAACTGAAATATGTCTGCATCTGATGACAGCAAGTGCACAAATTCAGGAAAATTCGAGAAAGGTTTTCCAGCTAAAGTCATTAGTCCGCAAGAATTTCACATAAAATGAAACTGAAATTCATGGAAATTCGAGAAAGGCATCATCTTCTATGCAAAAGAGGAGGAGGTATGAGGGAGAAAAAAGGTTACTTGATAGGTGAGTGAGCTGGAAATTGTGGGTTATCCACATAATTTTAAAAGAAAGAAGAAACAACGATGCAGTTCTTTCAGCATCCCAGTAAATAATAATAATAATAATAATAATAATAATAATAATAATAATAATAATAATAATAATAATAATAATAATAGTTGTCGTTAGTCAGTCATTGTTTATAGGATCCAGCGGAGGGCAAAGAGCCAAATCAGGACCACAACTTGGTTGAAAGAGGGCTCACCCCTAATCTGTATAAAAGATCTGCTGAAACAACCCTAATAGTAACCTTGAAGGCACTCCACCAGCCAGTCACTTTACAATAAAGGCATCCCATGCAGGGGACGCTGAGGCTGTATTCTAATTTATTGAACCCCCGTTTACAAAAACAAAATATAATATAAACATCATTATAAAAATATTAACAAAACACGTACATATAAAACGCATGAATTGCTAAATAATAATACCATAAAAAGCCCTAGTGACTATTTGGCAGAAAGCGTCCAATATCCCCAAACTGACCCAACAGACCCCACAGATAAATGAGGAGTTTTGAGAGAGTTTTCAAGAAAAAAGGTAGATGACTGGTCTGGTGAAGAAGATAGTAGATTGATAAAACAGATTAGGAATGAGAAAGAACAAATGAGAATGATGGATTCCAGAAACTGGTAATTTAAAGCACTAAATTTCCACAAAGCGGGGATACTATTTGTACAGAAAACCCCAGCACCCCAACGAGGAAAATAGTAATAATAATAACTGGATGATGACAGTGATCATGAAATTTGCATCGCTCACTTGTTCAAAGTCTCAAGTCTGACACTATATTACTGTTATTATTTCAGGCTTCATGAATCAAAATGGTAGTAATTCATCTCCTGGAGGTAGCAACCAGCGTAAGTACCATTTTCACCCCATCTTAGCAAGTTTGAATTTCATTCACGGCTCAGACTGATCAACAAATCTGATGTATGCATGCTGGACATACTTGACTAATAATTTATGTAAATATTTTGTTTAACTGCTCTTGTACATGCGTGTGTGTGGGACAAAGAAAGATAAGAATGCGTGGATGGATTCTCACTTCTACAGATAAATTGGTCGCATACTGCTAACACATATCTCGCATCCAAATTTGGACGATGCTGTTAATCAAAAATAGTCAAATGAATCTCAAATATTTTAACCAATGTTCCAGGAAGAAGAATTTGTATGTTTTACAAAAAAAATGATCAGAAACAATTTGGACCTGAAAGGTGAACATTTGCGTGCCACGCCACATCATAATAATTTTTCCCATTAAAATTACTGTTAGTGTTAATTGCTTAACTGAATACATTCATTTTTTGTAAAATTGGCACGCAGTATGCCACCACAATGCATTTTCGTGCAAATATATCTTTAACTAACAGAATCTTCTTCTGCTACAAAAACAAAGATTTGTGTTGCTGTTGTTGTTGTTTGTTTTGGTAGCAGTCATTTGCATTTTCTGTACTAAAACCTGAAAAAAATGTTCTTATCTTTCCTGGATTTCCTCAAACAGCCTCTTGCGTGTACAACGGACAGCATTACAAGACAGGCCAGACTTGGCAGGATGGCTGCGACAAAAACTGCACATGCAAAGACGCCAGTCTGGGCTACTACAAGTGTGACGAACTGTATGTGTACACGACTGGAGACCAAATAATTCATACAGCAATTAGACACAAATAAATAAACTCAAACTCAGTCTCAGAAACAACAAATGCAGGAGGGGGGTAGAAGGGAGGGAGGTGTGCATAGAGGGGGGTGGGGGTGGGGAGATGAATGTGCTTGCCACAAAGACGAAATAGTCTGTAAGAATTCTCACTAGCTCCTTTCACAAAATGAGCTGAATGGAGGGTGAATTTGACTTCAAACAATGACGGTGCACAATTCGCTGAAAGGTGACAAAAGTTGTATTTACTATTCAAGTTTAGAATTGGGGTGGGGGATGGAGAAATGTGAGAGAGAAAATGTTACTCAAAGGATGATTGGGCTGCAATCTTCAGATAGCCAAACTTGGAGTACAATATGTTGTGGACTGATAGCCAAAATTGGAGTAAAATATGTTGTGGACTAACGGACTAGGACTTTCAGCAATCCTCACTAACATTGTATACAACCTGCACTACCTAACATTTGTATACATTACCTACTGTAACTATTTATAAAATATCTGAACATTCGCTGCTCCCACTCTAATTAACATTTTATGTTGTTGTTGTTATTTAATAAATTATAAAGCTCAATTTTCAACATTTGCACCCAAAAGGTTTGAGATTCTTATGTGTTTGTGTATGATGTCCAAAATTCTTTTCAAATTCTCATGTGTTTGTCTTACCCTAGGTGCAACCACTACGATGTTATACCTCAGGGCTGCACTCTGGAAAACCCTAGCAGTGGACAATGCTGCAAGACTCTGACCTGTAACCATGTCGCCCGTATGTACTTTTTGAATTTCTTAACTATTAAGGTGCACTATGGCATACCTCATGCACATAACGTGGTGTTTTTTTTTTTTACTGAACTACACTACAGCATACCTTTGCACAAATCATTTTAGCATAGCGAGGTCAATTGTGGTACCATTTTTACTATAACTATAACAATATAAGGTGACCTTGTTAGTGGTTGCGGCTGAACACTCGTCTCCAAGGCTGAGGTTGTTAGTGCTGAACGAACGGATGTGGGTTCGTTTCTTGCAGAAGGGTGAAATAATTAACTTAGGTATAAGGCTTACCAGGTCACCTACGCCTTCAGATGAGAGTATAAACAGAGGTCTAGTCTGTGTAATCATGCAGTCCACCACACAGACTTTAAAAATCCTGACGCTCACGTCCTAGACAGGCAAGTGCCCAAAACACCAACAAACCCAGCATTCTGTATAGTTTTCCTCCCACACGACAGCTCGAATTTTGCCCGCATGGCTGACTGATAAAATCAACCCAAAAAAATCCACAGTAATTAAGTTGTAAGTGAAAAATACCACAATCTCAAACAACGCAATTCTGAACAACTGTATGCTGTTCGCGGAGGCAGCTGCAGATTTCCTGTGGGTGCATACTTCCACACTCCTGGTCACACAATTCATAGAGTGAGATTAATGCGACCCACCATCCACATGGATCTCCTCTCCACAGCTGTTTTCCAATTAATTATTTCTACATTTTCCTTCCTCATACTAGCTCCTGCTCATTTACCCCCACCTTCAACTATCATTCCTCCTTCCTTCTCTTCCATACCTCCTCGATCCCTCCCCCTCCAACCTCCTGTCATCACCTGCTCTATTTTCCTTTTTCTTTTATTTTTTAACTGCTTTCTATTTGCTGTAAACAGTACTCACACTTGCGTTGTTTTGTTGTAAACAGACACAGGCTGCTACTACCATGGTGTCTACTACGGTCAGAACGAAGAATGGGATGATGCCTGCGATTACCACTGTACTTGCCAGGACGCACACACAGGCTTTTACACTTGCCGTACCAAGTAAGTTAACAATGTACAAAATGCCAACAGTCAAGCCCCCTTTGTGTTTCTCACAAAGGTTACAAACCAGCAACATTCCTTCATCAAAGAATCTGACATTCCACTATATAAAATTAATATGGGCATTTACAAAGCCGCCTTTTCTAGAAATATATTTAAAGCGCTCAAATACTATGACTTGCACTGCCAAACAACTATCCAATCTTGTTCTGAGGAAATAGCTGTCGGCAGAAATGGGTAAACTTTTCCGAAGCTTCTATTGTCCCCTATCAGTTCATAAAAATCTTTTTAATGAATAAAAATAAACTTTTGAACATGCCAGTATTTGATCACCTATCTATCAAGGAATTATTACAAGTTTATTGACCCTCTTTCATGGAACACGGACACGGAGTTGGATTCTTGGTCCACAAGAACATTCTAGCCACTGTCATGGGTTGCCGCCCAGTCTCCAGTAGACTCATTACCGTCTGAGAGCAGCCCCTTTCAACATCACCATCACCCAGGCCTATGCCCCAACATCAGACTATGACGACAGCGAAGTGGAGGATTTCTTTGAAAATCTACAGGCTGTCTTTGACCAAGTGCCGAAGAAGGACATAGTCATAGTGGAAGGCGACTGGAATGCCAAGGTTGGCCAAGATGCGCACCACAACTGGGGAGACACATGTGGACCCCACTGCAACAACGAGACAAATAACAGGGGTCTGAGACTCTTGGAGTTTGCCAGATACAATAATCTGATACTGGCAAATACGCTTGGTCTCCACAAAAATCCAGACGATGGACATGGCACAGTCCTGGCGGGGAGCATCACAACCAGATCGACTACATCATGGTCAAGAAACGCTTCAGATCAAGCATCAACATTTGCAGGACACGCACTTTTCCAGGACCAGACATCGGAAGTGATCTCGTGATGATGTCTTTCCGGCTTCACTTCACTAAGGAAAGAAAATAAATTGTTATTGAAATAAAGCATAAAATCAACAATTTAATTGTTAACGGAACAGATGTAAGTTTCTGCTGGATACCGTCACATAGTGGGTTTCTCTATAATGACTGGACAGATAGGGGGGCAAAACAGGTTGCCTCAAATGTGAATTCCAAGGTTATTGCATTGAAGAAATCCCCTAAAGAAATACAACATCATATTGAACATTGTTTACTTAGACAAATTATATTTGACACACATTTTGAAGAGCAGAGTAAAGTCTCAAGAGCTATTTCCTCAATGGCAAATCGAATATGGCTCAATGCAATAAGACTGACATATTGTAAAAATGTTTTATGTGCCTGTGACAGACCTTTGTCTTTAGAACACATGTTGGTTTGCATGCTCTACTATTGCCCCTATTTTACCGCTGGAGATTGATTGATTGATTGATTCTTGCTTTAGGTCCAGCGGACTCCTCCGAGCCAAATCAGGACCGGACAACCCCCAATCCGCATAAAAGATCTGCCGAAACAACCCTAGTGGGAAAATTGAATGCCCTCCACCGGCCAGTCACTTTACAATAAAGACATCCCACGCGGGGGACGGCTGAGGGTTGACCTCAACTACGCGAACACCCCGGTTACAAAAACAAAATAGAATACAAACATCATTATAAATCATCAATGAAACACATACATATAAAATGCCATAGTGCTAAATAGTACAATCATAGGAAGCCCTAGTGACCACCCGGCAGAAAGCGTCCAACACTCCCAAGCTGATCCAACAGACCTCATACACAAACAAGGAGTCTTGTCCAGGAAGAGTTTTCAAGAAAAAAGGTAGGTCATTGATCTAGCGAAGAAGAAGATAGTATAGCAGAGTGAAGGACAGAGCAGGAATAGGAAAGAGTAAATGAGGAAGACAGCGACAGTGGGAATTTAAAGCACTAAATTTCCATAAAGTGGGGATACTATTTATACTGAAAAACCCCGGCACTCCAACGGGGGTACTGTTGCCGCAGTGAATCTGTCTTGCCTATAAAGGAAAGACAGGTTTTCAACTGTGGCTTTCACTGTTCCCTTTATAGGTTTGAACAATCTACAGTGGCAAGATTGCTCATGACCCCAAGGGGTGTACCGCTGAAGATGAACGACAAACTTCCTTAAAAGAACTTAATTATCTTTGTGTATTACCTTAGCGAAAATACTCTTTGATTCACCTGTTGCAAGATTAATATAATCGTTTAATATAATTTTTGTGTGTGTGTGTGTGTGTCTTATCATCTTGATGAATTAAGACAATAAAAATCAACAACTTCACTTGAAGAGAGTAAATACAGCAAAGTGCACTAGACTGAAGTTCGATGTGGACTAACTGCTAGACCCGGAGGAGGCAGAAATATTTCAGGCCACTGCTCATTTTGGGAGCGGGTGAAGTAGATGTCAACACCATGACCACCACCTTGAACTTAGCTGTGACAGATGCCGCCACGGAGATCCTTGGAAAGCACCGGCCAAAGAAGAAGCTGTGGATCACACCTGAACTTTTGGACCAGTGTGATAAATGAAGAGAGATGAAAAAGAAAAAGAACACCTCACAGGGAGCTGATGCCTACCGAAAAATCAACAATGAAATCCGAAAAGGCATGCGCACAGCAAAGGACAAGGCGTTTCACCGAGTCTGGCATGCAGCTCTGTGGGCAGCCATGAGAGTGTACAACATCAGCCCTAAAATTATTGAAGTCATCAAAAGCCTGTATGACAAGGCTACCAGTGCAGTCCTCCACAACAGAGCCATCGGAAACTGGTTCAGAACAACAATCGGTGTGCATCAGGGATGCCTGCTCTCTCCAACCCTCTTCAACATCTTCCTAGAGCGCATCATGTAAGATGCCCTTGCAGATCACGAAGGCACAGTCAGCATAAGGGAAAGAGCAGTCTCTAACCTTCGTTGGAGAGGAACAAGAACTTGAACAGCTGGTACAGAGGCTTGACACCACCTCCAGAACCTATGGAATGGAAATAAGTGCAGAGAAGACCAAAATGATGACCAACAACACCAATAGCATCAACACGAACATCAAAGTCCAAGGCCAATCCCTCAACACAGTGCATAGCTTAAAATATTTAGGAGCCATTGTATCAGACAATGGGTCCCGACAGGAAGTCCTCTCCAGGATTGCACAAACAACTGCTGCCCAGGCGAGGTTAAAGCCAATTTGGAAAGACAGGACCCTATGTCTACATTCCAAGGTAAGACTACTGCGCTCCCTTGTCATCTCCATCTTCCTATATGCTTGCAAAACATGGACCCTCACAGCAGATCTGCAACGAAGAATACAAAGCATGGAGATGAGGTGTACAGAAGACTTCTGGGCATTTCCTATATCCAGCACATCACCAACAACGAAGTTCGACAGACCATCACAAGCCATTGGACAACACGATGACCTGCTCACAGTGGTGAAAAAACGGAAACTCTGATTGTATAGCCACATCACCAGATCATCAGGTCTTGCAAAGACCATCCTGCAAAGCACAGTGCAAGGAGGTAGAAGAAGAGGGAGACCGAAAAAGAGGTGGGAGGACATTCGAGAATGGACTGGTTTGACACTGAGCGAATCAATCAGGGATGCTGAGGACAGGGAAAGATGGAGTACGCTGGTTAAACTATCATCTGTGGTGCCCCTACGACCTCCGAGTGTACGGGATAGGATAGAATAGGATTTATGGAATAAAAGTAATGCATGCCAAATGCTCACGCTAATACTAACCCTTTGTGCCCTATACAGGTGCCCCTCATGGAACCTCCCCGATGTGTGTTACCTAGACCCTGCGCCTGCCGGCAGGTGCTGTCCTGTGCCTCATTGTCCCAATGGATACGTCATCCAATATCCACCTGGATACTCTGAGGGGCAGTAATGATGAGTGTATTAGCCAAGCCAGTAACTCGATGCTTCACTTATACAATCTGATGAAAGCATTGTTTATTCAACAGGCTTCTATATGCAGACATTTTACACTTCTCTATCTCTAATCCTGATCGAAAAATATCTAATAAATTGGCTTGCGCAAAATGATCCATCACTGGACATGAACTGTTTTTTTTTTTTTTTTTTTTTTTGTAATTACTAATGTAATAGTATTTCTGTATGCTTGTGTGTGTACCCAAAGCAGCTGATGTACCAAAGTGTCGTTAGCTATACCTCATTGTGTGAAATAAAAACAGTAATAGGGGATTATGTTTTCTTGAAGTTGTGACAGTTATGGGGATGACTTCAGGGGGAAAAATTAAAAATACTTGAATGTTAAATCTATCACCCTCAACACTATGTTCATCTTCGTCTATCTCCTGCTTTTCAATAATTATAAAGCAAATGTTTGCCGGAATGTGTTATTCAGCTAAGACAGTTCACCACAGACAACATGAACATTTTCCACACAAAACGCCAATACATTTCAATAATACGCAATTTTTAATATACCACCGAATCAGAAGAAACTGAAAAACCATTGTGCAAATTCAATACCAGTACACTGATTGCAGGAAATAAAATACACCATTCTGGATAATAATAAATGCTATACAATTTTACTCAGTTTTTTTAAATCACAACAGATTCTTAACAATATTCCACAACCATGTCTAATATATTCACAGCAAAATACAAATCCACATTTCACTCTAAATTTTTGAAATGTTATATTACAATTTGTAAATGTATCACAGACAACAATATTTATTTCTTTAACAATAACATATGGAAATGTAAGAAAAAGAAAAGATTGTTAATATCCGATAGATGAATTGCGAATGCATACAATCACTTTCAAAAAATTTCTAGCATTCAGGAACGGCCCAGTCCACCTTGTATAGCACACTTCCTTTGAAGTATGCATGCTCAAGTCACACAATCTAATGTGCAGTATACAGGAGGGGAATTGATATCTATAAGTCTATAATATCAATATCTCAATATCATTCAAAAGACAAATCAAGCGCGACCAAATGAATAAATTGTCAATGCTGCCTGAGAAACTCTGGGAAAACAGTCTCAGCCAATTCTTTCTTGTTGACCTTGCCCATGGCATTGCGGGGCATAGAGTGAAGACAACATAAGACAGTGGGTACTTGATATGGTGGCAGCACATCTCGAGCCCACAGCTTCAGCTGATCTACATCAAGTTTACATTCCGCATTCTTCAGAACTAACACTGCCGCTACTCTCTGTCCCCATGTGATGTCTGGCAGTCCCAACACTGCACAGTCGCTGATGGAAGGGTGCGCAAGGAGGTGTCTTTCAATATCCAAGGCGCTGATCTTGTAGCCTCCACTCTTGATAACATCCACTGAAGTTCTGCCTATTATTTTGTAGATACTGTTCCCATCTACACTGACTGTATCACCTGCAATGCCAAGAAATACAGCAACAACTATACTATGATGACTGGATATACATTCAAACAATGCAAGCAATGCAGGACCTGAACTAAATACATCCTAACTTTCAATGTAAACCATAATTTCTTAAAAGCAAATAACAGGTTGTTTTTTTAAAAAGGCAGTCTTTGATTACAAGCAAACTTGAAGTTATCCAACCTTTCACTGTGTACATACATTTGCCTACTTTCTACATGCCAACAACTGACCATATTAACCTTATTCCTAAATCAGACAAAACGTGGGTGATCTGTAAACCAGCATACATGCTCTTGTGGTGTATAGGCAAGCTGCTGTTAGAACACGAAAAGGAAACTGAATACTATTTTTCAAATTTTAGATAAGACGACATCCTATATCATTTGTTCCGCAAAAGGCAGCTGTTTTTTATCATCTATTACACACTTTATACTCCCCAGTAAACAGTACAATTTAGCAAAATAATGTATAGATATTCAAGTCATTGCCTGACATGTGATTAAAATTACATGTTGAAATTTACTAAGCTACGGTAACATGGAAATTAGCCCACAATCAAGAAATGCTCTTTAAAACAAATTTAACATGATTTTGCTATCGATACATAACCATCACCAAATTCATGTACGGCTAATAAGATTCCCATCATGTTTTTTCTACATGTTTTGAACCATCCAGAAAGGTAAAGGCATTTGTCAATGCATCAGATCATAAATTTACAAGCACCAAATTCATAAACAAGTGTACCAGTGTAAGACTGCAGTAAAAGGCCCCAGGTTCCCAAAGTGTTTAGCCTACCTGTTTTGAACCATCCATCAGGGGTGAAGGCATCTGTTGATGCTTGTGGCTGTTGCCAGTATTGGTGAAATACACTTGGACCCTTTACTAGCAGTTCTCCTGACTCGCCTTCTTCCCCTGCCAGCACAGAACATTGTTGGCTAAACATTTTACTTTACACTGTTATTCTATGGATGGAGACACATGCATTACAAATGGACATCATCATCATAATTATGTTAATTTATTCACCTGTATCACTACCAACATAAACAACATTTATTATTGCAAACCAAAAAAAATCACTGTTTACTGACCCTTAGTTATTTGAGTGCGCTTTGAATTTCCAACAGCGATGATGTCATATCCATTCTTGGCATATACATTGGGTTTGGCTATGCACACTTCCACAGTTGGAAATGGTTTGCCAACAGTACCTAGTGTGACAAAAAAGGCAAATTGACTATACAGACATGGACATAGACACAAACAGAACAAGATGGTCAGCCATTCCAATGTATTTCTAGACACCCGCACACATCACTGGAAAAAAAAAGAAATTTCAAACTTGCTCACTTTCATGGGCTTATTCTGTCTTGGGTTATTCTAAAGAAGCATACTGAATAAGTGGAAAGATTGACCATTTCCTTAGACTATCTGCAAGCCAAAATTTATCAACATCGGTTCAGTAAAATTTAAGATACAGCACGAAACTTGTTCTTAAAATAATGAACCTCATCTGATCTTGACCTTTGAGAAAGTGCAAATATGACTTACAAAAAATTTTTGACCAATATTTATTACCTGCACAGTAAAAATAATGAAAATCAGTTTAGAATGGTTCAGATAATAGTATAAACACATTTTTAACAGAAAAATCGATTTCAATCCAATAGTTCAATGGACTGACTGACCAACAACACCGACAATGAATGATTGGCCATGAGTTGAATAGCAAATAAAAATTCATAAAAATCTGATTCATCAAAAATATTTTAAAATATAAAGTAAAGTATATGTCTCAACCAATTCTCTGAGAAGTTGAGGCAGCAGTGCAATCACTGAAGAAGGGGAAGTCAGTGGGAGTGGACAACATACCAGCAGAATGGCTTCATGCAGGAGGAGAAGCGATAATTGACCCCCTCACCATTAGCTATAACAAGATTAGACAGAGGGGGAGTAGCCTGTACCATGGACCCAGTCGCTTTTCATCACTCTTTCCAAAAAAGGTAACCTTTAAGAATGTCAAAACTACCGTACTATCAGCCTCATCAGCCATCCCAGCAAAGTCCTCCTAAAAATAATACTCAACAGGTTAAAACCCCAGGCTGAACAAATCATAGCTGAAGAACAAACAGGATTCAGGGCACTGAACAGATTTTCAACCTCAGAATAATCTGTGAGAAATACCTACAGCACCAACAACACCTATATGTTTGTAGACTTCCATAAAGCGTTTGATCGAGTCTGGCATGCAGCTCAGTGGGAAACCATGAGAGTGTACAACATCAGCCCTAACATTATTGAAGTCATCAAAGTCTGTATGACAAGGCTACCAGTGCAGTCCTCCACAACAGCACCATTGAGAACTGGTTCAAAACAACAATCTGTGACATAAACTTATGTTAATCTGATGAATAAAAATTGATACAACAACAACAAGCGTGCATCAAAGATGCCTACTCTCTCCTACACTCTTCAACATCTTCCTGGAGCGCATCATATCGGTGACCTTGCAGATCATGAAGGCACAGTCAGCACAGAGGGCAGAGCAATCTCCAACCTCAATTTTGTGGATGACATTGATGGATTAGTTGGAGAAGAACAAGAACTTGATCAGCTTGTACACAGGCTTGACACCACCTCCAGAGCCTTTGGAATGGAAATAAGTGCAGAGACGACCAAAATGATGACCAACAACACAAATGAAATCAACACAGACATCAAAGTCCAAGGCCAATCCCTTAACACTGTGCATAGCGTCAAATATTTAGGAGCCATTGTATCCGACAATGGGTCCCGACAGGAAATCTTCTCCAAGATTGCACAAACAACAACTGCCCTGACAAGACTGGAGCCCATTTGGAAAGACAAGACAATCAGTCTACATTCCAAGGTAAGGCTGCTGCACACCCTTGTCATCTCCCCCAGCAAACCAGCCCGATCTGGGCCCCACTCGGGCCGCGTAGGGCATCCCGACTTTTGTCTGGCTATAGTAGGGACCCTCATAGCCCTACAAAAACCCGATGTGTAGCGGAGTCCAGAAATGTGGATGCGTAACGATTCGCCCTCCCGTGTGCTGCCCGATTCTGCCCCACCACAAAGCCACGCTGCGCAAACGCTAACATAGGCCTACTCTCGCTTCTCATTGGCTAAACTGTCTGGAATGTTTCGTCTGCTTCACATTTGCTGCGGCGTACGTATGTGAAAAATATTTATACAAAATCAATTCAGCAAGATATCATTATTTAATTGTGCTTATAATTCTTAATTTTTATCATACAATATGTAAAATATTGTTAAAGTGTTTCTTTTAACTATTGTATTTATTTATACATTATAAGCCAAGGGTAAATTTCCGTGCCCATTACTGCTGGGGCGAGTTTCAAAACAGCGAGATCTCGGTAGATCTCGGTAGATCTTGCTCATTGGGTCGTTTCTACGGCTGCTCGCTCGCTAGTCAATCGCAAGGCGAGGCGAGAAAGAGCTAGGCGCCTCTCGGGGTACTTAGCCTGCAAAATCAAGATGGCGGAAAGTACGCGGTTTATGCTACTTGGAATCTGTTACGGTGATAATTCGATGGTAAATCTTCGAGTTTCAACCAGATCATGGGAGGGGGTGAAGAACTGTAAGTGAACAATTTTGCTTTTAATCGATTTTGATGATACATTTGATTTTTTTTTACTTTATTTGATTTTATTTTCGCAAATCGTCCAACACATTCGAAGGAACCGCCGTTTGTGTACAAATTGAAAACGAGGCTAGAATGAGGCAGCATGTTGGGTGGTTACATTCAATGATCGGTCTGACTCAAAAACGAGATCTTGTGACCTAGATAGTCTCGCTGAATTGAAACTCGGCCCAGGTCTTTTCCTGTTGTCCTTAGGCGCCAATTTTCTACAGTTTTCTTCTACAGTTGCATGTGCTCGGATATTGTGTTTGCCTGTGAAAACCTATTCCGCTGTGGTTGTTTTTTGGGGCTTTGCCTTTTGTTTATGTATTTACACACGATTTCGATAGCGTCGAAGATCACGTTAATATAATTATATCGTTATGGAAATGGTGTGTAAATACTTAAGTGGGGACACACCAAGGACTTCCAAAAACAAAAACGTCTGTGCCGACAGTCCCTATTAACACCAGACATCTCAATTCTTTCTTTATGCAATCACATATCATAAACAATATGTGGGATATGATTTTTGGGTAAATCAGCATTGGCCAGGGATGGGGCATTATCGGGGTTGTTTCTGGTTTAAGTTGGGTTACAATAGGGTTGGTGTTGGGTATCCTGACATATGCCCGATCTTTGCCGGAATCGGGTTACCGTTCAGCAAAGGTTGGGTTACAGTCGGGTAAGTTTTGGGTACCCCGACGATCGCCCAATCTTTATCAAAGGTCGGGCCACTGTTTGGCGAACGTGGGGTTACGACAGGTAAGTTTCGGGTAGCCCGACGATCGCCCGAACTTTGCCCGAATCGGGCCCGAGTCGGTTCCAATTTCCATTTGCCCGATCGGGCCCCGAAATTGTGGTTAGCTGGGCCTTCTTTCACACAAGCCATTGGACAACAACATCACATGCTCACAGTGGTGAAGAAACGGGAACTCTGATGGCATGTCCATGTCACTAGAGCATTAGACCTTGCAAAGACCATCCTGCAAGGCCCGGAGCAAGGAGGCAGAAGAAGAGGGAGACAGAAAAAGAGGTGGGAGGACAACATTCGAGAATGGACTGGTTTGACACTGAGTGAAGCCATGAGGGTTGCTGAGGACAGAGAAAGATGTAGTACGCTGGTTAAACGATCATCTGTGGTACCCCAACGGCTTTCGAGTTACGGGATAGGATAGGGTAGGATAGCAAAGTATGTGTGGCAAGGAATTGACACCAGCGACCTTGAACTTTGATGTACAATGGCACAGGAGGCTGGCTACTAACATAGGTAGGTAATGTTTCTATGCAGTTTGGTCAAAATCTGATCAGTGATTCTTGAGATTTGGCGAGAAATGTACCAACAGGCAGAGAGACTGACTGACACTGGGCTTTTTCTGATTCCCAACTAGTTAAAACAGACAAAATTTTATACTATGAGAAAAAATAACATAACTGATTAACTCAAAACGATGCATTACAATTTTTACTTTTGGATTTTGTTTATCACTGATGTGGGTGACTCCTCAGCAACCCACTGAGCGAAGCCATGAGGGTTGCTGAGGACAAAGAAAGATGGAGTATGCTGGATAAACGATCATCTGTGGTGCCCCAACAACTTTCGGGTTATGGGATAGGATAGGATAAGATAGGATGTGGGTGAAATTGGGCAGCAGCAGCAACAGCAGGATCACCCAGGACAGTGGGGACTTAGGTCCTATAGCGCAGGCTGGGTGTGCATCGAGTAGCTGTCAATCACCCATCTAGGATATGAAACTCAAAGATCTTTAATGTCTGTGCGATGGAATGTATGTGTGCACAAAACTAGACCTTGGTTTATACTTTCATCAAAAGGAGTGTTTAAAAAATGTCTTTAGTTTAGATTTTTAAAATTAAAATAATACCTGGAATCCGTGGTCCTGCTAGGGGGTTAGTGAGTGCCATGCCAATTTCAGTCATTCCGTATCGCTCAAGCAACCGGTGACCGGTAATATTCTCCCACTTTTCCATCAGCGGTTGGGGCAAGGCCGCTGAGCCGCTCATCATTAGCCTGTACAACCATCAGTGACAGGCGACACAACAATTCTTCACATTTGTCTACCATGCAGTGAGCAGCCCCAGTACCAATCAAGCATTATTGTACTATGCATTAAGGACAAAAGCTACTCAACTACATCACAAAACAGACACCTATTTTGTGTAAAACTGACGCACCATGCATCAATTACATCACAGCAATCAGTCATAGGAGAGAGCGGCAATAAGGACCTCCTTTTTTCCCAGGGGTTGATTCATGAGAATAGAGCCTTTGGTTAATTTTGTACCTTGTCAATGTTTCAACAGGCATGTTTGCTGATAGGTACCCCCAAAAGAATTTATAAGGCATTTCCTGTGCCAAGTGTGACCCCTATTTTCTCAGAAATAATCATCAACAACAAACGCAAGTCTTCTTCTTCTTCTTATCCAGGATCAGTGTGTTGATCATTATAAAGTATCCTATAATTTGTGTTTTACTGGGAAATTCTCCTTGCTGCCATCACAATAGATACCTAATTTTGGATGAGCAGACTGATTTTATGTATTCGCAGGACAAGCGTGAACCTCTCCCTCTCTGCAGATGCTTCTCGTAATGTTCAATGAGTTTGGCATAGATCGTTGGCACAGCCGTAAAAATGTTGACGCGTCCACTGTCCGAGTAGGAAGATGGATTCACCAGGCATTTCCACACCTAAATAACAGAACCTGTCACAGGTCACTAATCAAAATACTAATCAGAATCAGAAACATCATTGTCCCCATAAAAATACAAAGAAATTTGTGTGCGATGCATACATCAACACAATGGAAAGAAAAATAAATAACAGCAACAAAACCATACTACAAAAGACCACATACTGCAGTCCAAGTAACAAGGTAAGAAACACACTGTACATTATACATTAAAAAAACAACACTAACACTAACATTACGAATCAGAGGTATACAAAGTCATGAATCAGTCTACTCCACCACATGCACACACATATACACACACATGAGCATCACAGGTTAAACGACTTGAATACTGTATAACTGACAACAGTGTACAGGCAGAAAGTTGAAAATGGCCAGATGGACACACATTTTACCAGAACATGATTTTCAAACTGTTTAGGGAATGTTTCATTCTGATTTGAACAAATCTGGAAAACTTGTCTTTTGGGAGGATGAGTACTCAAACTGACTATTCACTGCCCTATTCAGGCTATTGTAAAACCAAGGGTGAAAGCGCTCAATGGCGTCGAGTAAACTTTTAGTTTGGTGCAAAGTGCCAGCGACTGCAACGAGCAAGGAGGGAAGTTTATTCTCCTGTTATTCTTTGTCATAGAGTTCTGACAGTCGCATATGTTATATCAAGGGCTGCTAAACTGGAGCTGTTACTCGTTCACTAAATTCTGTGAGGCTATCTGTGATGTAGTTTAAGAAGTGATTAAGAGTAGACTCCCGCTCATGATGGACACAATTCATCATCTTCTTTTTCTTTGTTGTAGGCAGCCAACTTCAATATGTTGAAGAAAATGTTTGCACTGAGATAGGGGAAGGAGGAGTGGGGGGGGGGGGGGGGCTGCTGTTTTATTGCTTTAGATCGGGGGGATGGGAACAGCTATATACCCACAACTTCTTTGGGGTTTTGTTTTTGTTGTTGTTTTTTTTAACTGGAAATATAGTATAACAGTTTTTCCAATCCAGAAAAATACAGTTTCAAAACCTGACCCACTCCAGGTCAATGTCACTCCTGTAATACTCTAATCTAGTGCTGGCAACAATATACTACTACTCAGAATGTACCAAGGCTCATGCTAAGCACATTCAATTTCTGCATTCCTTGCCCACAGGTATGCATGCTGATTAATAGGAGCTAAATGGGAGCCCTCTCCAGAAGCATACAGTATTACAGGAAACACCTATGCTGTCATTGAGAGCAGTGAGGGTTTTGCACAAGCGTATGTCCGCCAAATCTCAATACATAATCCTTTTAACTTAAAACTAATATGCATATGTTCCGCGCTTTTTTGGAATCTGGGCATTTTTGGAATTAGTAGTATTATAGAAGGGGCTGCCCATTGTTTTAATGAAAACATTGGCCGCCAGGGTTAGGGTTAAGGTTAGGGTTAGGGAAAGGGTTAGGGACCTAACCCCTAACCTTTCCGTAACCCTAACCCAAACCCTAACCCTAACCCAAACTCGAACCCTAACCAATGTTGGAATTCCAAAAATGGGCAGGCCAATTATAGAATTGCGCAGGCCAATTCTAGAATTGCGCAGGCCAATTCTAGAATTGCCCAGATTCCAAAAAAGCGCGGAACACATACACATGATGTACATATATATATGTATGCACAAGTTCACGTTTTGATGGAATTAATCATTATTAATGCATAAAAAAAGGTGGCTTTAATATCAAATTATGTTGCTAGATCATTAAAAAGCCCCCAAATCACACATTTTAGCATCATTGATCTTTTTTAAATTCACAGTGAGTGTTGTCCCACTGGACCAAATACAGAATTGCACTGTCATACCAAGGTGGGCGCCCAAGAGAAAAAATATGTTTAAAAAATTAAATAGCCGTAACTAATAGTAGCAGTTGAAAAGAGCTCCACTACAGCACTGTACCTCATGTGCATCAAACTTGGGCAGCATGAGACAGGAAGCTCCAACGTGTAGAGGGGTCATCAGCGCATTGACCACGCCATGAAGATGGTGCAGCGGCAGAACGTGAAGCATGACATCACGTGATGACCAGTCCCAAGCCACAATCATGTTGGACATCATAGCCGAGAGATTCCCATGGGTCAGCACAACACCCTTCATACCACAAAACTAACTAGCATCAGAGCCAGCTCAGATCATAAATTTACTGCAAAAGCCCCTTCACTTCCTCCCACTCTACCCCTATCTTATCCAATCTAATCCAATGTCCTCTTGAATGGCACACAGCTCCAACAGGGAAAAAATGTGCCAGTTACTGTCATGAAAAGAGGTAGGTCTTGAGCATCTGGCAAAAATAATATCTGTTCAGATTCAAATATCCTTCGGAATCATATTCCAGAAAATTGGTACTGCAATTAATCTGAATGATCTGGTCCCAGAAAGCTTTTATCATTAAAACCAGATCTTCATAAATATAGCTTGTAACAGATAGATAGATGGATGGATGGACAGATGGATTGATGGACAAATAGATATAGATAACTTAGATAGACATTAACAACTAACAATTCGCAAATAAATTGAAAAAGCAAAATGCTAGAATTCATACTGGACCTTAGGTCTTCCTGTTGTCCCACTGGTGTAGATAATCATAGCTGGATCATTCTTAAACCCATTGTTGAACTGGTGCAAGTCGTACCATCTTTTCACTCTTGTTTTCTTTGCCTTACTGCTCCGCTTGGATGATGTGGCCATCTCCGACACAAACCACTCATTCACCTCATAAGCAGCTGACAGTTCTCTGTTTTTTACAACGCTGAGCGGAATGTTCAGTTTCTGTGCCATGGGCCCAAGTTTGTCTACATAACCTTGCGAAGCTACAAGAACTGAGCAACCAGAGTCTTGCACAAAATATTCTAGTTCTGACACAGGGTGGGTTTTGCACAACGGCACAGCAATGCCATTGGCCATCCACACAGCAAATAAGGTGACGACGTAGCTAGCATCGTTTTCACACAAAAATCCAATGCGCTCATGCTCCAGTTTTCCACCAGTTTCATGCCCACAGTGTTTGACCAGCTCTCTAGATAAGCAAGTACCATGGTGAAGGAGGTCATCATATGTGAACTGTCCAAATCGATCAATGATTGCTAGCCTTCCAAGGTGTTTCTCCGCTGACAGGAACAACGGAGAGGTAGTCCAACCACAGGACATTCTGATGTTACCTACACGGTTTTGGCACACAAAGCAAGAAGAAAATGTCCTTTTGGTCCACACCCCTAGTGCTGATGGTTGATGACTGGTAATGCAACAGTTCCAAGGTATCCATTTCCAAGATCTTCCTGTTAAGGCAGGCATGGGCGATCCAGGCAATCTTGCATAAATCTGGCATGTACTATGCCAGCCAAGCCTTTTTGCCACTTGCCAACCAGCCTGTGTCACCCTAAAATGAATACACAGTGGTGATCAGTTGATTCATATATTTGCAGTAATTTCTAGTTCCCACTACATACACAATGGGTTTTAAAATGGTCTTTTAAGCATACATTTAATCTAAGAATTACTGTTTGACTGTTGATCTTTTACTAAAAATAGCTTGCATCATGATCAGTGGTCATGGCATTACTACATTCTTCAATAAAGTGCTAGATGCTGGTTTAAGCCTCATTGTCATCTCACATGGAGAACATTACCATCTTATTCTTCTGTTGAGTAACCACAAACAAACGTCGTGTTGATTATTCTGTTTATAGAAGGGGTGCAGGTGGTGGTGTGGGTGGGTTAGGTCTGCTGCATGGAACATGCCACTAAGATAAGCTAGTTTAATAATAATAATAATAATAATAATAATAATAATAATAATAATAATAATAATAAATGACTAAATCGGACACCTCATGGACTGCATTCATTGCATATACTACTTACTTACTTGATACTTGATGTTTTCGATGCTTGAGGCCGGGTGGGCAGTTCATCGGTTCTACTGTTGATTGCTATTAATTTTTTATTATTAACTGTGGCATGCGTGGGATAATCTTGTTTAAGTATATACTTAAGTATTTACTAAAGGTGGCAATTTTAAGTAGTCTTTATATTAGTTGTTTCCTACTGGTGACATTTTGGGATCATACTCAAAGAGGGATGGCAGATCGCTCCAGTGGGTGTCCAGCCTGTTCTTGAAGGCATATAATGAGTAATAGCCTACAGACAAAGGTCACTTAGGTGGCACGTAAATTCAACACAATTTAAAATAAATAAAATGTCATCTAAACTGAACTTCTAATACGTTTTGCAAGATAAAACTGGCACAAAAATGTCTATATATTAAATCTGTCTTTAATTCGAACAAACTCAATTCGCCACGTGAAAGTTAAGAACGAAAGTCAAGCTTACCTCATTGTCGTTCACGCCTTCAGAGGTCACGGTAACATAGAGTGACGCCCCTTAGTCTAATCGATACTTGTGTTGAGGCTACAAGATCTTCAGTATAATAAAATGTCTCACTGTGAGTGTGACAGCAAGAAACCTACTGTTTCTGTTAACATGTAACGATAATGATTTTTTTTAATATCCAAAATAATGCTAATTTGGACAAGAACAAGACAAAACAACATAGTTATAACTTATAAGCTTACACATTTTGGAGCTAAGCTTTTCGTCAGGCGGACAAAACACACAAAAAAACAAAACAATTCTTCCCAACAGAAATATACAAGAAAGAACTAAATGATATTCAGAAAGGAGGAGAAAAATAACCAACAATTAAAGTGCTAAACCCTAACGGGTGAAGATCAGTTCCGTCGCATTCTCGCACTCACATACATACAGTGACCCTACCCATTTGAAAAATGAAGAATAAAATAATTTACTGTATAATTCTAAATAAATATAACAAAATACACAATTTTAACAATATTATTATTATTATTATTATTATTAATAAAAATCATCATCCTCACATTAATTTATTGATTTAGTCACCAATCAAGTTATGCAAATTAAAACTAAAGTGCACGTCAGGGAACTCTCCACCCGTTAGGGTCCAGCATTTGTTATTTTGTTCTTGTTGTTGTTATTATTATTATTAATGTTGTTATTATGATTGCTATTTTTGTTGCTGTTGTTGTTCTTATTATTTATTGTTGTTATTATTATTTTTATTATTATTATGCGTGCGGGTGTGTTTGGATGTCCGCTATAGACCTAAAGCAATAATCTTGTATTGTATTGGATTGTGTTTGGATGTGTGTGGGTGAGGCACGAGGTAAAAATGGAGGTGTGTGTGTGTTTTTTAAGTGTGAGAGTAAAAAGAAGGAGAAAAAGAAATAGAAGAGGGAGAAGAATAATTTAAGATCAAGAAGGAAAAATAAAAAGAAGGAAAAAATTAATAACTGGTGCTGGGTTCTCCATAACAGCGTCATCGGGAACTGGTTCAGAACAACAATCGGTGTGCGTCAAGGATGCCTACTCTCTCCAACACTCTTCAACATCTTCCTAGAAGGCATCATGTCAGATGCCCTTGCAGATCACGAAGGCACAGTCAGCATAGGGGGTAGAGCTAATGGTAACAATGAAGGCACTCCACCAGCCGGTCGCTTTACAATAAAAGCATCCCATGCAGGGGGACGCTGAGGCTGTACTTGAATTTATCGAACGCCCGTTTACAAAAACAAAATAGAATCCATCATTATAAATTCTTTACAAAACACATACCTATAATTTGCCTAATTTGCTAAATAAAAATATCATAGAAAGCCCTAGTGACCCTTGCGCAGGAAGCGTCCAATATCCCCAAGCTGACCCAATACACAAACGAGGAGTTTTTGGACAGTTTTCAAGAAAAAATGTATTTGACTGGTCTAGCTAGAAGATAGTAGATTGATAGAACAGATTAGGAACGAGAAAGAACAAATGATAATGACAGAATCAGTGATAACTAATTTAAAACACACTTTCCACAAAATGGGGATACTATTTAAACAGAAAACCCTGCACTCCAACAGGAGGGGGGGGGGTCGGATAGCGCAGTGGTTGGAGCACTCGCTACTGTATCGCAACTTAAGCACCGTCCAGTGCGGTTAGCACTTGGATGGGTGACCTTAAAACGTGAAGCGACAAATAACAACGCTCCCAGTTGACTCAACTGTGACTGAGTACCTACTCTCTTAGGGTTGGGGATTGATTGATTGATTTATTGTTGCTTTAGGTCCAGCGGACTCTTCCGAGCCAAATCAGGACCGGACAACCCCCGATCCGCATAAAAGATCTGCTGAAACAACCCCAGTGGGAAAATTGAATGCCCACCACCGGCCAGTCACTTTACAATAAAGACATCCCACGCGGGGGACGGCTGAGGGTTGACCTCAACTACGCGAACCCCCGGTTACAAAAACAAAATAGAATACAAACATCATTATAAATCATCAACAAAACACATACATATAAAATGCCTATAGTGCTAAATAGTACAATCATAGGAAGCCCTAGTGACCACCCGGCAGAAAGCGTCCAACACTCCCAAGCTGATCCAACAGACCTCATACACAAACAAGGAGTCTTGTCCAGGAAGAGTTTTCAAGAAAAAAGGTAGGTCATTGATCTAGCGAAGAAGAAGATAGTATAGCAGAGTGAAGGACAGAGCAGGAATAGGAAAGAGTAAATGAGGAAGACAGCGACAGTGGGAATTTAAAGCACTAAATTTCCATAAAGTGGGGATACTATTTATACTGAAAACCCCCGGCACTCCAACGGGGGTACTGTTGCCGCAGTGAATCTGTCTTGCCTATAAAGGAAAGACAGGTTTTCAACTGTGGCTTTCACTGTTCCCTTTATAGGTTTGAACAATCTACAGTGGCAAGATTGCTCATGACCCCAGGGGGTTAGGGTTGGGGAAGGTAAAGCAGCGAGGGAGAGAGATGGGCATCACCCTCATTTCGCTGGCCCAAGATAAATGTGATCTCCAACATCACGCTCCCCTACGGCCACAATGCTATGGGACAACCTTTACCTTACCATTTACCAACAGGGGGGGAGGGAGGGGGAGTAGTTTGGAATACAATAGGATTAGAAATAACACAAATTATGACATCAACATGATGACGTCACTCAATATTTTTATTTACTTTATTTTATTTTATTTTATGTTTTTTAATGTGGTAGAGTTCACTATTTTTGAACTAAATACCAAAAATTTCAAAAAAAGCCGTCCATTAGTTTCGGAGAAAGTGCACAAAAATAAATAAGTAAATAAAAATAAAAATAGTACATCACCCAGATGACCTCAGTCGATAAACATAAGTTTTGACGAAGGCTCAACGCATCTGTACCTTTTCATTACATACGGTACGACGGACGGACAAAGCCAAAAACAGTAGTTCTTCACTAAATTTCCAGGAAGTGGGGATACTATTTATATTGAAATCCCCGGCACCCCCACGGGGGAGGGGGGAGTACATAGACTGAAACTGCTATTAATGCAATTCAAAAAGAAGTCTAGACATTGATCACAAGTTTCACACACACACACACACACACACACACATATATATATATATATATATATATATATATATATATATATATATATATATATATATATATATACTGTATATATATATATATAGGCTTATAAAATGTTCCTACATAACCGGTTATCAGTTTTCCCTACGGTTATCTGAGGACCCGGCCTTTGGATCCGGGAACCCGGCTCGGTTCCCAGATCCAAGGCGGCTCCCAAAAAAGGATCTGGGAACGGCGGGTAGGGTAAGGCAGTGCCTCGACGGGTAGGGTAAGGCAGTGCTCCACATAGTCCGCTCGAAACGGGTTAGGGTTAGGGCTAGCGGTCCGTCTACAAGTGATTAAATTACATGGAATTATAGAGGGGGTTCCCATAAGCAAGGGCGTTTATCTATATAAAACAAAATGCAAACAGATAATTTAGCCAATTTCACGGCTTTATTGAACATTCACATCACTCTATCAAAATATATATATATGCATGTACATGTGCAATTAATGCTTAAAATATGTACACAAGTTTGTGTTGTTAGACTTGAAAACAACTATAAAGGATCACGAATATGCATTTTATGCACATATTTTCTGATTATATAAAAACAGATTCCCAACAGGGTCAGAATCAGATTCAATGTCAACCATTTGAACATGATTGAAAAATAATATAAACTTTATTGTGACTTTCAATATTACAACACACAAAAATCAGTAAAATTAGTTTCATCTTTTTAATGAAATAACCTCAGAGACTATTAACTACTACAGTCAGCAATAGTGTCATTTCAAAATTATTCAGAAGCAAGTAAGATAAAAAGATTAAACATAAAGGTTCTAGAAACAATACTTACACATTAAAATGTAACAAATTTACGATAAATATAGTTGGGATGTATTTAAACCTTTAAACATCCATTATTGTCCTTTCACACTTTTTTTTCTTCTTCTTTCCTAATTGTAAGACACATTCCAATTTCAATACAATTTGAAGCACATCTCTGAAAGGTTCCTTACAATTATATACATATAAACATTATTACAGGGAAAAGGGTTAGAGGTGGGGGAAAGTGCGGTAAAGAGCTCTATACATAAGTACATTTTTCTCTGCAAGAACTGACCAACAAGATCTAATTAATTCAGTGCATGAGTGTTCACGTACTGCTGTAAGGTAACAGAAACATGACTAGCACTGATGGTACACTGTCAAGTTTCCAAACCTCAGTTGTGTAACACATGCCTAAATATGTTGCAGAGATTCATTATTTTAAGTGGAAATGTTGTATTACACTCAATCAAAACTATCAACACCTGCAAAGATTCTCTTTGCTGACACACACCAAAGCATGGCAGATGCATGATCAACTGTTTCATACATGATGCATCTATCAACCATTACACACCAGACCAGTTTAAAAAAAACACAGAAATTATGAATGCTTAGAAAGTTAACATAATCAATCAAGTTACAAATTTTTAAAGTGAGCCTGAGGCTTTTTTTTTCAAACTTTCAAATTACACTAGGATATTATGATTGTGAAAGAGTTCATTAATTCACATTACTACTGTAAAAGCTTTCAAATTAAAATTTAAAAAAAAAAAAGTTCTGCTTGCTTGAAATTAACCTGGAAACATCTGATTGTATTGTGAATAATCATGGACAGGTTAGCTGCAATATAGGTGCTGTGTTGGATACCAATATATTTTATGTGAAAACGTATATACTGTATATAACCTTGATCTTGCATTATAGCTTTAGAACTTTTCGCATTACTGTAAAGACGAGAAATTATTTACATTCTAAATGCTTTCATAGCCTAAATAGTTTGTAGCTTTGTCATTTAAAAATATTTTGCTACTTCTATAAAAAAAATCTTTGGGAACAACAGCTTCAAATTCTTGTGCCTTCTCATGTATAATTACATATGTAAAACAGTCACTGCAACCAATAACCAACTACACTCAAGTTTATCAACTCAATCTGCTCTCACTTTACTATTTTTTCTAATCTTACTGAACCTGTTGTTCCTCTCTGAAAAACTGATATCCTGTTGTTAGGGGTTTAAAAATATACAGCCAATAACCATGCTATTATAGCACCCATATAACGGTGAATTTCCCAAAAATAAATCATGAACGTAGTATGTGCAGAGCAGTGGATTTTTCTAAAACCATTTATATTGATTATTTTTGTCCATGTTTGTTTTCGTTTTGCTTAATCACACTGTAATGAAAAGTACAGAAATCACTTCATATAACTAAAAGACTGAACTGATATTGTTAGCAGTGGATTTATCTATCTGTGAGAATATAAAATTTCTCAAACTTATTCTTGTAACATGACTTTTTCTTCTTCCACACTCACTAAAACACACACACATTTAGAGATTTCATTCTCTGACAAAATGAACAAACGCACACACAGAGAAGTTGATAAACATCAATGACAAATAATAATAATAATACAGGATGCTATAATGTATGCTTTTTCTTCAATCGAACTGCTGCGATCTGAAGACATGGCTATTATAGAAGTCAGAACAGAATTGCATTTTTAATTTTGAAATTTTAGATTGGCTGCATACAATACCATTATTGATACAAGCATGTACAGGAAAAAAAAAAAAAGAAAAGAAATCAGACATACATGCAGAGTAGGCTACATTTCAAAAACATTCAGTGATTTTAAGAGCCCCTCCCCCTCTCTCTTTCTCTCTCACTTTTTTATCTCCACACACAACATACACTTGAACTAGCAAAAACGGCAAAATATTCCAGACAGAGCAAATGAATGTCTCATCATCGCATTCTCAGTAGATATATACATATACATTGTTAATTCACATATTTACACAATTTAAAAAATCGTAACCATAAATACAAGATAACTGCAGACATACGTTTAATACAAGCCCTTCAGAGAGGGGACAAGACATACATTTAATACAAGCCCTTCAGAGAGGGGACAAGACATACATTTAATACAAGCCCTTCAGAGAGGGGACAAGCTGTATCAGTTTGTTTTTTCTTTTGATCAACCTTCAAGAAGGAAAGAAAAAGTTGAAGAAAATGTCAATAAATTTAAGGCCTACCTGCACCTGGATAAATCCCCTTTCTTAACACATGGTCTTGGCCATGGCATGACTTGTTCTAATTTAATGCCCATACCAGCTGAAAAAGCTGTTTTAAAGCGCTTGTCAAAAACAGGCCACCAAAGACATCAGCATACTGTCAAACTCCTCTAAAGTTTGCAGTTATTTTAGCTACTCACCTGTAATTGACAGAATGACCGGGTCAATTGATGTGCTGCTTCAGTGACAAGGGCACTAAGGGTGAAACCCATTAGCATAAAATTTATTGACACTCCTGTGAGAAGAACCTCCCATCACCGTCAAGATTTAAACCAGATTCTATCACAACCCAGGCAAATGTCAGGCAAAACATTTCAAAATGGAGGCATTGGACAATACTCAAACATTTATTTTGCATAAGCTAACAGAGGATTTAGCCCTAAGTATATATAAAAATGTTAATGACAAGCAAGCTAAAAATATTTTTAAAATGTAAAAGAGTATGTGTCCAGCACATTTGATAATGTACACATAATTATAATATACAAACTAAAAAGTTACCACCAACCAGCAGTGGATTGCACAAGGAATATGTTTGAAGCTGAAAAGCTGACACAATTATTCATTCTATTTTCTGGCTCAATGGAGATCTACACAATGATTCCTGCTCAAACTTCACCATGATAAAGTGTGTTGTGCACAATGTATCATGTTGATTCCATCATGTCAAAATGTTCTGAAGTCAAAATTGTTTCATCTCACACAAAACATGACCCATCAAACAGGTCCAGGTTGGAGTTGATCTCCAACTGAAGGTAGTTTGCTTGATGCATTGCACAAGAAAAGTGTCATTGCACAGTGTTTGCAACACCTAAGACATTCAGACAGCCAAAATCTACTCATTTCTGGCAGAATTAACATTATAAATATGGCGTCCTAGTGCCTGAAAAGTATTAGGCTATCTCTCCTCTAGTAACAGGAGCAATGTGTGCATCATTTTTACAAAACCACCTCTGGCATATGGCGTCAAAAATACAACTGAATCGTGCTGATTCCATCAAGTCACAATGTTCTGAAATCAAAATTATTTAAAGTCACACAAAATCTGACCCATCAAACAGGTCCATGTAAATGTTGATCTCCGACTAAAGGTATTTGCTTGATGCATTGCACAAGAAAAGTGTCACTGTACAGTGTTTCAGACATTCAGCCAGAACCTGCTCCTTTCTGACAGAATTAACATGCTCTTCTGTACACCATGTAATATGGCGTCCTAGTGCCTGAAATGTATCGGGGCAACTCATCTCTATTAACAGGAGCAACGTGTGCATCATTTTTACAAAACCACTTCTGGCTTCTGGTGTCAAAAATGTAGAGAAAATAGTGTCCACTTTGGACTGTCCCGCCATCGTGAAAAACGATAGCAGTTAGGTTGTACTTGAGCTGACTGTTGTCAGACATGCTCTTGTTCGCACACTCTGATAGAAGCTCCCTGGGAAAGAGCAGCTCATTTTCAAAAGAAACCTTGCAAGGGCTCTTCTTATTGGTAGGGTCGTATGCGTGCGAAATGCTGATAAACAAGACCTGGGGCAGTGTATGAAAACGCTCACACTGAAACACACAAATAAAAATTAAAGAAATTTTTTTTTCATGTAAGAACATGGTCATAATAAACATTAAATTTAACACTTGAATGCCAGAATTGTTTTCAGTAGGAAAAAAAAATAAAATAAACAAAGTCGTCTTTTCTTAAGCCTCAAGAAATTCACACAGTGAAAGAGAGCAAGTTTTCAGTATCCTCTGATATAATTTTTAAACAGCATGGCATGGCAAGCCATTCAAATGTATTTCACACACAGAGCATAAAAATAAGCATTTTTAACAGTGTTAATTTTTTCGGCAGTGTTGTGACTCGGCCTAATTTTAACGGAGCAAAAGGAAAACGTGGCATGACAAGCCACGACCTGAACTATCTGCGAGCAAAATTTTGTCGGGTCAGCCAAATTTTCAATACTACATGAAACATGTTTAGAAAATGAAGCACAATGACCTTCCACTTTGTGAAAGTACAAATGCTGACATGCTTAGCAGTAGTTAAAGCAAAGTAAAATGAATAATTTTGGTTCAGTTATTCTTGAGGTAAGGCAAAAAGTGTGTTTCGAACAAAAAAGTGAAATTCAGAGCAATGGACCATCCAAAAGACCAACAACCAGATCTGCTACAGAAAGATGACCCATGATTTGAAGTACCCATACCAAAATTCCAGAAAATCACTTTAGGTCAGCCGTGTTTGAGATATTGAGCAAAACGTGGTAAGCAACAAAATGACTCCATTGACCTTGACCCATGGCACGGGACACAGGTCACTAACCTAGGTAATGTTCTTATGAAAAATGGTCAAAATCTGTTGAGTGGTTCTTGGTATTTGGCTTTTAACAAACGAATAGATAGTCAGACCTAACAACTGACATGTTTGCTAGTTCTGATTCCAGACTGTTTCAAGTTATTTTCAGATAAGTCTGGAAATAACAAAAAGAGAAGAAATAAAGATTAGCAATAATAATAATGAAATCAGCACTCACATTCATAAGATAAAAAGAATTTGTTGAAAAGCGAGATAAGTAAATGAAGATCTTCGTAGCTGGTACCTGAATCTACAGACCACAACAGTACCAACAGTGGAAACAACAAAGAGACAAGAATAAAATTAAGAACGGCAAAGCATTTTACTCACCATCTTCTCGTTACCATCCTCGATATCACATGGGTTGAAATATTGTGCCAAAAGAGCCTCCGAAATTTTTTTTTCAGTCTGCAAATGCACATTTCAAACGGTTGTTAATGTGAGGAGGTCAAGGTTGTTGATAAAGCTAAGAACATATACTTTCCAATACCAGTGACAGGTTCTTAAAAGTTAATAAGCTTGCCACTGTGTGACAGATCTTGAAAATATCATCTTTACTGCTTTATGTAAAAGGAAAGTTTCTAAATTGTGAATGCTAATAGCGTATTAGATTTTCAAATCACAAATAAGCAACCAAATTCAATATGTAACTCACCTCAAACAGGCCACTGTATATTTTTATGCCCCAATCCTTTGCATAGGTTGGGGCCTGTCGTTTTCCATCTACAACCTTTGTCACCTCATATATAACCACGCATATTTTGTCGATCACACTTGTGGGGGTCTGAAAACAAAGAACGTAAAATTAATAGTTCCGTTACAGTGGGATACTGCAAGTCATGATTACTAATATCATTTTTATTTTAATTTATTTATTGAGTATTTATTTTATCATTCTTATATAGCGCTTTTCCAGCTCAGTACTACTTGGAACACAACAACCCATTCCTGACAGCACACAAAATACATTTTCTCAAAAAATGATCAGAATGGAAGGTAATTAAAAACCTGTCACTCCTTTCAACCTTATCCATCAATAATTTTATGCACTTCACCACCAAAGATTGAGTGTAACCAGAAGACGAGGCAAAAAAAAGTAAAAATGGGGAAAAATAGTATCAATACATGTGCTGCACTTAAAGCTAAGAGTTTAAAGCCAACTAACAACAATTTGTACGTTCTAACATCACAGGTACTAAAGCACTGCGTATGCCAGTAAACACTACTACAAGGGGAAAAAGGGGAGAAAATTAAATTGCTATGTAATACAGTAACACAGAGCACACTCAGGTTCCAGTTGGCATTCATACTTTCTTTATCTCACACACAAGAAAATCCCATGCACACACACACACAAGAAAATTAAATACAACAGTTAGCAGAAGTCAAACTGAAATAAATGTTGCAGAATTTTAAACTCCGTCTTTTAAACAAAGCCAAAACAAAGCAAACATGGATCAATTATTGGCGTGCAGCAAGCATTGGTGGCAAAAACAATTGTTTGAAATAAAGACAAAATTGTTTCATAATAATACAAAAATCATGTAGATACATCTCATCATTCACAGAATACATTCGATGTAGCATACATATTATGCATATTTTGGCTGTGCAAGAAATTTTCCCTTGTATTGAACATTGTTGCAAAAATGTTGTACAAGATCCTAAAAGCAACAAGTCGAAAAACATGCAAAAGACAGACATCTGATATTAATAGATTCTAAGCTATGCATGTTTGAATCCGGAAACACGGAGAAGAGTGGAAAACATCACAAATTTTAAGTCATAACTTTTTAATCAAAACTTATGCATGTTTCAGGTGTCAAAATGACAAAGAGGGCCACAAATTGCTTTTACAACATGCATATCTGACCCAAAATTCATGTTTTAGTATAAATTAGATATGAAACAAGAATGTAAAATCTGTACATTTACCCCAAAAACTGGTTTTCAAAACCTACAGTATGCTTCGTTTCTAGTTTAATTGATATCCTAAAATGTGAATTTTGTGAGACACATGAAAGTCATAAATGCAATCTGTTAGACTTTCTTGTCATTTTGATACACAAAATTTAAATGTAGAATTAGAAACTCTGATTCAACAGTTACGATTCAAACAATAATGACTTTATAAATTTTATCTTAAATACAGTATAATTTGGGGTGGATTTTTCAGATTACAAAGTAATTTTATGAGAACTTTTGAACCAGAATATGTACAAACCATGTTTTCGGATAAGATGAGACCAAGAAAATTTAGAGATAGCATTTACCACAAAACACAATTTAGCATAAATTAGGGTTAATAGGGCAATTATAAATACACACATAACAGCCTAGCCAAAGCAGAATAATAAGCAAGAACAAAGAACAATCATTAGCAGTGTGCATTGGTTGTAAAATGTTTGGAAAATAAAGAAGGCAAAAAATGGTTCATAATAAAAACAAAAATCACACAAATACATCCCAGTCATCCGCAAAATGCAATTAATGAAGCATTTTATAAACAATGATGCTGCAGCATGGCCAATGCTGACAACAAGCCAAACTCTCCCTAATCAGAGTCAGGCCAGTACTGCTGCTGTGGTGCCAACAAAACTATTTTTTTAAGAACATCAGCTGCATCAAAATTTGTGTGTTGTTTTTTGCTTTTGCATCTTTCTCCTGTGAGAAAACCTGAAAGACATCTTGGGGAACGAGAGATGGAAAAGTCCTAGCCACCAAATTTGACTAAAATATAGCTGGGAGACATTAAATTTTACACAGCATATGATAATGTTTCTTTCACATTATGATTTTCTGAGGCCACAGCCAAACTGAACCATAAGAAAACATGTTCAACTTCAATCTTAGAATCAAAGGGGAGGCAGACTGAACACCACAGTTGCCTCTGGGTAATCTTGGCCTGATTAGAGAGTTGTGCGCAAGCCTATGTGGTAATAAACATCAGCATCATCATTATCATCATCAGTACAGCTGCAGCATAGCAGCAGGCAATAGCAGCAGCAGCAGACACCTCCCACCAAATCAGTATCTCAATTGGTTAGAGGGAGTGATACTCACACTCTCTCCTTGGCGGATGGGTGTGGCTCTATTTTTTGATCTCACTTCCATCCACCCTTCTTCCTCCTGTGATGAAAAAGACTGTGTACTACACACATCACATCATCATCATCACCACTTAAAGTGAGCCTGAGATAATGATTTCAAACTTTTACACTAGATAGTATGATATAACAGAAGAGTATATTAATCCACATTATTGAAGTCAAACACTTCCGATAAGCCAATAAACAACGAAACAGTGTTTGTTGCCCTATTTAACCACAATGATACATGTACCTTGAAACTGTTGTCAGAGTGTACATGTGTGTGTGTGTACTCTAGTACAACTGTGTTTAACTGTGTGTGCTTGTAGAAATTACACTGATGTATTACAAGGCAGCCCAGTTAAGTACATGTACTTGCTATACAGCAGACACTCTATACAGACAGGAAGTATACGTTCAAATTTCGTTTGTTCAAGACACACATAAACAAAATCTATGATTATATAACACACATCTCTTAACACGAATTACTTTTTTATTTTTTTTAATCATTTTTTTTATTGTGATCTAGGGCTCAGACTCACTTTAACAATTAAACAACGCTCTATACAGACAGGAAGTATACGTTCAAATTTCATTTGTTCAAGACACACATAAACAAAATCTATGATTATATAACAAATAGACATCTCTTAACACGAATTACTTTTTTTTTTTTTACAACATTTTTATATTGTGATCTAGGGCTCAGACTCACTTTAACAATTAAACATCCATCCTTCATCCACCTGTGAGGGAAAAAAGACTTAACCACATACATAACATTATCAATGTCAAACACTTCATCCTTTCATTTTCTGCTGACATGAGCTGGAAGGTAAAGTCTGACAAATTCCTACCAACAACAACTAGAAGGGCAAGGTCCTTATGACTCAAACGTTCCTTAAGGAAATTGAAAAATTTAACATGAAAATGAGTGCCAAGATAAAACACGAAATGGAACAGTAGCATTTAAATGCAAAATAATACCAACTTTGATCTTTTGATGTTCTTGAACTTAAGATGACCTTGACCTCCAGCTCCAAATACATTCATGTACAATCAAATAAACTACAACATAAGTTTTATTATGGCCCCAAAAAGTGACCTTGGGATTAACTTAATCTTCAGTGACCTCTGATGTTCATGTATGATCAAATAACCCAATGTTGTTGCATACTATGAGTTAAATATAGAGTCATTCATTTAAATGTTTTTGTAAGGCTTAAAATGCCCTTGACCTTCATCACAAAAAAAGGAGCATATATGAAAGATTAGCGCAAAGAAGGAACAAAAATGACAGATCAATCTATTATCTCTAAATACAAGTTTGGACTTTAAAGCTTTCATTGTTTAGGGTCAAGGTCACCTCAAAGTACCAATACGAACTGACTTTAGACTGTTCCTGTGACCCTGACGCGAGATAAACCAAATTTGAACTGTATGCGTGTCTCATTGATGTCTATCATGCTTAAAGAATCAAAAGTTCAATATTAATAACTTAAGAACGTACTTCAAAAGCTGGACAGACGGACGGACTGAAAAAATATTTTTAAAATATAATTTTGGGACTATTTATGACCAACATCTCGCACAGATTTGCAAAAAATCTGGGGAAAAAATGTTTTGGGTTGAGTACATAGACTCACATTGCTATGCATGTGTCAACAATCCAGACAAAAAATGTCTTGCTTCAGGCAAAACAAAGTTTTATTTTTTTCATAGGGTCACAAACTCCAATTTAGGTGTTGGTCACAAAGAGTGGCTTGGCTGCTCTATGGTGAAGTGGCGAATGCTAACTTTTGTAAATTAATAGGTACATGCTGCACCTCTGATGCCAGCACCTTCATCAGCTCTTTTATCTAGTAAGTAAGCATGCAATATGCACTTAATCAAATTGGTTGTTCAGGGTGCGGTCGAGGTAAAACATTTTTTCAAAACAAGGGTCCTAAAAATGGATTCCGGCGAGCTTCAATCCTTTTTCACTGCCATCATTCAAAGAGTTCACTTCAAGTGAAAAAAAAACAGGCTGTACAATTGCTTAACTTCTGCTCCTGTCACAGGGGCAATCACAAGCCTCAGGATTTAATTAACAGATACTGAGATAGAAGCCTAAAATTCCTGCTGTTGAGGCCAATATACCCCAGACAGGTCTTGGCAGTAATGTTGCCTGCCTTTCTTTACAGCAGTAACTGCAAGGTGTGGCTTTAATTTCTATCATTATTACTAATTTATTGCATAATTAGTGACCATAGATAACCACTATCATAACATTAAACTGTAAACTTTTTAAGTCACTGAACAATTACTCCCTCACACAGACCTACACTCCGGCAGATAAGCACCCAAAACACAAACTCACACCCATCTCCTCAGTCCTACAGATTACGTACACATATCCATAGAAACACACACACACGCACTCACAAATTATGTAACACACACCCAGAAATCTTGAGACGCCAGTCTTAGACTGGTAACCTTTGATCTATAACAAATACTCACGATGGGTGTGTTGCTGGAAACTGGGGCAACATCAACTGCAACATACATTATCATAAACATAAATATATATAATTAGGTAGTCAAAAGCCATTTTAAAAAAATTATTTCCTCATCACAAAACTGACATAGATTTAAAGAGCTTTTCATTCTGAACACAGTGGTATATTTTTTTCCCCCATAGGACAAATAGGTAAAAAGTTATTAATGTTTGAAAATGCCGAATGTTGGTGGTTTTTTTGCAACGTTTTGGAATTGAAGAAATTGACAACTTTGGAGTCTCAAAGTGAAGCCAATATTGATACCAGAAAGCTGATTTTTGACAGGTAACCCCTTCATATGTTATACTCCAAGCCCAATTTTCTTCAGGCCTATCCCATGTAATGTTCAGCCGTTTTGGTGCTTCAAAGTTGGGAAATCATCAAATTCGCAGTGCGTGCCGGCGAATTATAGGCCTACTAGTGTGCTACTACACTCAGCACTCGTGTCGCTGAATAGGCCTACGAGTTGGCCATGGCCGCAAGAAAACCCGAACACCGTTTGGGTACACTTTTCTACGGCAAAGCGCTCCGCGATAGAGTAATGCACAAATTAATAAATACCCTAGTTTTATAAAGGAAAGTCTGCTCTTTATTTCTTGCTAATTTTTAAACTTCTAGTTAATATCAAACTTACATCAAAACCGCTTTATCCACTTTGTTCGGCTCGTAACAAAACTTTTACACATGAGAGCCCACCATATTTATATGTAAATGAAGCTAAGTATCCGAACTTCTCATTGGTTCTTATTTTTAGGCCATCCAATGAACTATCTCAAAGCGCTTAGCATTTGAAACGAGCCACCTCTCAGCAAACGACGCTGACAACTTTTTCGCACCGGCATTCAGCGCTCGGATAGGGGCGTATTCAAAAGCTGTTTTCTCGGAATCTTTCGCATAAACATGCATTAAAAACAACACATATGTAAAGATAAAGCTTTCAATTTTTATTTGAATACAGCCACTGTTCGTTTTAATGCAGTTTTACATTAATAATAAGTGTTGAAAGTGAAGTCAAAACTGGGTCAAAACTGCGAGCGGACAAGAGCCAATGAAGGGCTTTGACTACCTAATATAATGTACACATTTAATAAAGTAATAAATATTAATGCTAAAAAGTTTGTCATACTGTTCATTAAAAGTAAAAATGAATCATTCTTGCTAATCACTTTAGTCTCTTCAGGTCTTTCACTTAAAAGAAAAGAAAAAAGAAGAATCCCTCAAGCAAAATAGAAACTATCTTTCAATTCTCTGTATAGGTAACTAAAGCACTACCATAGGCATAGTACAAATAAGGTCATAGCGCTAAATGTAACCATTCTTGTACAAAACAGCTAGTTGTACTTAAAAATGAAAACAGTAAAGGCTTATACTCCTCATCACACCACCATAATTCTTGGAAAGACGAATAAACTAAAAATGAAATTAAAGAAATGTAAAAAATATATATATATATATTCAAGATTTTATTGAGGCTCTTTTTTATCCAATTTTATCCAATTTGAATCCCTCCCCAACTGATCCCTTAAAAAATTTTGTGCACAGCTGTTTTTTCTCCATTTTTTGAGGATCAACTTGACCAATATACTTCCTCACAAATTGTTTTTATCCAACAACAACTAAACACTGAGTGAAGTTAAACCAGACATCTGTATGGCATCATCTTGTCTCTTCATGCAGCAATGTGTCATGAGGAAATACAAATAGCAATAATAAAAAGAGGCAACATACAACAAATAATACAAAAGACAAACGAACAGGGTTAGAGTATACAATAAAACGGTAATAATATCTCTAAACATTTTAAATTCAAGTTTGTAAAGGACACAATAAATCATCTTGGGCACTCACCTGTCTTGGTCTCTTCATCCAGTTTGTTGAGAATGGCAAGCAGAAATGTGGAAAAATCCTCTTGGACCCCAACCTGCAAAACAGCCAACACAAACGCACATATATTAGCATGAGCACACAAAGGCACACACACACACATGCATCAAAATAGGAAAATTATTGAAAGTATGTCATAGTTTAGATTGCAGTTTTTCTTTCAAGTTGAAAGGGTTGTTGCTGTTCGTAAGCTTAGCTTAGTGTAAAGTCAAAAATCATCTTGAACTTGAAGTGAAAACAATTAATGAAAAATATTCATGCAATATTTATACAAATATCATTTAATTAACTTGTAACAAAAATAATAATATCTTAAACTCAATAAAAACAGCAGTAGATATAACAGAATGTGTTTTTGGTCAACAAACTTAACTGCATAGCAAAAGAATGCATCGCAAGTTAGGATGAAGAGGTAGGAACGAATTAATTCATTAATAAAAAATATTGTTATGTGCGTAAATATTTCCACACAAGAGGCATGATCACAACGCTGAAGAAAAGTAAATAACTGAATTAAACACATACACATTATACTTTATAGACAACAAAAAGGCATACAATCAAAAACAAAACAAAACATTATGACATTGAAATCGGGTCAGTCAATTAAAAAAGGAAATAAACAAGAAAAGCTACAATTACACATTAGAAATTAGACACACCTTCATAGATTTGCAATTGGCTGCCTCAAACAGCCTGTCCAGGCAGTCTCTGTCCATCTGGATGGTCTTTGGTCCTTTGTTGTGTCTCCTGTTCCCAGATCCTGAAATGTGAACAATCCATACAGTAAGCAATGAGCATGCCAATCTGGTATAGGTTTCATGTGCTATACAAGGTATTTTGTATCTTCCAGCATCTGATGGCCATTTTCCCTTTAGCGCAGTGAGCATGAACTGTTTTTGTAGAGACTTGCACTAAACAAAACTACATCATTTGCTATACAAGGTATGTGCTATGCAAGGTTTCATTTATTCAGATTCAAACTGCTTATCCTATGCTACATCTTGCAACAAGCATGTGTGCGGTTGTGTATCCATCTGTCCATCCTACCTACCTAGTTTTGTTTAAAAAAAAAAAAAATTATATTGTTTTTAATTCACCTTAATCTACATGGCCAATCATATGTTAGTGGAATCAAAACATCTTACGGTAAGGGCACAGCAACCTAAATGGATGCACCAACTATTTACTGTCTGGATTAATTACAACAATTTAAAAATAATAACTAAATAAAATGTAAGAAAGTAAACAAAACAAAAAAATTGCATCACTACAAACAAAAGCTTACCTTGGGAATCATTGTAGGCAGCCTGAAACTGCATCATTAGGGACTTCCTGGAATAAAACACACACAAATTGAAACTTAGAGGGCAAAGCAACATGTCGTTTCAATTAATTACATTGCTTTCTGTTAAAATCAGGACCATAGTCAATACTATTACCCTGCTCTATCCAGTTTTGTTTATATGAACCTTTCTCAAAATCAATCAAATTAGCCATGTCAATTACATTGAATCTCCAATTAGAAATTACCTATGGATTTTGTTGTTAAATATATATTACGGTTTAGCAGTTTGGCTGATTTTTCCCTCCTCCAATATATTGTTTTTGTTTTCAATGTCCAATATTACAAAATGTAAGTGAAAAGACATTAATCACACTGAACTACTACACATATTTTGGGATAATTACAGGAGTTGAGTTCCATGAATCTTTATTATTTGCACAAGATGATCTTAGTTTTGGTGTTACACACCATTCTGAGTATCTCTATGAAAAGACAGTAATACCAGTTATAACATTTTTAAAATCCCATTATTGCGAAAAGAAAAATGTTATATCAAATCATTACCTTTGAATTGAATTGAATTAGAAGAGTGAATCTCATTAAATTTTAAATTGAATTGGAATAAACCTCTGTCAGATTGAGAATCTAATATTTGAGACATGTTTTTTAATAGATAAAATCTATTAGGGGAGGGAATTTTTACAGACTGGATGGAATATTTGACTAGAAATACTTACAAATGTTGAACCAAAGGAATGGTAGTCCCTTCTATGCCTAATCGACATCTCTCGTCATGCTCAAATGTCGAAACATTCCGAATCAACTGCAGGATTTCAGGCAGCCCGAAGAGAAGCTGAATGTTCGAATTTGTGAAACAATTGTTGTGGGCATTCATCATGCCCACTGGGGGGAACCACATGTTGGTTCTTTGGCCTGTGACTTTGTAGTTTTGTAAGTAAGCTGAAAGCAAAGCCAAAGACATGAAAAAAGGGACATTATAAATAAAATTCAAATTAATACTAATATAACACAGAAACAAACAAATCTAATACTGTGATGGTGGGAACCATCAATGTCTCCAAAAATGCCTATATATATTAATAGCATATACTTTAATTATATTCAATATCCCTTAATCTTTATGCTTTGCGTGAGTAGGCTGTGGGTGTACTATTAGTACAAAAGGAACTAGAAGGGCAAAGCCCATATGACTCACTTGCTACTTATGGAACTTGCAATATTTAACATGAAAATGAATGCTCAAAAAACCCCTAAATGAAACGACTTTGATCTTTTGATGTTCTTGACCTTGAGATAACCTTGGCCTCTGGCTCCAAAAAAAGTCATGTAGGATCAAATAAACTACAGCAAAAATTGTATTATGCAACAAACAAACAAAAAACCAGTGACCTTGGGATGAACTTGACATTCAAATGACTTTGACCTTCATGTGACTTCCGATGCTCATGTATGATCAAATAACCCCATGTTGTTGAATACTATGAGTTAAATTTAGAGCCATTCCATTTATTATAATAGAATGAGAAACAAAGGTGTACACAAGCCAAAGGAATGCTAATGTTAACAAAGACTAGATAAAACGATACAATGCAAATTTTCGAGCTAAGCTTTTCATCAGATGTGGACAAAACACAAGACTACAAAACAATAATTCCCAACAGAACTCCAAGAAAGAATTTGAAAGAAATGATATTTAGAAAGGAGGCAAAAAATAGATGCACCAGTTATAATAATAGGTGAGTGATAGTCAAAATATTCAAAGCATTGGAAATTTTAAAATAACTTGAGTGTAGTTTAGTAAAGTATGCAAATGCAATAGATAGTGTACAAGGTAATATATATAAGAGAGAAAAAATTAACAGAATAAAATTAATAATAATAATAATAATAATAGTAATAATAATAATAATAATAATAATAATAATAATAATAATAATAATAATATTACAAAATAAATCAATGAATCAATGAAATATTAAATAATAATTCCGAAACAGTGAAAGAGACTAAAATGCATGGGAAGGTAAGGGTAGATGGAGATATAGGGTGATGAGATATGGGGAAGGGAATTAGTTAGTTAGTCATTGCTTACAAGGTCCAGCGGACTGCAAAGAGCTGAATCAGGACCACAAAATCAAGACTCACCCCTGATCCGCATAAAAGATCTGCCTAAACAATCGAAGTGGTAACACTGAAGGCACTCAGCCAGCCAGTCACTTTGCAATAAAGACATCCCATGCAGGGGGCGCTGAGGCTATACTCTTAATTTATCGAAACCCCGTTTACAAAAACAAAATAGAATACTAACATCAGTATAAAATATCAACAAAACACATACATATAAATTGCCTACATGGACATTGCCAAATAATAACATCATAGGAAGCCCCAGTGACCACCTGGCAGAATGCGTCCAATATTCCCAAGCTGATCCAACAGACCTCACACACAAATGAGGAGTTTTGGCCTGCAAGAGTTTTCAAGAAAAAAGGTAGGTGACGGATCTAGCGAAGAAGAAAACAGTATAGTAGATTGATAGAACAGAGTAGGAATGAGAAAGAACCAAGGAGAAAGACAGCGAAAGTGGGAATTTAAAGCACTACATTTCCAGAAAGCGGGGATACTATTTTATTTATACTGAAACCCCCAGCACCCTCATGGCGGAAGGGGGAGGGGGGGGGGGTAAAGGGGTTCTGAAGCAAAACAGACTCACTTGAAAGTATATGCACACACACAACAACAACACTCACCCCATCCCATCCACACACACAAGTAGCGGTGAAGCCGACCCCCAACGACAAGCCAACTTGTCTGACTCTCACAACCAATGACCACATTAACCCCATCAGGCCCAACACCACCACCAGCGCCACACAGAGGAGCCCATATGGTTTAGCAGGCAGGACACCAATAAGTTTCCACCTGCATCGCCAATTGCTGAGCAGGCACCGAACAGTTGGGTACTTGTGATGACAAATTAGTACACTGCTGTTGGGAAGGTTTGTAGTCTCTTGTGTTTTGTCCGCCTCATAAAGAGCTTCGCTCCAAAATTGGCATTATATCGTTTTGTCTTGTTTTTGTCAAAATTAGCATCTCTTGACTTTTACATATACATTCGCTTCTCATTATTTTATACTTGAATGCGAACAGTCCTCTGGTTTTTCCCATACCATTTATTGTACGATTACCAATTTTATTTATGTTTTTGTAAGGCCTAAAATACCTTGACCTTTAAGATCAACGCAAAAAATGAACATAAAATGAGAGATTAATCTATTACCTCTAGTATAAATACAACAAGTTTGGACTTTATATTTCTCATAGTTTAGGGTCAAAGTCACTTGAAAGTAGCTAGACTTTAAACAGCTCCAATGACCTTAACCTTGGAGCAAGGTTGACCAAATTTACAAAGTAGGTGTTTCTCACTGATGTCTATCAGTATCATGCATTAAAGAATCATTAAGTTCAATATAAATAAATTACGAAAAAGGTGAAACTTCGTCAAAATTTTTCATTTTCTGACTAACACTGTAACTTGTTGACCTTTTGACCTTGACGTGAAATTAAATCACTGATCATTATTGATCATTTTTTTCATACCGTCTCATTTTTGATCAATTTTTTCATACCGTCTTACCAAGTTTGGTTGTGATAGTTAAGACCGATCAACTTGCAAGTTTTCCAAATATGACAGACAGACAAACACAATTTTAAAATGTTATTTTTACAATATTTAGGACTCATCTTGCGCAGATTTGCACAACTGTTCAAAAACATTTTGGGCGAGTTCATAGGACTCACTCTGCTATGCATGTGAGTCAAGAAAAGATCACAATGACCAGAATTTAGATGTCCAGCAACAACAAAATTCAAATACAAATGCAAATGATCGACGCAGAGTTCCACCATTGCCGTCAGTTCTGCTCTCTAATGTGCAGTCAATTCGCAACAAGACCGACGAACTTGAGGCCTACGTACGCTGTCAAAAGGATTACCAAAACACGTGCCTTTTCGCCTTCACTGAAACATGGTTGGACGATAATGATCGGGACGAAGATTTATGCATCACTGGCTTCGGTCGTCCCATCAGATTGGATAGAGACTGTAACATCACTAAGAAATCCACTGGTGGAGGTGTTTGCTTTTATGTGAACGAACGGTACTGCAACACTGTGATTGTACGAGAGAAGATCTGCACTCCTGACATCGAACTTCTAACCATTTCACTCCGCCCCTATTACCTGCCCAGGGAGTTTCCACAATTGTTTTACACTCTTGTTTACATCCATCCACGTGCTAATGTTAATGCAGCCGCTCAGCTGATCGCTGACGTTACACATAAACTTGACACTATTTCTCCCGATGCCCCAAAATTCGTCCTTGGGGACTTCAACCATTGTCAACTGAAAAAAACACTTAAAACTTATAAACAATATGTGACCTGTGCAACGACAAAGAGGAACACTACACTGGACCTGTGCTTTGGCTCTGTCCCTGATGCATACCAATCTAAGTCTATGCCATCGTTCGGTGGTTCTTACCACAACAGTGTTTATCTGATGCCAGTTTATAAGCCTATTTTTCATCGCCTGCAGCGTGTTGTGAAGTCTGTGAAGTGCTGGTCAGCTGATAGTATTGCTTGTTTGCAGGGATGTTTTGATTGTACTGAATGGAGTGTGTTTCATGATGCGTGTGACAGTTTGGAAGAATTAGTGGATGTGATTTCGTCTTATATTTCCTTTTGTGTTGAAACTGTTATTCCTGTGAAGGAATGTGTGGTTTTCCCAAACAATAAGCCTTGGGTGTCCAAAGATTTAAAGTCAGTTTTAAATAAAAAGAAACGTGTGTTTTTCAATGGAAGTGACCATGACAAAAAGATGATCAACAGGGAAGTCCGTGATGCTATCAAGAAAGCCAAAAGGGTTTACAAAGAGAAAGTAGAATCCCAGTACAGTGGTGGCAACCTTAGGGGTGCCTGGAAGGGGATTATGTCCATGGTATCTGTCAATCAGAAAACGGATTGTCCTAAGAAGTCTGTAAAACTTGAAGGTGTTGTTGATGCTGATGTGCCCAACGTTTTAAACCATTTTTATTCTCGCTTTGAAAAGCATGACTTTTCTGCCAACATCTCTGATATTAGGACTTCACTTGTACCTGACCATAATATTATTATTTCAGAGGAGACTGTGACCAAAATGTTTAAGTCTATGAATGTTAACAAAGCACCTGGCCCTGATGGGATTTGCGGTAAAACACTGCGTTATTGTGCTGATCAGCTTGGCGCCGTCTTCCAGCCTCTCTTCCAACAGTCTGTCGATTCTGGGAAAATACCATCTCTTTGGAAATTTTCTAATGTTGTCCCATTACCCAAAAGGTCTAACCCTAAACAACCCAACGACTTTAGGCCTGTTGCTCTCACATCTCTTGTGATGAAAACTCTTGAAAAAATTATCAAGGCTCTGGTTTTGAGTGCGACTGAAAAGTTTCTTGACCCGCTGCAGTTTGCTTACCGGGCTGGTAGGGGGGTGGAGGACGCCAAGCTGTTCATCTTAAATACTCTGTACAAGCATCTAGAAAAACCAAAGGCACACGCACGCCTCGTTTTTGCAGATTTTTCTTCTGCATTTAATACCATGCAACCACATATTCTGGCGAAAAGATTGATTGAGGATTTTAGGCTTTCTGACCAACTTGTTTTTGGGATCTTGGATTTTCTGGTTGATAGACAGCAGAGAGTTTGTGTTAATGGTTGTTTTTCTGATATTGCTGTTACATATACAGGGAGTCCTCAGGGATGTGTGTTATCTCCCCTGCTTTTTATTTTGTACACTGACAGCTGCAGAAGTACCCAAGAGTGTAGGTTTTTAGTTAAATTTTCAGATGACTCTGCCTTGTTGTCTCTTTTTCAGGGCCCGGAAAACGATCATGGTCTTGCCCTTTCTGATTTTGTTAACTGGTGCGATAATAATTTTTTGGAAATGAACGTGTCTAAAACAAAAGAAATGCTTTTTGATTTTAGGACAGTGAAGGATGATGTCCGTCCATGTGTTATTCATGGTGAAGATGTGGAAGTTGTTGACACATATAATTATTTGGGTACAGTTTTTGATAGTCAGCTGAAATTTGATGTCAACACCCACAGTCTTGTCAAACGTGGTCAGCAAAGAATGTATCTTCTTAGGAAACTAAAATCCTTCTCTGTAAACACAAAGATCCTCAGTTTGTTTTACCAGTCTTTTATAGAAAGTTTGCTGACTTTTTCTTTTATCTGTTGGTTTCACGGTCTGACTGTGAAGGATAGGAACAGCCTGAATAGCATAGTCAATGTCTGCTCAAAGATTATTGGAGTTAGGCAGAGAGATCTTTCTTCTTTCTGTGATCAGCAGATCTTACGGAAAACCGGGAGCATCCTTCATAGTCATCAGGAACATTGTTTGAAACCCGAGTTCACACTGTTGCCATCCAGACGCCGATATGCTATGCCCATCTGTAAAGGAAATCGGCGTTCTAAATCTTTTATTCCCAGTGCAATCCGACTGCTTAATAGTAACCGCTTTTAGTTTTCTGCACTTTGGGGATCTTATTTGTTATATAGTGAGAGTCTCCCTTTAGTGTCTATGTGTACTGGCTGAACTTTTTAATCAACTTGTTGAATTTTGTTGACTTTTGTGATAACACTTGTGATCTTGATTCGCGTGTGTGTGCTTGTGTGATGTTTTTTAAATTTATGTATTTCTTTCTTTTTTTTTCAAAAATTGGTTTTTGATACATTTTTTGAGTTTCTTTATGCTGCCTCATAAACTTATAATGTAATTGCCCTTTGGGATGAATAAAGTTGTATTGTATTGTATTGTATTGTATTGTAAATACTAACATTATTTTAAAAAATCACACACCAACACAAAAATAGATCATGGATGCAAAAATAAGGTATTAACACATGCAAGGGTCAAAATACAATGGTTACTTATAAGCCTTCTTAACTCTTTGCCTGCCAATCGACGATATATCGTCGATCTGAGCCGCCATGTTTGTGCCAATCGACGATATATCGTCGATTTCAGTATTCCGTTTCGTTCCGTTTTTTTGCGCAGTCCAATCCAAGTTTTATTTTAACCAAAGAAAGATAACTCTTTCTACTTTCGTTCTCGATCGACACGCGCGTGGTTTCTTCAAATGGATTCGTTTTTAGAGTGGTTTTTGTGCATTTTACTAAAGCATTGTGATGGGCACAATCGACAGTGTGTCAATCTCTGCTAATAATCAATATAATTTCAAACTGTAAAGTGTATTTTGATCCTAAATAAATTTTCTTTCTGGTGTGTGAAGCTGATTCAGTGATTGGAATTATTCCTCCAGATTTTTTTTATCACTGTGGTATGTAGAAATATTTTTATTTTATTTTATCATTTCAAAAAGATCAACATGCTTTCAAAACACATATTTGACAATAACATAATCAAATTAACATTTTTGTGGGTTTTTTTCTTATTCTTCACTCTTTTACCTTTAATTTGATATGAAATATGTCTATTTAACAACTATTATTTAAAGAACAGTAGCTTAAGGCCAGACTAAACACGAAAAAAATGATAAAATCTAATTTTTTTTCAAAAAATCACTTTTGGGGATTTTTACAGATTTTGCATCTACAATGTGTCTACTATAACTGTAATACATCAGTTTTTCTTGAAATTTACATTTTTATGCCTAAAATTGATGTTTTTGTGGGGTGGGGTGTGGATATTGATGATGAATTTGTTTGTTTATACCTCCATTTCATTCATTTTCCACCCTTAGTTACGCTAGTTTCGATTCTAAAAATAGGCTCATGTCATATACCGCACGAACGAGAAAACTATGCTCTTTCTTGTCATATTGGGATGATCTCCCTTAGTTTATTCACGAAGGACTAAATGATGCGCGAACAGAACAAGTATCTTGTACGGAAAGTACCATATATGGAAACAGCCTTCACCTTGCTTGTTTGACCTGCTTTGCATTTTTATCCGATTGGCTCTCTTTACTCCCGAATGGCGTTCGGCTGCCAAAGTGTTGGTCGGAAATGTATGCGCATGCGCAGAAGTTGGCTTTACGTTTCCGCTGATATTGTACCGACAACGAATGAATTTATAGTTTTTACATAAAATTCCGAAATGCCTCCTGCAAAATCGACGCCTACACGGCAGTTCAAAGGAAAGAGTGGACGAAAAAGATGTTCTCAATTGATGCAAGCCAGGGAGAAAAAGCGTAGTAAGCTGAATGAGCCGGAAAATGAAGAGGTTTGTGTTATGACACCTATGTCAACATCGCTCCTAGCAGAAAAGGAAAGTAGCCCTGACAGTGACACACAAACTACTAGTGCACACATTTCTTCATCAGCATCTAAGCTTCGACGATTTTCTAAAGACAGTGAGCCTGGTTGTACTGACAACAGTGACCATAGACCGCAGAGAAATTGGTTATTTGCCGAGTGTGGTCAGCTCGACAAGCTTTTGGCTGATGTACAATGCCCAAACTTTGAATGTACTGGCACCCTTAGCATCACGTCTAGTCCTTCAATGGGTATGGCTGTTGAACTGAAACTAACATGTAGTATGTGCAAGTACTACAAGACAGAGTGTTCTTCTCCTAAGATCAACAACAAAAACCATATAAGTAATGTACCCTTTGAAGTAAACAGACAGTGTGTATTGTATACACATGAGATAGGGTCTGGTTATAGAGCCATCCAAAAGCTTGGCACAACATTTGGACTTCCAATAATGAGTCATGTCACTTTCAATAGACTGGATGAGCACATTAGCCAGACAATTGTTAATGTATCTCAAGATTGTCTCCACAAAACTGTTGAAAAGGTAAAGGAGGCTTACAATCTCCAGTCTGCTAATGCTGACCAACAACGTCCATTGTATGGGGATGAAGTACAGACTGAATGGGGGACAGATGATGGCATAATCTCTATTGATGTGTCCTTTGATGGCACATGGCACAAAAGAGGATTCACAAGCCATTATGGTGTGGGCATAATCATCAATGTTCTTACAGGATATGTGATTGATTATGAGGTGATGTCAACATACTGCCACACATGTAGTGTCAACGGACATAAACTTGCCAGAATGAGTGACCAAGAACAAATAGAATGGTATGAAGACCATCAGCACCAGTGCCAGAAAAACCACCATGGGTCAGCCAAGTCAATGGAAGCAGATGCGGCAGTAAAGATGTGGAAACGGTAAGTGTAACTTTTTCTATATTGGATAAATTTCTTGAATGTAGCTGCATACAGAAAAAATAATCTTGCTTGCAGGTGGTATTTAAAATATGCATGTAATACAATAATAATTATAGTTTTATTTTGTATGAAATATAACATGATGCCGCCAGTTTATCAAATTCAAATAATGTTTACAGGTCTGTTGGGCGGTACAACCTGAGGTATCGGACAATGCTAAGCGACGGAGATTCCTCTGCATTTGCTGCTGTTCAAAAGGCTACACCATATGGACCGCAAAGACCGATCATCAAGCTGGAGTGCATCAATCATGTACAGAAGAGAATGGGTACTGCACTTCGCAAGAAGGCCAAAGAAGCAAAGCTCGGGGGAAGAGGTCAGGGCAAGCTAACGCAAGGAAAGTGCCAGAAACTGCAAGATTACTACAGGTAATTATTAGTATTTTATTGTATATTTAAATTACTTTTCTCTCTCCAGGTAATAATTTTTTATATAAATTTTTTGTTTCACTTATACTATATGTGGATTATACTCTTTTTTTTTACAGAGGGGCCTTATTGAACAACCTGGGCAACGTAAAGGACATGCAGACAGCAATCTGGGCAACACTGTACCACTGTGCCTCAACTGATGCAAAACCACATCACACACATTGTCCAGCTGGAACAGAGTCATGGTGTTTTTTCAGGAAAGCGCAAGCACAGGGGAAGCGCCCTCCGCTGCACGCCAACCACAATGCCACTGCCATAAATGAACAAGTCTTCAAAGAATTGATACCCATTTACAGAAGGATGGCCAGCCCTGAGTTAATGGGCAAGATCATGCATGGAAAGACACAAAACTCCAACGAGTCACTGAACAATGTGATCTGGACTCTTTGCCCCAAAGAAGTGTTCTGTGGCAAACAGCGAGTGACAGCGGCGGTGGCTGAAGCTGTGGACAGGTTCAACAGGGGAGGGTTCCAGTTTGCTGAGGTTCTGAAGAGGTTGGATCTGAGTCTGAATGCTGCAACAGCCACATCTCTGACAAAGAGAGATAGACTAAGAATAAAGAAGGCTGAGAAGTCGGCGGAAGCAGCTTCAAGACTGCGGCGTCGCGAACGCTATGTTGAGCGCAGGCAGGAACTTGCACATCAGGAAGACATTGAGGGTGCCACTTATGCTCCAGGGCTTCTGGCTGATGCTGTTTAATGCAGAAATGTTGATTTAAGTTGTAGTAGTCACCATTACTTGTTTGAGATTGAAAGACAGTGCGAAAAACATTTTTGACGACTTCGCAGGGTTTCAGTTGCCGTTTTCTCAGATTTGACGTTTTCGGGCACGTGATCACGGCTAAAATGTTCCATCTCAAGAACCATGTATGCTAGAGACTTGCTTATTGTTTTATTTTGTTTAGAAAACATATCTCTAGATAGTTACAGAGAGTATTTCATGAAAACTGCAATAGCTGGTTTTTTTCATGCTGAGAAGCTTAGGTACCCCCCTACATTTTCTACTGTACACAAAAATAGGCCTAGAAGTAAACCCACGAGAGTGTTACCCTACATTTTGCTCTGTAATAACTTGCCAATTATGTTTATTAGTAAAATAAAACTTACTGGAAGTCTTCATTTTGCATAGTTTTTCTTCAAAACTCATTATGCTAATCCTCAATTTTATTATACATTTAATCAAAACCCATGATAATTACTAACAACGAGGTGTCATTAACTTAAAAAAAATTGTTTCCCTTTATTTCTGTCACAAAATTACCATAAAAACAGCCATCTGCATTGATATGATGGCAAATTAATTTTCATGTTTAGTCTGGCCTTAAATGCCTAAGGTACTGAACTTTCTTTCCGGTGCCAGAGAAATGTCTGGCACAAACGTGGAAACATGCCTGGCAGGCAAAGAGTTAAATCAAAGTATTTTGAAACCTTTTTCAAAGAAGATAAATGTTTATGGGAGAGGAAGGTAACTGATTAATAAACTCAATACATAATAATAATATAAATTTCAAAAACACAACTAACATTAGGTAGGTTGGGTTTGGGCGCCCCACAGGCTGCGACTGTGCCTTTCCCAGGGGAGGCGGCCCAGAATTTCCCAATAGAAAGGGACAATAAAGCGTTACAAATATACTATAGATTCTGTAGTTTGCTGTATGGTGCTATTGTCAATGATATCATGGCAATGACCATATAAACAATAACTGATAGAAGAAGAAAAATCCATTACTAAAGCCATTATTTGCTATACTTTGGTACAGAAGGAACGACTACTCTTTAAAAAGACCTACATGGTCTGTTGTTCTGCTTTTATAAACCAAGAATCGTGATGCATCTAGACCTTCTGTGCTCATCAATGAAAAGATGCAAAATAATACTCACTTTTCATCGAGGCTTTGAAAACCTGTTCTTGTTCAGACAATGCTTTTTCACAGGCTGCTTGTGAAATAGCATGGCCAAAATCCTTTGGAATAGCCTGGTTGTAATGAGAAACCTCACATGAAGCAGCCTGGCTGACATGGCCAACACCATTCTGAGCAGAGGTAGCATTTTTCACGCTAGCATTTCTGCCTGCAATAGCTGCCCAGCTAACAGGGGCCTTCCTGTAGAAGAAACAACAGTGAACCACTTAATTGATAATCCTATGAGATTTACTTTTAGTACAACAGCACACACACACAGATGTCTCAGTGAAATACACAATTTTTACTATATGTACAGTTAGCAATCAAATCCATGGCGAATGCTTCAATAGCCAGCAACAAGACTTCAGCATTACTAAAACTACCAAACACTAACATAGTAATTAAGAAGTCGCATTCATATCTAATAATTTTAAAACAAACCCCCACCAACAATCATACATACCCAAAAATAATAACATCGTCATCACCACAAAGATGAAAAACAATTTACTACATCTGAGTTAAAAAAAAAAAAAAAAAAAAAAAAAAAAAAACGACCAAGAAAGTGTGCAAGTTAAACTTACTGGCTTTGAGGTGCAGCTTGTTGTGCATAACCATTTGCAGCTGCAACATTTGAACAGTTTTCAAGGATGTCACTTGTTGGATTCACTGGAGCAGCTGATGCTGCCTGCTTCTTTGCAGGCAGCAAAGGGATGTCATTTGTTGGAATCCTTGGCGCAGCTGATGTTGCATGCTTCTGTGCTGGAGATAAAGGATTTTTGACACCAATGACTAATTTCTTAGTGGGAATAAACTGGCCCAGCTTTTCCTGTGGTGTCATGCTATCACTAGGAACCACTGCAGGTTCAGGCCCATTGAATGAAGGGTCAGGCTGATTGAATGAAGGCAAAGACCCATTGTGGATTGTTATGGATGGTAATTCTGGAAGAAAAATACAAAAATATAAGCATAATCATGTATTATAATTATCATTATTATTTTTATTATGTTGCGTTGCCCAATGTCCAAGCACAATCTTTTTATTTTCATATATTTATATATATATGAAGCTGAAGGCTTAATTTGTACACCCACAAGTATATCAACTAACAAGTTAGTATCTCCCTTCTATGTCTCTGTCGACGTGCGCGTACAACCGGTTGCTTCCCTTTACATGCTTTGCGCTCCATAGAGCGTCGTCAGCCTAAAAATAATTTTTTAGAAACTTCAAAACCCAGGGGAATTATGGGTAGGGAAATCCTTTTCTGAAATGACGTCGGCAGGACTCTTCGCGATTGATGCATGGCACACGAGACACACGCAAAATGGCGTCACAAGAAGTTTGGTTAGATCTGAATTCGTCTAATTTGACCTCGCATGCTGCTGTAAAACAATGCAATTTGAATTTGCTTTCAAAAATCAAAAGAGAGCGAGACCACAACAAAGTATAACGAGCTAAGGCAACGCAAACACTCAAGGCCGACAGAACAAAATGCACACAAACTACAAAAGGTAAGTACCGTGACCATACACAATAAAGTAGGCCTAACCACCATTGCAAAATAGGATTGATCATCACCATGACTGAATTTTTCCACCCCACCTTCCAATCGGTACAGAATCGTACATATGCTCAAATCATCATATCTTTGACAGAACTTGCATGTGCGTATACAGTGTGATTCAAGCGATAAATGAACCATCATATCGAAGCGATCTTAGCAGCTGAATCAATGACTCAGCTTGTGGCTAAAACCAAGGGCAACGAGACCACCGCACGTCGACTGGGGGCAATACGAGATACTAACTTGTTAGTTGATATACTTGTGCAGAGGTGCCTACCCCCAGTCTGACCATTTGTGTACTGGCTGCATGAAAAATGTGTATTTTGTGTAATGTCAGATTTCGCGCAACTCGCAACATTTGATCAAAGAATCATTGTCATGAAAACTGCCACATTCACAAAACATCAATTCATACTAATTCCAGCTCACCATTTTAATCCTCTCATGAAACAAAATAATACAGAACTCAACAAGTTATGGTCACAAATGCACACTAATATATTATTTTTTTGTGTTGTTTTTTACTCCATACCCCACCCCTCCCCCCTCCCCAAAGGATCTTCATATTGTCCAACAATTAATATGAATTATGAATATATATGAATACATCATTATTTTCGTATATTCTGCTGAAACTGGCAACACTTTTTGTTTTCTGAGCATACTAGAGTGTTCTGCGTCTTGTTGTGTAAATACAGTGCCTTTTTATCCACTTTGTATTAATTTTAGACACCGGAGCGGAGGCTGAGCCACTTTTGGGAAAAACGCGTTTTATTTTTATGTGAGGGTTACCTACTTTGAATAGCTGTACGAATGCCTTTTAAATGACCGATTTTAACAATTTAAATTTTTTAATCTTCTAAAGGTTTGTACTATATAATAAAAACAAAATAAAACATCCTGAACCAAAATAAAATGTTTGTCCGTAATACCTAATCTAAGTCAGTAAGTGTTGCTGAATGTCGTATGCAGAGCAATGCTGAACTCTTTGTTGCAGTGTGCATAATGAACTCCTTTCGAAGATTCGATTATTCCTCACAAACGTTGACGGTATTCGCGTAAGAAATGTTGTCGCGCTTTTTGCTTACTTGCAACCTTACCCCGCTTTTCTTCAGACTCGCTCTCATCGTCACTCTCGTGTAAACGCTTTCGCGACACCATGTTTAGCACAATGGCGGATACAAAGTCTCGCACTACCTCTCACGCACGAGATTTCACTTTTGCGCATGCGCTCTAGGGTCATCAAGTAAAGGATCGAAACATGTAAAATCAGAGCGAAAAAAAAATTATTTTTTTTGGGTACACCACGAAAATGCGTATTTCTAAGGAATTGCTCGTATTGTCGTATTTTATGTTGAAAATTCGTAAAAATACGCGCCAGCGCGTACGGTAGGCACCTCTGCTTGTGGTACACCCTTTTAACACAATTTGCATCAACACAATGATTTTCAAAATAATGTCGTAATGAGGATAATAATGAACTTACCATGCTGATGCAGTCCTACAATAATAATAACTAATAATAATTAATGTGTTTAGTGCCCTTCCTCACTAGAACATAGTACTCACAGTACTTTACAGCAAAGCAAAATATAAAGCAAAAGTATTGTATTACTATTACTGATAGTTACACTAGGCTTCAGAACAGTTGCAACTGAATTAATTACATCGAACTGTTACTTTACTGGGATAATAATATTCATTTCAATAAGAACAGATATATGAAATGCATGTTTACCATTTTGAATCCCAGGTTGTTGCTGTTTTGTTTGCCTTTTTATACCCATGCAGGTCGTACAGGTCTCTTGGCAAAGGCAGAATGCCCTCTTCATCCTTTCTGCATTGACTTCATATTTGACATCACCAAACTGAAATATAGAAATAAAAGTAACATTAACATGATTTAGTTATATTCTTTTTCTTTAAAATAAAAGTAAAACGGGCAAAGACAGAAAAAAGAAGACAAACTAGGCAGATGGTGAAAAGAAAGTGAAAGAAATAAACAAGTAAGCATGCAATGCCAACAATTTGATCTGAAGGACAACTGTCTCTAAAACTAAAAGCAAAATTCTTCTGGGGATGAGCCTTTTAACTCATAGTCATAATTACAATGGAAATAAAATGGCAATAAATAAAAATGATATCACAATTCAGTAGAACAAATAATCCAAGTTTCAAAGGAGTGTTGCATTGTTGACTAGTCATTAATTCTATTTTCACTTTCACACACCATTGTTGTTTTTATACGAATTCAATAAAGACATTCAACTGATTCAAGTACAAAGAAAACATTGGATTTTGTAACCTGGTAAAGACAATCTCCCATGTTGGCTACCATTTTCACAATCACAGCGTTGTTATGTTTAACATCTGGACTGGTACAGTCCTGCAACAAGTTCTCTGGAACAAAGCCGACGTTTACCTATAAACACAGAGGGGAAAAAAAGAAACAGATTTAATTAATTACCAAGGCAAAGTCATATAATCAATCTTGAAAAATGTTTGATTTAGATTAGGTTAGAGTTAGGATTGAGGTTAAAATTCAAATTAAGATGAGGCATAGGGTTAGTTTTACTTAAATAGGAAACCCAACCTCTAAGTCTAACTAAATAAATTATTTCAGCGAACCTCAAGAGGACCATTTCATAAAAAATGATGTCATCCTAGGAAAGGGTTAGGGTTTGGGCTAGCTAAACAAAACCCTAATGAATTAAAGCTTCATTTTATACGTTTTCTGTGGAATGTATGAAGTGCTGGTCTTGAAGACTGTCCATTCTTTTTGTAAGTTTTCTGCTTATGCCTATGCTTAGTTAAAGCTGTTGAAACACAAAGGCCAGAGTCCTATAGTGTATCTTGTTCTTCTGACTTGTTGTCACCATCACTCAATAGTTGAGCCTCTTGTCTTGCAAACTGGGGGTGGTTTCCGTGAGAACCGGTGGTGGCTCATTAGACTATCAAGTCTATGTTTGAAGGAGTTTACACTTCAGCCCCCCAAAATGTCCTCCGATATCCAGTCTTGATGGCTGCTTCAGAAGCTTGAATTTATGTCCCCTAGTTGTGTTGCTATTGCAAGGTGGCAGCACCCACATAGACTGGAGTTTGTATTGGTCATGCATGTACTTGTACACCTCTATCATCAATCATGTCTCTCTGGAATCTTTTGTTGCACAATTTGGCAGTTTCAGTGCCCGCAGGCATTCTTCATACTCAAGTATCCTGATCTCTGGCACCATGCAAGTAGCCCTTCTCGGGACATTTTCTATGAAGTGAATAATATCTTTCTTAAGGAGCAGAGCCCAGTGTTGCCATACTCCAGTCCAGGTGAGGTCACACAAGTCCTCTGAACAGATGGTTGGTCATACCAGCATCCAGGTAGTCTAAGGATCTTCTGATGAGACCAAGGACCCTATTTGCTTTGTTTACTGCCTTCTCGCAGTGCTTCTGCTTCTTGATTGCAAGGTGGCAGCATCCACGTAGACTGGAGTTTGTATTGGTCATGCGTATACTTGTACAAGTATCATGTCTCCCTGGAATCTTTTGTTGCACTATTTTGGCAGTTTCAGTGCCCGCAGGCATTCTTCATACTCTAGTTTCCTGATCTCTGGCACCAAGTAGTCCTTCTCTGGACATTTTCTATGAAATGAATATCTTTCTTAAGGAGCGGAGCCCAGTGTTGCCATACTCCAGGTGAGGTCACACAAGTCCTCTGAACAGATGGTTAATCATACCAGCATCCAGGTAGTCTAAGTATCTTCTGATGAGACCAAGGACCCTATTTGCTTTGTTTACTGCCTTCTCGCAGTGCTGCGTGAACTTAAGTGAGGGGTCAACATGAACACAAGATCCTTCTTGCACCTGGAGATCTCCAGTTTGACTTGAGTACTCTTGCCTCTCATGGTGAATTCTTGATTTGAATTCCCCTATCCCAAATGCATCACCTTGCACTTCTCTACATTGAAATGCAACTGCCACTTTCTGAACCATTCCTGTAGGGCATCCAGGTCAGTCAATAAAGGCCTCAGTCATGTTGGCAAGGTTGGAGATTTTGGTGTTGTCTGCAAACAGGCCAATCACCACTTCTGCTGGCATGTTGTTTATATAGCATGTACCAAAATGGGATGCCGCTCAAGGTATCTTTCTAGCAGACAATGCTCCTCCAACAACCACACGCTGCTTTCGGCCACAAAGGAAGTAAGTTACCCACCCCTGGATGTTACCCCAAATTTAATAGCCCTGAAGCTTATAGGTCTGTGGTATATGAGTATCAGCATTCTGGATCTGGATAGCCCGCCTGTGGATGTTGATTGGCGGGTGCGCCACAGAAGCCGATGACGACTATCAACGAGACGTTTTAGGGTGTGCGCATCTAAAAAAAAATTCTTTAACAGTCATATTTACACTTCAGCTGGTCTTCTTGCTGCTGTACCTAGCGGTTTTAACAGTCCGTTTGCCCAGATGTAGGCAATGGGTACACTGTCTGTTTAAAAGGTTATAATCTAAACAGTTAAAAACTTGATAAAAACACAGGGTTGTTCACACAGGTTTCTGCCGCCCTAACGCTGCTGAGAAGGCGTTGGGCGTGGGCATGGTGACGGTGGTATCGTCGAGGTTGTTCCACTCACTGTCTTTATAAAGAACGAGCCTCTGTACTGCTCTGTCTTGGAGGGAGGAGCCTTGAAACAGCGGCTATTGTTGGTTGCCTGTCTCTGTATAATATTCTGGTTCACGTACCCCTCGTACGCTGTGGGTTTGACCCTACGTCTAGTGCCGCTCACAGGAGTGAGGAAGGAATCAGGGGGTAGGGCGGGTACAAGACCATTGGCGATCTTGTAGAGCATCGTCAGCCGGAGTTGCTGGCGACATTCCTGGAGTGTGGGAAGTTTGAGGTACTCGAGCATCCTGCCAATGCATCCTGGGTCCCTGGACTTGTAGTCCTTGGTAATGAACCTCGCAGCCAGGCGTTGGATGCGTTCAAGTCTCTCATTGTCTCAATGTCTTGTTTGTAGTAGGGATCCCATACCACTGACCCATACTCAAGGGTGGACCTAACAAGAGCGATGTAGGCAAGGCGATGGCACTCTTGTGGGCAGTTCCGAAGGTTCCGGCGTAGGAAGCCAAGTGTAGATCCTGCCCTCTTGCATAGGCTGGTGATGTGTGGTCCCCATTTGAATACATTGAATACTGGAATAAAACTGAGGACTGCTAGCATCCAAAATTTACAATAATGAGAAACAAATATAATTATACATACATACATACATATACATGTACATAACCATAACATAAGCCAAAAGAATATTGAGTATCAGCATCATGAGTATGATGTGCTGGATTCCATTACAAATCACATAGTAACAATATGCTTAAAAGATCTACAAGCATAAAAGTAACAACAAAAGGTACTCAATGTATAGGCATTTTTACACAAAGAAATAGTATCCTAAGTACTCAAGTAGTGGTACGACAAGTAGTAGTAACTCTGTCGGAATGTGAAGTGTACACGTGAAACTCAAAGACAATGTAGTAAGAAGGAAAAAATGTAAAATCTACAATTGCACTACTAGTTATACACAACTACACAAAACATGGAAAGGAAAGTGCATAAGGTTTTGTAAACAGAACGTAAATTTACTAACACATCTCTCTGCCATAGTGGTAAGGTTACAATCCATTAACCTCACCAAAGCCATGGCTTGCTCGCCGGAAGTAGAAATAAACCGGAACTCAAACAGAAGGGAGGTTATAAATGTTTTCTTGCAAATAGAAGGGACACAACTGTTCCATACCATGTTCAAGTGGTAGACTGTGCCATAGGTTGCCTCCTTTAACATGAGCGTAAACAACGGTAAATAATATTGTAGTCGTGGGGGAGGTGCAGCCTATATACACAGGGGTAGTAGGGTAGAGGGATGAGGGGGTGGGGGTGGGGCGTGGGGTGGTTTCATCCTTTAGCGGCCAATGACGATAAAATTATTTAAGTCAAGTCCAGATGTCCAGATTTTATTCCACAGGGAGGATGGGGGAGGGATGGTAGGAATGGAGGAGGGAGGATAGGATGGGGGTGGAGGGGTGAGGGGAGAGACTAGAAGGGCATATGATTCACATGCTCCTTATGGAACTTGCAATATTTAACAAGAAAATGAGTGCCCAGAAAAAGAAAAAAAACAAGCAGTGGCATTAAAATGCAAATATTGACTTTGATTTTTCTATGCTCGTGACCTTGAGATGACCTTGGCCTCCGGTTCCAAATACACTCATGTACTATCAAATAAACTAGAGCAAAAGTTGTATTATTTAAAAAACAAAAACAAAAAAACTGTGACCTTGGAATTTTTTACCTTTTGATGACCTTGACCTTCAGGGACCTTGACCTTGGGATAACCTTGACCTTCACATGACCTCTCATGCTCATGTATGATCAAATAACCCAATATTGCTGCATATTATGGGTTAAATAGAGCCATTCCATTGTACGATAACCTTTGTGTGTGCATGTTTTTTTTTTGTGGGGTTTTTTGTGTGTTTTTTTTTTGCAAGGCTTAAAATGACCTTGACTTTCAAGATCATTGTAAAACGGAACACATATGAAAGATCAGTCTATCATCTCTAAATACAATAAGTTTGAACTTTATACTTCGCATAGTTTAAGGTCAAGGTCACTTCAAAGTACCTATACAGCATAGGGGGTAGAGCAATCTCCAACCTCCGTTTTGCGGATGACATTGATGGATTGGCTGGAGAGGAACAAGAACTTGAAAAGCTGGTATAGAGGCTTGACACCACCTCCAGAGCCTATGGAATAGAACTAAGTGCAGAGAAGACCAAAATGATGACCAATAACACCAAAGGCACCAACATGGACATCAAAGTCCAAGGCCAATCCCTCAACACAGTGCATAGCTTCAAATATTTAGAAGCCATTGTATCAGACAATGGGTCCCGACAGGAAGTCCTCTTCAGGATCGCACAAGCAACTGCTGCCATGACAAGATTGAAGCCCATTTAAAAAGACTGGACCATCAGTCTACATTCCAAGGTAAGGTTGCTGCGCTCCTTTGTCATCTCCATCTTCCTATCCGCTTGCGAAACGTGGACCCTCACAGCAGACCTACATCGAAGAATACAAAGCATGGAGATGAGGTGCTACAGAAGACTTCTGGGCATTTCCTATACCCAGCACATCCCCAACGACGAAGTCCGACAGACCATCACACAAGCCTTTGGACAACATGATGACTTGCTCACAGTGGTGAAGAAACGGAAACTCCGATGGTATGGCCACGTCACCAGAGCATCAGGCCTTGAAAAACAAATATCCCGCAAGGCACGGTGCAATGAGGCAGAAGAAGAGGGAGACAGAAAAAGAGGTGGGAGGACAACATTCGAGAATGGACTGGTTTGTCACTGAACGAAGCCATGATCGAGGGTTGCTGAGAACAGAGAAAGATGGAGTACGCTGGTTAAACGATCATCTGTGGTGCCCCAACGACCTTTGAGTTACGGGATAGAATAGGATAGGAACAGCAGAGAACATATAAGATAAAATATTGAAAAACATAAAAGCAAGAAAATGTGTACCTTGAAAAGGTTGTTATGCGTTAAAACGGCTTGATGAAAGTAGATAAAATCTGCCCTCCGGAGAAAACTCCTTCAATGGGCAAAGATGATGACAGAGGTTTACAGGAGAATACCTCTAAGACTTTACGGCCGGGTGTACCTTTCACTTTTGCGAGCACTTTCCTCCAGACGATTTTGGGCAGAAATGGGTCAGAGTAGATTTCTTCCTGTTATTAAATTAAGGTCCTCGGACACCATGCAGGTGTATGGGGGAGTGGAATAGAGCTTGGTTGGTTTAATTGAATTATAGTCCCCGGACACCGGGCTTAGGTTAGAGCTACATGTAGTTAATAAAAATTTAAGTCCCCGGATACAGGGCGTATAGGGGGCTAGAGCTTGAGCTTCTTCTTCTTCTTCTTCTTCTTCTTCTTCTTCTTCTTCTTCTTCTTCTTCTTCTTAGTTAGTTTAGTTAAATAAATTAAAGCCCCACGTCACAATAGCGAATAGGGGACTGCCTTCTTCTTCTTCTTCTTCTTCTTCTTCTTCTTCTTCTTCTTCTTCTTCTTCTTCTTCTTCTTCTTCTTCTTCTTCTTCTTTTAAATTAAGGTCCCCAACACAGAACAATCAATGGCAAGATCTAGTGTACATTTCTACGAGTTCGCTAGACCAATCCAACCGCTGAAGGTCTGGAACAAGCCGCGCGGAGCGAAGCAAGAGCTCATACGAGTAGTAAAGGGAACTTTTGCGTTACAGAGAGCTGAGAATGCATCACACAATCAAGGAAATTTATTATTTATGGAATTCCCTTTGTAAAATATTTATTATTACCACTAATATTTTACAAATGGAATTCCAAATGGATTTTTACTTCCATGGTGTCTACTGACCAGTAAAGAATGACTGTAGCTCTCTCCAAAGAAAGTTAGCTGAACATTCTTTGGTCTCTCTTATAGGCCCTACAGCTTAAAGCACACTCACTTCTTCAAGGCCATTCATGTAGGCTACTGAATCATAGAAGTACTATATTGAAGAATCCATGTACTGACTCTCTCTCTTTCTCTCTCAATTTTTTATTTTATTTTGTGCCTCTGTCTCCCGCTATGGGGGGATCAGAACGAGCCATATGCGTGTCTGCCAACATGTCGGTCCGTTGCACGCCATATCTCAGTAACCACTGAAAGGATTTGGACCAAACTTCTTAGGAATATTACCTAAGTTGGTGAGTGGCCTACCTCCTGTGTCATCATATTTGCTCTACGTCAAGGTCGCTGGAGACATTTTGTTTCTAAACAAATTTTCCTCAATATCTCAAAAACGGCCGAAGAACTTTTGTTGAGTTGTTTTTTTTTAATACAGGTACTTCAAATCATAGGCTATTCTTCAGTAACAGTCCAGTTGTTGGTGGGTCCGTGACTCAAGGCAAGGCAAGGCAAATTTATTCCAAATAAAAACCATTAAGGGCACAGGACTCCGAAGTTCACTCTGTTGATCAAAACACTTTTTGCCTTTTCTCAACAATAACTTCACCGAAATTCATCACTGATTTATTACATTGCAAATACTTTTACTACTTCTAAGCACGTGCTTTCTCAAAGTAACATTGGTTGATCCGATTTGGATATGTGTTGTTGCTTGCAGATAGTTCAGATAGTTTTATCATTCTTAATTATTATATTTATGGGACCGGCAACGGCAGTGGAGTGGTGATGTATGTGCCCCCCCCCTCCCCCTTCCCTGCACCGTGTCCACTGCTTATTGCTGGTTTCAGCCTTTATCTGATTTTAGCTTCAGTGTCCTAGGGTGATGTTGGGCTTTTGTGGTTGCGACTTTTGTCTCTCCATGCCCATATATTTGCGCAATATAAGCGCCATAGCTTCCCCGGTTTCGTTTTTTTTTTTTTTTTTTTTTTTTAATTCTTAACTAGTTAGTCTTAGTGTGTATGCTTGGGCATAATGGTTTGGGACTATGTCCCCATGCCCTAATATCCTCCACACTGTATTAGTGTGTTTTAATCTTTCTGCTTGCGTCTTAATTTTGGTCTTAATTTGATGAATGATTGATGATCGTTATATTTACTATCTTTTACTTTGGTCCTGAATTTTAACCTGTGATTATAGTTAAGTCCCATATATGCGCAAGTGTCCGGGGACTATAATCTAATAAATGAACGAACGCCAATAAAATTAACACTTTTGAAAATGCTTATTGTGCCTGTGTCTGGATATACATTTGAATAAATTGCTTTCTTTCCTTTGCGTTCCCTTTTTTAAAATTTAGGGTAATGGGTGGTGGTGGGGTTTCACTTCTCTGTATGCATAATAATGTAAATATATCTTCAGAGAATAAGTCACACACACACAGAGGCGCGCGCGCTCGCACTCACGTAGACATATACATACATACACAGAGACACATACAGACTGTAAAAAAAACCATAAATCTACACACAAGCACACACATACTCCACATCCGTCCACCAACCACACTCACATGCACATGAAAACATGCACACGCATAGCATACATATGATGAACACATACATTCAGTTTCAGATTTTTATTTATTTATTTTTCTTTTAGTTTTACACAGTTTTTAAACTCAATCAGACGTTCTTTTGCAAACATTATATCAATTCAAATACATAAACATAAAACTGTACAAAAACATAGTCAATATTACAACTCAATCGTTAAATTAGGCTATCACAGTTTCCGTCCTTTGTATAAAAACGCAAAATCATATTATAAATCTTAATACCATGAATACGCAGGTTATATATTAAAACGCACAACAGTTAGAAGTCGGTCTCTCTACCTCTATGGGTCTTCATACACACACATACACACACACACACGCACGCAAACACCCACACATGCATATTCACCCTCACACGCACACACTCCATCTCTCTCTCTCTCACACACACACACATACACACACACACGTACATCCTGAATGTTAACACGAATTATGTGCAAGAACATTTCGATCACAAAGCCACGGACTGTTTCATCCAACATTAGAAAAACTGACTGTGAAATAGGCTTTATTCGGAAATTGGAGATTCTAGTCTGTATGTTTTGTTTTTAGTTAACTAGAGTTATCATTACGAGCATTTCGTCTCAGAACACTACGAAAGCTACCCCCGAGCGGCCAGCTTTTCTTCGGGAAGGAGTGGTGGTGCTTGCAGGGCAGTGCAAGGCCTAAATAGCGGAGCTAGCCAGGATTGCAATTGAAATAAACCTTTCGGTTGATCCGGAAGCTTTGTTGGAGAACAGAGCAGAAATTATAGGCGAGAAACTGTGTTTGTAAAGAATGTCCGCCGAACGTGTGACAGCGTATGGGCACAACAACCGGGCAAGCCGGCCAAAGTTGCTTTCCTTCAAATTTCCGAGCATGGTCTCCTAGTAGAAGAATTGTTAAATACAACGACTCGGCCGAAGAAGTCCACTAGCACAATGTTATGTTATATCAGTTTATAGTCCCCTCTCTTCCCGATAAGGATTTTCAGAGAGGAGACTCTGATCACTAGCACAACATACATAGACCTACTTAAATACAAAGTAGTGCCATGCCACACCGTAAAACTGTGATTATGTTCACACTGCAAACATATTTAGGGATGTAGACATCCAAGCACCAAAAGAATTTTATTATTCAAACAACCAAGTATCGTTTCATCTTAAATATGACACTCACAGAGATTCATTAAACAAAAATAACATATTGATCGTGTTAATAAAATTAATTGTTTGACAAGAACTGTATCACATCATGTTTTATGTGCAAATCTCTCTCTCTCTCTCTCTCTCTCTCTCTCTCTCTCTCTCTCTCTCTCTCTCTCTCTCTCTCTCTCTCCCTCTCTGCCCCCAAATATCCGAGTACAAAACTATGTTTGTTAAATGTGTAAGTTTTGTGTTATTTCACTCATGACCAAAGTTTTTAATTTTGCTCGCATTCCATGTTAACCATAAAACTGGTCGTTGTTCAATATAAAGTTAAAGCTGAAGTGTACCAGAATCCGATGATTTCTTCGATTGTTTGCACTGAAAAAAAACACTGCATAGCAGCGACGGCCGAGGCCTACGTCTCCTCTCTACCATTTCTGCCGCTGGTAACAAACAGCTTGCAGGTGTTTTTAAAGTATTACGTAATCGCTTTCCACGTCCCCTCGAACTGAAAATCGTTCGTTGGATAAATTAATGTCCCCAGACACGTGAGCGTATATAAATGGGATAGTGGGAAACACTTTGATTCACATGTTCCTTATAGAACTCGTATTATTTAACATGAAAATGAGTGCCCAGAGAATACAAACATGAAACGGTGGCTCCAAATACACTCATGTACTATTAAATAAACTACAGCAACAGTTGTATTGTGCCCCCAAAAAAACAAACGGTGACCTTGGGATGACCTTGATCTTCAGTGAACATGACCATGACCTTCACGTGACCTCTCAAGCATGTCTGATCAAATAACCCAATGTGGTTACATATTATAGGTTAAATAAAAATCCATTCCACTGTACGATACCTATTTTTTGGTATGTTTCTGCAAGGCCTAAAATGAGCTTGACCTTCAAGATCAACTCAAAAACGGAACAAATATGAAAGATCAATCTATCATCTCTAACTATAACAGGTTTGGACTTTATATCTCTCAAAGTTTAGGGTCAAGGTCACTTCAAAGTACCTATACACACCAACTTTGGACAGCTTCAGTGACCTTGACCTTGGAGTAAGGTTGACCAAATTTGCACAGTATGTGTGCCTCATTGATATTTATCACGCTTCAAAACAAATCATAAGTTCAATATTAATAACTTAGGAAAAAGAAGTGAAATTTTGTGAAAAATTATTTTTTTAAACTAACATTTGTTGACCCTTTGATCTTGACCTTGAAGTGAAGTCATTCATTCCCTTATCATTTATGAAATCACTTGCAGACATTAATCCACTTACAAGTTTTGCACTCACAGACGGCGGACAGACAGAGGGACTGATTTAAAATTTTTTTTAAAAATTATGTGATTAAAAAAAAACAACTATTTAGGACTCATCTTGCACAGAATTGCAAAAATTTTGTAAAAATTGTTTTTGGGGGGTGAGCACATAGATTCACATTGGTAGTCATGTGAGTCAAAATGGGGGATACTGTACTGAAGCGCAGATCCAACGACGTTACGTCACCAGGCGTTAATAAGCAGGTTTTACGACCAGCAGCAGAGGGCGGGGGGCCGGGTAGCTCAGTTGGTAAGAGCGTCTTGCTAGTAACCGAAAGGTCGCTGGTTCGAATCCCGGATTGGTCAACGTGTGATCATATTATTTTCCCCTTTACCAACAACTGGCCCGCTGGTGTCAGTATAAATCGGTCCAGTAGTCACCTATATGCGAAAGTGTCGTGTGACTATAATCTACATACAAACAAACAGCAGCAGAGACGGTGAAAGGCGACGTAATCCTCGCCGTCTCCGCTACCCAGCGTGCATTGCAAGCAAGGCGGCTTTTCAGGCCAACTGTAGAGAGCTAGAGCGAGGAGAAATGAGAGGAGTGGGGCGGTGGAAGGAACAGCGCACTTAACAGATCGTACTCCAAAGTAGTACTGAAATGTACACAGTGTTAAACATGCCGGGCCTGGCCATACAAAAAAAAACCCAGTCCTGCCTGTATAATCAGATGGTCAACAATAATTGGTCTGTTTTCCTTGCCTTCACGGAATTTTTTCGTGTGTGCGCCTGGTGTACATATCAACCATCTCCGACTCTTAAATCTTCGATGTAGCATGAAAGGTAGGCCTATTTAAATACACATTATCTTCAAAATCTTCACTGAGCTCTTGCTACTAGAAACACCTTTTGGAAAAGCGCTGTCAGCCCACCTGAAACAGAGAATGTAAAAGCTAAATTAAAATGACTGGAATAGTCTTTGAAATATATATTTAACGGAATTGACAATAATTATAATACTACATGCATGAATGAAGCCTTACACAAGAGAGTAGACTGTAGATAAACGATAGGGGCGGGGGGGGGGGGAGTGATTAAATTAATATTTTGGCCTATTCAAATGAAACTGGGAATGAATCAAATTTTAAGTTAAATAATTATAAAGATGTGTTTGCTCACGCCTTGAGCTGACTGACCTGAACTGTAAAGTGCGCTATATAAGGCCTAATAACAATTTCTTTATTTTTCTGTACTTTTACTTACTAGCGGGCTTTAAAACTTTTTGTAGAGAAATACCTGTATTGCAAACATATATACTCTGCTACGTTTTATCGCCAGTTTCAGTTTAGTGTGGCTGGTTGTGAATACTGGCCATCGTATTGTCAGTCCGACGGCTATTTCGGTGAACCGTTAAGTGGGTAGAATTGATTGATTGATTTATTGTTGCTTTAGGTCCAGCGGACTCTTCCGAGCCAAATCAGGACCGGACAACCCCCGATCCGCATAAAAGATCCGTTGAAACAACCCCAGTGGGAAAATTGAATGCCCTCCACCGGCCAGTCACTTTACAATAAAGACATCCCACGCGAGGGACGGCTGAGGGTTGACCTCAACTACGCGAACTCCCCGATTACAAAAACAAAATAGAATACAAACATCATTATAAATCATCAACAAAAAACATACATATAAAATGCCTATAGTGCTAAATAGTACATTCATAGGAAGCCCTAGTGACCACCCGGCAGAAAGCGTCCAACACTCCCAAGCTGATCCAACAGACCTCATACACAAACAAGGAGTCTTGTCCAGGAAGAGTTTTCAAGAAAAAAGGTAGGTCATTGATCTAGCGAAGAAGAAGATAGTATAGCAGAGTGGTAGGACAGATCGGGAATGGGAAAGAGCAAATGAGGAAGACAGCGACAGTGGGAATTTAAAGCACCAAATTTCCAGAAAGTGGGGATACTATTTATACTGAAACCCCCGGCACTCCAACGGGGGGAACTGTTGCCGCAGTTAATTTGTCATGCCTACAAAGGCAAGACAGGTTTTCAACTGGGGCTTTCACTGTACCCTTTATAGGTTAGAACAATCTACAGTGGCAAGATTGCTCATGACCCCAAGGGGTAAAGTGGGTAGAAAGGGACCGGGAATGAAAATTATTAATGATAGGTAAGGTTAGTTTGTAAGTAGGGGAATTAGATGATCCCTAGTTTACCTTGTGACACATAGCGTAGCTGTGACTCGCCAATTAACTTTTATAACTGAGAGGCAAAACTTAAATCTCGGCAAATCTCAGCTACGCATTGTGACTTTTGTCATTATACAATACAATACAACACAACACAATACAATACAATGCAATACAATACAATACAATTATTACATATATTCGATTGGAATGTGTTAACATTGTATTAAAATTACCACAGTGATACAGTAAAGCTTTCGACTATCCCCTAGCCGTTTGTGCGTGCTTGGGTGCTTGAAACGAATTCTTAAATAGCACCCATAGCTAACTCAAGTCGCGCAAGGCGCCAAATTACTGCTTGATGAGTACCGTCCAACGCCCTGAACAAGACTTTGTGAGCAAACCCGAACGACCTAAACGTAAATGCGTTTATTTAATTCGTTTCTGACAGAAATGGCGGGGTTCTTCAACGTGCCGCTGCGGCGACCCGTACATTGCGTTATGTTGTGATGTGCTATTATATATGATGTGCTGCGCTTGTTATACAGCTGCTTACCAACAAGCTCGTTGAATTCAGCTGGCTTGTTCCTCCACAGAACCCCCAAGCAGTAAACGGGGATGCCGGCAAAAAATATGGCAAGACCAATACCCATACGATGAGGCTTTTGATATATCGCCAGAATCAAGAGGGCTATGTTGAGGATAAGTTGAAACAGTGGCACAAACAGCAGTGTCTGAAAAATAAAATAAAATAAAATAAAATTAAAATTAAATGAAATTAAAAACAGGTTTGACCGTGAGATTTAAGAACCCAGAAAAAGGTGGTTGAGCTGTGCTTTCTTTTTCTTCTTCTTTTTGATCGCCACACGAAGCCTATTCTCCCTATTCAGCAGAGTGAGCAGACTTCATCACGTACTGGCTGTGCGGAGGAGCTAGTTCACGAAATGAGTGTGGCGGCTCGCTTGAGTTGTTTCTAAACCCGTACAGCAGGACTCAGATCGCTCTGATTGTGATTGTAGGTCAGTTTCCTTAACATGGGACCTTGACTGTAGCCCAGGGTCAGAGATCTCTCCAGCAAAAGCTGTATGTAGGCATATGCCCTCAACAGTCTTTGACACTGAAATTGGGGTCAGCGATGCAGTCCAGACCAAACTATTTTAATCGTCACCCAAACGTAGGCTATATACATTTAATAATTTAATAAACCCATGTTCAGTTCGGAAAAGAAAACAATTATGGTAGTTTGTTGACATCATCATGTCATTATTCAAGTAGTTCGCTTACCATACGACTCCACATTGCCCTTAAACTTAAAATTGTCTTCAAGATGTATGCGCTCGTGTAAATTATTTGGTTTTCGTCTCAATTAATTATGCTGTTGTATGGAACAGTGTGAACGCATCTTCTGTTTTCCTCTCTTTTTTTTCTCTGATGTAGGATTTTTTCTTGTTTTTTGTTTTGTTGTTGTGTTTTTTTGTTTTTTTGTTGTTCTTTTTGGCAGAAAGGCTCTAGTGGCAAGTGCCTGAATAAAATTTAATTGAATTGAATTGTGGTTGTGATTGTTCAACTGACTCGGTAGGGCCGGTGCTGATCGGGCTTGGTCCGGCGGAGATGGAGAAGTGAACAGACGCACACAATTCCCATTGTGGTGGAGAAAAGAGAGATGAACTCCATCATGTCCAGCACACTCCCAGAATACAGCATAGCAAGACCCCAGGCAAGCTGCGAAAAAACATAGGATTGCTCTTATAATAATAGTCTCATAATCGTAGATATAAAAGTATATAATACAAAAATTGTGTGGGTGTGTGCTATCATGCTATATATTTATTATAGTAAATAATAATAATAATAATAATAATAATAATAATAATAATAATAATAATAATAATAATAATAATAATAATAATAATAATTCAAAATCAATGCACGCGCTCTGTTTTCCATCAAGCTCGTGCATATAAGATCTCTTTCACAGAAGACAGGAAATGAATGTTTAAATTCTAGATTGACTGTATCTAATTCTAATATTATTACCAAATACCACGCAAAAGCTCTAATACCTTCTAATACCTCTCAACGTGTTTGCTCACTGAAATACAGCATGCACAAAAATCGTTTATAGAAATAAAGTATAAAACCCACCTCGCCCAAGACGCGCGTTTTACCTTGCGCCACTGAGCCCTTTCATATAGTCTACTTACCAGAGTAAAAATGGCTGGCCAGGGTGTGAGGAACTTGGGATGAATCATCCCCATTATTGCAGGCATGTGACCATTCCTCGCGCCGGCAAACAGCAATCTGAAAATTTAATCATCACCATCACCATCACCATCATCATCATCATCATCATCATCATCATCATCATCATCATCATCAATAAACAATCATCATCAATCAATCATCAAGCATCAATCATCATCATCATCATCATCATCATCATCATCATCATCATCATCATCATCATCATCATCATCATCATCATCATCAATCATCATCATCATCAATCATCATTCATTGTCAATCACCAATCATAGTCGCCTTCATCGTCGTCAATTTCAAGTGAAAGTGTACAAGCAACCATTGGTAACCCATAGCGCCTATAATTATCAAAATCCATCACAACCACGACATTTTCATTGTTAAAACATGTATGCCAATGTCTAAAAACTACAGGCAATAAGCAGTCGTCTTACAATGACATACGTTTCATATTTTACTCCAAAAAATGGGGGTTGATGAGGGGTGTGTTTGGGATAAGAGCAATTGAAGTACTAGGTTCCTACCTAGGCCGCCATTTTTGTGTGAAAAGGATCTCAAGATCATTTGTGTGTTAATAACAAATACAAAACACCTGGGACTATTTTGGCATTTAACGTTAACCTTGATGCAAATCTTTCTAGTTTCATTGAAGAAATACAATGTACTAAAACAAATTAAAATGCATATTTTGGCCTCTTCAACCCTCTCATGGCCTCTACTGTATGTGGCTGGCTTTTGTTGCCAGTGGTTTATTGGTGATTTGGGAAATCAGGTCATCATTTCTATTAATTTAGTTGTTCATTTGTTTGGGGTTTTGTTCGATGTCATATTAGGAAGATGAGATTAAAAGATACAGGAGTAAGCTAACATTCGGCATCATTAATATCAGAAGACTGTGAAAGTCCAAACAATAGTTATTAAAGATTTTGTTTGTTAGTTTGTCCCTTTTATTTGGAATATTTGATCTCGTATTAGATTGGCTAAAGGAGAAAAAGCTTTGACCAAACATAGGTGCCCTTATCTGAACGGGAGCGAGGTTGGTTGGTTGGTTATTTTATTTACGTCTTTTCCACCAAAGATGATAAGACGGGGTGTGGGGGGGGGGGAAATAATAATAATAAAATAAATAAATAAAATAAAATTATTTACACAAATCTAGCCACAGGAGAATCCATCAAAAGTTTTGCTAACAATGCACTTTGATGAAAATTAATATCATCTAATGTTTTTATGTCATGCAGATGCACAGTTATTAGAGGCAGAAAATGACGGCAACCAAAAAGTAAATGATATAATGAAAAAGTCTCATTGCATACACAATGGACATCTGGACAATACTTTGTTTTTATGGCATTCAACATTATTCTGTTAGCCATAGTAAAAAAACGGGAGCGAAGCCGAAGCCTAAAGAGTATATTAAAGATAACTTCGGCTTCTCAAATCCAGAAACGGGCTCCTGTGGACCAATCAATTCATTCAATTCAATATTTTAATGTCACGCCTGTTCACAACAAACTGATTAGAAGGTGGGGGTGGGACGTGGGGATGGGGGTGGGAGTAGAAGGGTAAGCCGGGGCGTTGTGTTGTGTCCTTGGGAAATACATTTTACTCCCGTTTCCTACTCCTTCGGATGAGAGTATAAACCGAGGTCTAGTCTGTGTCGCATGCATTCCATCATAACGGACTTTAAAGATCCTGACGCTCATGTATTAGACGGGTGAGTGCCGGTGACAAGAACACACCCAGCATGTACCTTGGGTAAAGCGCTTCACTTGGGACTGCTGTACTTTCGAAAATGAAAGTGCCCGAATTTCACATTGGTGATAATAAAGTTGTTAAAATAAAAAAATAATAAAATAAGCTTAATGTCAGTTTAATAATATAATCTGACTAAAAAAGTGCCAATTGTAATGGTAATCAGATTGGCAACACGAGGAACAGGATTGAACTGTGTGGATGCTTCACCTAGGATTATAATCTATTGTCCCATTATATTTCTTAAGAACGTGAAATGTCTGGGGTAATGGTTTCCGTGTGGGTTTATATAGGCTGCTAATGTCGATTGATGAGCTAACTTTGAGCTAAGGATTACACAATTGTTGGTGACAGCGGCTTTACTGTTTTGTCTTAAGGCATTTTATGTGCACACCCCATCCAAAGCCTGTCCAGTGTACTGCTGCTGTTAATTTTGTTCAGTGTATACCGGATGGATTTAGGTGAGGTTTCGGTTAGGATGAGCTGAAAAGCCTTGTCTTGGATGGTGCTGGAGATGCATTGCATTCATTTGGTTGTGTTATATTCCCAAATACAAAATAAAAATCAAAATCAATTAGATATGTTTTCAGCCAAGTCTGCTGAAATTCACACACACACACACACATACACACACACGCGCGCGCGTGCGCACTAAACACACACACACGTACACACAGAGAGTGTAAGAGTGTGACAGAAAGAGAGAAAAACACACAGAGAAAGAGAAAAACAAACACACCCACACCTACATAAACATATTCATTTGTCCTAAGGGTTGATTTGAAACTGGACAGAGATTTTTTCTGACTGAGTGTAGTACTAAATAGTAAAGAATTTTGGCTTGTTGGAGAACAAGAACAAAATTTCTGACTGAGTGTAAATAGTAAAGAATTTCGGCTTGTTTTAGAACAAGAAGAAACAAAATGGAGGGGGGGGAGGGAGGTGGGAAGGAAGAGAAAAAGATACGCCAATACACAGCGTAGCTGAGACTCTTAGAGCTCCTCTCAGTAGTGGAAAGAAGAACGTAAGCTTCGGCTAGACTGTGTTACTCAGTGTGGCACTGACTTGCAGCAGACAGCGTAGCTACTGGCCTCATGAGGTGTCTACTCCTAGGTAGTAAATATTCAGCCACACATTCAGTGAACATGAAGTTGCCCTCATGAAGCTCAGCAAACGATTCCGATAGTGCCGACCTGGAAAAAAGTAAGAGGGCGCTCGTTTTCCGGTTCAGTGCCGGATTAAACTAAAAGTAATAATTGAGTCCTACCTGGAGTGTCCCATGATGGAAGCGTTGAGGGCTCCGATTGAGGTAGTTGCCACCAGTACAGCGATCACCACGGTCAAGGGATTGTAAAGACGTTGGACGAACAGCTGTCAACACCAATCAATTAAGAAATCAAAAAATCAGCCAACCGATCAAAAAATCAATCAATCAATCAACTGATCAATTAATTTTAAAAAATCCAATAGTTTGTCAATCAAATAATGGGCCTATGAATCAGTCTGCCCTAAATCAATAAACCGATCGATAAACAAATACCTCAGTAAACCCAACAAACAATCGTTCAATCAACAAATAATAAACCAGATACATTGAAACGCTGTTTTAGGCACTCTCTAATTTGCCCTATGAATCAATTTTTTTTAAAACTTCGCGTGATGTGATATGATGTTATGTGATATGATGTGATGTGATGTGATGTGATGTGATGCGAGCCTAATTTTTGTTGTTGTTGTTTTCTTTTAATATATAACCTAATTTTCTTTTCATTATTATTGTCGGGTTGGGAAGACGGAGCTAACACACACAAACAATTCCTCTCCCCTTCCACTTTACGTTTCTTCTCCCTCCCTCAACCCCTCCAAAAATCAACGACAACAAAAACAAATTCCACCCCCTCCTTCCCCCTTCCCATCCACATACACACACACATACACGCACCCACACACACACACACACACACACTCAAGGTATAGTGCATACCAGAGCCACAGCCTTAGACGTAATGAGTTCCTGAGGGGGTATGAGGGTAAAATATGCCACGTTGGTCATGATGTACTTTACGATGACCACGATAAAGGTCAAGAACACGGACACCGGAAGGTCCCTCCCAGGATTCTTCACTTCTTCCATGAGCGACGTCATCACCTGCCTGCAACACAGGTAAATACAGGTTAGCTGGGGACAGAACGAAAAAAGAAAGGAGGTAAGGATAAAGAAGGAAGGCAGGAAGGTAGTGAAATAATAATAATAATAATAATAATAATAATAATAATAATAATAATAATAATAATAATAATAATAATAACAACAGCAATAATAATAATAATAATAATAATAATAATAATAATAATAATAATAATAATAATTTCTTTTATAAAGAGCGGTTCCAACCAATAGTTTCCTCAAAGCGGGATACCCGCATGCACTCACCCATTCACTGGCAGGTTAACAAACGGCAAAATGGAATTCAATTTTTAAAAAAAATCAAAAAAAATCAGGATTCCCTTTAGGTAAATATGGCATTTCGTTCTATTCTCCAGGGTCCAGTAGTATCCTTAGGAGACTGAGGCGTATATGTTTTTAGAGGGATTTGAGATTTTGTCTTTTAACACTGCCGTTTTAAAATTCCGCGTTAATCCCAAAATGCGTGCAATAAAACGAACAAACAAATAATTATTCATATTAACTTTTTGCAGTAATCAGTCAAAATATGATAACATTAACATCATATAGGCTATAAACTATTGTAATAATCTAGTTTAAACGTACCATCCTCCATAGGAGAAAATGGAGTAAAAAATAGCAACTGCCCATTCGCCTGGTGCTTTCGACGTCCCCTCAAAAATATTTTCGAAGTTTTCAGTGTTTCCTGTCAAAAACAACCCAATTTCACAAAACACCTTGCATTAGAGCAAAATACCCGGCACCATTTATAACATATGGTTTTAACTAACAATGCACAACAACATTGTTAAATACTTCGGAATATTACAAAATGCACAGCACAATTATTATAAAATAACTGGCCATATTAAAATGCTTAGCAAATCTATATAGGCTACTATAAATTACCTAGAAACATGTAAGAATCAAAGCAAACTGCCGTTAAACAATAACTTCAGCAAAAACATCCTCGGCATTCATTCGGTCGCAGGTAAACCGATCCAACTATTTATTCATCATCAATTCAATCAACAAATCAGTGATTCGCAGATAGGATTTATATTATTTATATTTCTTCATCCAAACATTACAGTTACAGATACATTAAAGCACTCCATCGATCAACAATTAACCATCAATCAATCCGCTGATTTAACAATCCATCAACTAATCAACAAACTAATTAATAGGTTAATCCATAAAACAGTTCCAGATAAATCAACCTAATATACAGTCGAATAAATGTTCCAATATTAAATTAATAAATTAATTTTTAAAAGATCCCACATTAATCAATCAACCACGCAATCAATTATTGATACAAACTTACCTATGGCCAGCTGATAAATGCCAGCGATGATGATGATAAGAAGAGCGATTATTTTGGTGCTTGATAGAATGGTCTGGATTTTCGTCACGTATTTCATGTACACACAGTTCAGCACCACGAACGTAACTGTCACGACACAAACAGAAACAAAAGTTAGCCTGTGGAGTGAAATAATGCTAATGTTTTCGTGCGTAGCCTATTTATTATAAGGGATAGAAGCTTGTACATTGTTTAGGCTTTCGTGCGTGTATCAGGGATAGAACCTTGTACTGTACACTGTTCATTATTGTGTAGTATTTATTTTATCACTTTTATATAGCGCTTTTCCAGCTCAAGAGCTGCTCAAGGCGCCGGTAGATACAGGATCTAACTCAAACCGCCCGAGGCGCCCACCTAAAATCTTAAGGGGCATAATATGACCTGGGTGACCGGGGATGGGGAGAAGGGACCTAGTGCGTGATTTTACAAGTGCGCGATAGGTAGTCGTGACTTGGTGGAGTAGCCTCCCTTTGAGGATTTTTAAGGATAGTTCGGTACTATCAATATTTAGTTTGAGACTGAGAAGTCTTGACCTATTCCATCGTAGTGCATACTACAATAATAAATAGTACTGAATTACAGAGTTCCAAACTATAACATTGTTCCGAACTAAAGGCCGGTTTCATGCATAGATCCCGTGTTACTCTGTCTAGTGACATCATGTTTATCATCTAAAATTTCTTTAAAAACTTTGGCGTTCACATTTTAGTGAAACTGCGTCAGTCTTAAAATTGCGACTGTAGCTTTTCACTCCTTTGGGTATAAACGTTTCTTCGTGAACTGTCGTATCTTGGGACGTTTGATAGCCCTGGACCTCCAACAGGGATCAACCCTATTTAACGATATGGGGCTAGAACAAAGATCGTGTACCTTAGCCACTATGTCGTCTTACGTCGCTACCACCACGATAACCACCAACGACGACCACGAAGGAAAGTAGCAAGGACTGTTTCCATCATAATTTACCCGTACCGCCCAAAACCACAATCATTCTTCTCCCCCTTCTCCTCCCTTCACCACCACCATCAGCACCACACTAAGCACAACAACAACGCCAACTTAAAACAATAATTACAATACATTAAATTACATGATTATTGCTTTAGGTCCAGCGGACTCTTCCGAGCCAAATCAGGGCCGGACAACCCCTGATCCGCATAAAAGATCTGCTGAAACAACCCTAGTGGTAAAACTTAAAGCTCTCCACCAGCCAGTCACTTTACAATAAAGACATCCCACGCAGGGGACGCTGAGGCTGTACTCTAATTTATCGAATCCCCGTTTACAAAAACAAAATAGAATACAAACATTATAAATTATTAACAAAACACATACATATAAAATGCCAACATTGCTAAATAATAACATCATAGGAAGCCCTAGTGACCACCTGGCAGAAAGCGTCCAATATTCTCAAGCTGATCCAACAGACCTCACACACAAATAAGGAGTCTTGTCCCGGAAGAGTTTTCAAGAAAAAATGTAGGTGACTGGTCTAGCGAAGAAGAAGGCAGTATAGCAGATGGATAGAACAGAGCAGGAATGAGAAAGAGCAAATGAGAAAGACAGCGACAGTGGGAATTTAAAGCACTAAATTTCCATTCGTTCGTTTGTTAGATTATAGTCCCCGGACACTTGCGCATATATGGGACTTGACTAAAATCACCAGATTAAATTTAAAACATGATAACAAACACTCATCCATCCATACTACATATCTATACATTTTATAAAACGCTCATAAGGCATAGGAATAAAAAGGGCAGGCGGGACGAAGCCCGGGATGCCCCCGTACAAAATAAATGTCCAGAAAGTGGGGATACTATTTATACTGAAACCCCCGGCACCCCAACGGGGGTAAGAAAATAATTAACAGAACTGACTCATGATCCAGCCTGCCAGCAGCTTGACAGCCGTTTCGACGATTTCGGGTTGGCAGTCGGTGAAGACGGGCTTGACGATGTATAGAGCTGCCGTGTAGGCCAAAAAGGCCCAAAACGGGCCGGCGATGAGGACCACATAACCCCACATCATCAGGAAACCCGGGAGCGGTCCGAAGGTCTTAAGAGCGTAAGCGTAAGGGCCGCCAGCAGAAGGCATCATCGTACCCAACTCGGCAAAGCACAGTGCTAAACCCAAATTAATAAGGCCACCTGAAACAATGATAATTTTATAATTAGTATAGTCATTGTCGTCGTCGTCAAGGAAGAGGGGTCACCATCACCAAAATCGCCACACCATCATCATCATCACCACCATCATCATCGTCATCATCATCACCGTCATCATCGTCATCATCATCATCATCATCATCATCATCATCATCATCATCATCATCATCATCATCATCACCGTCATCATCATCAATCAATCAATCGTCATCATCATCATCAAGCATCATCATTATCATAAACAATCAATCAATCAATCGTCATTACAATCAGTACAACTTATGTTAATCTGATGAATAAAATTTGATACAACAACAACAATCGTCATTCTCATCAATCATCAACATTATCATCATCACGTTTACTCGAGTTCTGTTCAGTTTGATTTCTCCAATAAAATAATGTTCACATCGGATCTGTTTCGTTCTGCTGTTCTCTGTTTTCTTAATTTCTGCTGTGCTCTGTTCTGTCTTCTATTCTGCCCTCTTCTGTTTGCTATTTTCTGTGCTCTGTTCCCTTCTGGTTGTTGTATCGTTGTTTTCTGCTGTGAGCATGCATTTGGGAGTCATTGTTTGTAAGGTGACGACAAATCAAGCTGGAATCTTTCATTTGAATGTTGCTTTTTTGTTACGGGTTTTTATTATGTAATGTTTTATAAGATGTTTAACTCTGTAATTTATTTACTTTTTGTATGTGTGTGTGCGTCCGTGCGTGCGCGCGCGTTCGTGTGAGCTTGTGTGCGTGTACTTGTTTATACTATGTCATGTTAAGTGCAATAATAAGTTTTAATACAATATCTTTTTTTTCTAATGCATTGTTTTTATATTTTTGATTCTGTTTATGGTTTGGTTTTGTACCTCATATGTACTATTAATTTTTTTTTTAGCTTGTGTGATTTGTATGCTGTATTTGTAACCACTGTACCTATTTTGTTTTCCCTGTTGTAAATTGCTGTCTCGTCGTGTTTTACTATAGTGTTGATGTTTATATTTTGTACATGTACATCTTTCTTTTAGTATACATTGTGCCCCCTTCCCCCAATCTCCCCTCTGTTTATAAACGATATTGTTAAGATTATGATGTTAACCTTAGAATGTGTGAGTGTGTGAACGGGTGTGAGCGCTTTGAACAAACAGTCGTATGGAATCACGCTTTATGCAAATAAATTATTATTATGATTATTATTATAATTATTATTATAATTATTATTATGATTATTATGATTATTATGATTATTATTATTATTATTATTATTATTATTATTATTATTATTATTATTATTATTATTATTATTATTATTATCTTTAAAAATCCATTCATTCATTTCTAACTGACCGATGAGCCAAACGATAAGGGAGGCTCCGATGGACCCAGTGACGATCAGGATGGCGGCAGGGGAGATAAAGATGGACGAGTGTCCAGTAACGGCTATCATGATGGCGGTGCAGTGCAGCAGGTTGATGGATTTCTTCAGCTGCGGTTGACCCTGACCTTTGTTCCGTTCCTCTATCACCACGGTCTTGTTGTCATGGCTGTCAAACAAATCAATCGGTCAGTACATCAAACATTATACAACCTCTACCATCGATATGTTTATAATATAATATATAATACATAACGTCGAATTATTTGAGACAAATGGTTCTCCTTCCAAAACCGGTGCAGAGGACCATCGGCATAGGAAAACAAGTTTAAACCGCCCCCCGCGATCAAAGCGCCCATAAAGCCGTGATCGACACAAAATTAATCAGTTACAGCTACTGTTGTTTCTGATGCAAATCAAACAGCCCCAAATTATCCCTCCCCCCCCCCTCACCACTCCCACCCATCCCTTCCCCTCCAACCCCAAGCAGTTAATGTTGTTACTGACGTCGTCATATTTCACATCCAAAAGTTGTAACACGCCCATGTCAATCAGTGACAATAATGTGTACGTTTCTAACGTCGATCAACATTTTCTGTCGAGTCAATCACCTGTTATAATTATCCTAAAGCAATCAGTGACTTTTCAAATGTTTGTTTCTGAAGTTGACAAACATTGTTATTCTATCCTATCACTAACTCGAAAGACAGTCGTTGGGGACACCACAGATGATCGTTTAACCAGCGTACTCCACCTTGCGATGTCCTCGGCAACCCTCATGGCTTCGCTCAGCGTCAAGGCAGTCCATTTTCCAAAGTAGTTCTCCCACCTCTTTTTCTGTCCCCCTCTTCTTCTGCCTCCTTGCACCGTGCCTTGCATAATGGTTTTTGCAAGACCTGATGCTCTGGTGACGTGGCCATACAATCGGAGTTTCCGTTTCTTCACCACTGTGAGCAGGTCATCGTGTTGTCCAATGGCTTGTGTGATGGTCTGTCGAACTTCGTCGTTGGGGATGTGCTGGGTATAGGAAATGCACAGAAGTCTTCTGTAGCACCTCATCTCCATGCTTTTTATTCTTCGTTGTAAGTCTGCTGTGAGGGTCCATGTTTTACAAGCGTATAGGAAGATGGAGATGACAAGGGATCAGCAGCCTCATCTTGGAGTGTAGACTGATGGTCCTGACTTTCCAAAAGGGCTTCAATCTTGTCAGGGCAGCAGTTGTTTGTGCTATCCTGGAGAGGACTTCCTGTCGGGACCCATTGTCTGATACAAGGCAATTGCGCAGGTACCCGGCTTCAGCCCACGATTGATTTGTTAAGCTTGGGGTTTGTTGAGTTTTTTTTTTTAGGTGGACATTTCTGGGATGGCTAATGAGGCTGATGGTGCGGTAGTTTTCACACTCCTGAAGGTTATCCTTTTTGGGAAGAGTGACGACAAGCGACTGGGTCCATGGTGTAGGCAACTCCCCACTCTGCCAGATCTTGTTACATATAACTGCGAGGGCGTCAATCATCGCTTCTCCTCCTGCTTGAAGCAATCCTTTCTTGGATAGATTAATGTCCCCGGCTGCGGGTATGTTGTCCACTTATGCTGACTTCTCCTTCGTCAGCGATTGCACCGCTGCTTCAACTTCTTCTCGGAGAATTGGGAGGATTTCTTCTTCTTCTCTGTTCCGGGGACATGCTAGAACTGGTGGGTCTCAGTTTGGTGTGTGGTTGTAAAGGTAAGAGCAGTGCTCTGTTCATATATCCAAGACCTCTTGCTCTACTGTAAGGAACATACCAGACTTGCTTTGAATGGCGGAGAACTTGTCAGCCGCTTCACAGTCGGGTAGGCCTTCTTGTTGTTGTTTAAGTTTATACTGTTCTCTATTTCCTGGCATTGATCTTTTATCCAGTTCTCATTTGCTGTGCGCATGCCTTTTCGGATGATTTTGTTGATCTGTTGATTTTTCGGTAGGCGTCAGCTCCCTGTGAGGTGTTCTTTTTCTTTTTCATCTTTCTTCTTTTGTCACACAGGTCCAAAAGTTCATGTGTTATCCACGGTTTCTTCTCTGGGCGGTGCTTGCCAAGGATCTCAGTGGTAGTATTTGTCACAGCTGAGTTGAAGGTGGTGGTCATAGTGTTGACAAAAGAGGCAATGTTTGTCAGCTAGTGAAGTAGATTTTTTTTTTTAAATAAAAAAATAAAAATCTACTTCACCATCTCCCAAACAGCTGACAAATCAATTTGCTCTTTTCAAATCAATATTGAGCAGTCAACAGACTTACGCTCACTATTCGACCAACCAGAGTGGCTTGTTACGCTGTTTGACTTCGGCTACAAAAATAGGCATCCTGTTTCACGCTCCAACATTTATCTATTCTGTTATCTTTTTATTCGGATTTGCCAAAACACCGTGAAATATTCGGATTTATGCACTCGAACCTACATTTCTCCTTACTTTTTCATGAAATCTTTACAGCTATTTAAAAAAAATTGCTCTAATAATACAACGTTAATTTTAAAATCACAACAAGTTTTTTTTAATCTGTAGTGCTTTGTTTTCATATTCTGCTGGACGGGTGAGTACCGGCTACATCAATACACCCAGAAAGCACTAGATCCCCTCTAGCTCCGTCCCGGTTTTCCAGGATGGTGCTCAGTTGTTCGGGCGTCAGACTATGCACCAACAGGTTGTAAGTGGACGCATCGGGCGGATGGAACTGGATCCGGTATAGGCCGGCGCCTTGAGCAGCTCTTGAATTGGAAAAGCGCTATCTAAGAACGAAATTTTTTTTTTAAAATATATGGAAAACCACTCAAATGTATTTTCAGACATTCCCTCACTTAGCCGAAAAATAAATATTTTCAAAAGTGTACATTTTCTTGGCGTGTTGGGACTCGCCTTTATCCTAACCAAGCAAACTGAAAACACATGGAAAGATTGACCACTATGATTATCTGAACTATTTGCTGGCAAAATATTATCTAAATCGGATAAGCCAAATTTTTGATAGATGTTTAGAAAATGGAGAAGAGTTATAGCCTGCATCGGCCAGCGCCTTGAGTCGCGAATAACGGTAAGATATGTGCGCTATAAAAATCCTCGATGATAAGAAGCACAGTGACCTTTGACACTTGAGAAAGTACAAATATGAATGATTTAACGTGTGCTTTTTGTGCTGTTGTTTAGAATGGTCAACACTTGTAGCAATTACTTCTTTAAGGTATTTAAAGATATGTTATATTTATACCGCCGCTATAATAATAATAATAATAATAATTATTATTATTATTATTATTATATCTATATGTAATGTGGGCATATATAGGCGGGATATTGGTTTCAGTTGGCCCATATATATATATATATATATATATATATATATATATATATATATATATATATATATATATATATATATATATATATATATATATATATATATATATATATATATATATATGTGTGTGTGTGTGTGTGTGTGTGTGTGTGGGTGGGGCGGTGTGGGGGGGGGGTGTTTGCGCGTGTGTGCGTATGTGGGTGTGTGTCTGTCTTTCTGTCCGCGCATACTCTCATAATTGGATGAACGGATTTATATGTGGTAACAAATAATAAAAAAAACTGGTGCACGGGCATATAAAGTCTTGTTTTGTTTTCTGTCATCTCGCCTTCTGGTCACTGTACTTAAGGTTGGAAAAAAAGAAAGAAAGAAAGAAAGTAACACGAGCATATAAAAAATACACCCGATTAATGAACATTGGGTGGTTAAAAAAAAATAAAATAAATAAAAGCCAATAAAGATGTAGCGGAGCGAGGAAAGGGGTGAGTGGGAGAGAGAGAAAGAGAGAGAGAGAAAGAGAGAGAGAGAGAGAGAGAGAGAGAGAGAGAGAGAAAGAGAGAGAAAGAGAGAGAGAGAGAGAGAGAGAGAGAGAGAGAGAGAGAGAGAGAGAGAGAGAGAGAGAGAGAGAGAGGCTAGACAGACAGAACAAATATGACAGATATCTGTTTTAGATTCGTGTGCGCATGCGTGTGTGAGCGCGCGCGAGTTCGTGTATGCTTTTTGTTTGTTTGTTTTTAAAAGAAAAACAAGAAAGCTAAACAATAACCGACAACAACATCAACGTAACGTAGACAATAGCTGAAAAGATAAAGAACATCAAAGGACATAAACTTTATTTTAATCTCACCTTGATCCTGCAGGTGTGCCGCCGTCGCCATTGTTTTTGTCGGGGCCGGAAATCTCGTCTATTGAAGAAATTCCTGAACTGTCGCTACTGTTGTCCGCATCTCTGGGAGTGGAGGAGTGGTTAGACACAGTTTGTGCTTGTTCATCTTCTGGCTGTAAGGAGAAAGCGGGATTACTGTGTCCGCCGCGACCATTTAATTCTATTCCAGAATTGGTTTCTTGAGTTCCTCTGTACACGCCAGGTGTTTCTGGTGTAGTGATGGCGGCGCTTTTTCGTTTGAACATTTTTACTGAATTTTTCTATCTCTCTCAGTCACAAGTTCACGTATACTTGTCTATCACTGGAAAGTGAAAGTGCACTTGTCTCAGTAACAAAATTATTAAGAGGTGGACTATATCGCTTGAAATTAGCAGCTCGATCTGTAGAAACAAATAAAAATGTTATTGATATCACAAAGAAATATGCTTAGCTGTTCTGTTAAAACTAACACCTTTCTTCCTCTCTTTGGTATTCATTAATTTGACAAACGCAGTGATACATCACCCAACAGTAGTCACACGGATAAAGTCTAAAAGACGCGATATTTATTCTCCAAATTAGTATTTTTATATCTTTTGTTCCTTATCTTTATTTTAAATTACTTTAAAAAAAAAAACAAAAAAAAAAAACATATTAACTTTACTTATTGCAGAAGACCAAAACTGTTGTTGAATTAATTTTAATTCATCAGAATAAAATTAAGTTGTACTAATTTTCGCTGGGACAAACAATTTTACAGGATGTTGTTTTTCAAACAAACTCTAGGAAGGTAATCTTTAGAAGTGAAAAAAAAAACAGCACTTTCACTAAACACTAGACTTAAAATTGTCTACATCACCTACAACTTAAAAAAAATTAAATTAAAATAATTCTTAGGAAAAATTGCTGTTGCCACATCTAAAACAACCTTTGAGGATGTTCAGTTTTCTTTTTTTTTTCTAACAGTAAGTTCTTTTACCACATTCAGTAGAGCAACATTTCAGCATGTCCCTTCCTTTGCTAACTGCTGTGAAAATGAAGATCGACAATGTGAAAAAAAACAAGAATAGGATCTAAAAACGATCCGAAGCGGACCTAAACTACTGCGCATGCCACACTGACCTACGAAAGCGAGGTCCTGCAGAGACCTAGCGACTTATCAAAGTCCGTATCCGTGCGTGCGTGCGTTGCGTGCGTAGATTACCGTCCCCGGACACAGAAGCGTATCCGTATGCAAGTCATGTCTTTTTTTTTTCTTTTCATGGAATCGGCATAGACCAAACAAAGTAGCTGACGTCTCTCTTGCAACTAACCCGGAATATATGAAAAGCTTAATTTAAAAATGTAATGAAATAGTAACATTAAACTTTTATCTAATATCATACATGTGAACAGACGTAAAATAAAATAAAATAATAAATAAATAAACAGTAAATTTTGCAGCACATTTGTTTCTTTCCTTCCTTTCGAAATCAAATGCAGAGTTGAGGTGTGTTACAATGGCAAAAGTAGGCCTACACTGTACAGTTGTTTCTTTTCGTCTATTCAAAACCGTCATCACGTACCGTGTTTAGTTATGCAAGGGCTCGTAGTTCGGTGAAAACGAAAGTAAATTTATTTTGTTTCAGTAGCACATAACATATAACAGAGCAATGGGGTAGGGTGGAATTAAAAAGAAAACTTGAACTATTCAAGGTTATATAGACGGCACGTTTGTCCATTTAAGTATATACAAATATTGGATGGTGTATACGCGCTTTCCCCCAAATCACGAAACAGGCTCAAAGTTCGGTGATCTGTACCAACATACAGGCTCACATGTTTCATGCAATTCACCCACTCTCACATACGCAACATATGCACATCTATCACTCAAACATGTGGTGTAAAGGCAGAGAGATCGCTATTAAACGACGTAAGGAAATCGGATTTGGAGAGAAGGCATTTTAGATTGCATCCAAAGCCATTACTGGGAGAGGTTGGGGGGGATGGGGGAGGAGTATTGTTGATGATGAAAGGGTGAGGATTTGGGTTGAATTTTTTTTTTAAAGTGCACTAAGGTGTCACATTTGGGGAATAGTGAAGAAACAGTGACGAAGAATACAAAGCATGGAGATGAGGTGCTACAGAAGACTTCTGGGCATTTCCTATTTATTTCCATCATAGTCTTTAATCTTGATTGTTTTTGAGTACGTTTGGTGTGCTTAAGCTTCTCGCAGTGACTAATTTAATTGATTTTTTGTTTTCTTTATTATAGAAGTGATTATGTGTGCGTGCGTGCGTGTATGTGTGTGTCTGTGTGTTTTGCAGATGGTGGTTATCAGTGAAAAAATTATCTTCTTTTCTTGTTTTGTATGTTTTCTTTTTGATTAGTTGTAAATTTTTGACTTTGTAAACGTCTAGGGCTTTGTTTAGATTAGGCGTCAATAGCTATAATAATAATAATAATAATAATAATAATAATAATAATAATAATAATAATAATAATAATAATAATAATAATAATACCCAGCACATCACCAACGACGAAGTCCGACATACCACCACACAAGCCATTGGACAACACGATGACCTGCTCACAGTGGTGAAAAAACGGAAACTCCGATGGTATGGCCACGTTATTGCAAACACTATCCTGCAAGGCACAGTGCAAGGAGGTAGAAGAAGAGGGAGACCGAAAAAGAGGTGGGAGGACAACATTCGAGAATGGACTGGTTTGACGCTGAGCGAAACAATCAGGGTTGCTGAGGACAGGGAAAGATGGAGTACGCTGGTTAAACGATCATCTGTGGTGCCCCTACGACCTCCGAGTTGCGGGATATGATAGGATGATAGGATAGGAATAAACAGAAATTATGACCTCATTCTAATACGAGAATAAAATCCGTCTGAAACACTCAGAAAGTCTTCGTCATTTCTCTTCTTTAAATATTTGAGAGAGAGAGAGAGAGAGAGAGAGAGAGAGAGAGAGAGAGAGAGAGAGAGAGAGAGAGAGAGAGAGAGAGAGAGAGAGAGAGAGAGAGAGAGAGAGAGAGAGAGAGAGAGAGAGAGAGAGAGAGAGAGAAGGAGAGATACAAACCAAACAGAGACAGAGATACAAAGACGGAGAGAAGAAAGAACGAAAGTACAATGCATTTATTACAACATGCAGAGAACTACGCTTAAAAAAATAAATAAACAAATAAATACGCAGAATGTGAAGTTTTATATCTAGAGGCCGGCAAATACTGTCAAGTGGGGACAACTCGATAAACATCTTGATGCCAGAAGGCAAATTTCTAGCGGTACACGTCAGCCTATAAATAGACTACTTGAGTACTTCTAGCGGTTAAAAGAAGAATCCGGGTACAGGGGATATTTGCCATTGTGCGAACGCGGATATGACAAAGCATTATTTGCCGGACATGATTTAACGTAGGAATTTTGCTTTGCGATGCTTATAAAGTTATGATTAAGTATATGTAATGTTAAAATGTATCCTATAAGTAGAATTCAACAACTTTTCGGCTGGCCTTGACACCCCTTGATACCTTCTTGCCAGCTGTTTGAATTAATAGTAATGACACTATAGGTTTTGACAAATGGAGGAAAGTCGCAAACGTGGTAAAAGCACATTTTACATTTACGCATAACACTATGGTCTAAAATCTTGCATAAATTAGGCATTTATTTCACTAGATTATTTTTGACTGTATAAATTTACGCTGAACTTGCATCTCAGCAAATGTATATGTTAATACAGTAAAAGTTTTAGATACCTATACAAATCGTGCATCTTAATTTTGTTTCGATTATCTTTTGGCTAGAAGCTGTTTCTACAGCACAGAATAATTCCTGCATGCCGAATAAGGTCAATGATGTCGCTAACTGAAACATTTAACACGGTAAAAAAATTTTTACAATTAAGTTTGGTCAGGATTTTTAGACTAATTATTTAAGGGAAACTTGAACTTGTAAACAACGATGACTACTCTGTATTTTTACGAAGCTAGTATAAGAAGAAAAGGAAAACAAAAAAGTCCATCAAGTCGTAGAATATAACATTTTCCAAATTGTTGCCTTTATTACCTAAAAGGCTTGACGGGTGAGTGTCGGCTACACAAATACACCCAGCAAGCACTAGGTCATTTCTCCCCCATCTCCGGTCGCCCAAGATTGTGCTCTGCCCGTCAGACTATGCGCCCAAAGGCTGCAAGTGGGCGCTATATATATATATGTTCAACCAAAATGAAAAAAAATCCTGGCCTATAAACCGAGTATTTTTTTTTATTATACCTCGACTTGAGCATTTCAATTTTCAAAGACTGCAGAGCTTTCCTTATATAATAGTAGTGTTACGGATGTAGGCTTATTACGTCGACAAACAACAGGATGCTACTTAGGGCGTTCTCGTGGAATTTTTAATTAAATTATTTAATAGGGGATTAATTGTTTGTTTTAAGACAGGATGTTAGATACTAGCTTGGGTCAAAACGCATCCGTCTCAGCCTTCAATAAGGGTGAGCCGAAAATTCGAGGCAGGGTGTTTAAACACAGGCGCATAATGAAGACTTTATAAAACCGGTTGCATAGGCTGGTTAGCGTGGCTTATAATAATAATAATAATAATAATAATAATAATAATAATAATAATAATAATAATAATAATAATAATAATAATAATTTTAAAGAAATATTTAATGTAAAAATTCCAGCTTTTTTAAAAATTACTTCAAAGGGCCCCCAATTCGAAAGTTTTGTTTATTTTTGACGAAATTAAATGAGTCTAGCCTAAACTTTGCATTATTAGGCTTACATTCACAATGATAATGTGGGCTTTCGTTGCTCAAACCAACGGCTGAAGTTTGAATTTTCCATGACCGTGTCTGAGAAAGAGTAATTTTCTGTTTAACCGTACACCAATACTCTCTAAATGCTAGTTTAGATGATAAGCCGTTGCTACTAACAGGTAGGCCTACCCCCAAAATACAGAATTCATTAATTGATTTTAAAAATAACTATACGTCGGAAAGATTTTAATTTTTTTAAACGATCTAATTTCTTTTTCTGTGGGGCAACAGTCACTGAGAATGGTAAACGGGTCTTTGGAGGGCGTGTGGTCAAAGAGGGTCCCTTCAATATAAGGCAAATTGCGTGGTGCGCCTGTGCAAGAACAAAACACGGGTTACACCTGTTCAGGCAGTATGACTTGGCGACAACAAGAATAAGCCTATCCCCCCAACCGCCACAGTGTCCTGAACTGGACCAATAGTGCAATAAGTCTTTCCAGGAAGTAGCCGAGACACTAGGTTAGATGGGATTAGTCTTTATTATCGTAATATGCTTTGGTGGATAACCCGTTAATCTACGTTTGGGAAAATGCGCTATATCAACTGTAGTTGTTTTTTCTTGTAATAATTCTTTAAAAACGCATGATTATTATTTACCTTGCTTCGCCGTGTTTTAATGACAAGATTTAAACCAACTCCTTAAAAAACAGAAGTAGAAAAAAAAGAGACGAAAATATGCACCGAAATTGTGTTAACTGAATTTGTTTCGTTCGTACGTTTTGTTTTATATTTACTCTGATTCATTTGGGTTTCAATGACATAATTTACACCGACTCCTTGTTTTGTTTAAACGGTGTGAGGGTATGTAGCGGTATAAACCAGTCTCTCTGTCTCTGTTGTCTTCTGAACGTCGATTGACGTTGGGCATAGCTAATCGGGAAGGGACTGCGACGTCGATACGATTACATAATACTTCAAGCAAAACTGCAATCTGTTATCAAATGCCCGTTGAGACGAGAGGCATACAGAGAGAGAGAGAGAGAGAGAGAGAGAGAGAGAGAGAGAGAGAGAGAGAGAGAGAGAGAGATATATAAAAAGATGGAAAGAGAGAGAGAAGGAGAGTGAGAAGGAAAGAGAGAGAGAAGGAAAGAGCGAGAGAGACAGACAGACAGAGACAGAGAGGGAGAAAGAGAGGAAGAGAGGAGAGTGGAGTAATAACAAAGGACAGAGTAAATAATTTCAAACATGAAATGCTACATTCTTTCCTTTTAATAAAAATCCGGTGTTTCATACAAACTTGTGTTTCCTCCGGTCATTTTCATAATAAATTATATAACAATGTCTTTATTTCAAGCTGATTTTCTTGCTGCAAGCGAAAAATAAAGCAATGTAGCTGACAAGCAAACTGTAACTCGTGTGTAAAATGCATGGGTCAATTCAGTAGAAACCAAGTTATAAAATTTACGAGGTTAGTTAAACACGTTTAGTACAGAGTGGACCGAGAAACAGCGGAATCTCGAAGTTCTATCGTGTGACAAGATACAACAAAAGTGTAAGAAGAACCAGCGCGCTAATTACACGTAATAGCAAGCCATAAAGTCAACAGCCCAGCTGCAACTTCTCGCTACGATTTGTTGTCCGTCGTTATGCAGGTGTCCACCGTTTATTTTCTAACAGCTCTCAAAGCAATCGGCTCTGGCTGTTATCAACAGTCAGATAGTCCCAGTCCCCCGCCAAAATACCTTTCGTGGTCTTCAAAACATTTGAAGAGAACCATCCTCCAACCCCCTCTCTCTCCTTTCCTTGTGCAGTTTTTAATAGATTTTAAATAGACCCCCTCCCCTCCCCATCATCCCTCTTCCCACCCTTTCCTCCCACCTCACAACCGCATCCTACCGACGACAACTCTTTACAGATTTTAAAATTATGCTCCCCCCCCCCCCCCCTCCCACCCAACTCCACCAAAGTATATATGACGTTGAATCTACGTTCGAGAACTAGACCATTTCCTTCTTGGAAAACGCTGGGATTTTCGCCGCTAATGCGTATCTAGGCAACTGCCCCAGTTCGACAGGACTGACCCAGATTACACAGCAGATCGAGTCCAGTGACAGTAAGAGTGAGTGGGATGGCGGAGATAAGTCACACGCCGCGATAAAGCGACCTTGAGTGTCTAGAGGCAGTTGTCCCCTATACGCATTGTGTCCGGGGACGTTAATCTAACCACTGAAACTGAACTGAACTAGAGGCAGTGCTATAAGGGGGGAGCGATGGAGGAGGTGAGCTGGAAGGGGAAAGGAAGTATCGAGGGGGAGTGGCCGAAGTGTGACACTGTCTGCACGTTTTGATGACCACTTTGTTAATGCCACTGTAGCCGAGCGGAGTATTTGACTCCCGTCTCTCGGCCACCAACCTTGAGAACACGGCCCAACCCGAGCTGTTATTTTCATTTTATCCCTCAAAAGAGGGACATACAAATATTTGCCCTGCAAGGCGGTAAAGCGTGGTTGGTAGTAAACCGGGTTGCCGGCTGCTAGTGCCACGACACTTCAACACAAGTCGCTGCCACCGACCTGCATAAAATGCCTGCCCACAATGTAGTCCCGTCACCACCAAAGGCAAAAGACGAATGGTCAGCCGGGGAGAACAAATGTCTTGTCGCCTTGTCCTGCATAATCCAATGGCCACGCCAAAGGATTCTGCACACCAAGGCTAGTTTACCCAAAAAATGTAAGGTAGACAACTTCTCTCCCGCGCTTCCACCAGTCGCCTCCCTTTCCGCTACACCACTATCACTACACCAACATGTAATTAACCATCTTGTCTCCATTAACCTTAGGAAGTTTGTGTAAATTATTACCCTAATTTGCAAAAAACGCCCTGGCAATAGGGATGTACACTTGCATTATTATGCCTGGCACTGAACAGGTTAAAGATACATTCAAACCTAGAACCTGTAAAGACGAAATAAATACACGACACAATATAAATCTAAAGTTGCTAACGTTAACAATTACGAACTGACGACACTGCACCAAGCAAATTAGAACAATGCGCTCTCTACCATCTTTGACTGCACCTACAAAACACCAACAAAAAACCTCAGTAATGGTATAGAGAATCACCAGTGGTCCTCTTAAACAACTTTGCACTTCTTTGAATATAAGTATACTCTGAATATGCTAGAACTACAGACACAATACATAATATAAGCCATTTATGACTACAACTTTGCATAGCTGCTGACGTGTATGATGAAACGTTGCAGAAAATGTAGCAGCCTTTAAAACAATAATAACATTGATACGCAACATTGCACTTGTCGGTTTAATTTTTAAGAAAAATTCAACAACAACGACGACAACAACTACAAATTAACATTTTCCATGTAAAACCACAAACCCGAACAATTTTTCAAGTGCCTAATTTTGCAAGTGCCTGTTGGTTGATATTCCCCATTTTCGTCTCCCAAAACGAGGCCTACCTGCTTTTTGTTTTTGAACATCCACATAATGTACCCGGTACCCAAACTCTATTTCTACCCTCGGTTAATTGAACATCCTCCAACAACCCTCACCTCCCCCCGCCTCCTCTCCTCCACCCTAAGAAATTACACAGCCTGAAAAAACATCGTCTGACTCCCCGGGCCACTTCAAAGATCCTGACGCCCATGTCCTAGACGGGTGAGTGCCAGCTACACAAATACACCCAGCGAGCACTGGGTCCACTCTTCTCCTTCCCCGGTCGCTCCTGATTGTGCTCTCACAAGACGACAAGTCAGACGATGCCCCTACGGCTGCAAGTGGGCGCCTCGGGACAGCTTGAGTTAGATCCTGTATCGGCCAGCGCCCTTGAGCAGCTCTTGACTTGGGAAAACGCTATGTTAAAAACAATACAGTCCTTAGCTGAGTAGCAAACGGCTCCCATGATAAAAGCAGAAGCCCTGTCCGAATGTGGCGACTGCTAATATATTCTACCGTCCAGTTTCTACAATTCGAAGTCCGATTGTGAATGTCTATTAAAATAAAGATGGCTAAACGTAAATTCCTAAAATAATACCTTTAACTTTAAATACAAGCCCTGAACATAGAACTACTTCTTATATCTATCCCCATTTCACCCGCTAAAATAAGCACGAGTCACTGGATTCGGTCTTATCGATCGCTAATATGCAATGAGGATGATGACGACTGAAGTCATAGGCGTGTTATGCCTATCGTACATCCAAAATCCATGCTGCCTTAACTATCTCAGCGCATGCTCACACATATATTTTTTAAAGAGGAAAATGAATGTTGAAATCCAGCCGCTCAGATGGTGCGATATTGTTCCAAATTGTATTTATATTTCAAGCTGCAGCTGTAGCAATCTTAGCGCATGCATACTCATAGCAGAGACCTTAGAATAATAATTATTACTGTCTCGGTTAATAATACGCATTTTGATTGTAGAGAAAAATGTTGATATGGGGTGGTTGCAAGAGACATAGATACTTTTGCCAAAGCTTCACAGAATCTTGAGCTCAGATGATGCGGCAGACTTCCAGCATGTGCTTGTGAAGGTAGCGCTTCTGTGAGAAAGCGCGAGCACACTTGGGGCAGGTGAAGCTCTTGGCGGTGGTGGTGTGGATGAGTGTGTGAGACCTCAGATTGGACTTGTCAGCGAAAGCACGCTGACACTGTGGCCAGGAACATCGGAAAGGCCGCTCTCCCGTGTGTGTCCTCATGTGGCCCTGAGATGGGAAGAACACAGGATTAGGATAATTGTTCTTTTATAGCTGTTTCACGAGCTCAAGAGATGCTCAAGGCGCTGGCCGACACAGGCTCTTACTCAAGCCTCACAATTGGCCAACTTTCTGCTTTATACGCCTTGCCTATCATTACACACACCAATAAAAGCATTTCAGTTGGCCGTTTAGATTTTCTGTACTCTGTTTTAAAATACGCCGAAGTTCTCGTGGATTACCTCAATTAATTTTGAGTTACAAATACGAAAGCTCAACATATCATCTCTAAATACAACAAGTTTGGACTTTATATCTCTCATAGTTCAAAGTATTTATAAAAAAAAACGACTTTGGACAGCTCCAGTGACCTTGACCTTGGAGTGAGCTTGACCAAATTTGCACAGAATGTGTGTCTCATTGATATCTTCCATGCAATAAAGAATCATAAGTTTAATATTAATAACCTCGGGGAAAAAGTGAAATTTTGTAAAAACAATTGATGACCATGTCACCTTGACCTTGAAGTGAAGTCATTCATTAACTGATCATTAATGAGGTCTCATGGGTAAACACCATTTTACCAAGTTTGGTTGTGATAGTTGAAATAGACTCTGAGTAGGCCTACTTAGCCACTTTAAATTTTTGCACAGATAGACGGCGGACGGCGACAGACGAACGGACGTACTTTTTTTTTCAGATATCATTTTTGGACTGTTTAGGACTAATCTCGAACAGATTTGCAAAAACCTGAATTTTCTTTTTCTTTTTTTTTTTTTTTTTAATAAATTTTTGGGTGAGTTTATGTGTGTCAATAAAATGAAATGCAGGTCAATCAGGGTAGTCTGAGACAGCTTTTGAAGTGGTTCAGTTGTCCGCAGCGTCTGACAGTGCAGTTATGCTGCAAGTTGGCGCCTTGGGTGGCTTAAGTTAGATTTTTATTTTAACCAGCACCATGAGCAGCTCATTGCGCAAAGTCTTGATTGGTATGCTGAAATCGTTGTTTCAGCAGACTCTGATACTCATTAGGGAACAAATGCCTAACTCACACAGAGTATCTGAGGCATTCGCGTACACTGTTTCATGTCTCAATAGATCACTGACACGCAGATTCCGGATACCTTCAAAAGCCAAGAACGCGTGAAGACTCGCGAGCAGACAGCGCATTTGTTGCGAGTATCGTCAGCGGGCGTTGCAGTCTCACTTCCACTGGCTGATTTGCTGGCTGGAACGGAAGGAACGCCCACTGGGACCGAGTTTCGCTTTTCGGCCGCTTCGTCACTTCTCCTCCCACCTTTTACTTCCAGTTCTGCATGCACCGACAACTGATGAAAGCGCAAGTCAATCCGCGATGGAAACTCCTGAAATCCAAGTGAAGTGACATACTAGGCCTACTACTATTACTACTGCTACTACTATTACTACTACTACCAATCTTTAAAAGTCTACCAATAGTCCACGTTGCAATAATTTTTACATTTGCTGTTATCTGTGAATAATATAATACATCATTTAAGGAATATCCATATTCAGTCAAATTATGTCCTTGACCTTGGTTTTCAAACATTTAATTTAAAACTGGAAATTCAAATAAAATATGGGATACTGATATATATTTACAACACATACACTGTATATTTGCTGAATATTTAATATTCCATGCATCCATTTTTAATTGGTATATTAATTTTGACAACTGTATTGAACAATTCGGTATAGTAACCTTTTTAATGTTACATGTAGTATCTTGACATACTTCTTTTTCTAATAAAGAATACATTTCATGATAACACATACTCAAATTGTTTACAGAAACAGAATCTAATGATCTTATTGCTCTCTTTGGCTAACACGTCACAAACTTAATTCCAATGAATTCTGCAATGTGATGATGTAACCCAACAGAAATCAACATTTATTCCTCTGGATAATATACATTTTGTCATATATGAACTCACTTCTTACATTGGAGTTGCCCTATTTTAAAGCATAGAAAACCACTTTTGACTCCTCAAAAATCAGTAAGCCAAATAACTCTAAAAGTAAGCTAGTCATGATGTAGTTTAGAACCATCGGAATAGCATATAACTCACTTGTAAATATAGATGACCGTCTTATATTTAATGCAGGAACGATAAAGGTCGATCTACTATCTAAAGAATCTAATTGTAATATCAGAAATGTTGACGACAAAGATGTTGTAACTTAGCTTAGAGATAAACAGATAGTATTGAACAAAACCTGATGTTAATTTACCAGCTCTCTAAGGGAATGTTCGCAGTTATTAAATTAACATCCTTGAGACGTTCACTCCCGATAATATTATGCAGAACTTGCTATAAAGAATGTAACTTAGTCCACTTAGCCATCTGACCGGTGTCACTGGACCACTAAGTAGCCACGCGAATCATATAGCGCTCTTAAATCTACCCTGCATATCTCCCTTGACACTGAAAGTTGAAACGTAGAAGTGTATCACGTAAAAGATAGTGTCCCAGAGGCGGGACAACAGCACAAAGATGTTCGAGAAAAGATTCATGTATTCGCGAGAACGAGATGATTGGTCGGAGATGACATAGATTCAGCAATATCCTCCATACACCACGGAATAAACGCGCTGTCACACACGGCGCATAGGACCACAAGGGTCAAGGAGCAGACTGAAGTGAAAAACCCTCAGCCATCACCAAAAGAGTGATAGATTAGAGATAGTTTCACGGTTCCCAGAGACTAGAAGTAAGTTAACACTAGTATATGGGAGGCGAGATATAGCAAATGCGCGCGCATTTGCGCTCGCAAATGCGCAAATGCGAGCGCAAGTGCGCTCGCATTTACGCGCGCAAGTGCGCTCGCGGTTGCTACGCCCGTTGCTATGAGGGTTTTGCTGAAAACTGTCAACGGAAAGGAACTGAAAATGAACAAAGCTCAGACGCCAAAGATTAAAGAAATAAAAAAATAGATCTAGCGTACATTTTGTAGTGGTTGGGCGCGGCTTTGTCACTGAGTAGCATATAATAATATCATATGTGAGTTTAGAGATTGATGTTAATAATAAATGCAAGAAATATTTAATTTGTGCACGTCTCAAATTCTTTCACAGACACATTCTTTTCCGGGTATAAGTTTTACGTGTATGGAGCGGAATATAGCAAATGCGAGCGCACTTGCGAGCGCATTTGCGCGCGTAAATGCGAGCGCATCCATACACGTAAAAATTATACCCGGAAAAGAATGATCTATTTTTTTCCTTCTTTAATCTTTGGCGTCTGCGCTTTGTTCATTTTCAGTTCCTTTCCGTTGACAGTTTTCAGCAAAACCCTCATAGCAACGGGCGTAGCAACCGCGCGCGCAAATGCGAGCGCAAATGCGCGCGCGTTTGCTATATCTTGCCTCCCATACTAGTAGTTTTCTAGTACTTGTATGTTTATATATTATATTGATTGCCATGTATTATTATGTTCATGTTATATGTATTTACAGAAACCGATTATTGTTTCTGATATGTTATGCATATTACTTGACGTAGCTTAGCTTAAGATTCAAATATTGTAGTGTGCGTATGGGAAACTCGGCAGGTGCCTGATGCTGTAGATTCCTTGCAGAGAGCACAACATATCAATATATCTGAATATAATATTGTATATGGGGCCGGGTAGCTCAGTTGGTAAGAGCGTCTTGCTAGTAACCGAAAGGTCGCTGGTTCGAATCCCGGATTGGTCAACGTGTGATCATATTATTTTCCCCTTTACCAACAACTGGCCCGCTGGTGTCAGTATAAATCGGTCCAGTAGTCACCTATATGCGAAAATGTCGTGTGACTATAATCTACAAACAACATAATATTGTAGCCAGAGTTCTGGATTTTCCAGCTCGGCTTTGGGATGGTATGTGGAGTCAACGCTCGAACGCTTGCTCCAATAGAAAGAAGGGGATTAGCTAGAATTACCTCACCACGTCCGGCCCCGTAGCTACCAGACTCAACCGATCATCCTCAGAGTGACCAGACTCCCTCAGAGTGACCACCAGACTCAAGCACTAACCGAAACTGAGAGCTAAGTCTTCTCCCAACTGCAACTGATGTCAAAACTACTCGGAACACTATTAGACCAACAAATATACAATCTTTGTAACACATGATCAAGAAGTCTTGCTAAAGAACTTCCCCAGCACAATGAACAGTTTATAATTATTCATTACATTTATTAAAGTCATGTTAGAATTTGTGTTGAAGATATAAAAGTTGAAATCACATACATACGACTGGTATCATTCTTCAACGTCAACTTCAACTTCAACCTTTGTATTGGCTCCAAGTACATATGACCAAATACTAGAGAACTTGCTTCACGCATGAAAAGAACAGATAAAAAACCCGTTACAAATTTTAAAAAAGACATTCACGCAACATCGACTCGCACACTGTCATTGTATTCTATTTGTTTTGTTGTGTGTCCACTAGCTCCCCTTCTATTGAGACCAATTAAACTGGTCGATTGACTAGCAAAAATCATTTCTTAATTGAGCCATTGATACTTTGAAACCCGAGAACAAATATAAATTATTATGAGACCCAAGCACCGTGATTTAGTCTCTCACATCGCTTAGGAATTTTGGTAAAGAACGACTGATAGAGATAGCTAAATGCCTCATCTATCTACAGATCTTAATCCCCTTGTAAGATAATCGTATCTTCTCCAGGATATCATCACACTAATACAGATCCATCTGTACAAATCTTTAATATAATTATGCTCAACATGCTCTTTTATCTCGGTAACTAATAGATCAGTGTTCTCATCTGTTTTAGTTACACTATAATCAATATCAAAATTTGCATTTCTGTGCTCCCATGGTGGAATAGGTGATGTTAATGGCACAGCTGAAGCTACTTTGATGTCAATGTCACACTTGTCAAACTTTTGTATAGTTTCTAATTGGCAGCATGTAGGCTTGATTCGTTTATTTTTTATTATTATTTTTGGATAGTCATCTTGTGCATTTATGAACATTTTTTCTTGTATTGAATTATGGATAGACACACATTTTAACACATATTTTAAAGTAGCTAATGGAGGTCACGTTGTTGGTTTAATGGTAATAGTTCAGCTTCTTGGAATGTTGTCATTGTATTAGCACAAACTGTAACACCGAATGCAACTTTACTAGCTCTACTGTCAATGCTTTGTAATTTATTTAGTAATTTATTGTTTGCTGAAAAGCACACCTCCAGACCATAAACAAGCTTTGGACGGACTAGTGATATTGATACATGTAAGAGAGATGTGGTATCCTGACCCCAATTTTTTACACTAACAATTTTAAATAAATTCAGGGGTTTCCTTGTTTTTGTGTTTAAATGTTCAATATGTGGTTCGTTAGTATAAAGCCGAACCACAACACAGCCAAGAAACCGTCCTTTATACGCGAAAATTTCCAGGAACTCTTAATCTATTCACAAACGATAGAGCCAAGATTATTAACATTTCTGAACATGCGTATTTTTCGGCTGCGTGTTTGCAAATACATCTAAATGGCTTGCCATCCTGTATAATATTGTTGTTGTTTTCTTCTTCTTCTTCTTCTTGATGAAAGTCGTTGATAACCAGGTAGAACTACATCAAACGTTCAAAAAACAATTGTGAAGATGAAAACAAATTGCATTATAGAGATTTTGAAGAGAAATTATATCGTGACACTAAGCCACTTAGTTTCTCTAATTTTTAGTCAAAGCCAAATGAAGGACTGTACTAAAAGGCATAGATTGAGTAACAAAAAGTCTGAGACAGTACCATTACTCACACGAGTTTGGAAAGGAATAATTGTTATTGTCTGGGCATGGAACAAGGTGCTCCATGCACCAGAGCACTGTCAAAGCCCCCCCTTACGGTCCTTCGTTTCTCTTACCATAAAGGGGAACTCTGAGCAGTGTATGCAACCATACGTGAACAACGGATGAATAGATAGAGACAAGTATTACGTTGGCAAAATAAAACAACAATTTATTCACATGAACATAACATGGAGTCGTAAATGAATAACTAAAATTTATAAAGGTGATAAAATCAAACGACAGAATGAAATGTTCTTTGTTTTAAATAAATTAAATGGTTCTACACAGTATTCTCGTTCAGTCTCTTTGTTTTCCTTTTCTACTGTTCACTCATTGTTCGCACACAACCTATGCACTGTTTACAAATTTGTTGCTACTACTGTTATAACGATTTCAGTTCACAAGTCCCGTTTTACAAATACATATCACACTCCTGCGATCAAACCTTTGCAATACGAAATTGCATAATAACAAAAACGTCCCGAAGACACTAGAGCATGAACTCGCTCAACGCAGGAGTGAAATGTATATATGTCCCGGGAACACAGTAGGCAAATAAACTAAAAAATTGTCAATGCACTAGATGTAATCGATAAGTGCATACACCTCGAATGTCACTGGGACTGTAGCTGCTACGATTAGATGCATCCGCCGTGGTCATCCAATATTTCAAAGTCTGTGGTGAAGAAGCGAAGGCAAAAAGTTCACTGGCAAAAAGTCTATTATAATACAATCGGTGAAAAGTGATGGTAAAACCAAAAACAAAGTCGAAGTTAAAGTTGAAGTTGAAGGTAAAATCGAAGTTGAAGATGAAACCAAAGGCAAAAAGCGAAAGGTACACTGCAACATAACCCATACAAAATCTTCTAAGAATTTGAGTAACAATTTATACATGCTTCCTGATGCAATTGAAAACTCAACCATTTTCCCTAATAATAATAATCGCTAACTCTTGTATTGTAACAATCACAAATGTAAATCTAACGCATGTATGAATGAATGACTGCAACCTTGAATGTGTTGTATGCTTGGAAGAATAATGATTGTAATAAATATGGTATCACTTATTCGAGTATAATACTTCCCCATAATATTTTAGCCCCACAACATAATGATAACCAACAATGACACGACAAAATACGGACCACAGAAATAAATGACAACAAAGAGACACCCGACTAGCCAGTGAAAACACCCAAGTCCACACTTACTCAACTACCCGTGGATACGGTGATGCGGCTAAGGTCGGATACGTCTCTTCATCCGCAGCATTCCTTTTGGTACAGGTAGGTCAACGGTCAGGTCTACTAGTCGTCTCGATCTTCATTGACTAAAACAAACAGTCGAACTTGCACCAGTTTCAAGGTCGAACTCTTTCTCCCTCATCGTTCTCAAACGACTTCTGGTGAAAACTCAAGTTCTTGTCGTAGGGCACCGCTACGTGAGGATATCACGTACGTATTTCCTTAAGCGTACAGTTGACGGATAAAGGATTAGCAGGGACGAAAAACGATTCAACACACTGCTCCTAGATTCACTGTTTCTCGGACCTCCATGTAACGACCAAAATACCTGTCTTCTTTCTCTTTCGTCATTTCCTCTTTTCTACGACAATAAGTTACGTCACACTTTTCATTTACTTTTGTCCCGGCTTATTCAAAGGCACACAAAACGATGATTCATAGGCACTTGCGAGAAGACCACCTATCTACAAACAACAATATAAAGTTCAAACTGAGTGTGGGTCGTGACATACCCCCCCTCAAGACAAAACCTTGGTTTTGTTCAAACTCAAAGTTCACGACTTACACGTTTCTGCTCAAAAAGTCTGCAGTGACGTTTTCCTTTCCAGGAATACTTTCAATAACCAGTGGAAACGACTGCATCAACAGCGCCCATCTCATCAACCTGCTGCTGGTAGTTTTCGATTTCTGAAGGTATTTCAGCGGTTGGTGATCAGTTTGTACGATGACTGTCCGATCGTACACATATTGCTGAAATCGTTGAAGTCCCCAAATCAACGCTAAACATTCCTTCTCAATCGTTGAGTAGTTCTTTTCTGCGGCAACTAACTTCCGGCTGACACAAGCCACTGGTTGGAGTCCGTGACCCTGATCTTGGCATAGTACTGCTCCAATACCTGTGTCTGACGCGTCTGTTTGCAAAACAAACGGTTTTTCGCCATCTGGCAGACAACATACAGGACTAGAGCACAGCCTTTCTTTCAAAGTGTTGAAAGCTCTTTCGCATGCTTCCGTCCATGCGACTGGTCCTGTTTTTCCTCCCTTCGTCAGATCGGATAGAGGTGCGGCTATGGCTGCAAAGTTTGGTACAAACCTCCTGTAGTAGCTCGCTAACCCCAAAAACGACCTCACTTGTTTCTTTGTAGTTGGTTGTGACGTTTCTCCGATGCGATCCATTTTCTGACGGTCTGGTTGAATCTTACCTCGCCCTACCATGTGTCCCAGATACTCCAAACTCTGAAATCCTAGGAAACATTTTGACGGTCTTGCAGCTAACTGCACTTCGCGGAGTCTCTGACACAACGCTCTTAGACATTCCAAATGCCTTTCTTTTGTTTGAGTAGCTATCATCAAATCATCCATGAAGTTGTCTATTTCAGGCATGTGAAGGGGTGCCAATAACTTCCGCATCATTCGGGAAAATATAGCTCCGGCAGTCTTCAATCCAAAAGGCATCACGCACCACTGGAACTGACCTTCAGGAGTGGTGAACGCTGTCTTTTCTTTGTCCTCTTTTTTCATTGGGATTTGCCAATACCCTTTTGACAAATCTATTTTGCTCAGGTATTTCGCTTTTGCGAGCTTCGCGAACAAAAAATCGATATCAGGTAGAGGCTCAGCGTCGAAGACGATGTTACTATTCATTTTGCGAAAATCAACGCAAAATCGTATTTGTCCATCTTTTTTTTTCACTAGCACAATCGGTGAGCTATACGGTGACGTTGCTCTCTCAATGACCCGTAATTTCATCATCGTTTCTACTTCATCCTTCACCACCTGCATTTGCGAATGAGGTAAAGGGTATTGTCTTGTACGGACTGGCTCTTCATTAATCATCTTTATCTCGCACGTATCCAAGGTGCATCGTAAAGGGAAATCAGTGAAAATGTCTGCATAGTCTGACACTATGTTTAGGATGTCCTCATGAATTTCTGGACATTCTGGGTCAACGTGTACATCTTTCGGACCCTCGGTCGCCACTAACGGACACGTTGGAATGTCGTTGCCCACTTGTTCTTCTTTCCATTGATCGTCTTCTGTCACTACTGTATCGACTGTCACTCTTTCTCTGCATTCTTTCAGCAGATTGACGTGGAAGAGTTTAGTTTTCCGTCCTACTGATATGCGATAATCGCATTCGCCAACTTTTTCTATGACTTCATAAGGTCCTTGCCAAGCCATTTGGAGTTTATTATGTTTAGTGGGTAGCAACAGCAACACTCTGTCGCCTGCTTTGAAGACCCTGGGTTTCGCTTTTCGGTCAAAGTAGTGTTTCTGGCGCTCTGCAACACCTTTCATATGTTCTTTTGCTATCTGGCACGTCTCCTCGATGCGATTGCGTAGATCGACTACGTATTCACTGCTTACTTTCACTTCTTCAGCAGCAATCTCCTTCGACCATAGCTCTCTCAACACGGCCATCGGTCCTCTGACTGTTTTTCCGTATAGTAGCTCAAACGGTGAAAATCCAGTAGCCTCTTGAGGTACCTCTCGGTAGGCGAAAAGAAGAGCTGGTATGTACCGGTCCCACATCCGTGGCTGTTCTGTAGTCAGTTTTCTCAGCATGGTCATCAGAGTGCCGTTAAACCGCTCAACCAGCCCATTACACTGAGGGTGGTAGGGTGTGGTGGCTTTTCCATGGATGGCCAACAATCTGTTCATTTCATCCATGACTGCTGACATGAACTGCGTCCCCCTGTCGGTTAGTATTTCACGAGGGATGCCTACCCTCGACCATATGGTCCACAGAGCCTCTGCTACTTTTTCAGTGTCAATTCTTTTCAACGGAACTGCTTCTGGGTATCGTGTAGCGTAGTCGACAACTACCAAAATGTATTGGTTACCTTGTTCCGACTTTGGTGCAATCGGACCTACAATGTCGATAGCCACTCTTTGGAATGGTTCGTCCATCAAAGGCATCTTTTGTAGGGGTACCTTGCTGACTCGACCCCTTGGTGTCACTCTCTGGCATTCAATGCATGATGCACAGTACCTGCGAACGTCTGCGCACATACCTGGCCAGAAAAACGTATTCCATATACGTTCGCGAGTTCGTTTTCCTCCTAGGTGTCCTGCCATGGGAGGATCATGAGCTAGCCTCATGACTTCTTTTCGTAGTTTCTTGGGAACTACTAGCTGCGATGTCTCCACTCCTCGCAACTGATGCAACCTGTATAGTAACCCTTTCTTTCGCGTGAATTTTACTGTAGCATTTCCTGACTTCAGTTCGCTCTGGGCATCAGCCAACGCTCGAACTTTTTTAAGACTATCGTCTTCTTCTTGCAATGCAGCCAACTCTGTCGGTGTGACTTCCACTCCTAGAGTTTTCGATACCTGCAAAGGTACTGTCGCTCGTTTTTCACGTTCTATTTGTCCTCTTGTTTCGACTGCTGCTGCCACGGCACATTCACTACCATCAATGGTAACTGGGCTTCGGTAACCAGATGAAAATGTAATCCAGTTACCCAGAAGAATGTCAGGTCCCATGTGGTCAAGGACGAACAGTTCAACAGTCCCTGTCACAAAGCCTGATTCAAGTTTCACCCATGCTGTAGGGTACTTTCCTGTTTTTGTCTGGTCTGCTAAGTACACTTCAACACTCCTCCCTGTGTAATCTTCAGGTTTGACCCATTTTGAAGCAACTGCTCCCATCTCTGCTCCAGTATCACGCATGATGCGTACTGTATTTTCGTTGATCCGACCCTCACTCCACGGGTTATAGGGTTTAATAGATCGGACGTCTATTGGCGGAGTATAGATCGGTAGGGTGTCGGTCGCAATTGTAACCTGACTGACTGCATGCGTTTTCATGCATTGCCTGGCGAAGTGCCCCTTACCCCCACACTTATAGCACTCGTCTGAATTCCTCCTGTCTCTTCCATCTCTACCGATAACTGGTCTCCTAATAGGTTCCCTCAATCTCGTTTGTGACTCGTTCGGTCTACGCTCGGGTTGACTGCTCGGTGTTCGTGGACTCGCTCTTTGGAAAACAGGTCCTCGGGATACGGCTCGTTTTACGTCCAAATGCAGTTGAGCATATTCGGCTGCTTGTGCGGCGTCTGTCGGCAATCGTTCACGCGCGAACATCTCGAGCTCAGGATTCATTACTGAATATATCTGTTCAGCCAAAAACATGTCTAACACAGACTTCGCGTCATCGATGTCTTTGTCTGCCAAGGAAAACCATCTTTCTACAGATGTCTGCAACCGGATGAGAAATTGCGGAAAAGTTTCATTTTGTTCTTTCTTGGTCTCTCGGAACTGTCGGCGATACCATTCCGCATCGCGGCGAAAACGACGTAACAGCGCGTTGCGTACTTCTTCAAAATCTTGAGCCTGTTCGGGTGTCAGACGCAAATACGTATCGCGCGCTTCTCCTGACAATAGTGGAGACAACCTTGCTGCCCAGCAATCTCTATTCCATCCTTGTGATTCAGCTATGAGTTCAAAATGACGCAGATAAGCTTCGATGTCTTCTCTACCATCGAAAGGGTGAATTTTCAGTCGGTAACCATCATGATGTTCTCTACGAGTTGAACGGTCAGCGAAAACTTCGCGTTCTTCTCTGATCATCTCCATCTGCATTTTCATCCGTTCTTTCTCTGCCTCCATTCTGATTTCTAATGATCTTCGTTCTTCTTCTTTGTCTTCCTCGCGTCGGCGACGTTCTTCTTCTTTCTCTTCTTCTCGTCGGCGACGTTCTTCTTCTTTCTCTTCTTCTCGTCGGCGACGTTCTTCTTCTTTTTCCTTTCGCTCTTCTTCCATTTTCCTCTCCATTAGACGTCTGTCTTCTTCTATTTTTCTTTCCATTAGCCGTCTGTCTTCTTCGCGCTCTCTTCGCTCTTCTTCTATTTTTCTTCGCTCTTCTTCCATTTTCCTCTCCATTAGACGTCTGTCTTCTTCTATTTTTCTTTCCATTAGCCGTCTGTCTTCTTCGCGCTCTCTTCGCTCTTCTTCTATTTTTCTTCGCTCTTCTTCCATTTTCCTCTCCACTAAACGTCTGTCTTCTTCTCGCTCTCTTCGTTCTTCTTCCTTTTGGATGCCATCCACGACAAATCTCGCTAGCGCCTCTTCTCGCAGGCCTAGGCTCATACCTAATTCTCTATACTTCACGGATACGTCAATCACTTCGGACGTCTCTTGGTTCCTTGACGGTTCTACGGCTACCGCCATGCGAGGGAAACCTAAGACAGACGTACTCAGAGTCTCTTCTCTCGTCAAACTGGACATGGTCGCTTCTCCCGATGCTCCCAGTACAATATCGGCTGAGTCGCTGCTAGGGTTGATCGATGTCCCTTCCCCACCAATCGTTTTCTTGGCTCCAGCACGTTTTGTACCTTTCCGGGTGGCGGACATTTTGCTAGCCGACCACCTTTTCTTGTATAATTGGTAAACAACAAATCTATTTACCAACTATATATCTCAGAGTTCAAATAACTCAACAGTTATACCACGGTTTGGCTCAGATGACACTAAGTTGTATTATAGTAAAGTGTGGGCTTGGTTGCTTACCTTATTACTGTCGGGTGCTCTAAGTGCGCCCACGCGATTCAAAACGCTCCAGCACCCGCCAACCACCCACGTCACTTACTCTGATTGTATGGTATAACACAACAATGTCAACGTAATTCTATCTCCTCCATCCATCCGTTCGATCCCACCGCTGCCACCAAATATGTCAAAGCCCCCCCTTACGGTCCTTCGTTTCTCTTACCATAAAGGGGAACTCTGAGCAGTGTATGCAACCATACGTGAACAACGGATGAATAGATAGAGACAAGTATTACGTTGGCAAAATAAAACAACAATTTATTCACATGAACATAACATGGAGTCGTAAATGAATAACTAAAATTTATAAAGGTGATAAAATCAAACGACAGAATGAAATGTTCTTTGTTTTAAATAAATTAAATGGTTCTACACAGTATTCTCGTTCAGTCTCTTTGTTTTCCTTTTCTACTGTTCACTCATTGTTCGCACACAACCTATGCACTGTTTACAAATTTGTTGCTACTACTGTTATAACGATTTCAGTTCACAAGTCCCGTTTTACAAATACATATCACACTCCTGCGATCAAACCTTTGCAATACGAAATTGCATAATAACAAAAACGTCCCGAAGACACTAGAGCATGAACTCGCTCAACGCAGGAGTGAAATGTATATATGTCCCGGGAACACAGTAGGCAAATAAACTAAAAAATTGTCAATGCACTAGATGTAATCGATAAGTGCATACACCTCGAATGTCACTGGGACTGTAGCTGCTACGATTAGATGCATCCGCCGTGGTCATCCAATATTTCAAAGTCTGTGGTGAAGAAGCGAAGGCAAAAAGTTCACTGGCAAAAAGTCTATTATAATACAATCGGTGAAAAGTGATGGTAAAACCAAAAACAAAGTCGAAGTTAAAGTTGAAGTTGAAGGTAAAATCGAAGTTGAAGATGAAACCAAAGGCAAAAAGCGAAAGGTACACTGCAACATAACCCATACAAAATCTTCTAAGAATTTGAGTAACAATTTATACATGCTTCCTGATGCAATTGAAAACTCAACCATTTTCCCTAATAATAATAATCGCTAACTCTTGTATTGTAACAATCACAAATGTAAATCTAACGCATGTATGAATGAATGACTGCAACCTTGAATGTGTTGTATGCTTGGAAGAATAATGATTGTAATAAATATGGTATCACTTATTCGAGTATAATACTTCCCCATAATATTTTAGCCCCACAACATAATGATAACCAACAATGACACGACAAAATACGGACCACAGAAATAAATGACAACAAAGAGACACCCGACTAGCCAGTGAAAACACCCAAGTCCACACTTACTCAACTACCCGTGGATACGGTGATGCGGCTAAGGTCGGATACGTCTCTTCATCCGCAGCATTCCTTTTGGTACAGGTAGGTCAACGGTCAGGTCTACTAGTCGTCTCGATCTTCATTGACTAAAACAAACAGTCGAACTTGCACCAGTTTCAAGGTCGAACTCTTTCTCCCTCATCGTTCTCAAACGACTTCTGGTGAAAACTCAAGTTCTTGTCGTAGGGCACCGCTACGTGAGGATATCACGTACGTATTTCCTTAAGCGTACAGTTGACGGATAAAGGATTAGCAGGGACGAAAAACGATTCAACACACTGCTCCTAGATTCACTGTTTCTCGGACCTCCATGTAACGACCAAAATACCTGTCTTCTTTCTCTTTCGTCATTTCCTCTTTTCTACGACAATAAGTTACGTCACACTTTTCATTTACTTTTGTCCCGGCTTATTCAAAGGCACACAAAACGATGATTCATAGGCACTTGCGAGAAGACCACCTATCTACAAACAACAATATAAAGTTCAAACTGAGTGTGGGTCGTGACAAGCACAGTAATGGGATGCATGGACTGAAATAACAAGTCTGCGGCTGCTCTTTGGACTAGCACCACAACGTAACTTAAAACATTTTTAAAACTGAGACCAACAGTTTTTGTCTGGGACAATGTGTTTATGATTGCTCCATGCATCAGACTACTGGTGAATTCTGTGCATCAAAGGGTGTAACTCTAACTTACCTTTCCGCAGTACGAGCATGAATGTGTGAAAGAAGAAGAGGGCAGAGCAGGAACTTGGGCAGATACAGAAAGTCCTGGGGCATCCTTCTGGAGACAGGACTTGAGGGTGGAGGGCTGTCTAGACTGAGACTTGGCACACAGAGAGTACAGTAGCATGGCATCTTGCCGCGCATCTCGACAGTAGGCCACCTGAAAAGAAAGTCAGGCTCAAGTCAATCCCAGAAGTCAAGTCAAGCGAAAAAAATCTGTATTTCCCATACAAGTCAGTCCGAATAAAAAAAAAAAAAAAATTTTTTTACGCATGGCCTCACGACCGCAGCCCGAAACATTAACAAGAAAAAGTGTTTTCGCATTGTTCTTCTATTTTAATGCTGTCCTTTAACAATGTTTTGAATAATACGTCATTTGTTTTTGAGTTTCAGAAGATAAACAAAAATGGTTAAATAGTGAATACTGAAATTGTAATAATTTATTATTAGGCTTTTTCTCTTCGATTTATCCTTCAAATAAATTAAAAACAAATTGTTATGTGGGAATTTGAGGCTGTGTTATAAAATTGTTATAGTCGTCATGCTAATGTCAAACTAGTCGAAAACTGGACAGTAAAGTCTTTGAAGAACGAGCTATAAATGTGGGTGAGAGGTTCAGAAGGCTTAGGAAGTTCTTTCCAAGATTGGAACTATTAAGATAAAGCCTCAACTTGCCTGCATGGCTGGACATTGGCGACGGCCAGAAGAGCTGGAAGTGGCCGTGACGTTGGTGGACGTTCCTTTATTGGCCATCTCTACGCTGGATACCATGCACGTTTTGTCCTTCTTCCTCCCTGTCCCTTTTTCCGCTATCCCTCGCCGCCCTCTACCTGCTCCCGCCGCTGCCTCCGTCTGTTCAGCCACTTGCCCTTCAACCTGGTTCTTGGCCGGGATAAAACTGCCCACGGAGTAGCACCTCGATGTGTCTATGGTAGACGGGACATTAGACGGCATAGAGCTCGGGGCGCAAAGGTTGTGACCCGGAAGATACGTAGACAAAGTGCTTCCAGGAGGGAGAAAAAATAGTGGAGACTGCAAAGAGGATGCCTGGGAGGCGATGCAAGCGGCCACCGTGCTAATCCATCTGCTGCTGTAGCCACTGCTGTTAGCCCTGTTGTTGCCGGAACAACTGTGGTTGAAGTCGGAGCAGTTACGTGACACTCTCGGGCACTTACTCTGACATCCTTGTGAGCCCACCTCGCTTATCCCATCGCTTCTGTTTTCTTTGTTCTGCGAGTTACTATAAGTGGACGTGACGGAACCAGTGTGCGCGCTGAAGGTTGTCCTGTTGGAGGCACCTTCGTCAGTGTTCATGTTTTCAATTAATCCAAGAGTCTTTCTCGACGGTCCTGCCCTGTCGGTATCATCGACGTCTCCACACTGACTTCTCTTTTTACCCACGAAGTTTCTCTTCTCACGCGTCCCTAAACAAGCATGGATTCGGTGCTTGGGCAGCAAGTTGTCGTCAGTTACAAGGTCTGAACGCCTGTCCACCACACACTGAACATTTCTCTGACTGCTGACATCTGATACGGAGCCTTGATTTTCTAAAAAATCCAACTTGTCTGGATGTCTGTACGGTGAGGTTGGGATATTTTTTGAAGATTTGCGAAGATGTTCTGAAATATCTTTTGGAAGACCGCACGAGTCAGCCTCCGTTGGACACCATCTATCATTATTTGCAAAGCTTTTGGATTCTTTCTCAGGATAACTTCTGCTCCGCTGTTCAGCTGTTACTGATAAAGGGCTGCTTTGTCTTTCCTGACAGTAAGTTAAACCAGTCTCTTCTCTCTGTTGAAACACAGGCTTACTCATCTCTTGATTATTAAAAGGTGAAGGGAGAATAGCCCTCTGCGCTTCCGATTGACGTTCAGAAAATACGTTTTTATTGCTCAGATCCAAATGTCTGTCATCTGAGTCCGCAACTTGATCTTTCTGGAATTTATTTTCCACAGAATCAAGGCATGGACTTTGGGAAGAGGTAGCAGTTTTTCTATCATTTTCCTTTTGTTGGGAATACTCTCGGTTCACATCTTCAGTAGTAATTGCTTGGCTGTCATTGGCAGCAGTGTGGCATTCTCTAGCCTGATCTTGATTTGATAAATTTTCCGTTACTCGTAAGAATAAACTTGATGTTCCAGAACTAGATTCAGTAACTAGCTGTTTGGATGAAGGACCTGCTTCTTCCGGAAAGTCTGAAACAGCATGACAGCAGCATTCACCTGACACTATTTTATGTATAGGAGACTTAGAACATGAAATACCATCGCCATGGTTTTGCGAAGCACTGTGAGAGGTTGATGCAACATTTGTTAAGGCTTCAAAATTATTCTCTGTTGAAAAGTTTGAGAAAGAACTGATCTCGGTTTTGTCTTTGGTAGAGTAGAGCGCTACACAGTGTCTTGAAGCGTGTTCTTGAGTGTCTTGATCCAACGACAAATTGTGTTCACTCTTGCTTTTTGTGTCAACTATTTCACTCTGTTGTTGAATTGACTGCTGGCCTGACGCGCTGGTTTGAGATGAAAAGCCACATTCTTCCTGTCTGGCACTTGGTGAATGGCCGTTTTTCTGTCCAATCTGAGAGTGAAAGTCATGTGAGTTAGCAGCAGCCGCTTCTGCGTTGGACTGCGCGATACAGACGCTAGCAAGAGTGGATAACGAGAAAGCTTCATCCATCAAACAATTGTTGTCCAAATACGGTAGGGCTGCACTGTCTATGAAGGCCTTCTGATGGGCATCTGAAACAAGAGGCGTCGAAGATACAGCTGCTTCAGATGGTCTGTCCGGAGAAGAAAGTTTGGATCTGGGAGGATACGTGCTTAGATCTGGAAAATCTTCAGCGGGTGGCAATCTTTGGCTAGAAGCGAGCAGCCTGGATGTGGGCTGTAGCCAGAGAGGCTGCATGACCGCTAAGGGCACCATATTGTTTCCCATCACCAGACCTGGAGCGACAAAACACGGCAGCATGTGTTCTGGCAGTGTTGTGGCAGGACCTTCAATCCTGCCTCTTTGATGATGCTGAACAAAACTGATTAAAGAGTCTCTCCCTACAGTTGTCGTGCTATTATCTTCCTTAACACGCCGGTCATATATGGGCAGCACTGTTCCTGACTGATTGTCTATGCAAGATGAACGCCATGGTTGATTAGGGCATGATAATGAGGAACTATGTTGTTCCGCAAGGCCGCCAAATACTGAACTATCAGCAAGCTGTGACATTGTTGCTAAATGAGAAGGCAATCTCAAAGGTTGTGCAGACGTTAGCGATGGTGTTCCAAAATAAGAAGTCGAAGTTGCTCCTGCAGCAAATTGCGCTGCTGCTGCTAGACACTGCAAAGCTCCTCCTGGGTAAGCATGTAGACCCAGTGGCTCGTCGTGGCTTTGAAGATTTACAGCAGAAAACCCAGGAAAAGTGGCAGCACTGGAAGGAGACTGACCATGAGATAGATCAGTGAAGTGTCGTGGGTGGTTAGTTGAACCTCTGACCTTGTTGGTACCTGGATCTACGACCCACAACTGGTCATCTGACAAAAAACTGTCATTTTGCTGCCAAGTTGGTGCAGTGTTCTTTTTGGATAACCTCTTCCCACGCTCATTACTTAGCAATGATTTGCTACTCGATGCTCGTTGCCTACCGTCACTTCTTGTTTGCTTTTCCTCTTCAATAAGAACTGAGTTACTGTGTTCTCGAGGATGGTCATCGGGCAGGGGGTGCTGCCAGTTTTCAGGCGACTGGGACCAGGATTGAGTGGAATCTTTATTATCTGACCAGTTATCTGAATGAGCTTTGTCCTTCATGTACCAATCTTGATTTCTTTCAGTGTGCATGTAGAACCTGCAAAGTGATATACAACAGTACATCTCGCTCATGCACTTTGTCCATTTGTCATGTTCTTAAAAAAATAAAATAAATCTGAAATATGTAAGACAAATTGTTGTCATCCTATAATGGCAACAGTTAATTTAATTTTGGCCTAACTGTTCAAGACAAATGTCTCAAAACAATTAAACAAATTGATACCATTCTACAAATACGTATACGAGGCCCTATTCCAAAGTTCACGTTGGTTTGATTGCTGGGGTAAATCTAAAATATATACTATGTAGCAATGACAAAACAATCACGAAGTACCTTGTCACTACAGACAGATTGTTGACAGAGTGTTTCCTCTTCACCGTCCTTTTGGCCTTGCTGCGTGTGGACCGAGAGGCGCTCGAGCTGCTCTCACTACTGTCAGACTCTCCGCTTTTATCTTTCAGACCAGGGGGCGGAGAACCTACTAAAATGATGGGATCTGGTGAATTACTTGTATCACATATAATGGAAAGGCTGCCAATTTGTATGATAAAACGACTTAACGCAGGGGGAGAAGAGAAGGAAAGGTGGGGGAAGCTAGTTGGGTTCCTGTGAGGACAGCCCCAAAACAGCTAGGCCTACGATGTTAATGCCATTGGGCACAGGACTAAATAGACTCTATGTAACATGAACATTAAAAAAAACACTATTATTATTATTATTATTATTATTATTATTATTATTATTATTATTATTACACATTCTCTCAGAAACATGACCATTAGACTAGTGCTCAGTGTTACATGTAGATCTAAATCCCTCCGACAGCAGTAGCATATCAGCATCTTAGTTGTCACCTAGATCTATTTTTCTAAGGATTCTTAGACTGTGCAGATCTACATTCGACTGCATTGTTTTCTTATGACAAGGATTGTTCAATAACGGAATACAATCTGCGAAAAGAACTGATTAGATTCCACACAGACAGCATAATAAAAGCACCTGTTGGATATATTGTCGTTTCAACGGCTATCTGTCAATACATAAGTCATGACATGCCGTTTGCATAATTTTAAACGAAACAATAGCTGGTCATTATAATTATGTTATGAAATGAAATATAGTCTTCATCGTTCTGTAAGGCATGAAAGATCCCAACTAATCTTTCTTGGTCGACGCACGTTGACGTTCATGACGACAGAGGAACGGACAAATGACGACAAACTACTCACCGAAGTTGTGTGCTCTGGGATTAGATTTCTTGCATCTAACGGAGTTAAGAAGACAACGGGGCATGGTAGACGTTTCCAGTTTAATCCTATTTTCATAGCATATTGATATGATCTGAATCTTTGAGTTGTTTTCTTCACTGGCTATGTTCAAACACTTGCTACGATCGTTGCTGAACTGTAAAAAGGAAATTCACAGTTTTGTCCTTTCGCCTACGCACCTTGCGACGGGACTATATTTCGCTTTAGATCTAAGTTGAGACGTACCTAGATTCCATCGGCTCACAAACTTTACATTAACTTGTACAGAATTTAAAAAATACATTAAGTATCTTATAACTAATTGAAATAATAATTGATTAGATCATAAAGAGCGTCGCTTACAGAGGTTGTCATGGTAAACTACAACACCTTGACGCCAGGTTGTTTAGTATGGTCAAGAATACATTTGTTCACAAGCACATGCGAAAAATAAATAAGTTGTTTTTGCCCTGGAACCCACAACATTCATAATTATACGCGATACCTTTCTTTATAAACTCGTAATTTACAAATATTTACAGTGTGGTCTGATTCGGTAATAGCTAAAAAAAAAAAAAAGGTAAGGGTAGTCCCATAGCCTTGTGGCCGTAGGGGAGCGTGATGTTGGAGATCACACTTATCTTGGGCCAGCGTAATGAGGGTGATGCCCAACTCTCTCCCTCGCTGCTTTACCTTCCCCACCCTCAAGAGAGTAGGTACTCAATCACAGTTGAGTCAACTGGGGGCGTTGTTATTTGTCGCTTCACGCCTTAGCGGTCACCCATCCAAGTGCTAACCGCACCGGACGGTGCTTCACTTTCGACACAGTAGCGAGTGCTCCAACCACTGCACTATCCGACACCCCTCGGTAATAGCTAATAGGCATTTTTACTAGTCCGATTTGATCCAGCCACAGACGTTCTTGTGCAGTTAAAAAATAAATAAAAAGTACAGATCGATCTATTTTCGCTTTCTAAATTATGATCGGTTTCCTGAAAAAAAAAAATTTATTTTCGATAATAATTGAAAAAAAAAAAAGATATCTCGTTGTTTAATATTCAATTTATGAATTGGCAATGCAATTTTTTTTTGGGACGAGTAAAATGTCTTTTCTTTAATTTAAAAAAACAAACACCTAGAAGGTCAAATTAAGTCCATATGACTCACACGCTCTTTATGGAATTCAACATTTAATATGAAAATGAGTGCCCAGGAAAAACAAAATGAAATGGTGGCATTAAAACACCGACTTTGATTTTTCTATGCTCTTGACATTGACCTCTGGCTCCAAATACACTCATGTACTATTAAATAAAAGACAGCAAAAGTTGTATTATGCCAAAAAAACAACAACAGGTGACCATGACCTTCAGTGACCTTGGCCTTGGGATCACCTTGACCCTAATCTTGTTCTCTTATAAGATCAAATAACCCAAATACAATGGATTAAATAAACAGCCACTCCACTATATAATGACCTATTTTTGTATGTTTTTGCAAGGTCTAAGATGACCTTGCAATATATCGTCTCCAAATACAAGTTTGGACTTAATATCTCTCATAGTTTATGGTCAAGGTAACTTCAAAGTACCTATACAAACCGGCTTTGGACAGCCAAATTTGCAAAGTATGTGTATCTCCTTCATATCTATGCATATTCATGCATCAAAGAATCATAAGTTCAATATTAATAACTTAGAAGAAAAAGTCAAATTTTGTGTAAAATTGTCATTTTTTGAACATTTAATAACCCTGTGACCTTGACCTGTTGAGTATTATTTTCAGAAGGACTTTGCTGGGATGGCTGATAGTGCGGTAGTATTCACACTCCTGAACTCTTTTTGGGAAGAGTGATGACAATGACTGGGTTATAATAATAATAATAATTACTGTATTTATAATGCGCTTATCTTATAATAATTATAACTCTAAGCGCGCACTCACAACTCACGCACGCATGTGCACGCTTTAGACAATGACACATGTAACAATTACGCAAAAAATACATTCACTCAAATATACTCATACCACAAACAGACCAGACACTATATGTAAGAGACAGCTGGCGATGGGGTGCGTAGTGAGGTCATAGTGTTAGAACTGCTTGAAAAGGTAAGTTTTGAGGGCAGACTGGAAGGAGGTGGGAGAGGGTTTCTGACGGAGAGAGAGTGGAAGAGTATTCCAGATGGATGGGCCGTAGACAGAGAAGGAGCGGGACCCGAACGTGCTGAGTTTGGAGCGAGGAATGCGGAGGCGGAGAGGGTCGGAGGCAGAGCGAAGAGAGCGAGAGGGAATGTATGGGTGAAGTAAGTCAGAGAGATAGAGAGGAGCGGAGTTGTTGAGGGACTTGTAGCAGAGAGACAAGGTCTTGTATTGAATGCGTTGGGAGATGGGAAGCCAGTGTAGGGCTTTGAGCAAGGGAGTGACGTGGTCAGATTTCTTCTTTCTGAGGACGAGGCGAGCAGTATTGTTTTGAACGCGTTGGAGAGGGAGAGTGGTGGAGCGGGGAAGGCCGGAAAGAAGGGAGTTGCAATAGTCGATGCGAGACAGGATGAGGGAGACAGCAAGTTTGGTTCATGGTGTAGGCCACTCCACACTCTGGCATCAATCATCGCTTATCCTCCTGCTTGAATTCTGCCGGTGTGTTGTCCACTCCCGCTGAATTACCCTTCTTCAGCGATTGCACTGCTGCCTCAAATTCTTCTCCGAGAATTGGGAGGATTTCTTCTTCTCTATTCTGAGAGAGTACTAGAACTGATGGGTCTCTATCTGGTGTGAGGTTGTAAAGGTCAGAGCAGTACTCTGTCCATCTATCCAAGACTTCTTGTTATTCTGTAATGTATACATACCACAATTGTGTTTGATCGAGGAGACCTTGGGCTGTTTAGCACTTGCCTGCCGCTTCACTGTCTGGTAGGCCTTCTTGCTGTCTTTCTTGTTCAGACTTATATCAAATTCATGGAATTGATTTTTTTATCCAGTTCTCGTTTGTTGTGCGCATGCCTTTTTGAATGTCATTGTTGATTTTTCGGTAGGCATCCACTCCCTGTGAGGTGCTCTTTTTCTTTTTCATCTCTCTTCGTTTATCACACAGGTCTAAAAGTTCAGGTGTGATCTACAGCTTCTTCTTGGGGCGGTGTTTGCCAAGGATTTCAGTGGCGGCATATGTCACAGCTGAGTTGAAGGTGGTGGTCATAGTGTTGACATCTACTTCACCAGCTCCCAAAATGAGCAGTGCTGCAAATTTCCCTCCAATTGTGGCTTGGAATATTCCTGCCACCTCCGGGTCTTGCAGTTTTAGGTCGAACTTCAGTCTGGTGCACTTTGTTGTGCTTACTTTCAAGTGGAGCCAGAAAGACATCATCACGAGATCATGTTCACTTCCAATGTCTGCTCCTGGAAAAATGCCTGTCCTGCCAATGTTGATGCTTGATCTGAAGAGTTTCTTGACCATGATGTATTAAATCTGGTTGTGATACTCCTCGCTGGTTCTGTGCCAGGTGCATCATCTGGTTTTTTGTGAAGACCAAGCGTGTTTGCCAGTACCAGATTGTTGTATCTGGCAAATTCCAAGAGTCTAAGACCTCTGTCATTTGTCTCGTTATTGCAGTTGGGTCCACACGTTTCTCCCCAGTTGTGGTATGCATCTTGACCAATCTTAGCATTCCAGTTGCCTTGCACTATGACTATGTCCTTCCTCAGCACTTGGTCAAAAACACAAAGCATGGGGATGAGGTGCTACAGTAGACTTCTGGGCATTTCCTATACCCAGCACACCAACAACGAAGTCAGACAGACCATCCCACAAGCCATTGCGCAACATGATGACATGCTCAGTGTAAAAGAAACAGAAACTCAGATAGTATGGCCACGTCACCAGAGCATCAGGCCTTGCAAAGACCATCCTGTGTAAGTGTGAGTGAAAATGTAAATTACTTTTATTGAAATATGGTCACACACACACCTACCCACCCACCCTAAAAAACAACAACAAAACGTCAAATGATGCAATGATGTGTAGTCAAAGACTGAGTATTTGTTATGTATGTATGTGTTTAATTTTTATACTTTGTACGCTGTTGCCAATGTAATTTGAATTTAAACTGAATCAGTCGTAGTGTGTGTTAGTCATTGTTTATAGGGTCCAGTGGACTGCCAAGAGCTGAATCAGGACCACAACCTGGTTGAAAGAGGACTCACCTCTGATCCATTTAAAAGATCTGTTGTGTGGCACTGCATATTTATCAATCAGTTCTTTTAAAATTTTGGACACATTCTGTGCAATATCAAACACACAACATAAGAACAAAACCAAAACTCACAATAGTAATATTATCCATTATGTGGGTTTTTAATTGACTTCAACATGCAAAGCATACAATTTTCACATTAAAAAAAATACAAATATTTGCACCACACAAGTTAAATCTACAAATCCAGAGAAGGAAATCATGCACTAGGGATTAAGTAATATATTTATTTATGTTACACAATCTTATATCTGATCTGTAATCAACAACAAAAACACAAGAGGTCCAATTACAGTTTCCCTTATATTTATGAAGACACAGATAAAACAACGTTCTGCTCACTCAATTCAACAGTTGCTGCATGGCCCCATTGCTGTATCCAAATTTCTTTCACTTCCTCCCATTCTGCCTTTTCAAGTTTGTTACAAGTGAATGCAAGATAGCGCAATGGATGCTGACTCGCCATCTTCTCTCTCAAGCTTTGAATTAAAGATGTAGCCGATGTGTGCACAGACAATGAAGATGAAGAGCAAGTTAGTGGCGAGGAAATAGCACAAGCCTCTGACTGTATATGCTGCAACTGACTTGAAGCACAGTGAGCAGAGTTGGTGATAAGGCGCTCCAGTGCCTCTGTGGTCACTGCTTTGTTTGCTGATACATTCAATGTTCGTAGAGCTGGCATTTCACTGGGCAAGCTGCACAAGAACTCCAAGTCATCCATGTCCAGGCTGCAACTTTCCAGAGAGAGGAATCTCAAATTACCACCCTGAAACATCAGTATTTGTACACAAATTTATTACTGTTAATTGATTATAATTTCTTACCATTTTTGGATTTCTAACTGTATGTTTGCGTTCTTATGAAAGCGATACTACACCTCTCTCAAAATTTAGAACAAAGAAGACAATTAAATTACTATGCTATGTTTAATGGGAGGAGAGGAATCAAGCTATGTCTCGAAGTTTTTACTCTTAGGTAGTATATACATTTAACAAGGGAAATTGATAATTTTGAGAAGAGACTATCTTCATTTCACTTACCAGTTGTAATGACACATTTTTGAAAATTAATGAATACAGAACATAACTAGAAGTGCAAACCCAGTATGACTTAAATGCTCCTTAAGAACTCACAATACTTAACACAAAATGAGTGCCCAGGAAAAACAAAATGAAATGGTGGCATTAAAATGCAAATATCGATCTTTCTATGCTCTTGACCTTGAGATGATCTTGACCTCTGGCTCCAAATACATTCATGTACAATCAAATAAAGTACAGCAAAAATTGCATTATTAAACTGTGACATTGGTATGACCTTGACCTTCAATGACCTTGACATTGGGATCACCTTGACCCTCACATGACCTCTCTTGCATGTCTGATCAAATAACCCAATGTTGTTGCATACTATGGGTTAAATAGTTATTCCATTGAACTATAACCTATTTTTTGTATGTTTTTGCAAGGTCTAAAATGACCTTGACCTTCAACATCAATAAAAAATGGAACACATATGAAAGATCAATCTATCATCTCCAAATACAACAAGGTTGAACTTTCCATTTCTTATAGTTTAGAGTCAAGGTCACTTCAAAGTACCTATACGTAACCAATTTAGACAGCTCCAGTGACCTTGACCTTGAGGTGAGGTTGACCAAATTTGTAAAGTATGTTTGTCTCATTGACATCTATCATGCATCAAAAAATCAATATTAATAACTTATTTTTAAAAAATTGAAATTTTTTGAAAAATTTTCATTTTGTAAAATTAACATTTGTTGATTCTGTGACCTTGACCTTAAAGTGAGGTCATTCATTTGCTGATCATTTATGAGGTCTACTGGATATACACCATCTTACCAAGTTTGGCTGCGACAGTTGAAATATGTTCTGAGTACTTAGTAACCTTAAAGTGTATTCCTCGTGCTTGTCACCTGGCGAAATAAAGTTCTGTTATCTGTTATCTGTTGTGCACAGACAGATGGCGGACAGTGAACAGACAGACGGACGGATGGACATTTTTTTTAACCGATGTCATTTTTGGACTATTTAGGACTCATCTCGCAAAGATCTGCAAAAAATGTGTGTGTGTGCGTACATAGACTCACATTGCTATGCATGGGAGTCAAAAACTGACCTGGCTCACAAATGATCTCAAATGGAGGGCAATATGACCGTGATTAGAATCACCACAGGTGTGTCCAAGGTCAAGATTAACAATTTTCTTAGGATCCAGGCATCGCAGCAGCAGTTCCACTCCCAGCGTGCCGAGGTTATTGTAGGATATGTCCAGAGCTTGCAAGTTGCTCTCTGAAAACAAACAATTACAGAACTCAGCAATTTGCAAGATAGAATTATTCCACTGTTTAAAATGTAGGCTTCAAAACTGAGAATGTTTGAAATCATAGCTTACCCCCTCTATTTAATTCTTGATTAAATTGCAAACTACCGTGATTTAATGTGCACTATTACTTTATTTACTGATTATTGATTTGGAAGAGACTTAGTATAGTACAAAAGTTAAAGATATGATTAATTCATGAAGCTGCGGGACCTATAAATGACTTGAATGGATTAGCTATTTAAATGTATCCTCTCTTCTTTTAAATTTGAATTTGTCCATTCCATTTTTCAACGGTAAGAGAACCACCATGAAAGGCTTGAAATTAATTGGTATAGAATATATGAGGACTTGATAACAACTGATCACCTTAGTAGCAACACAATGAAGTGTCCACAATGTCACCTATTACAAAGCAGAACAGATGTATACCTTGAAAACTGCTGGCTAGGGCTTGTCTGTGTTGTTGAAACAACCTGACAGTCAGATAGCAAGATGACAGTGCCAGTGATGTTAACGACAGCAAACTTCCGACAATTTGCCAAAGACTGACTGCAATGTTATTTCCCAGAGGATTGTGACTCAAGTCCAGACTCTGCAATTGCTGTACAACAATAAGAACGAAAATAATAATGCAGTGCAACTGTATTCAATAAAGATTCATAACAAGAAAAATTGTGATATGATAGTAAACTAGAATGGCAAAGCCCATATGACTGACTCACATGCTTCTTATGGAACTTGCAATATTTAATATGACAATTAGTGCCCATGAAAAAAAAAAAAAAAACTAAATGAAACGGTGGCATTAACCCAATGCCGCTGGGGCCACTTTTGAGATACCCATTCTTTAGTTCTCACCGCAGGGAAAAGAACTTCGCAAAATGTTCATGCCACACTTAGGGAAAAAAAAAAAATACAAAATGAGATTTACACCTGTTTTAATGTGATGAAAAATACCTATCCTATCCCGTAACTTGGAGGTCGTAGGGGCAACACAGATGATCGTTTAACCAGCGTCAACGTCCGAATGGGTAAAGATGGTAAAGAAGACACCAAAGTTGCTAACACTGTACAGTTTGCTTCTACTTTCTGTTTCTTTTGACTATCTTCTTCATTTGTCTTTTCTTCTTCTTTCACTGGGAACAGCAACAGATGGCAACTCCTGATCTTAATCAATCTCTACTGAACTCTCAGAACTGACGGAAAGATCACCTGTCAGTCAGTTCTGAGTTCTGCTGATCGTCAAAACTGTCAAAATCAAGGCGATTTGGGGTTACTGCTAAACCCAAGTCAACATCAGACCCCTCGCCTTTCACTATTTCTTCTAGATTCAAGATTCACAATTTTATTGTCGAGGCCTCCAGCCAGTTCGCCAAGAGGTCAAACACAAAACAACTATAATCATTGAAACAATGCCGGAAATAAACAAATAGGTGCTAAGCACCAATAACGCAAAATAAACATTTCAACTCATTTTCATGGAAAAAGCAAAGTAAAAGTGGAACACTATTTCAAGACGATCGTTTGTGAGCAGACATTGCACTGTTCGTCGCGTCTTTTTATAGCATAATAAATAAACATTGCTACGGATCTTGTAATATATTTGTTATAATTTTGTAACAAAAAGTTTAGAGGTGGTTGATGTACATTTGTGTAATGTTTGGAAATATATTTATCTCTTAGATCATCATATTTAGGACAATACAAAAGAAAATGTATTTCATCTTCAATGTGGTTACAAAATGGACAGTTATTGGACACATTACTATATCTTTTGTTTCCATTTATATCAATAACACCCAAACAGAACTTGACAAAAGAATTTCTAAATTTAATTATCGTTATATCAGTGAAATATATTTCAGGCTGTAATACTGATTTGAAAGAGCGGTAGGTAATATACCTATCGCTGTCTCTTAGCTTCGCAAACCAATCTTGATTATAGCAATCTACCATGCGTTGCTTCAAATGACGTAAAAATAATATTTTGTTGCCAGCTCCATTTAACCAAACCTCTGAAAAACCAAAATGATCCAGACATTGTCACTATTTCTTCTAGTGTAAGTGTAAAGCCCAAAATGTCATTGTCATCGTCGCTTTCACCGATAATCGAACACCATATTTTCCTCCTCCATTTTTGTGACACCGAAATTTGGGCCCAAAACTTTCTGGTTGTAAAAAAATCACCAGGAAAAAATTATTGCCTATTCCACCGTGTAGATCTATCAAAAAACTAAACCGGAGACGGAATTTTTTTCGCTATAAATCATAAAGCTATGCATTGTGATTGACAGTTGCTAGACAGTTACAACGCGGTAGACTAGTTCGAAGTTCTGAACAGGCCTTTCGAGGTAACAAAGGACTGAGCTTGCGGGCCTGAATGAACCTTGCCAGTGGCAAAAAGTTAAAATGCAAAGTAATACCAACTTTGATCTTTCTACGCTCTTGATCTTGAGATGACCTCCAGTTCCAAATACACTCATATACTATCAAATAAATAACAGGTGGATTATGCCCAAAAAGTGATTTTGGAATCATTTTGACCTTTAGTGACCTTGACCTTGGGATAGTGCATAGTGCATATGTTATTGTGTGTAGTTAGAGGCTGCTGTGTCTTGTAATATAGTGCCGTTCTTGTAATCACTATGTCAGGGTTCAGCCTGACACAAAAAAGCTATGGGCCATTGGGCCCCTCAGATCAAATTTCAATGGGCCATGATTTCAGCAGTAATTTACGTACATGTAAAAGATAACCTGGAGATATTATTACAGAAATTAAAACAAAATAGATTATTGTGAATGTGCATGTGTTGTGAAGCATGTTTACCAACAAAACACTAACCAGAACAGGGATCAGTATTTTGACTTGACTCGGGGCTCACACAATCATCTTGCGTAGGATTAGCGGCGGTAGACTGTAGTTTAACAGCAGCAAACGACAGTCTAGACTGTCCTACCTCAAGTTTAGGTGTTGTTTTTTTTGTTGTTATTTTTGTTTGTTTTTTTTTGGGGGGGAGGGGGCATTTTCAAAGCGGCAAAAAGAAAAACACAAAATCCTCCTTGCACGGACACAACATACGCGCAGACGATAGCAAATTCTGATTTGGAAGAATCGTACAACACTTCTTATTGGCCAATCGCTGAACTTGCCTTAGCAAAAGCACGTTTGTCGCCTCCAATACAGTGCACTGTTATTGTGGTGGCGCACTGGTACCAAAAATCGAAGCGCCATTCGGCCCCTTGCAAGAATTGTAGATGGGTCATTTTTATTTTTTATGCGTCAATGGCGCAGGGCGCGCTAGTAAACTGATCCCTGCTATGTATATATTGTGTATCCCTATCCCCCCATTTCCCCCCCTGTGCTGGCTATACGGCCCCCCTGGGCTAGGAGCCTAACTTGATATTTGCTGTTTTATCATTTGTTTGTTTAATAAAAGGACAAAGTTCCAAAGTTCCAAAGATAACAACAATAATAATAATAATAATAATAATAATAATAATAATAATAATAATAATAATAATAATAATAATAATAATAAGGGTATTTATATAGCGCTTTTCCCTAAGGAACAAAATCAATTAAAAGTGCAGTACTCAGGCAATTCATTCTAAACGTTATACATCTGGCTACACACAAAATGAAATCTGACCTTGACCTTCACGTTCCCTTTGATGCATGTATGATCAATAACCCAATTTTTCATACCATGGGTTAAATATACAGCCATTACAATGTATGATTACCTACTTTTTGTATGTTTTGGCAAGGTCTAAAATTACCTTGACCTTCAAGCTCAATGCAAAAATGGAACATATATGAAAGATCAATAATATATCATCTCTAAATACAAGTTTGGACTTAATATCTCATAGTTTAAGGTCAAGGTCATTTCAAGGTACCTATACTAACCCACTTTGGACAGGTCCAGTGACCTAGAATAGATCATGGAGGGAGGGTGACTAAATTTGCAGAGTATGTGTCTCATTTATATCTATCATGCATTAAAGAATAATAAGTTCAATATTAATAATTTAGAAGAAAAAAAAAAAGAAATTTTGTGAAAATTTTTCATATTTTGACTAATAAATGTTGACTTTCTGACCTTGATCTTGAAGTGAAGTCATTCATTCACTGATCATTTATGAGGTCTCCTGGGTATACATCATCTTACCAAGTTTGGTTATGATAGTTGAAATAGGTTCAGAGATATTAATCTACTTGCAAGTTTTGCATAGACAGATGGAGGACAGAAGGACAATTTTTTTTTTAAAATGTCATTTTTGGACTATTGAAAAACTCATCTTGCACAGATTTGCAAAAATCTGAATTTTGTTGTTGTTGTTGAATACACAGACTCACATTGCTATGCATGGGAGTCAAAAATTAGTAAACATTGCTAGAAACGAACAACTCCATTTTTTAACTACAACTCCATTTTTAACTTTCTAACATCTTTTAACTCCTATTTTGTGCACTTTGAACTAGATATTAGCAAGAAGTTTTGCCGGTCAGCATCACCATCATGATAGCATAGTTGAAAACGACATTTAGTATGACTTACCTGTAAAGAGTGAGATGCTGTAGTTGAGGAGTTAGGTCCTGTGTAGAAAATACTAGCCAAACACGCCAGTCCCAGTTCTGTGATATTATTGCCAGCAAGGTCAAGGTGAGTCAAGGTGGTCATGTCCTTCAACACTGTTGCCAGAGATTCAATGCCATTGTCTCCTAAATGGTTGCCTGCAACAAGGGCAAGAAGGTGGCATGCTTTCAAATCTGCTTACGTTCAAATATATTTTATTTTGCAACCCTATCATGGTTCCGGATGTTTCTTAGAAGATTGGCTGTCTTCAACTTGATCGTAGGTCCCAAGCTGCATGAAATCATTTTATCTACCGTACTTCAGTGTCCTCGAATACAGAATGTGGCCGTCTTTATCGCAGGGATAAAAAGTAAGTAGAGATGCCATAAATTTCTAGTTGGGGAATGAAAAAAGAAATTGTACCTTCAGTTGCAGCTCAAAGAATTCTTTCTTTGTCAACGCAGAATGACTCCCTACCTAAACATAATAAAGTGAACAGTTACATCCTGCTTACCTGGCAATAATAATTGCTGCAGTGTGTTATGTCCAGCTAATGCTCTCGTGATGGGCAGAAGAATGGCACCTCGAAGACCCAAGCCGGACAGACAGAGCTTGTGAGAGGTCTCCGCCTCTTTGAGAAGGGTGTTGATGTTTCGGTATCGTTTGGTGCCTAACGTCTTGCAGGCTTCGTCGTATCTGTCACCCAAAGAAGGCTGGTCCCATCCCAGCACACTGCTTTCCAGCTGTTAGCACCAATAATGAATAGAATGAAGAGAAAATAACAATTACTACGTGATTATTTTTTTTTTTTGGTCTAACAGCCATGGATCTACCAGCAGAAAATGGCAGAACCAAGAAAGTCGCACATCATCTATTTCTGTTTGCAGTGGCAGAAGTCACAAGCAGTGTCCCTCCAAAAGTCATAGCAAGTTGACTCCTGTGAGAAGTCTCTTGCTAACTGCAGCAATAAAACCAAGGTCTATTAGTATGCATAAGTTATCAAGGAGCCACCTTTGTACCCAAAATACATGTTAACAAATCCCAAACAAACATAACATCGAACATTTAGACATAAACTCAATTATACCTACTAATACACAGCTTCATTACCAAAGCAATTAATGACTAATTAATGACAAACTAACTAATCAGTTCATTTTATAGTAGCTTGTAGTATGTTGAAACAATGTACACACTTTCCAGTGGCATGGCAAACAGGCAAGAGCATGCCTCGATTCCCTTCATGAACACCTGCCTCAAGTAACTTCATGTACAAGTACTTGAAGTAGAATCCTACTAACCAATTCATCCTGCGACAGGACTGCTGATAAAACATCGTCTGGAGATAGGATAGCACCCTCTGCGCTGCTCAATGTCAGGAATGGTTTTCGGCCAAAGTGACTGCAATAGCGCTGAGCTGCCTCCTCATTCAGCCAACGTACAGTCTTCTCCTCACTGCATGTAAAATATTAAATAATGAACATAACTTTGAACTGTTCATTTAAGGAAAAAAATAGCAAACTAAGAACTTAGAGTCTTGTTGTTACTGACTTTTCCTCAACTTTTAAATTAAAGTTCAACAAACAGTTCTTCAGCACAATAGCTAATTACCGTATTACAATTAAATTCACATTCATCATTGCATATCACAGTTTACATTTAACAGCAGCATTGCATTTGGAGTATGTGTAGCACCAGTCACAGAGGAAACAACGAAACACATGAAAACAGTATGAATGTGTTTTAAAATAAAATGTTTGTCTACTTCAGTAATTCACTGTCACCAAAAGTCACATGGGTGGTATTAGCACTCTCATTGGTTTCCCTGTATGCCAACATACATGAAAATGCCATCCACTGTTATAAAAATATATGTCCACAATCCAAAAGAATGTGTGTATATTACCCAAGATTTTGCAGTATGCGCAACCCCTGTGCTACTTTAAGTCAATTAAAGTCGTTATTTTTTGGTCATTAACCCTTTGAACCCTGGATGCCCCACCAATTCTGAGCCCATTCCCCTAGGAAAAATTGCATTTTTAGCATGCTTTTAGTAAAACCAAAACATATCAACCAAAGTGTTAGACAACTGTTACACTCTGTTTGATGTTGGTGTTTTCTATCAGTATCTGATTCAGCCCCGATGCTTGAATTCCTGATAGTTGTGTAACTCAGATTCGTTTATTCACACAGCCCGTCCAAACAGCATACAAGTCACAAAGTCGACGTATGAAGTTTTCCACTTTTATTCAGCACACACCAACAACTGCATACAATTCTCAATTCAACTCAACAACTTTCACAGTAACTTTCCAAATCACTATCAACAACTTTTTTCTCTCTACAACAATCTCGGCACACGATTAAATAACCTCTCTCTCTTCCGGAAGAATTTCGAACAATGTAGAAATGACGCACTGCCACCAATCGAATAAAAGATCGTCATCACTGACTTACGTCATACATTATTATTTCTCCTTCTGGAACGACCTCTTGCTTCGACATGTATCGGGAAACCTCTATAGAAAGTAAACACTCAGATCCAGAAACTTCTACAGTAATATCGACCAAAGCAAATTATCAACGTTATACAAAGCCTCTCCTAACAACAATGCAAACTCAAATCAAAGGTAAATAAACTCCATTATTGAATACTTTGCAAAACGAAACGATTAGATCTATCGTGCACGCTTCCGACATACTTTCGTTCACGTTTCAACGTAACATAACCCCCCACTCAAGAAGAAATTTACCCAATTTCTTTCAACAACGTTGAAACGTAATGCACAAACAAAGTACAGAATTAAGACTTATTTCAGCCTGTCTGAACACTGTCAATGTTCTCAGCTCATTCACACAGATTCAAAGTTTCTTATCTGCAAGTCTTTCTGGATACTGTCAATGTTCACAGATCATTCACACAAGGTCAATGTTTCTCATCTGCAAGTCTGTTTAGATATTGCCAATATTCTCCACACAGTCAATGTTCTTTCAACCGCAAGGAAACGACGCCCTCATCAGTTGCGGTCGTCATCGGCCCAGGGTCAAAGACAGTGATCTCGTGGGCTTTGCTGGAGTCAGTGCATCCTCCGTTGTCTTCCTCTCCCGTCGGATGTCCGACGCAGTCGACGTTGTCAGCTCCCAGAATGCATTTGCTGGGTGTCGCGGTCAGGTTGGCTTCTGCGGGACGGTGGAACGGCTCCCTCAAGGTCTGCAGGTGCTCCTTCCAGGTCTGGGTGTGGACTTCATGTTCGACCAAAGTCGTAGAGCCTGGGACATCATTGAAGTTATGGGGAAACTCGCCCATAAGGTCCTTGAGCTCAATCTTTTGACCTTCCGTCAAGCGTGGTCCTAGCTTAACATCATTGATGCCTTCTTTGCTATGGAAGTCTCCCAGTTCCAACAGTTCCTCGCTGTCAAAGCTGTTGTCGATCTCAGCTGCTGTTGCCACATGCACAGTCTCTGATGGCCTTTCCACATACAGCTTAAGGAGGTTGGCGTGGTATATCTTGGAATGCTGGCCGACCTTCACCTTATAGTCGTTGATCCCCACCACGGTCTCCACTTCGTACGGGCCTTTCCACTGCATCAGCAACTTATTGTGATCAGTAGGTAGCAGCACCAGCACTTTGTTGCCAGGTTTGAACTTCCTGCTCACGGCCCTACGATCGTAGTAGTGCTTTCCACAGTCTTGGGACTTCTTCAGGTTTTCTCTGGCTATCTCGAGAGTCTGCTCCAGCTTCTCCCGTAGCTCAAACACGTACTGGTAGCTGTTCTTCACCTCTGGGGTTTCTACTTCTTTCGTCCACAGTTCTTTTAGGATGTGCATCGGCCCTCGGATGGTTCTTCCGTACAGCAGCTCGAACGGAGAAAAGCCGGTGGACTCCTGCGGTACTTCTCTGTAGGCGAAAAGTAAGGCGTTGATGTAGCGATGCCATTGTCTGGGCTGCTCGCTGCACAGTTTCTTCAGGGTGGACTTCAGCGTAGCATTGAACTTTTCGACAAGCCCGTTGCACATCGGATGGTAGGGTGTCGTAGTCAAATGCCGGATGCTCAGCAGTCTGTTCACCTCCTTCATGCAGTCAGAGACGAACTGCGTCCCGAGGTCTGTCAGAATTTCTTCAGGCACTCCAAGTCTACTGAACATGTCCACCAGTGCCTCTGCTACAGTTTCAGTGTCAATCTTCTTCAGTGGCACTGCTTCTGGGTACCGAATCGCATAGTCCACTAAAGTCAGTACCCATCGATGACCTTCTTCACTCGGAGGTCTTATTTCGCCGATTAAGTCTAAGGCCACCCTCTTGAAAGGTCGGTCGATCAGAGGCATCCTCTGCATAGGCACTTTCGGGACCCTTCCTCGAGGTATGGTCTTCTGGCAAATGTCACATGATCGGCAGAAACGGCTGACGTCCGCATGAAGTCCTGGCCAGTAGAACACCGCCTGGATTCTGTCTGACGTCTTCTTGATGCCTAGGTGACCTCCCATGATTGAGTCATGCGCTACTTCCATCACCTGGCGCCTTAGGGGTAACGGTACCAAGACTTGACGTAGTGGTTTCCCTCCGTTGACCCTCGGGTGCTGGAAGATTCGATACAGGATCTTGGCCTTCACCTCAAAATAGACCGTACCACTGCCTTTGGTCACGTGGTCTTGGCGGTTCCTGTACTTGTTTAAAGTGCTATCAGCTTCCTGGAGCTGGATCAGCTTATCTCTGTCCACGATGGCAGCTTTGGAGTTGTCGGCGACCTTCAGTGGCGTAGACGTCTTGTCTCTCTTGGCCTGGGCCCTGGTAGTAACAGCATCGACGATCTCTGGTCGGCAGGGCTGAGCCGGAGTAACCACATTGTCCCGTAGCAGCTCTGTAAGGTCTCCATCGGGAAATGGCAATGGATCCTCCTCCACAACTTCGACGCGTTGGGTTGAGGCAGGACTCCACTCTGGATCGGGGTTGTCGGGTCGTCTCGCGCCGTCGATATTCCCGATCATCAAATCATACAGCGGCTTCTTCAGGCAAACCGCTTCGACTTCGCCTATGTAGAAAGGGGTGTTGACATGAATTTTCGCAACTGGCGCTTTCAAACATTTGCTGTCGGCCATAAGTGTCCATTTTGAATCGCCAGTGAACTGTTCTTTAGCGATTAGGTCTTCTCTGACGATGACCCCACTGCAGCCAGAGTCTCTTAAGACAGTCACTTCATGATTTCCGACGCGTCCCTTGGAAACAGGCATGTTCTGGACGGTCACAGCTGCGCTGGCGACGACGGGGATGGATTTCCCGTTGGCAAGGAGAAGTTGGCCATCAGTCATGCACTCTTGCACGTCCGCAGGGGTAGCTGTGCGCTTGGTCTCACTCGGAAGAATGACGCTCCCGCCGCACACTTGATGGTCAGATCTACTGTTTTGCCGTTGATTGGAGAAACGTCTCTGTCGGTTGCCCGCCGCTGCGTTGTCCGTACTGCTCCGCTGTCCGCTACTTTTGTTTTGAGGACAGTTAGAAGCTCTGTGGTCTGTAGCGTTGCAGGTGAAACAGCCTCTTGAGTGCCCTTCCCTGGGAGGAGGCGTGGAGTCCGTCTGTCTCTGGCTCGTCTGGCTCCCTTGGATCTGGTTCCCATGGTTTGCAGTCTTCTGAAAATGTTTCGTCGCGCTGGGTGGCCCCAGGGTTTTCCCATGAGCGATAAGATATCTTTCAGCAGCCTCAGTCACATCTTTAAGCGTCTGCAGCTTTTGTTCTTCTAAGTGGGTCGCTAGGTCCTTGTGACAGGCATTGAGAAATTGTTCTTTCACAATCAGGTCATGGAGACTGTCGTAAGACTTCATTTCGCCTGATAACTCCACCCACTTGTGTAGATATGACGACAGGCGCTCCACAAACTGCTTTGGCGTCTCGTCTGACTTAGGCCGGCATTCACGGAAGCGTTTACGGTAGCCCTTCTCTGTAAAGTTGTAGCACTGCAACAGGGCCTCTTTCAAGACGTCGTAGTTTTTGGCGTCATCGTTCGACAGTCTGGTGTAAACTTCGAGAGCTTGCCCCGTCAGAAGTGCACTCAGTCGAATTGCCCAGTCTTGAGGTTGCCAGTTAGAGCTTTCAGCGAACCTTTCGAATCTCGCCAGATAACTGTCAATCTGGTCCTTCCCGTCGACGAAAGCTGGCAATTTTGGTGCCGTGTTGTCACTGATAACTTGTGGCGCATGCTGCTGTTGCTGGATGCGCGCCAACTCTAGTTGGAACTGCCGATCAGCTTCTCTTTCCTCACGCCTGCGCTCATCTTCTCTTTCTTTACGCTGCTCTTCTCTTTCTTGCCGCTGCTGTTCAATTTCCAGACGCTTCAATTCTAATTCTCTTTCTTCACGGCGACGCTGCTCTTCTAATTCTCGTTCTTCACGGCGACGCTGCTCTTCTACTTCTAGACGCTTCTGTTCTAGTTTTATTTCTTTTTCTAGACGCTTCTCTTCCAATTCTCTTTCTCGTATTCTCTCCTGAGACTTGACGTACTCCGTCAGCTGCTTGCCTTTTAGATTCAGTTCAACCCCTTTCTGCCAGAAGTCAGCCATCTTGATGCTTCTGGAAAGTTCTTTTCTGGAAAGTTCTTTTCTAGAAAGTTCTTGACTGTAGAGTTCTTCTTTTCTGGAAAGTTCTTGACTGTGCTGTACCTTTCTAGACTGTTCTAGAACAGCACGCTTTCTGCAGTAGCGCTGATGCTTGTCACTAGTCGCTTTCGCTGACGCAGGCCCCGCTGTCCTCGTCGTATGCGACGCTGCACCACGCTGGTGTTGATGTACACGCTCCTGTGCTGAAGTAGACGCGACGTCCGCTCGACGCTCGCTGTAACACTGGCGATGTAGCTCCGAGACTGTCCCTCGACGTAGTCTTACGGTAGCCACGTAGTCCCGCTCTGTTGTTCGCTCACGAAGCAACTCTTCGGCGACTACACGCCCTTGCAGTCAACCCGAACCTATCGGTGATGTAGTCCCAGTATGTTGGCCCCTCTCGACGCAACTCGTTGGCGGCTACCCTCGATGACTGCCTCTCGTAACGTTGACTCGCTTGTTGTAGCAGTTGAACCCTTGGCTATGGCGTGAATCGCGGCTTGACCCCCAAAATGTTACACTCTGTTTGATGTTGGTGTTTTCTATCAGTATCTGATTCAGCCCCGATGCTTGAATTCCTGATAGTTGTGTAACTCAGATTCGTTTATTCACACAGCCCGTCCAAACAGCATACAAGTCACAAAGTCGACGTATGAAGTTTTCCACTTTTATTCAGCACACACCAACAACTGCATACAATTCTCAATTCAACTCAACAACTTTCACAGTAACTTTCCAAATCACTATCAACAACTTTTTTCTCTCTACAACAATCTCGGCACACGATTAAATAACCTCTCTCTCTTCCGGAAGAATTTCGAACAATGTAGAAATGACGCACTGCCACCAATCGAATAAAAGATCGTCATCACTGACTTACGTCATACATTATTATTTCTCCTTCTGGAACGACCTCTTGCTTCGACATGTATCGGGAAACCTCTATAGAAAGTAAACACTCAGATCCAGAAACTTCTACAGTAATATCGACCAAAGCAAATTATCAACGTTATACAAAGCCTCTCCTAACAACAATGCAAACTCAAATCAAAGGTAAATAAACTCCATTATTGAATACTTTGCAAAACGAAACGATTAGATCTATCGTGCGCGCTTCCGACATACTTTCGTTCACGTTTCAACGTAACAACAACCCAAAGTTAGTGTATAAATGACTTACTATGTCATCTCTTCATCTTCATTATCATCCCACAATTGATCGATAACTTCCTGAGTTGTGTACAGTCGCTTAGCGACGCTTCCTTGATTTGTAGACCTTCGTTTCATGACGCAAAATTGAGAAAAAAACTTCACAAAAACATGCACTGTGCTCGCACTAGAGCGCAGACATTTTGCTTTACCTTATTCCCAATAACCCTATTCCAAACAGCAAGTACTAGAAAGAACAGTAAGCTTTGTACGGACCGCAAGACTAAGGTAAGGTTACGAGACCGGTTTATCGTTCTATCGGGGCACAGCTGTTTAAGGGCTAGACCGATATATCGGTCTTTCGGGTTCAACGAGTTAAAACACTAACGCTATTTTAATCAGAAAGTGTTACCTCAGCAGCAGAAAAAAATGCTTCTACCTTTGCCATCATTTAGAGCATACAAAAATCCAGCTTAGAAAGCTGTTATAATAACAAAACTACAAGTACAAACACTTACTTGGTTGGAACAGGAACCAAGAAAACAGCCCCCTCAATCCGGACTTTGAGGCGTGACAATCTGAATGCAGAGTTTACAACGATGACACTGCCAGCTGGGTTAATCTGCCTGGCAGCCTCTGCTGATACCATCTGAATTGGAGGTGTTGCCACATCTGAACCTCTCCTAAAATTGTCAGATCTTTGCCTTGTAGAGCTGTCAGAATGCCTGGTTGCATTTGGCTGACCCGATAAGTGGTTATCAGCATTATTACTGTCAACATTATCTGATCTGTTTGGATCAACTCTTTGATGGCTGGATCCAGAAGGGGAAATCAATATTTGGTGCAATGTATGCTGACTGGAGACTGTTGTCTGCAGTGCTGTAGCCTTAGGTCCATGCACTGAAGAAATGTCTGAAAATGCACCCTGAGTTGCCTGCAACCGTTTGTTTGCCAATACAGGCAGAAAGTTTTCACCATCAGTACAAGCCTCTGTGTCAGGGAGAATCAAGCTCTCATCAGATTGCCCGAATATTGGTGAAGCCGTTTCCTCTCTCCTGGCGGCCACACGCTGCATATGGCTATTGTTCAGCTCAGCATCACTTTCACTGTCCGTGTGAACAATTCTATGTTTTGTGGACAGGCGGACTCGTTTCTGTGTTCTGCCACTTCGAACAGAGTGTGATGAGGAGTGATTTTCCTGGTTCTGTCGTTTTCTGCTGGTGAATGGAATGCGGATGTTGTTTACAAGCCAATCATCCCCTACCATCTCGTTTTCATCCACCAGAGCAGGCCCAGGACCTTTTCGTTTAGGCCTGGAAATTTTAGATTCCAAAGTTTTGGCCAAGGCGGCCCTCTGAATGGATGACCCCACAGACATGATGCTTTTGCGGTACAAATCTGTGGCATTTTGCGACGAATCATCAAGGTCATCTAGCAATGGGTTGTGGGCTATGTCATCGCAGTCATCATTGTCCTCATCATCACTTGATACAGGCTCTGACTGCCTGAAACATGCACGTGAATTTGATCTAACTCCAAATCCAATATAAACTAACGATCAAAACCAATACTTTGCTAATTTCTAAAGCTAAAACTAAAGCTTTTCATCTATAACAGTTAACACTCAAAACCAGTAATAAAAATGAAAAAGTTCAAAATTAAATCTAAACAATACTGTTACCCCACACATTTTCATATAATCTTGGATTGTTTGTGAGCAAAATAACAATACCTTTCACACCTTCTGTTTCTTGCCTTAGCACCAGGTGGCTGTAATGATGCCTGGTCATCAGTTGCTGTTTGCAAACTTTCAACAGACTGGCTTACAGAGTAAGCCCTTGGTAAGCTATTGCTGTTCGTACGAACAGTTCCACCATTTCCCATGTCCATTTTCTCTGCAACACCGGACAGAATGCATCAATACAAAACTAAATATGGCGATGAGTAAATAAATCCATGCAAACTTTACATTACATTACATGATTATTGTTTTAGGTCCAGCGGACTCTTCCGAGCCAAATCAGGACCGGACAACCCCTGATCCGCATAAAAGATCTGCTGAAACAACCCTAGTGGTAAAACTGAATACTCTCCACCAGCCAGTCACTTTACAATAAAGACATCCCACGCAGGGGACGGCTGAGGCTTCACCCCAACTTATCGAACCCCCGTTTACAAAAACAAAATAGAATACAAACATCATTATAAATTATCAACAAAACACATACATATAAAATGCCTACATTGCTAAATAATAACATCATAGGAAGCCCTAGTGACCACCTTGCAGAAAGCGTCCAATATTCCCAAGCTGATCCAACAGACCTCATACACAAATAAGGAGTCTTGTCCCGGAAGAGTTTTCAAGAAAAAAGGTAGGAGACTGGGCTAGTGAAGAAGACGATAGTATAGCAGATTGATAGAACAGAGCAGGAATGAGAAAGAGCAAATGAGAAAGACAGCGACAGTGGGAATTTAAAGCACTAAATTTCCAGAAAGTGGGGATACTATTGCTATAATCAGTTGCAAATCTTTCACATTTTTTAAAACCTCTTTAGCAAAGACTGAAAAATTTTGATAATTATTACACACAGATGTGTGTAGGGATGTAAAGAAATAACACTTTACACACTGCTTATGAGACCAGAGCATCCTTTTGACATGCCAACTTTTGCCATGATGCATGAAATTTGAACTGTATGCATTCCGATTTTGTAATGTGCTTCAGGCAAAAGCCGATAATTTTATTTACAGTGCAAAAACTGCTGAGAAATCATATCAGCAGGTGAGCTCTTTCTAATAATTTTCCCGCATTAAAAACTAGAAGGGCAAAGCCCATATGACTCGCATGCTTCTTATGGAACTCGCAATGTTTAACATGAACATGAGTGCCCAGAAGAAAAAATAAAAGAATACGGTGGCATTAAAATGCAAAGTAATACTGACTTTCATCTTTTTATGCTTTTGACCTTGACCTTCAGCTCCAAATACACTCAAGAATTATCAAATAAACTACAGCAAAAGTTGTATTATGCCAACAAAATGGTGACCTGGGGAGGACCTTGCCTTTCAGTGACATTGACCTTGGGATGACCTTGACCCTCATGTGACCACTCATGCATGTCTCATCAAATAACCCAATGTTGCTACATATTATGGATTAAATAAACAGTCATTCCACTGTATGATGACCAATTTAGAGTCAAGGTCACTTCAAGTACCTATACTAACCAACTTTAGACAGCTTCAGTAACCTTGACCTTGGAGAGAGATTGACAAAATTTGTATAGTATGTGTGTTTTGATCCAAATACTAGGGCCCTGAAAAAGCACATCCACCATATGATTTAGTACGCACAGATGGAACTGCAAACAGACAAGTGTCAGAGGAAGAGTAAAGTTATCTGGAAGATATATAAATGTGAAGAAGGTCAGCAAAATATTGAGGCGCAGTGGAATAGTTAATCTTCTCATTATAACTTCTTCGTCGTCTCAATGCATATTAATATTTTGGCTTAAGGTTAAACGTTAATATTAAGCCATACAAATAATTATGCAATGCTTGTGTTACGAAGGCATAACAATTTTAGTATTTAAACAGGTACAATTCACACAGAAAAGTGACTCGCTTGGACTTAAAAGAGCCACTAGAAACTGCATGCGTAAGAATAGTCTAAGGGGAGACCATCTGTTTTTTTTTTGGTCATCATATCAATACCGTATTTTATAAATGGGCAAATTCTTCTTCTAACAGACCTTGCAACATCCGAAGAACAATACTGCATTCTGCTTGGGCGTCCTGGCTAAGGGACTCTCCATCAATTCGCAGTCTCAGCACTTCAAAAGCATTGCGACCCTGTTGAATATACAGGCACACAAAACAATGAGTGACTTACAGAACTATTTAATAACAGTTGGCATTTATAGTGTGCCTAAAACTTAAAATTTTCTCTCTAAATTTACTATTAATAAACATACTTATCATGACTCACAAATGCAATGTTATTGGCGTTGCTAGGTAAATGCCTATCAAAACGGAAGTTGATTCCGAAAAAAACAACCATAGAGTTGCTTCCCCTGCACCACCAAACGCCCGTGCGCCCCGTGCTACAGTGCTCGCCCACAGCACTCACGGCAATAGCCGCAAACCTCAGGACTTATTTGGCACTGCGGGGAGGAGGGAGGGAAATTAGATGTGAGTCATGGTTAAGTATGTTTATTATTTAATAGTAAATTTAGATTTAAAATTTTAATATTAATTTCACATACTATACCATGACTCACAAATGCAGAGTAGCACGAAAAGGACGGAAGGAAGCAACTTGTTATAATCAAGCTGAAGCAAAGCTAAAAGACTGCTGAGCAGCAACCACTGAACTATGACCAAAGGAGCCGACTCCTCTAGTACGGCGAAAGACTCACAGATAGGGGTTAAGAAAAATCTGAGGAGTGCCAGTAGGCAGCCTCTAACACAGACTCCATTCAGACTGAATGGAGAACTGTTAAAGCTGCGCATGCACCAAATTCATGAGCACTAGCCGAAGAGAGAGAGGGGAAGAGCACAACCCCAGTCTCTCTCGTTACTCTAAGAAAATCGAACGTAAGCCAAACAGATGACTGTTGCTATCCACCTCTCTAGAAAAGATTTGCTATAACTCTAGAAAACCCTGGGCTTACAGAGAGAGAAACAACCTCCTCTTCCCCGGTGAGCGATACACTCACGAAGAGCCCGGAACCGGGCAGTTAGCTGCCACTGAGACCGATTGAAGCAACAGAAGGAAGAGGGGACGAACAAGCCCCACTGGGGAATGCCCACCAGGGGAAAAAAGAGTTCAAGCTAGGAACTCGGGCAAGGAACCAAGCCAGACTGAGCCAACATGCTCAAAGGCTACAACCACCGGAATGCCGAAAAACGCATGAATCCCAGGATCGAATGACCCGAAAAAGGGAGGCCACAACATTGGCTGAAAACGACTTCACAAACCTTCAAGCAAAGGCGAAAAAATGAGGCCTCTGAACTGATGCACTAACGAGCGGACTGACCAGTCCCGAGTGCCGAAAGAGGCTCCAAAGTAAGCGAAACATGGGACAGAGACAAATCGAGCTATTGAAGGCAAGCTGAGAACTCTAAATGAAGTGTCCAAAGGAGGACTAGACTGGTATCAGGGTGGAGAACAACTGAATCAAGAAATCTCTGAAATCCGGCCGGGGCCCAGGGGCCAAGCCCCGGTATTCGCCCCCTGGAAGAAAATGAATTTATGCTATTTTGAAAATAATTTAGGGCCTCTCCTGAAAGCAAAAAGCACAAAGTAAACATGAATAGAAACAACAACAACCAAAAGAAAAGAATGTTTTATGCACATGTCTTTCAAAAAAGTTAAGAATCTTGATTTGTAGGCCTAACAAAGTTTGAGGTCCACCACTGTTACACACAAACTCCACATTTCAAATTTTACTGGGCACACGTTTGTTTATTTTTTAGCTGTAAACAGGCAAGAATTTTTATAATTTTAGAGATATTTAGGGGTACGTTAGTAAAAACACTACGTCTTAGGTATTAGTGCAAAATGAACAGAAATAAATCTCTTTTGATTATCTACCTTTTTATACTTCTCTTGTCATGTCTTGTTTTTGATTACTCCATGTGTATACAAAAAAAAGTTTTAAAAAGTCCAAACAAGCCCCCTCCTCTTCTTCACTTTCATGCCAGTCTGAAAGATCGTATGCATGCACACTACTGACACTAATTGTCTAATGTCAGTACCGATCTCTTCCTCCGACTCCAAGTCCATTTCTCTCACTGTAATGTCTGATAAATGGAAGCCTGTAAACTCTTCTTCATCAGTCGAAGAATCCAAACCATCCATTTTAGACACACCCAGAAAAATTTGAAAAAAAATCGAAAAAACGAACGCATCACAGAAAAAACTTGTGGAAATGCAGTCGAATGTTTTCACAACAGAATTTAACCGGAAGTCAATTGCCGGAAGTCTCGCAATCTTTCAAACAACGCGAGAATATAACCACATGGTTGATACGGACGCTTTTGGACGTTTTGCCTGTTTAGACCTTCGGCCGCTTTTGGCCGCTATGCCCAGTAAAGGGTAGCCCTCAGCTTCTCACACTCGGAACTCAATATTTTTTTCTCGGAAATGCAAATGCCTTCCGCGGAAATCCGCGGATAATTCTCCACCCTGTGGTATGCTCGAGGCAGTGGACGTGAGCACTCATCTTGACTAACCAGCCAAGGAAACAGATAACCGCAAACGGAGCCCGTGAACCACAGCAGCGAGTACTTAGACAGTCCTCGTGAACACCCCCGGACTGAGCGACAGCCCAAAGGGGAGGGGCTCTGAACTGAGAATGCTGATCACAGCCAGCGTCTGTGATGAGAAAAAATAGACACAAGAAAAAGCGTCTATAAGACCTAGGGAGGTTGCCCAAACCCTGATTGCAGAGACTGTAGTATCAATGCGGGAGTTTGAAGGCGGAGGGGGACACGCTGCAGAAAAAAATTCAGAGTAACCGAACGAATACTGGACGCCAACCGTCAGAGGCCTTGGGAACGACGAAGAGGAGACCACAAACCCTGGGGATTGCGGACAACAGAACTCCTCTTAGCGCCATTTGCAGAAGGGCTGCCAGATCGAGCCACGAAAAAACCTGGCGAGCCCAGATTCCCTCAAGAAAGGTTAAAAAAACTGTAGGGTGAACAACTGGGGACAGCCAACAAGAGGGAAACCCCTTAAGCTGAGGCCTGTCACCTACCCCAGCCCTGCCACAGAAAGGGGAAGAGCCGCCTCGCCTGCCACGGAACGAGCGATCGCGGTCAAAGCGACCCCGAACCCTGACTAAGGAAGAGAGAGAAAAACGGGGACCTTGACTGCCCCTAGAAAGGGAGGAGGAATCCTTGAGTAGGCTGAGCCCAGAGGGCGAAAAAACGCCCGACTTGGTCCGCTCAGACTGATCACGAACAAGGGCAGTAGAGTAAGGACCAAAAAGGGAGCGCCTACCCCCAAAGGCCCCACTCGAAGCGAGGAGGACAAGTGCACAGGCAAAGGCAACACCGCTCTGCCTAATACTTATAAAGGAGTGTCGCGAAGAGCAAGCAGCACAACGACATAGGCGATAACCTGAGATCTGCAACTCTGAACGACATAGGTATTGAGGGTCTGCAACAAAGATCTCAACAAACTGACGGAAATGCCGTCCCTGACATTCGCTCCGAAAAGAGCAGAAGACAGCAGCCGTCAGAGCGTCAGCAAGCCTGCGAGCTCAAACTCGCAAAAGTGGCTGTAGATGGAAAACTGAGCATCAATAGACTCAGCGGAAGCCAAGGGCCCCATCTAAAGGGATGGTGTAGAGGGCGAGGAACAGCGACTTCTTCTACCACCTGGGGAGGAAAGAGCGAAGCTTGGTGAACGGCGCCTCCAAAGACAGAGTCCAGAGAAAGAGACTATCAGGCCTGTGCAAGCCAACAGGGCCCGGTGACAAGTTATTGTCCACCGATAAATAGAATCCGGAGAAAGCATCCCTAGATCACCATGCCCTGACCCTAAATCCGCCTCAGCAAAAAAAAAAAAAGGAAACGGAAGAAGGATCAACAATGTGGACTCCACCCGAACCGGAAGTGAGTACTCCAAAAATATAGGAGATGATAATGGGCCGCGGAAGCGCATGCTCGATTTTGAAATCTATCTTTGAACCATAGAAATCTTTCGCGTTAGTTGCGCCACCTGTGGTTCTGTTGCCGTTTCCTTATCCTGGAAACGTACGTACCTCACCGTCTTCTCTTCTTGAGAGACTAATTTCAATAGTGGACGACACAAAGTGTGTCCCCAAGATGCAAAGCACAACTTAACGTCAAGCATGCACTCGCTTACCTGCCCTATCTCCTACTCCAAGATACTGGAAATCAGAGAGTTGAACCGGTCATGAATATGCACGAGCATGACACAAACCGGAAAAAGACTGTCCTGAAACGGAAGTAGGTAGCGATCACATCGTACCATCTGCATCAGAAACCAGAGCCCCTGAACCATGACCGAAACCGGAAGTGGCATACACAGGAAGCTGGACTGAGAAAGATTATGCCCAACCTGGAAACGGAAGGAAGTAACGAGCACATCATACTATCCGAACCGGAAACCAGAGACCTTGATCCAGCGGTGCCAACCTCCTAATCTTCTTGTCAGTATTTTCGGACCCGTTTGTCAGTATTTTTTAACACTTGTCAGTATTTTTCTTCTCGCAAAACCCAGCCTATGACATTTTATCGACAGGCTTACCTATGAAATAGCAGGCTATTTTCAGTCCACTAAAATCACCATGAAAATCAGCTTGTTGAACACCACACTTGTTTTACTCTAAAATCACCATGAAAATCAGCTTGTTGAACACTACACTTGTTTTACTTAAAATGAATGATACTGATAGTCTTTTCAATAAAAGCAATGTCAGCAACAAAACAGTTCTATTATTTCAAGGACGTAGCAGTTACCTTTTTCAGAAGTGTTGGAGAGTTTTGTTTTGTAGCAGTCAGTATTTGAATTTATTGATTTCAACTGCAGCATTCCATTCAGTGTCTTACTTCCCATAGTCCCTCTAAAATCAGTTTAATTTTTTCTAACCCGATAAAAGACCCTTTCACATGAACAGTTGGACACAGGGATCAGGAGAATCCTCAGTATGATCTTGGATAGTAAATAAGCTTTGTGTCTAGCAGATGCAACATGCCTGGCAACATCGTCAAACTCAAAGCCACCATGAAATATAAACAAAATCGAAGCCACAGACAGTACAGCATGCGTACTAGGTTGACAGTTTCGACGCAATGATGCATGGATGTGCTTTTGTGTATAAATGCAGAAAATCTTGCAGGCGTTTAGTTGCAGGCTTTGTTTTCTTTGATGAGGAATCGGCTTCGTCATCAGACTTAGCAGCTTTTCTTTTCCTGGGTCTACCACGTTCTACCATTTTCGCGATTTTGAAACACTCTGAAAGGCGGTGAAGACTATTATGGAGGGAACTCGTACAGGTCTTTTTTGGGGTAGGGTAGGGTAGGGTTGGGTTGGGTAGGGTAACCCTAACCCAACCCTACCCCCAGTTGACGTCAGTCTAAAAATAGATCTGTACGAGTTCCCTCCATTATAGTCTTCACCTCAAAAGGCTAAGAACAAGTGTTTTTATTGGACAAATGGATCACGTGTTTGATTCGGGTCTCGCGTGCTTGGAAAATACCGCAGACACACAGCGATGTTCAGTGAGTGCACGAGTACTATTCTGAGACCAGAAATCTGTACAGAAGCACCGCTGGCAAAGATAAACGATCGGCAACTTCTCCGCCGTATTCTTATAAAAGTTACAGTATTTCCGAATTTAATTAACTTATCCGGAATTAAATACGGTCAATCCGTACTGGTTGGCACCTCTGTTGATCCACAACCGAAACCGGAAGTGGTACATACAGGAAGCTGAACTGAGACAATAGTGTCAAACCGGGAAACGGAAGCAAGTAACGAGCACACCGTAACATCCGCACCGGAAACCAAAGCCCCTGATCCACGAATAAAACTGGAAGTGGCAAAAACAGGAAGCTGGACCGAGACAAATTGTGTCAAACCTGGAAACTGAAGTAACGAGCACATCATACCATCAGTACCGAAACCCCAAACCCCTGAACCACGACCGAAACTGGAAGTGACAAAAACAGGAGGCTGGATTGAGAAGGCTTGTGTGCAGAACCGGAAACGGGAGAAGGTAAAAAATTTTTTTTGTACCCTCCCGTACCGGAAACAAGAGCCTCCGCCCCACGACCAGAAGCGGAAGTGGTATACATCGGAGGATGGAAGGAAGAGGATTGGGACAAACCGGTAACCAAGGCCGCTAAGGACCCCAGACCGGAAACACATCCCGACTCACAGCTGGACTTAACCACTGCAAACTGTGCTGATAAGGTCTCGAGCTCGACAAAAGCCAGAAGCCCCGACCCAGGCTGAATCCTACTAGAGGAAACAGGCGGGAAGGCTACGGCAGAAAGCTGGTCCTCTAACCGGAAACGGAAGAAGGTAACAAACGCAGCGTACCCTCCCGTACCAGAAACCAGAGCCTCTGCCCCACGACCGGAAGCGGAAGTGGTAAACATTGGAGGCTGGACTGAGGAGGCTTGTGTCAAACCAGAAATGGAAGAAGGTAACGAACGCATCGTTCCCTCCCGTACCGGAAACCAGAGCCTTCGCCCCACGACTGGAAGCGGAAGTGGTAAACATCGGAGGCTGGACTGAGGAGGCTTGTGTCAAACCTGAAATGGAAGAAGGTAACGAACGCATCGTTGCCACCCGTACCAGAAACCAGAGCCTCCGGCCCACGACCGGAAGTGGAAGTGGTATACATCGGAGGTTGGAAGGAAGAGGTTTGGGATGAACCGTTGGTAAAGACCCCAGACCGGAAACCACATCCTCTGTCGCAGCCGGACTTAACACTGCAAAGAGTGCTTTTAAAGTCTCGAGCTCAACGTTAGCCAGAAGTTCCGACCCTAGGGTGAATCCTCTCCGAGGAAACAGGAGGGAAGGCTACAGCAGGTAGCTTATCCGGCAGAGCCGGAAGTGCTCGTAAGCTACCAACCGTGTGTTTCTGGTCAGAAACCTCGACCAGAAACGGCTCCAAGGACACTTCTGGCAAGTCCGAGGAGCCCTCTCTCACCTCACTGCCACTACCTCTCACCTCACTCCTGTCCCCACTTTCACTAAACTTGAAAGAAGGTCCCGGCCGAAAACCGGAAGTAGAAGGCCTAGGAGTAGACAAAAGCGAAGCGCAACGCAGCAAATCCGAGGTGTTGGCAACAAAAGAGGCGACAGAAGGCTGGCACACAGGCACGGAGATGCCCCGCCCGTCGGGTAACAAAACGGACACCACAGAAGGGGACGAAGAAAACTAAGTCCCAAGGGGCACCGCCGTAACAGAGGCCGGTACAGAACCGACCAAAGCACGACTCCTCTTAGCAAGAGAAGAAGAAAGAGACGAAGAAGATTCTCACAGCTATGGGGTAGAACCCGACGAACAAATGCGCTTAGATATCACGCAAAGACCCTACCCCGGTCAGCAGTAGCGACAGCTACACACTAAAGGGCAACGAAACGACAAGCCAGGCAAAGTACAAAACTTAACCACACGAGCAAGTCGAAGGCACAACCACACCTAGCAAGTGCCAAAAAAGTTCTGAGGTTTGCGGCTATTGCCGTGAGTGCTGTGGGCGAGCACTGTAGCACGTGGCGCACGGGGGTTTGGTGGTGCAGGGGAAGCAACTCTAGGGTTGTTCTTTCGGTATCAACTTCCGTTTTGATGGGCATTTACCTAGCAACGCCAAGAACATTGCATTTGTGAGTCATGGTATAGTATGTGAAATTAATTACACACACACACATACAACCATGTGAATGCACACATACTATAAATGACTTATAACGACATTCCAATTATTTCACAAATGAAGATCTTTATAATGCTTTATTCTGAAATCTTGTTGGAAACAAACTATGCATACAATCATACATATGATAGGGATACGCTGACAATATTTTGAACAAGCTATACTTTCATGAAAGACTATTGATGCAGCAGAACTAGTAGGACACACTTTTGGGGGGAACCAGCCTGAAATCAAGAATGTAAGAGGAGAAATATTTTTTCTGCTGGATAGCAGAAGTTATTGCTCAATGTATACAACCAAACTTACCTCATCGTCTTTCAACAAAACATTGGCTCCTCTTTGGATCAGCACTTTCATTACATCCACATGACCGTTTGTGCCCGCGTCAATCAAAGGGGTAAACCCCCCTCCAGCAACAGCATTGATGTTAGCTCCAGCGTTGATGAGAACTTCTACAATGTCTGCGTAGCCTAAATTGGCTGCTTCATGCAGAGGGGTCCAACCGAAGTTGTCTTTCACATTCACTGGATGGCCCTGGTAATGAAAGAGACCTCTTTGGGTTAAAATGGCCAGTTGCATACAATCAATAAAATACATTTAGCAAGAGAATTCAGCCATAAATACTTCTTATGCAGATAATCTATTAGATTACTTTGGAAATAGGCTAGTAATAGCATAGAAAGGCTAATCTTGTAAGAGATTGCAAAAGTCATTCTTGCTGTGAAATCTAGGAGAAAGGTGAACGTATGCCCAGACCCCCCCCTCTCCCCTCCTCCTCCTCACCCCCCCCTCCCCTGAGGAATACAAAAATTCCTGAGGTTAACACTCTGACAAAGATTAACACCAAAAGAATAAGTCTATCATTCAACTTAAATTTAAATGTTAAAATAATACACACAAAAATTACCTCTTCAAGCAGGGACTTCACGCTTTCGAGTTTTCCACGGATGCAGGCCAAATGCATTAGGGTTTCTCCTTTCTCATTTCTCTGGAACAACACACAAACTGTAATAAAAACATGCAAAGACACACACACCAACGAACTACTAATTCCATAAGATTTTTAACGAACAAAAAATTATTCATTATCCCTGCTAACTAAAGTGTAGGACCAAGAGAGTCTATTTGTCAACAAAACAAATCTTGTTTTAAGTAGAGGAAAATAATTTTAAAAAAAAGAAAAGAAAATATAAGGAAAAATAAAGATGAAAAAAAAAGAAGATTGTAATATTATACCTGTAATTTTTTGCGCCATGTTCCTCTTAATCTCTGGTTGACTACAGGCTGCATAATTTCTTCATCAGATTCCTCTGCAAGAAACAAACAGTACAACAAATATTAAATACGCTTAATAAACACACACACATATGCACAAATATTTCATAAAAGTTACTGTACTACTGCATTATGTTATACTTAAATGTGGTCTGCAGGCTGTTATAGAGGTAAGCACGCATTTCTCTATACCTGGAACATGCACACTGGCATTTACGTTTTAATAATATTTAAAGTAGCACATTTTTCAGCAATCATTTTGTTTTGGCGAGACAACAAATTGCAAACCATGAAGTGTAGCTTTAGTACCTTCTCCAACGAAATGTTAATGCAATGACTCTCTCTGCGAAGTTTTCTGTACACCTTTCTTTGGTTTTCCTACATGCAGAATAAATAAAAATTCAACATTGAAAATGACAACTCACCACTTTCAGTCAAGTCTGATATACTGAGTGCATCTTCGGGGACATCTGCCTCCTCCTCATTGTTATCAGACTTATCCTCTTCTTCCTTCTCATCCTCTGAAAGACTGTCATCTGACCTGATGCCACATTTTGTCTGGATCTGCTTGAGTTTGGCTTCTGTTTGCTCCTTGTGATGATGTTCCTTGAAATAAGCTTGCACTGCTACCAATTCCTTCAGCACTCGTATCTGAAATTTGTTTTAAAAAAACGTGTAGTTACTTTTAAACAAACTCTTAACAATATTAATGCCAAAAAAAAAAAAAAAAAAGTTACAAGATAAATAATATTTGTTAATTGCTTCTATGTTGTGTTAGCTCTGCAAAACATGCCATAACAGAATGATTTCCATAAAACATTACTGAATAACATTTTCTTTTTAAATTAACAGGAGCATGTAAACTCATTGAGCAAACAGTTACATTAGAGATTTAGTCTAATAAAGAATCAAGCAACCAACAAACGTATTGCCTAAAAAACAAACCTCGAGTTTCGGTTGTTTGGCTTTCTTGGCATGTGAGAATGCAGACAAGAATGTCTTGCTCAGGCTTTTGTAATTGTCCCCTCTCTTTTCCTCAAGGTTAGCAATAAGCAGACAAGTTTCACATATCTGAAACACAAAAATTAATTATAGTCAGACATGGCTTATACAATTGACACTCCCATCAACCTCCCAAATCTACCATCACAGATGGGAATCCAACAGAAACTATACAATCTGTTTGGGAAACATAACTTCATTAACTTTCAAAAGAACTAAAACGATGCTAAGGACTAAAGGGCTTGTCAAACTTGTCAACAAAAGTGCTCGCTGAGAACCCAATAAGTTTAAATTTCATAGCTCCCCTTACACTCTATTTTTTCTTTTTACAAGTCTCTGCGATCCAAAGCAAGTCTGGCTTGTGCCTTACAGAAGAACAAGGACTCTTGAATAGATGGAAAGAGTAATGCCCTGACCTTTACAACCACACACCAAACTGAGACCCAGCAGTTCTAGCATGTGCCCAGAACAGAGAAGAAGAAAAAAATCCTCCCAATTCTCCAAGAAGTTGAGGCAGCAGTGCAATCGCTGCAGAAGGGGAAGTCAGTGGGAGTGTACAACATACCTGAAGAATTGCTTCAAGCAGGAGTAGAAGCGATGATTACATTACATTTACATTACATGTTTAGTGCTTTAGGTCCAGCGGACTCCTCTGAGCCAAATCAGGACCAGAAAATCGTTATCTTAACATATTATAAAATGATTCGGATCTTAAAAAACAGGCCTGTCACTCTTAAATATTCAAACAATCTTCTTTAAATCTGATGTGTTAAAAATGTGTTATCTCCTTTCAATCAAATCGCAGCATTCAGTTAAAAAATGTCGAACTGAAAATATCTTATCACAACTATTACACCAAGGTGGCTCTTCCCCTCTGAGAAAAAAACCGTGGGTCACATAAGTGTGTCCAATGTGCAGTTGGGTCGGCACAGTTTCATTATTCGGCGTGGGAGCGGAGTTCAACAATGGATCAGAGAGGTCTGGTAAGATTTGAAAAAGTTTCTTGTTAGTTTCACCAGACCATCGTTGACGCTCTCGCCATTATCTGTAATAAGATCTGGCAGAGTGGGGAGTGGCCTACACCATGAACCCAGTCGCTTGTCATCACTCTCCCCAGAAAGGGTAACCAGCAACATCTATATCATGTGTTTGCAGATTTCAAGAAAAGATTTGACCAAGTCTGGCATGCGGCTCTGTGGGCAACCATGAGTGTACAACATCAGCCCTAACATTATTGAAGTCATCAAAAGCCTATATGACAAGGCTACTAGTGCAGACATGCCTACCCCCCAAAACGTGAAAGAGGGACATTGGCACCAAAAAAGAGGGACATGGCTTGATTAGGAGGGACACCGCAACTGGATGATTTCAACACAAAAAAATGTCATGCATATTTTTGCCAAATGATTTGACTTTCAGGCGAGCAGCTATGATCGTTGAAGAAGTTTTGAAATGTAAAAAAAAAAAAATAAATTAAAAAATTGAGTCACACTGAAACTCACCTTTGTTTATGAATCTGTTGTTATTGATACTGTTAATGATGAAGTAACAAATAAAACACAGAAACTTTAGTTCATGATTCCGTTTTACTAATCTGCATACTGCCACTGAAGGTAAAATCCAATAAACGTAGTGTCACTGTCACATACACTACCATTACATGAGAAACTATTATTCCTGTACAGATTATGTGCATGCTGCCACTGAAGGTAAAATCCAATAAACACATGAACTGTCAGTGTGACATACATATACTACCACAAAGTAACATGGTAAACTATTGTTTTAGCAGAGATTTGTAATATGCACTTTTTATCTGTTGAAGCTGCTTGCTTGTGTACTGCTGTCCACACTCATTCCTGGTCTTGCTTTAGCAACAACGATTGCTTCAAGAGTCTCCTGACCCATTCTAGAGCGGAAATCAGTTTTGTTTTTTCTGACCATTGAAAACAACCGTTTACAGTGTGCTGAAGAATGTGGAATGGTCAGGACTGAGAGCATCACCTTGACAAGAAGTTTGAACACTGCCATAACTTCTGTCGAAACAATCGCGGCAACTTGTCAGTAGCCTAGGCCTACCACTAGCAGGTTGCGCTGAAGAAAGTCACGTGACTCTGTGTTTGAAACTGTACGCGCGTCATTAGTCCGTGCAAAAACCGGATCAGACCACCGATATTGCATCAGCCGACGCGCTAAAACTAAACTTCTACCGGGTTAAAAAAAAAAAATCGTTTTTTTTAAAATTTGGCGGGACGTAAACTTAAAAAGCGGAATCGCGGAACACAGCTCGTTTTTTCACCTGAAATCGGGACGATTCCGCCTACAGCGGGACGGTAGGCAACTCTGCTAGTGCAGTCCTCCACAACAGCGCCATCGGGAACTGGTTCAGAACAACAATCTGTGTGAGTCAAGGATGCCTAATCTCCCCAACACTCTTCAACATCTTCCTGGAGAACATCATGTCAGATGCCTTTCAGATCATCAAGGCACTGTCAGCATAGGGGTAAAGCAATCTCCAACCTTTGTTTTGCGGATGATATTGATGGATTGGCTGGAAAGAAACAAGAACCTCCAGCCTTTGGAATGGAAATAAGTGCAGAGATTACCAAAATGATGACCAACAAGACCAATGGCATCAACACGGACATCAAAGTCCAATCCTTCAACACGGTGCACAGCGTCAAATATTTAGGAGTCATTGTATTAGACAATGGTTCTTGACAGTAAGTCCTCTCCAGGATAGCACAAACAGCTGCTGGCCTGACAAGGTTGAAACCCATTTGGAAAGACAAGACCAACAGTCTACACCCCAGGGTAAGGTTGCTGCGCTCCCTTGTCATCTTCATCTTCCTATACTCTTGTAAAACATGGACCCTCACAGTACACCTAGAATGAAGAATACAAAGCATGAAAATGAGGTGCTACAGAAGACTCCTGGGCATTTCCTATACCCAGCACATCATCAACAACAAAGTCCGACAGACCATTACACAAACCATTGGACAACACGATGACATGCTCACAGTGGTAAAGAACGGAAACTCTGATTGCAAAGACCATCCTGCAAGGCATGGAACAATGAGGCAGAAGAAAAAGGAGACAAAAAAATGTTGGAGGAAAACATTCAAGAATGGACTGGCCTGACACTGAACAAAGCCATGAGGGTTGCTGAGGACAGAAAAAGATGGAGTACACTGGTTAAACGTTCATCTGTGGTGCCCCAATGACTTTCAAGTTACGGGATAGGTTAGGATAGGATAGGATAGGATAGGATAGGATAGGATAGGATAGGATAGGACAAAGTGGACTTACCAGCTCAAAGTGCTGAACCTGTGTGACTCACCTGAGCATGATCATTGCCTCGCAGTTCCATTTCTTTCTTGTAGCAACTGATGGCCAGGTCAAACTGGTGATCATCTGCGTACGTCTGAGCCAGGGACATGTAAGCTGGGATCAGTTTTCTGGCACCCAAGCCCTGACGTTCTGCACATTGCAGCTGCAAAACCGACATAATCTTGAAAAAACACAACATAACATCTAGTATTATTAATATTAATTATTATATGATGAAATTGGCAATTTTTGAGATAAAGAGCAAAATACGTTCAGAAAATGGTGAATCTTGATTTTTCAGAATGAAGAAATATTAATTATATAAAAGGCAAAAATGAGCACAAATACACAAACATTAAAAATACACACAATTTTCTTGTAATGTTCTACAGGTGCAGTATAGTGTTAGTAATAAATAAATAACATTAACCTTTAGCTTGCTGACTTTTCTGCGCCTTTCTTTCACTTGCCACTATAACAGACCTGCCTACCCCCCTCAGAGTAAAAGCGGGAGACAGGGGATCAAAACTTGAATACATTGTCCTTTTGCACATTTGGATGAAAATAATACATTGTCACATTTTAATACCTGCATGTCAAAAGCGTGAGTCTCCCGCCAAAAGCGGGAGAGTAGGCAGGTCTGCTATAATAAATAAAAAATAATACAGGATGCTATATACGCGCCTGTCCCCAAATCAATCGGGCTCAAAGCGCGGCGATCTATACCAACATACACGCTCACCTGTCTCATCCACCCTCACACACACCAAATACACACCAATCACTCAAACAGGTGGTGTAAAGGCAGGAAGATCGCTATTGGAAGATGGAAAGAAACTCGATTTTTTATTTTTGAAATTTGTATATTGACTGCGTCCTGTACCATTATTGAAGGGAGGGAGGAAACCGGAGTGCCCGGAGAAAACCCTCGGTGACCTCATTAGTCTCGTACCTAAGTCACATACGTTCGCCCCTTGCGGGAATCGAACCCGTGACCTTCGGCATAGGAAACCGGCGACTTATCCACTGCGCCACGAGGCCACCCCCCACTAGCTTTTTTCTATTGATGTATTTTCTTAGCATGACTCACTTCACTTCATGCCCTATTGCTCAGCCAAATAAAATCTTATCTTCATGAAATTTTGTGTGGGGGTGGATAAATGTTTTGTGTATAATTTCTTACGATCCTATCTGTCTAATCAGTCAAATGTCAAAACTATTTTGTTTGGAAATAATAAAATGATGAATAAAAAAAAAATCTTGTAGTCTCTTGTGGTTGTATGTCTTGGTTACCTCTTCATCATCGGAAGAAACATCATTCACTTCAACATCATTTAAATCCACATTAGGTGGTCCCTAGGACAAATATTTCGTCTTCTTTAAAGCCTAAAATATCTTCTTCAGAGTTTGAAGCCATAATGATTTCAAGAATAACATCCTCGTCCGCTATTTTGCAAAATCCGATTGCAAGCTTCTTGTCAAAGAGTTAGCCCAATCCTCCGATACATGCACTGAAAGATTTGGCCGCACTTTTGGAAACAGGAAGTGAAGTAGTGAGGATGACTGTATGTGCTTAACCAAGGTTGCGAAGGAAGCGTTTATTATAGGTATCCAATGATGAGTTATATTGCCTGCAGTGAAGAAGGAAGAAGGAGAGAGAGGGTTTGGCAACATATATCGACTGTAGCATGCTCAAGGTTAAGAAAAAGATATAACAAAACACACACACCATTTTCTTGTAATGTTCCACAGCTGATGCATAGTTGCTAGAGTATGTGCCAATGACAGTATAAAGATCACCCAGTTTCTCATGCAAACGGTAGGCAGCGTCGTCCTCATTCTGGCAGGATGCCAGCTTTTCTTTCAAAGACTTGATGCCAACAACTGCACACAAAAGAACACAATGCTGTACAAGGTGTTAGTTAATTTTTCATGACACAAAGGCAAAGCATACATTGACCCGGATTACTAAAAGCAATCAAAACCAACTGTGATTATCAAGGACAGAGTTGCATAGCAAGAAGTATTCACATCCCCAATGAAAGGTTTTATGAGTTTTCATACTCCCAATAGTCTATAGGAAGCATATTTTTTGTGCAAAGACACAGCAGATTGAATGCCGGCGAACTTTGATAATAGTAAACCACAAGAACATTCTGTTGTTCTGCCATGTTTACTACTATTTCTTACTGGTCTTACCAAGTTTGGTTGTGATAGTTGAAAATTAAATAGGCTCTGAGTACTTGGCCACATAAAAGTTTTTGCACAGATGGCGGACAGCGGGCAGACAGACTGAAAATCTTTCCATATTATTTTTGGACTATTTAGGACTCATCTTGCATAGATTTGTGCAAATCTGGAAACATTTGTTTTGGGGCGTGTATAAAGACTGACATTGCTATGCATACGAGTAAAAAAAAAGAAGAAAGAAAACAGAAAATACAAGAAATGGCAAGTCGATAGGAGACGATTGCTGTGTTGCTTATCATAATGATTAAAACACTATGACTTTCTGTAAAGGATGAAACAGACAGAAAATAAGATCATTTAGCCTTGATACATACTTGCTTGATATACTTTGACAAATTTCTCTGACTCGCTGGGAGTTGGCAGAATTTTGTACGCCTTCTTCAGAAAATGTTTAGCTTCTTTCATTTGCCCAACACCAAAGCTAGCCTGTGAATAAAAAAAAAGCACACTAAAAACAAAAAACAAAAAAGCTAAAACCATTGCCAATAAACACTTACATCTCCGATGTTCTCTGTGACAATGTTAGGCAACACATTCATGTACGTCAAGCATTCAACCTGGTAAGGAACCTTTGCTGCCTGGTAAGGAGGAGTAATCACTGAATAGAAGGTCTTAATTAATACAGAAAATGTTTCCGTTATGTAATGGTCATAATTTGGTTAAGAATGTACACATTTTGGTCCTCTTGTATTTTTTTAATCATCAGAAAACTACTGCTGCAGAATGGAGTAAACAACAATAAAACTTACAATAGCCATTTGAAATAAGACTTCTTTCTGCTGTGGCTGATTACACTGTCGATTGGCTAGAGTCAAAGCCAGTTGAAGAGATTTCTGGGCTTGCACAAACTCTCCTCTCCGCATGGCAGGGAGCGCCATGTTGAAGTGGCTAAGATATTGTTCTTCTTCCAGGTGCCATTGCCTAAGATCAGAACAATATATAATGGAACCATGTATGATTTAGAATCTATACCAGGATTGTACAATTCTAGAAAGCAAGAAGTATTCATACCTCCAAAGGTATTGTTAGTTGTTTTTTTTTTTATATACTCATCAACAACTTTTAATTGTATTCCTACCTCATAATTCATTGGTATGGAGTACAGTACTTTTGTACTAAGATTAAGCTGTCTTTAAGCCACCACAGAAGCAACAAGATGAGCCATAACCAGTATCATATGACTATTCCTAACAATTTGTAACTTTAACTGGTTATATTAAATTAATCTACTAAAATAATGTGTTATTACTTTAGTTTAATTTCTACACTTACTTTGCTATAACCAAAGCTTTTTCAAAATACTCCACACTTTCTTTATGACTGCCCCGCAGATCATAGACAAGACCTGAAAGAAAAGATAAAGGAAAATTAGGATTATTAATCTTAAAAACAAATTACTTTGAAAAATTGCAGCAGCTTGTGCAAGATGAAATTTGATGTTTCATGATAAATTATAATTATAAATTAAATGTCTTGCAAGCTTCCTTACCCAAATTGAGCATTAGACGACCCTTCATTGCCATCAGTTCTTCTTCTGAAAGGATGGAAGAACCTCGAAGTTCTCCACAAACATCCAGCGCCTGACAAAACTTCTCTTCTGCTAACGTCAGCAGACGCCGTCTTGGTGGATCCGATTCTTCTGATTCTGCTTGATTATAGTACGTGTCGCCCAGAGTTGCTAACGCTCGCTGTATTTCCACCTGAAGCAGAATAAGATAATGGTGATGAAAACAATGATGATGATAATAATGATGATAAATACAATTTTAAACATGATGATGATCATCCTCGACTTTGACGATATTTACTTGCGTAAGGCACTGCAACACCCATGCTTGAAGTGCTCAGAGTGCACAAGGGAGACAACAAAGTAATGGGAAAAGAATGGTAATGGGGAAAAGTAGTTGAATTTTAATGCACAGGATACAATTTTTTAATACAATAACTTCTGTATTCATACATTTTCAGTGACATAATACTCATAATGTCAGATGACCAGAAACTACTGAACAAACAGAACACAGAACAGACAGTTGAAAGAAACTTAAAACTCAAAAACATATATTATTTTATCTCTCTTCTTTCTCCTCAATCCTTCCTCCCTTTGAACTCAAAAAAACGTGCAACAATTCAATACAAGTAGTTCAAAACAAAAACACGTACTGTTGTACAAATTTATAATCATTGTAAAAATATACAAAACAACAGCACTAACAAGAACACACAAAAACAAAAACAATAAAAGAAGGCACCAGTTATCAATTACAGAAAGTACAAAATCTCCTCACAAGTTACATATATTAAAAATAAAAACATTGTAATTACCTTGTTACTACACTCTTGTGCAATACAAAGATACTGATTTTGCAGTTTCAGGGCTTTGCTGTACTGGCCGAGCTGACAGAAGCATTCACCAATCTTCCGAGCGGCAAAAGCTTCTCCAATTTTGTCATTTAACGTTTCACATAAACGTTTCTCTGTTTCATGCTCCAATACTGCTTCTTCAAAGCGACCTAAAGAAGAAAAATCTTGTCAATGAGGTAAATATAATCCGTAATACATTTTCCTTTGAAGAAAATATTGGTGGCTGGGAAGAGAAAGAGAGATTATGAACTGTTATGTTATATGTTACGAAGACCAGGAAACTGTAGACCTTAGCCTTTTATCCCTTCATGTCTTCAGCGCCTCGATTAGTGTAACTTTCTATGAGTTCACATTGTGTGGTAGGTAACAGGAGTGAAAGGCAAGTATTAGATGTGGCCACTATTCATAAAGTCACCAAAAGCACAAACTGATCTGCGTTAGATGCTGTTTAGAAACAGTACAGTCACTGTAGCTCCCTTCAGCTTATAATTAAATTAATAAGTATTTCACAAAACTGTAACTGAGCGGACATAGCAATTATCATTGAATTTTTGTTTTGTTCAAAGATGCAGTTTCAACAGAAGTAATAATTTGATGGCTTTCATTTTTCTAAATATACCTCAACAAATTTTAAAAAAACCAAACTAATATTAGGTAGGTTGGGTTTGGGCGCGCCACAGACTGAGACTACACCTTCCCCAGGGGAGGCGGCCCAGAATTTCCCGATAAAAAGGGACAATAAAGCGTAACACAAACAAACCAACGTCTCTAAAAGCTGTATTCAAAACACACTGTAACTAATTTTTTGTCAAAATACCATGTTGTGAGAGATATTCTCCAGTTTCGTTGTAGATCTCAGATAGCTCCTTTAGATTATTCTGTTGTTCTGCCCTTGTTTTCCGCTTTTGTAGTTCTGAAAATAATCAATATTAGGTCATTATATAGTGTTGTACAGAAATGTACCAAGCATCAGAACATTACTACAATGCATTATATAATTGTTGCGATTAGGCAATGCCACCCATTTATAAATGTATAACTTCCCACCAATTTCTAGAACCTGTCTGCCAGTATAATGGAAAAAAAATCGTAAGTTTTTTTTGCTGTCACAAAAGATAAACCACTGTGATTGTTGGCAGTTTGCACCTGATCATGTATTAAACTGATTCTTATTTATTAACAGCTGCTTAAGAAGGATTCTCTAGATCCACTGGCCGGACACCCTCAGCAATGCCAACCTATGGAAGAAAACCAACCAGCTTCCTGCGGAAGAACAAATCAGGAAGAGAAGAATGTGTTGGATTGGGCACACCTTCCGCAGATCACCAGACAGGCTCTCATTTCAGGTGCTCTCAAGGCAAACGGAAAAGAGGCCATCTAAGAAACACCTGGAAGCGTACCTCAAGACTGATACTGGTCACCTGGACCTAACTGGAGAGAATGGCCAAGGACAGAGGACTCTGGATGTCTGTGATTGATGGCCCATACCCAGAAAAGGGTCAAAGGGCATAGCTACCAATCTAAGAACTCCTATTGTTATATGTACACCGTTTGAAAAGTCTCCTTCCCACATCAGATTTATTTGTCCGTCTACATGTGGTGTTTGTGTGCGTCAATAAGTGTCAGGATATGTGGTCTGATGAGATGTGGAATTTGAAGTGAAGCATTTGTGATCCCCATTTTGCAAAATTCGTGTATAATTTCTTATACTTTTAGATCTGGTTAACATTCCATGTATTTTGTTCATTTCATGTTGTTCAGTCAGTAGTAGGCCTAAAAAGTGATGACATGAATCTCAATCAACACGTAATTACTTATCAAAACTCTTACTGGTTAATTTGGAATCCATAGTACTGGTTTCGTCGACTGCCTTGTCAGGTCAGAAATCTATTTCAAGAATAAGAGACGTTGAATACCGAACCCATTGCCCAATAATATTTTGGGTTATTCCATATTGGCGCCTGCACGCTGCGCCGTCTGTTCTTAGCTTTCGAGTTAACTCCCTTGGAAAGCATGGCTCCGAAGTGGATGTTTTATCCGGCCTATGGATTATCCGTTATGGCATAATAATTTATGTTCCGTAAACATTGGTAAGTTGAAAATCTTAAGTCCTCCAAAATTCACCATTTTCAGTCAAGAACAAGTGCAGTAAACTTGTTTTAAAAGATTGTTTACGACGTGGTAGTCCTTGTCTTAGGCTTGTACTTAGTCCAAGTTGGCAAGTAACCTGAGACTGAGTACTAGTAGTAGTACTATCAAAGCAGTCTGTATGCCGTATGCACATGTCACTGCAGTATGCAGCATATTGCAGTGCTGTGCATAGTACGGCATACAGACATTTGAATTACTAGGGTCAGTGGTCACTCCTAATCCTTGACCCAGGCTTAGTGTCTGAAAATTTTTAATAAACTTTGAGTTTGAACGTTAGTTAGGCATGGTTTATACTTTATAGGGTCCAGCGGACTTCAAAGAGCCGAATCAGGTTGAACAAGAGCTCACCCCTGATCCGTATATGAGGGCAGTCCGATAAGTACTTAGCCTCACCGCCAGATGGCGCCAGTATCGCAAGAGCAATTTATTATCGTGTAGTACATTCTCGTAGACGGCTACTGTAAAAATTTCAGCCGGATCGGACTCATTTCATTTTGACAGCAGGTGGAAGCGGGCGTGTCCGCAGATTTTAGAAAAATGGTAAAAGAGCAATATCTTGGTGATTCGATTCTTGGGCTACGAACTGCTGCCCCATCCACCGTATTCTCCAGATTTGGCCCCGTGCGACTTCTGTTTGTTTCCAACCTAGAAAAAGTCACTCGCCGGGCAGAAATTTGAGTCGAATGAGGTCATTGCCGCCACGGAGGCCTACTTTGCAGACCTAGAGAAAATGTATTTTTTAGACGGGTTAAAGATGTTAGAGCATCGCTGGGTCAAGTGTATAGAACTAAAACTAAAAGGAAACTATATTGAAAAATAAATCGCCACTTTTTCAAAATTTTTGTTTTTCTTTTGGACCAGTACTAATTGGACCGCCCTCGTAAAACTTATCTGCCGAAACAGCCATAATGGTAACACTGAAGGCACTCCATCGTCCGGTCACTTTACAATAAAGGCATCCCATGGCCATGCATGGGACGCTGAGGCTTTACTCTAATTTATCAAACCCCCGTTTACAAAAACAAAATAGAATATAAAAATTATGGTAAAATATTAACAAATCACATGACATACAGTATATAAAATGCCTACATGGCTAAATAATAATACCATAAAAAGCCCAGTCCAATTCCTCTTTTTTTAAAACTCCAGACCATTACATTTATTTACAAGTCCTGATGATGTTATATACTACTTAGTAACTTACATTTGAGATGCTAGAGACGAATTTTGACATTTTGTTTTGCTAACACAACAGTAACACTAGTAACAGGACGTTTATTGATAGCATTTTAGCCATTTATTTACCTTTGATTAATTTCCATTTCGATGCAGGATAAATGAAAAGCCCTGCAGAATATATTCTTTTGTTGACTAACAATGCATATAAGCAATATGGACTCACCCCCCCCCCCCCCCCCCAAAAAAAAAAAAAAATAAATAAATAAATAAAATTTTTTCTAGGATATTGGTTTACTACTAGTACTAGTTTAATGTTATCACTTATAGATCTATCTTGATGCATTAAGTCTCAAACCTTTTGCGAAATTGGCTTCAACTTTACATAATATTTGTTTCTGGTGATGATCTTTGTTTTGATGATCATTTATTACGCCAGTTACAGTGTTCCAGTACTTGCAAGCATGTAGCAAAAGAATAAATTTTATAAGATGGTCTGCTTGTTGAGAGTGTGAACTGTGATTCAGTTTAAAAGCAGTTGTCATTGCTGATGCGTTATTGCTGAATAAGTTGTTCGATAAATATTACAACGATGGCTCAACTCTGCCTTGTTTGTGAGTGAATGGGCTTCATTGATGATATGAACACATGATTTACATAGATCCTATACAGGCATCGGGGCTGAATCTGCATATTTGTAACAAACTATAACTCATAATATGATCACTTATTTCTATTTTAATGTTTTATTTTAAATGAAAATTATGTTTTCACTTTCAGGTGAATAATATTGTGCATGTGTTGTCTACGACATGATGATGCAGCCAGGATGGATGATGGAGTGCGAATCAAAATTAAACCAATTTCTGTTGATACGATTGTTACCATCAGCCAAACATTGGCAGGTCTTGTTGAAGGCTTGCTGGGGCCATGTGGAGAGCAGACTTTGTTGTCAACGTCGTCTGGTAAGTTTTATATGAAATCAGCAAGGACATTTAATAACAATAATAATAATAGTTAGTTAGTTAGCCAATGTTTATGGGGTCCAGCGGACTGCAAAGAGTCAATTCAGGACCACAACTTGGTTGAAAGAGGAATTGCCCCAGATCCGTATAAAAGATCTGCTGAAACAACCCTAATGGTAACACTGAAGGCACTCCACCATCCTGTCACTTTACAATAAAAGCATCCCATGCAGGGGACGCTGAGGTTTTACTTTAATTTACCTTTTACAAAAACAAAATAGAATATAAACATTACTATAAAATATTAACAAATCACATGACATGCATGGTCACTTTATAAAAAAAGGCTTCCCATACAGGGGACGCTGAGACTGTACTGTAATTTATCGAATCCCCGTTTACAAAAACAAAATAGAATACAAACATTAAATCATCACAAATGGGGAAACTAACGGGAGTGATAATAATAATAATGATGATAATAATCAGGGCGCGAAATTAACTTTTTTCTTTGAGGGTAAACAGGACCCTTAACTTTTAAAAAGTGAGGGTCCTGTCTGAAATGTGAGGGTCCTAATACATAAAAAACAATCGCACATAAAAAAAATTCAAACACATTTTAATAAAACTGAAATTTAATTCCCTCTTTTTATTCATTAACAACGGATATATGTTTAAATAAGTACTGGTACTCTATCATATCTGAGTCCCAAATTTTTAATTCGAAAAATCTCTCTCTCTCTCTCTCTCTCTCTCTCTCTCTCTCTCTCTCTCTCTCTCTCTCTCTCTCTCTCTCTCTCTCCGATTCTTTTTACTCTTTTTGTATAAAAATGTTTTGATTAATTACTTTCTCAATTAAAGTGTATTAATAATGTTAATAGGTTAAGCTGATTCATCTGAAACAAAATAAGCTTTATCCCAACTTTTTTTAATTAGAAAAATCATATGAACACAGAAAATGACTATAACAGAAAATACTTTAAATATTCTGAAACCTTTTACCTGAGGCCTTTTTAATGAAATCTTTGAATGGCCTTCCATTTTTGCACAATGCATGGGTAGTTCTTATCATTTTTCGGACTTTATCTGCCACATCTTTCTCTAGATACTTCACAGCTCTTGCAGCTTCACTATCTTGTACTGGCTGCACCTCCGCCTCTTCTTTTTTAACGTTTGTTTTATGAGAGTCTGTGCATTCATGCCTTGAGAGAGAATAGCTTCGAAAAATCGTTGATCCAGTAATATAGTTGTCTTTACCTTGCGCAAATGCTTGGTTTCCTCGTTTTTTGGCCTGATTTTTGCACGGCTCACAGATCAACACTTCGACACCATCTTCTCGCCGAATTTTTCTGTGCCACGGAAATTTCTTAGACCATTCTTGAATTTCTTCTTGGTAGCTTCTGCTACGTTTTGCTTGCTCGTACTGCTTTTGTTTTTTCTTCCTTTCATCGTCGTTTTCTGTCGAGGCAGGTCTTTTTCCAAAAATGGAAAAGTATTTGCTCTTCTCACTAGCCATTTTCGGGATTTATAGTGAAAGCAGACGCTCGACAGTGAAAATACGAACAGCCCATTGATTGGCCAAAAAGCGTGACTCCGAGCCAATAAAAAAAAGACGTACTTAATATTATTCAAGGGTAATAACTCGAGTGACAAATACCTCGCATCCATAGCAACATATAGCGCGATGGGTACTCGACATCGATTTTCGAAGATTTATTATTGCCTTCTATTTTTCACTGAAAAATAATTTTTGCATCGAAGATTTTTTTTCAGTAAAAATGAATTGATTACTCAACTTTGTAACGTAGTTGACATTTTTTTTGCGGGTAAATCGGGCACGCTAGAAATGAAAAGAGCGGGTCTGAATCAACATTTGAGGGTAATTCGCCCCGGACCCGCCTTAATTTCACGCCCTGATAATAAATAATAACAACGTATTGCACATGTTCATTTGTGTAGTGTGCATTCTGCCAATGGTGCATAATGATAAACTGTCAAAGTAGTGCACCATGCTGTGCATTTAAAACACTTCGTCTATAAAAGTGAACCTTTATTACCATAACTATCATTCTCTAAACCTAACAAAGGGCAGCTCTTGTGAATCATGCATGTTGGACATATATATATGTGCTATCCCGTTTCACTTTATATTGTCAATGCACTTTGAAATGATCATAAGATTGAAATGCGTTGGTTATCTTTTTGGCCCATACTAATTTTCAAATGGCCTATTGCTTTTCAATAGATCCATTGACTGTCTACCCAGAAATTAAGTGCAAGTGCAACAGTACAGGGTGCTATGTGATCTAAGGAAATCAATAAAAAAATAATATAGCCATATGTGATATAAAATAAATCTTGTTTAAAATTTAAATTCACTGCATCCAATGCTTTTGTATGATTTTTGCTACAAATTGTCATCTTGAATTAGATTCTTTTTTAAGCTATTGCCTGGATACACTCTTTGAGCTTGTAACTTGTAACTTAAGCGTGCATTATAATTTATAAGAACAATTCATTGCATTTCTTTAGTTCAGGGTTCGCACGGTCTTTAAAGGTCTTTGAAAGTTTGGGGAAAATTGCACTGCCTTGGCTTTTCAAGTCTTTAAAACTATGTCTTTAAAAACTGATTTGGGTCTTTGAAAGTTTGGGAAAACTGTCAAAGCAAAATAAAATATTTATTTGCATCAATTCCATATTTGTGTTTGTTTAATCCATTCGTTAGACTAGTTAGAGGAGAAAAAAAAGTTTACGATAAGCAACAAAATAACTTGCTCTGTATCATAGCTGATAGCAGACGACGTAATGGGAGCTTCAGCTAGAGTGCTTTCCCTTTGGTAACTTTCGTTTCCTTTAATCCAGGACTTTGGTTCTATGAAATAATTATTTCACATGTTGAAAGTTGTGCTGGTTTGCCCGCACCTATTACTTCTAAACTAAAAGTGAAAGAAAATTTATTATTATGCCGGGATCTAAATTTTAAGCTTGCAGTTGTTTTTTTGTTTTCTTATTTTCTGTTGCTAACCCATTCTCCAAATCAACATGAATGCTATCCAAAGGGTTAAACACTTACAACAAGACAAAGAGAAGGGGAAAAAACACAACATTTGTTTATTGGCATAAATATCCCAAGTCTAAAACGTGCTCACAACCGTGCAGGTACTGTTTTGAATTTGATTAAATTGACTAACTCCAGCAGAAAGTTTGCTGTGTCTATGCTGTTACTCTATTATGTAGTTTCGTATTTTGCTCTTGATTTCTGTTAGAAGGTCTTTGAAAAGTCTTTGAATTTTAAGGTTAAATCATGTCTGTACGAACCCTGTAGTTTCAACTTATTTTAGGTAATATACCATTATTATTATTATTATTATTATTATTATTATTATTATTATTATTATTATTATTATTATTATTATTATTATTACCTTCAGGAGTGTGAAAATTACTGCACCATTAGCCTCCTCAGCCATCCCAGCAAGGTCCTCCTGAAAATAATACTCAGCAGGTTGAAACCCCAAGCTGAACAAATCATAGCTGAATAACAAGCAGGATTCAGGGCAGGGCGAAGTACCACTGAGCAGATTTTCAACCTCAGAATAATCTGTGAGAAATACCTACAGCACCCACATTATCTATATCATGTGTTCATAGACTTCAAGAAGGCGTTTGACCGAGTCTGGCATGCAGCTCTATGGGCAACAACGAAAGTGTACAACATCACGTCATCAGCCCTAAAATTATTGAAGTCATCAAAAGCCTGTATGACAAGGCTACCAGTGCAGTCCTCCACAACAGCGCCATCGGGAACTGGTTCAGAACAACAATCGGTGTGCGTCAAGGATGCCTACTCTCTCCAACACTCTTCAACATCTTCCTAGAGCGCTTCATGTCAGATGCTGTTGCAGATCATGTTGACACAGTCAGCATAGGGGGTAGAGCAATCTCCAATCTTCGTTTTGCAGATGACATTGATGGATTGGCTGGAGAGGAACAAGAACTTGAACAGCTGGTACAGAGGCTTGACACCACCTCCAGAGCCTATGGAATGGAAATAAGTGCAGAGAAGACCAAAATGATGACCAACAACACCAATGGCATCAACACGGACATCAAAGTCCAAGGCCAATCCCTCAACACAGTGCATAGCTTCAAATATTTAGGAGCCATTGTATCAGACATTGGGTCCCGACAGGAAGTCCTCTCCAGGATCGCACAAACAACTGTTGCCCTGACAAGGTTGAAGCCCATTTGGAAAGACAGGACCATTAGTCTACATTTCAAAGTAAGACTGCTGCGCTCTTTTGTCATCTCCATCTTTGTATAATTATGCTTGCGAAGCATGGACCCTCACAGCAGATCTCCAACGAAGAATACTGTTACACTCAGTTCGATGATGGTGTTTTTCTTTATCAGTATCCGATTCAGCCCCAATGCTGAATTCCTGATAAGGTGTAACTCAGATTCGTTTATTCACGCAACCCGCTCAAGCAGCATACAAGTCACTAAGTCGACGTATGAAGTTTTCCACTTTTTATTCAGCACACACCAACAACTGCATACAATTCTCAACTCAACTCAACAACTTTCACAGCAACTCTCTAAATCACTATCAACAATAACACTCTCTCAACAGCAACTCGGCACACGATTAAATAACCTCTCTCTCTTCTCGAACAATTTGGTACACGGTAGAAATGACGCACTGCCACCAATCGAACTAAAGATCGTCATCACTGGCTTACGTCATACACATTTCCTCTACTTCCGGGAACATTCACGACCTTCTATATCCATCGGGAAATTTCTATCGACAGTAATAAACATGCAGATTCCGAAAATTCTACAACAATATCGACCAACGAAAATTATCGACCTCTCCTAACAACAATGCAAACTCAAATCAAAGGTAAATAAACTCCATTATTGAATACTTTGCAAATCGAAACGATTAGATCTATCGTACACGCTTCCGACATACTTTCGTTCGCGTTTCAACGTAACAAATACAAAGCATGGAGATGAGGTGCTACAAAAGACTTCTGGGCATTTCCTATACCCAACATATCACCAATGACGAAGTCCAACAGACCATCACGCAAGCCATTGGACAACACGATGACCTGCTCACAGTGGTGAAAAAACGGAAACTCCGATGGTATGGCCACGTCACCAGATCATCAGGCCTTGCAAAGACTATTCTGCAAGGCACAGTGCAAGGAGGTAGAAGAAGAGGGAGACCGAAAAAGAGGTGGGAGGACAACATTCGAGAATGGACTGGTTTGACTCTGAGCGAAGCCATCAGGGCTGCTGAGGACAGAGAAAGATGGAGTATGCTGGTTAAACGATCATCTGTGGTGCCCCTACGACCTTCGGGTTACGGGACAGGATAGGATAGGATCATTATTATCATTATCAATAGTAGTGCTTACCATTTTATTTTTTATTTATTGATGATACAAATTTAGTTTGGAGTATTACTATTATGGGAAGAATTATACAGTTAACATAATTTAGTTTTTTGTCTATGATTGTTACAGGCAAAGTTGTGGTCAGTAGAGATGGCATGGTGATACTGTCGTCTTTGCATCTTGCTCATCCTGTGGCGCACTTGATCATGGAGAGCCTTCGGTCATATTATTACCACCACCGCAATGGCAGTAAAACATTCATCTTGTATCTGTCATCCGTTATGAAGGCAATTGCAAACAGCTTTAAAGATGAAGAAAACGAGGAACATCAGAAGCTAGCAAGAATCAAAGTGGCAAAAGGTTTAATTAATTTTTTACATAATGACTTCAACAGCTTGGTGACATTACTAGTGGAGAAAATACACCAATGTCAAGCACCCTGTACTGATGGGGCATTTATAATGAAGGTGAAAACAATCTTGAGGACCTCGCTCTATACATGCGTACAGAAGCAGCTTGTGGATTTCTTCACCAATTTATTATGTGAATTCTTAAGTCTTCAGAATTCTTCCATAGATGATGTTGAAAACGGCCTAAATAACATTGTGCAAGGCTTCGATATGTGTCACACCAAAGTTGCCACTCAGCCACAACAAAAATCATTTGTCTGTCAGGGATTATTGGTGGAAGCGGATTTGGAGCCTGCATTTCACAGCCAGTTTAATACGGACGCAGTGACAGCCCAGTGCACTAAATACTTCATTCTTACAGACATTGACTTCGAAAACTGTGAGAGCGAAGATGGTAGTGTTTTGTTGAAACCTTCTGCTGAAAATGTTTCCCACTTCTTCTCATACAAACGTCAGAGCTTGAAGCAGTTCTTGGTCAGGTTAAAAGCAGGTGGGGTGAATGTGATTTTACATGTTGATGGTGTACCACAATTTGTATCAGGGGCATGTCAAGAAGAAGGAATATTTCTCTTCTGTTTGCCGCAGGAGAGAATTGACTTCCTTAGTTGTGTCATGTGTGTTCCAGTATTAAAAGAAATAAACGTGGAACATATTTTTGAAGATGTAAAGTTTTCTGCAAGAGCTGCTAGTTATATTAATGTTGGAAACAAACGTTGCACAGTGATTAATACGGAAAAAACTAGTACCGTTTCAGTGATGAACATGAAGCATATGGTAGTTTGTGCTCCGACAGATGGCATGTGTGACCAGTTGTTCAAGGCCCTGTTCAAAGCCTTGAAAGAGTTGCACTTGTGTCTCAAACCTTCCATGCAGAATGTAAATGCTTCTGCTGTTCCACACAAACATCACGTGAGTACTTTATCTACTACTGGGCAGAGCACTGGCACTCTGTTTGTTAAAAATGTTAAAGTTCAGCTGAATTGTGGTGTAACATACGTTCCCTATTCATCTGAATGTTGGAAACTGCTGACAGTGCCTAGCGGAGGTGGATTTGAAGCATGTTTGTTTGCATCGATCAGTGATTATTTCTCTGAGCAATATTCTGATGGTAGAACCACTGGCAAGCTTATTCAAGAAATGCTCACTGCAGTGCCACAAACTTTACATGCAAACTTGTGTTCAGACCGTATCAAAGCAAGACGTCTGTTTACATCAAAATGGATGGAAATGCTTGCTGCAACTAGAGAGGGGAAAATATGTGGTCTGGGTCTGCATGGTGATATTTCCAGTTCGACAGAAACTATGGGTCAAAACACTGGCCTTGAATCAGTGACTAGCAAGTTGTCTCTTGTGTCTCATGTCTTGCAGTTAGTGGTGCAGCTGCTGCGTATAGAAGTGATAATTCCAGTCAGCAAGTTGCCTGACAAAAATGATAATGGTGGTAGTGATAGTGACTGACTGAATAACCATAAGCTGTGTGATGAAATTATTCTGTGGTTTGGACTGTCCCAATGGCTGAGTTAGGGACTAATGGATTTTAATGATTTATAAGAATTTATATAAGTTCTGTAATTAAGTATTATAGGCTTTACTGTTGAAAATAACATCAAGACAAAGATTAATCAAATGGATGCTATGCTGCTCAGTGTTCTGGATTGGATAATCTGTTGCTGCAACTTGAACTGAAGGTAATTCGTAACATGTATAATGACATATTGTCAAAAGGTGTCATTGAAAAGGCAACAAGGCCAAGGGTGCTTATAAAGTGTGAAATTAAAAGATAGTCTGATTCTAAATTTTGGAGTCAGTAATTTTATTTTGGAGTTTAAATGGTGCAGATCTTGTTGAAGGTCAGATATTTCAGCATAGCAAATAAGTTTGGAGGTTTTCATTGATGTGAATGAGAAAGTGTATGCTTGAAGCAATAGGCGAATAGTAGATGAACACTTTAGTTTATGTTGCAAAGCTGAATCATTCAGGTTTCTAAAGTGTCATTTCATTGTCGCCCCTATCCTATCCTATCCTATCCTAGATCCTATCCTATCCCGTAACTCGGAGGCCGTAGGGGCACTACAGATGATCGTTTAACCAGTGTACTCCATCTTTCCATGTCCATTGTCGGCCCAAAAAAAATAAAATTATGTCAGTCATTGTCGCTTTTTGTCAGGTAAAAATGTTCAGCTTTGGCCAATATTTTGAGCATGTAACATTTGACTAGTAAATCGCACAAGACTTTTATACCATGTTATTTCTTCTGTCTGTTCATTCTAGTATTACCTCAGCAACGAAAAACAGACAAAATAGCAATGGTGATGCTATTAATATTATAAATATTACTTTGCATTTATTTTAGCCAGCCCTCAAAGTAACATCTTTTGGCAATAGATCATATTAAAAATGAGTTTAGTTTGTGTGTTGATTATTAATTACATAGCAGAGGGTGTTCAATGTCAGTTGTCATGTGGTTATTTTCAAATCCATATTTGTATTTGTGTACATGCTTATTTTACTTTTAATTACAGCCATTTCTATTTTGGATTGATTTCTTAAAATACTTAAAACAATAGAAAACACTTGCCCTGTCGTGAACCAGATTGCGAATAATTGTGTGCTCTACCTATAACTTGCAGCTCAATCACCTGCATAGCAGTGCAAGTCTGTGTAATCACACACACACACCCCTACCTCTCCACCTGCCCATTACCACTTTTCCCCTATCCCCCCCTCTCTTCCCCTATCCCCCCCTCTCTCCCTCCATTTTTTTTCTCCAGACATTTGCACATCTGCTCAGGATGAGTCCTAAAGTAAATAGTCCAGAAATGACATTTAAAAATAAATAATTTTGTCTGGCGATATATCTGTCCGCTGTCTGTGCAATATTTGCAAGTGGATTAATAATTTAATAGAGATCTCAAAACCTATTTCAACTATCACAACCAAACTTGGTAAGATGGTGTATACATGAGACCTCATATATGATAAGTGAATGAATGACTTCACTTCAAGGTCAATGTCACAGGGTCAACAAATGTTAGTAAAAAAATGACAGTTTTTCACATCAACCATGCCACCTTCATCATCACTTTTATCGTCTGCAAAGTCAACCGTGCCCTCTTCATCATCAGCAATATCAACCAGGCCACTCTCATGATCAGCAACATCAATCACGCCAATATAATCATCAGCAACATCAACCATGCCTGTACTATCATTAGCATCAACTACGCCACCATCATCACCAACCTTGCTGAACTTTTTGTCGCTGTTTGTTCACTTTCATGCCAAACCCAAACTTGAGACGAGCCCAACATCCATTCACTCACCCTTCCTAGTTTTTCATTCTGTTCTTTCCCCTGACCCTCCAGGTGTGGGGGAATCTGCATTGTTTACAGAAACTCCCTCCATTTAACTTTTTCACAGCTGCAGCCCTTTGTCCATAACTCCTTTGAGTTCAAGGCAACTCTCAATATCCATGGTGAAACTATCACATACTCCTTCAAACCTGGCAAACTAATCATTCTCGACGACCTCAACATGATCAACTTGAACATTGGGAAATTAAATGCATCTGTCACAACTTCCATATCCATGACCTTATAGTTATACAATTTGTTTCTGAACCTACACACCTTCGCTCTGAGCACATCATTGACTGCGCAATCGCTAGAAAGTCCGACAACATTCTCTATCATGTCATTATATCACAAGATCTTGAGTCTGACCACTACACTGTTCTCTGATCTCACCGTATCTCTCCTCCTCAAACGAAAAAACACACAATCACCCGCCACGACTTGAAAAACATTGACAATAAAACCTTCTCTATTGAAACTGTCCGCTTAGTTTCTTCTGCTCCTGCTGACACTGAACCTGCTTCTTTCTTCAAGTCTACTCTCAGCCATCTCCTTGACAAACATGCTCCTTCTTCCTCCTGCCTCATCTCTGACTGTCCATCTGTGCCGTGGTTCTCTCCCGGGATCCGTAAGGCCAAACAGGAGTGGCATAGAGCCGAGCACAGGTGGTGGTCTTCCAAACTTACAGCTCATAAACAGACCTATCAGAAGAGCAAATGTGATGTCTGAAAAGCCATCTCTGCAGCTAAAATACATTTGTAGCCGAGCGTAGTATAAGTATTTGACTCCCGACTCGGCCACGACCTTATGAGACACCCAACAGTTATTTTCATTTATCTTTCACAATAGGGACATAAAAATATTTGCCCTACAACTTAGTACAAGGCGGTGAAGAGTGTTGATAGTAAACAGGTTTGCCGGCTACTAGTGCCACGACACCTACCTTTTTTTCTTAAAATCTCTCCCAAAACTCCTCATTTGTTTATTGGGTCTGTTGGTCCAGCATGTGGATATTGGACGCTTTTCTGCCAAATGGTCAATAGGGCTTTTTATGGTGTTATAAATTTAGCAATTTAGGCTTTCTATAAGTATGTTTTGTTATTATTTTGTAATGATGTTTATATTCTTTTTTGTTTTTGTAAATGGGGGTTTGATAAATTAAAGTACAGCTTAGCAATTTAGGAATTTTATATTTAATGTATGTTTTGTTAATATTTTGTAATGTTTATATTCTATTTTGTTTTTGTAAATGGGAGTTCGACAAATTAGAGTACCACCAAAGAGCTTATTACGGAAAGAGGGGGAACTTCCATTATGTCCTATACACAAATGCGAGACGCTCTCACGGATTATTTCCCTTTGCTCGGGCTGGCTATATTTCATCATCTGCTATATGAATGATCTGTGCGTGGTATCTTATTGAGCCTATGCCATTGCAAAAGAACATTTTTATGGCAACGTTTGCAAAAACCAAACTTTTAACCATCATTATTATTAACATTCCGCTACTGTTGTCTTTTTGTTTGTTTGTTTGTTTGTTTGTTTGTTTTTTTGTTTGTGTTTACTTATTGACATTTATTATGTGCTTTTATGCTGCTTATGTGTGTATGTCATAGGTTCGTTTTCTGCCCTGGAATTTATTATTTTTTAATCAACGACAGATATTTTACAATTAAAATATGCATGACAGACTGTTTTATTTATCCGAAACTGTGTAAATCCGTAATCGTGAGAGAGAGAGAGAGAGAGAGAGAGAGAGAGAGAGAGAGAGAGAGAGAGAGAGAGAGAGAGAGAGAGAGAGAGAGAGAGAGAGAGAGAGAGAGAGAGAGAGAGAGAGAGAGAGAGAGAGAGAGAGAGAGAGAGAGAGAGAGAGAGAGAGAGAGAGAGAGAGAGAGAGAGAGAGAGAGAGAGAGAGAGAGAGAGAGAGAGGGAGGGGGTGGTTGGGGGAAGAGAGAGCTCTGTCATTCAATCAATTAATCACAATAAAGCACAATAACAAAATGTTTCACTAATATTGTGAATTTAATTTATATCAGGTGTCCCCCTAACACCCAACCCTCTCACCTCCCACATCACTGGCTTAATAATATCAGTCACTTCATGGAAAATAATTAATTAATCAGACAGAACAATCAGAACCTAGACTACAACATTCCACACAATATAGATCTAATGCGCAGAAATTCACAGATCAGAACAAGGACTGAGTTTCTACATTACATTTTTTTCCCGTTTACACTTAAACGAAAAGGGATTACAACAGATCAAGGACCATTTTTGTGCCTAGGTAAGGGGTTATCTTGCACAGTATTTGATCACGAGGAGAAAACAGACAGTCTAATTTAACTTGTTAACATAAGCAGTTTGACCAAACCAAACTGCCAATCTGACAACATCTACTTTTGAAATGTAAGCACAAATATAATAGTCAAACAACCTAGAAACAACGTAAACAGTGAGCGACCTTTTGAACGTAAACTGTCAGCAAGCAAACAGTTTTTGTTTTAGCACATAGACTAGATATAACATGAATCACTGAAGCCTCTCCCCGATTGTTTTAACAACACTGCAGCTATTGGTTTAGGCCTATATAAACACACAAAAAAAGAAGTTTTTTGATTGCAATTTACCTTTCTTTGTCTCTTGGAAACTTGAAAAAGAACTTGCCATCACAACTTTTCTTGTATCTGGCATTACGGCAATTGATGGCTGTGCAAAAGTCACCGCCCTGTTTTACTCGGTCGCCTTTTGTCTTTCTGCCACGAGCCATTTTTAGCATGTCGACAAGGGAGCATAACTCGTATCTTCCGTCTCGCGGTTCTGGACCAAGTTCCCGCTCTTTCTATAATACGCTCTTTGGTACCACCTCAATGTGCCCTGCATGGGATGCCTTTGTTGTAAAGTGACTGGCTGGTGGAATGCCTTCGATGTCATCATTAGGGTTGTTTCAGGAGATCTTTAATGCGGATCAAGGGTGAGCCCTCTTTCAACCAAGTTGTGGCCCTGATTCGGTTCTTTGCTGTCTACTGGAGCCTGTAAGCAATGAATAACTAACTAGCTGACTAATTAACGACCTCCTCTCTGCCATTGAGTCTGCTCAAATCTCTTTGTTGACCCTTCTCGATCTCTCAGCCGCTTTTTTATTGATCACTCCATTCTTCTTCAGCGCCTTGAGAACTCTTTTAGAATTAAAGACTGTACCCTAAGCTGGCTCCATTCTTACCTTTCTGATCGTTTGCAATTTGTCTGTATCAACAAACACCTTTCTGAACCATCCAGACTTGTCTTTGGTGGGTTGCTGAGGACAGAGAATGATGAAGTACGCTGGTTAAACGATCATACGACCTTCGAGTTACGGAATAAGATAGGATAGGATATATATATATATATATATATATATATATATATATATATATATATATATATATATATATATATATATATATATATATATATATATACACCAGCAGAATAACAAATGAGGTTACTGCAATTAGAATAATTAATGGCTTATTCATGTTAAAATAATTAATGGAAATATACAGTACATAGACAAAGTTAACAAAACAACAAAACTTTGCAGCATTAAAGTAGGTTTGCTAATCCACAGATTAAGAATAAGAAGTAACATTGCAGCATAGATCTATGTTTGCTAATCCACTGTTTTGATTGTCTTGTCTTGCCGTATATGCCCGCAATCATCGTGTTGATTATTATGGCACTTTTTACCAAGGTGCATGCTGGGTGTGTTCTTGTTACCGGCGTCAGGATCTTTAAAGTCCGTTAAGATGGAATGTATGCAACACAGACTAGACCTCGGTTTATACTCTTATCTGAAGGAGTAGGAAAACAGTAGTAAAGTGTCTTTCCCAATGACACAACACAATGCCCCGGCCTGGGCTCGAACCCGGGACGTTCCGATCGTTGACTTGATGTTATTTATTTAAATTACTGGTCGATCATTTAAAGTGGAACGTCTTTAAAATGTGAGGGTTGAACCCGGTTTGACCCCATTGATACATATTATTTAGACCTATAATATAGACCTTCACCTTTCTCCATTTCCGTGCATAGTTCATGCGAGTACAGGCCTACGTAGTGGGCCATCTGCTACGGTTATCCACCTAATCATAACAACTCTTTGAACCAGATTATTTGGGTTAAGTCGTCCACAACACCACAACCTCTGAGAGCATAAGTGAGAAAGTCTCAAGAGTCAGTGGCCTGTGTATCTCTTTTCCTCACGGTCATCTTTGTGCTGACACCCAGTCTATTTTCCATGCTATGATCACGTGATATAAACATTGCCATGCGATGTGCCTTTCCTTATAGGGTAAATTACGACATGAATATTAACAACACGATATTTTTAGATACCACGTGCCCGACAACAACCAATGGGCGAAGTGTAAAGTTGAATACGTAAACAAAAGATGACGCTTCTGCTGACGACTGGCTTGCTTGGGTTTCGATCAGCTGTTCTCCTGCTAGTCTGCAAACAACAGCCACAAAACGCAAAGAATCTCTTATTCGCTCAAAACCTGTGAGTCAGTTGAATTCGGAACTTAAAGATAAACATATATATATAAGGTGAGTGCCAGAGATTGGTTCTTTTAGATCGTTAGTTCTTGCTGAAAGTGAAGCCTGAATTTTTGGCAAAGCTGAGGGCGAACGGAATGAAAAATTCGTTGCGATGCATCACATTTTCCCGTCTGTAGTCGTATTTATGCAGTTTCTTATGGATAGAGTTTGATTTATGGTTTGTCTATCTACTTATGTGATTTTGCCCAGCTATGAAGTCTTTTTCGCATAAATTTTATTTTGCTTTTCGTTTGCCTAAGAAATCAAAGTTGCTTCAATGGCTGCCATTATATAGCCTAATGAGTTGCGGTCGGAAATTTTCCTGCATTCGTGTCAATCGTTTTCGTTATCTTTTGAAAACTGCGCGTCATAAATTCAGTGAGCTTTGTAAGACAACACTCTTTGAATGAACTGCCTAGTTTGATTTATCTTTGACTTGACTTTCCTGTTTTCCTCAAGGTTGTTTGAGCGAACGGGAAAAAAAGTGCCATCGAAAATAAATCTTCACTGCAAACGAACCAGAGCTGACGTAAATCCTACAGCAAGCCTCCTTGTAAAACTTTCTTCGCTTTCCCTTTGCTGCTGTAGGTAATTTTTGTATTTATCATTGTTGGTATTTATTTATTTTTATTTTTTATATTTTTTTAATAAAGCGAGCAGAACGGGAGTGGAGGGAGGTTTTCTTCTAAAATTGACGGATTTTTGGGTGCTAATGTTGACCTCGTTTTCGTCCTGTGTGATTTCCTCTATGTGGGTGTGTCCGCTAGGCCTAGCTTCGATCGCTGCTGACGGTATGCCCTTGGTCAGTCAGTGTGAAGGCTACGCTACAATTTTCCATCGTTCCGCATTGTACATTGTTTGCTGTGTTGGGCTTGTTTGGTTGTGGAAGCAGCAGCACTGATAACTCGGTGACAGTTATAGGCCTACTACAGTAATGGGTCGCTAGTAAAGCCACTCTGCTGGTGGAGTGTGTTTATTATTTTTTTACTGTGCTTTATAGGGCTGACGCAATGAACTGTAAGCACTGACGTCAGATAATATGTTAATATGATACATATGGTATATAATATGGTAATATGATAATAAGGCTTGCTTGATTAGGTAAGAATAAGAAATACCCTGATAAGGCTGTTACTGGAAAAACACCAGTGAACAAGGTGAGCAATAAAATGCTGTTGGAGATAATAACTTTTTAAAATGGTGATATACTTTAAAAGGATAATGTTACTTATCAAATATATATTTAACTACAAATTCGGATTGAAACGGTCATCCAAGCTCTCAGTCTCATCTTCTCTTAAAATTTACTTTTAGAGGTTGCTGATATTTGCTGAAGAGGAGGTTTTGTTTTTAGGCAGGGGAAGTGGGAAATTCCAGCAAGATCGTCTTCTATCATTTGTTGTTTTAGCCAATCTAGTTTTTCCATTTCACCACCCCTTGCAAGAACTCTTTGCTGATTTCATGTGATTTACTATTGTTTTTGGAAATTTTGTTCTGTTTTGTTCCTAGCGGTTTAATTTGAATACTATCTTATTCTACCCTATCCTATCCCGTAACTCAAAAGTCGTTGGGATGCCATAGGTGATTGGCTAACCAGAGTACTCCATCTTTTTCTGTCCTCAGCAGACCTAATGGCTTCGCTCGGTGTCAAACCAGTCCATTCTCGAATGCGGTCCTCCCACCTCTTCTTCTGTCTACCTCTAATTTTAATAATTAGAATACTGTATAATCATAAAATAATATTATGTAGACCTCAAGACGTGTGAAGGACTCTCCTTCAGTTGTGTAGTCCCTACTGGCTGGAACTTGCTGCGGCAAACTTGAGAAACGCCCAACTTTTCCCTCTTTCAAACAAAACATTTGAAAAACGACTCGTTTGTTTCGTGCTTTATTTTATCTCTAAACGATAAACATGTTTTTTTTGTGTATGGTATTTTATTTGAGATAAAGTTTATTTTTTACGTACAGTAGTTGAGCCTGGTTACAGGGAACTACGCTATATAAAAAAATTATTTATTATTATTATTATTATTATTATTGAATGAACTGAGGAAAGACAGATAATATAAGCCTAAGGTTTGCTTTCAAAATACTGTTGACAACAAAAAAAAGCACGTTATAAGTTATAAAATTGCACCACTTCGTAACATTACATGCCTTGGTTTTATTTTTAGCTTGCACACCACGATAACACTGTGTGACAAATGAAAGACTACATATCAGAGATTGTTGAGGACTAAATGCTTTTTAACCCCCAACCCACAGGGGGAAATATTTTAGATTTTCAAAAATCCTAAATTGTCCAAAAATGACATTTTAAAAAATAATAATGTTGGACCATCTGTGCAAAAACTTTGGTGGCTCAGTACTGGGAACCTATTTCATCTTTCACAACCAAACTTGGTAGGATGGTGTAAATCCATAAGACCTCAAACATGATCAGTGAATGAATGACCTCGCTTCAAGGTCAAGGTCACAGGTTCAACAAAACTTAGTCAAAAACTATTTTTCACAAAATTGAACGTTTTCACAAAGTTATTGAATTTGAGGCATAATAGATCTATCAATGAGACACACATACTTTGCAAATTTGGTCAACCTTGCTCCAAGGTCAAGGTCAGTGCTGGTTTTTATTGGTACTTTGAAGTGACCTTGACCTTGAGAGGTCAAAAAGTCCAAACTTGTAGGTAGAGATCATAATTTGGTCTTTCCTTTTTTTCTTTTTTGATCTTGAAGGTCAAGGTCATTTTAGTTTTTACAAAAACATTTATAAAAATTGTCTTGTACAGTGGAAACTAGAATGGCTCTGTATTTGACCCATAGTATGCAACAACATTGGTTATTTGATCTGGATCTGGATCTGGAATAATACGTCACAGGAGCCTTGTTGGCTATCGTCGTATATGACACCCCTTGGGGTCATGAGCAATCTTGCCACTGTAGATTATAAAGGGAACAGTGAAAGCCACAGTTGAAAACCTGTCTTTCCTTTATAGGCAAGACAGATTCACTGTGGCAACAGTTGGAGTGCCGGGGGTTTTCAGTATAAATAGTATCCCCACTTTATGGAAATTTAGTGCTTTAAATTCCCACTGTCGCTGTCTTCCTCATTTACTCTTTCCTATTCCTGCTCTGTCCTTCACTCTGCTATACTATCTTCTTCTTCGCTAGATCAATGACCTACCTTTTTTCTTGAAAACTCTTCCTGGACAAGACTCCTTGTTTGTGTATGAGGTCTGTTGGATCAGCTTGGGAGTGTTGGACGCTTTCTGCCGGGTGGTCACTAGGGCTTCCTATGATTGTACTATTTAGCACTATAGGCATTTTATATATGTGTTTCATTGATGATTTATAATGATGTTTGTATTCTATTTTGTTTTTGTAACCGGGGTGTTCGCGTAGTTGAGGTCAACCGTCAGCCGTCCCCCGCGTGGGATGTCTTTATTGTAAAGTGACTGGCCGGTGGAGGGCATTCAATTTTCCCACTGGGGTTGTTTCAGCAGATCTTTTATGCGGATCGGGGGTTGTCCGGTCCTGATTTGGCTCGGAAGAGTCCGCTGGACCTAAAGCAACAATAAATCAATCAATCAATCAGTCGTATATGAGCATCAGATGTAACTTGAACTGATGGTCAAGGTCATCCCAAGGTCACTGTTTTTGGCACGATAGTGTGCAATAGAATATACCATGTGTCAATTTGGATCCAGAGGTTAAGGTGATCTCAAGGTCAGTGCAAGATCAAAGTCAGTTGTAGCATTTTTATGCCAAAAGTTTTTCTGGACACTCTTTTTGAAGTTTTTCATTTAGAATATTGCAAATTTCATACATGAGAGGTCATGTGAAGGTCAAGATCATCCCAAGGTCAAGTCACTGGATGTCAAGGTCATCTTAAGTTAAAGTCACCTTTTTTTAGCACAACTTTTGCTTTAGTTTATTTGCTAGTACATGAGTGTATTTGGAGCCGGTCAAGGTCATCATCTCAAGGTCAAGAGCATAGAAAGATCAAAGTCGATATTTGCATTTTAATGCCACGATTTCATTTGTTTTTTTCTAGGCTCTCATTTTCATGTTAAATATTGTGAGTTCTTTGAGGGGCATGTGAGTCTCGAGATTGCAAGTGTGTAAAACTAAAAGCAGTAGTGAATTACATTTACAAGGGTTCTGCAAAATAGTTTTTACATTTGAAATGAAAACTGGAGAAAGAATAAGTAGCATACCTTTTATTCATTTTATTTTTCACTCTGAATGTTTCTTAATTTTACCATAGAAAAAAAGTGCCTTGCTACTGTACTTTTTTAACCTCTATCTGAGATAGAGTTTCTAAGTAAACATGAAAGCTTGTATTTAAATCTTGTGTATGTATGTTGTTTGTGTGCATGTGAGTGTGTGAATATTGCCATTATTGGTGGATGTATATAATTTTTTTCAGTCTGAATTAAGCAAGGAGAATTTTGATTCTTCAATGTTGTCAGTGTACCCAACCAGCGTACCTGTCAGTTAAATCTTTCTTTTTATCCTAACATGTCGTTTTGTTTTATAATAATGTAAGCCTATGTGATGAAAATCAAGTAAAGTTACCACTCTAGGTTACATCGACAGCACACCATAATCAGTTCCACAGTTTGAACAAAGCTTGTAGAGTGGTTGGCAAGGTCAGCTTGTCAATATAACCATGGGATGGGGTACCTATAAAGGTCGAAAAGACAACTAAAGACAGCTAAAGACTACTAAAGACAACTAAAGACGGCTTAAGACAACTAAAGACGGCTAAAGACAACTAAAGACGGCTAAAGACGAGGGCAAAAAGACAACTAAAGACCGCTAAAGACTACTAAAGACAACTAAAGACAACTGAAAACGGCTAAAGACACCAGGGGTAGAAATTTTAGAGGGTATACAAGGCTATCCTATCCTATCCTATCCTGTCCCGAAACCCGAAGGTCGTAGGGGCACCACAGTTGATCCTTTAACCAGCATACTCCATCTTTCTCTGTCCTCAGCAGCCCTGATGGCTTCGCTCAGTGTCAAACCAGTACATTCTCGAATGTTGTCCTCCCACCTCTTTTTCGGTCTCCCTCTTCTTCTACCTCCTTGCACTGTGCCTTGCATAATAGTCTTCGCAAGGCCTGATGATCTGGTGACGTGGCCATACCATCGGAGTTTCCGTTTCTTCACCACTGTGAACAGGTCATCGTGTTGTCCAATGGCTTATGTGATGGTCTGCCGGACATCGTTGGTGATGTGTTGGGTATAGGAAATGCCTAGAAGTCTTCTGTAGCACCTCATCTCCATGCTTTGTATTCTTCGTTGGAGATCTGCTGTGAGGGTCCATGCTACATACAAGGCTACAAACAACTTAAAGAGCCCAAAAACACCTGCCATTTTTGAAAGACATTGGCTATGGCAGAAATTTGTTGCCGCGTAGAAAGTACAACAGATTAAAAAAAATAACAATAATATTTTTCAAGTATATTAGATAAGATAATTGATTTAGATACAAAGTTGTTCTGGGTGATTGTGTAGTCGGATTTAATGAAAATGCAATGCCCAATTCGATACTGAGGCTATTGTTTGTGAAGCAAAGCTAGTATACCTCGTTTGCAGACGAATTATTTAACGGGTTAACTTGGTACGCAAAACCGGTACCGCAGTGGGACAAAGAGAGCTTTAGAGTGCACGGAAACCTTACAAATGTTTCAGAATGTGTGTGTTACTATATTTTTTTAAAAGGTTTTCTCACCCCTTCGCCATCATAATGACATTGAGCACCCCATCGTTCTTATTCATTTATTTATTTTGTGTGTGTGAACTGAGTAAAAATAAGGAGGTCTAGACAAAAGAACAATCATATTCCTACTCAAAATAATTATAAAAAAAAAATACACACATATACACACAAGCAAACACACACACGCACCCACACCCACACCCACACACGTACACACACAACATAAAACGCTGTCTACATTTTCTTCTTCTTCTTTTTTAATTATAGAATTCAACGTCGACAGATCATCATCATCATCATCATCATCATCATCATCATCATCTTCTTCTTCTTCTTTTCTTCTTCTTCTTCTTCTTCTTCTTCTTCTTCTTCTTCTTCTTCTTCTTCTTCTTCAATCAACTTCAACAATTTATTCCTACTAAATTACTACTATTTTTTTGGCAACCTGAATGAAATTGTTATTTCCAAACCTATAGCTTATAATGGCACCTTAGGTTTTACCGAAAAAGAGGTGGGAGGACAACATTCGAGAATGGACTGGTTTGACACTGAGCGAATCCATCAGGGCTGCTGAGGACAGAGAAAGATGGCGTATGCTGGTTAAAGGATCAACTGTGGTGCCCCTACGACCTTCGGGTTACGGGACAGGATAGGATAGGATAGGATAGCCTTGTATACCCTCTAAAATTTCTACCCCTGGTGTCTTTAGCCGTTTTCAGTTGTCTTTAGTTGTCTTTAGTTGTCTTTAGTAGTCTTTAGCTGTCTTTAGTTGTCTTTTCGCCCTTGTCTTGAGCCGTCTTTAGTTGTCTTTAGCCGTCTTTAGTTGTCTTTAGCCGTCTTTAGTTGTCTTTAGTAGTCTTTAGCTGTCTTTAGTTGTCTTTTCGACCTTTATAGGTACCGATGGGATGGGATTGTAATTATGTCTGTGTAGTGCTCAATGGCACTGCTGCTGAACCTGGCCTTGTCTTGCTGTCTGGTATAATATAAACATGTAATTGTGGAGTAAGACTGTATTGATATTATTATGTATGTTATTGAAAACTGTAGTCATCAAGTCATTGACATTGGGTGCTGTTGCTTGAAATTTAATGTAAATTATGGTAATACTCATTGTGCTGTCACCTTGGCTGAGCTGAAGGGAAACGAACCAATAATAAGTCAAATTTGCTATAAATAATGTAAATATTAATGTATGGACTAATTGTTCAATATTTTCCTAAATTATGTAATGTACTATACTAACTACGTAACATGTACAGTACTAATGAAAGAAATTGTTACTTATCCAATTTACAAGACAAACCAGTATGTAAATGTGAAAATCCATGTAAATGGTCCATTTCATTGAATGGTGATTATAGTCATTTATTTGGTATATGACCCATATCTTGTTGTAACAACCAGGTTAAGTCTTTAAACAGGCAACTGCACTTTTAGGTTTTAGTTCATTTAAAATTGAGTGCAAGGTGATGAGGTTTCATACTTTTTGGTTTGACAGATTGAGTGACCATCAAGATGTTCTCCAGTCTGGGAAAGTACCTGTTTGGGGAGAACGAAGGTAACCAAGTAGCTCAACAAGAGCATGTTGACCTTAATACCAAGGAAACCGAGTTGGGATGGGTCTTTGTTTACCCAGCAGTTTCAGGTAAGCAGTGGGATAATCTTTTCTTTTTGCACCACCTCAGATCCTCCCACCCTACCCCCATCTCTCTCTCTCTCTCTCTCTCTCTCTCTCTCTCTCTCTCTCTCTCTCTAGGTGCTATGCAACTTGTTGCATTTTAGTGAAGAAACGATTACAGATCTGTGTGCACAAGAATAGTACAGTAACTTAACTGGATTATATTGGTGGCACACAATTTGATTGTTTTATAGCACAGCAGGATGACTTTATATAGTTTTGTCTGTCTGTATTTTACCTTTATATTGTTATGTATTTTGACATATATATATATATTATATGTCCAGTTCGAAGTTTCAAATTTACAATTTCAGAAGACCAAGGAAGTGTTGTTATGCATAAAGAAGCAGGCAGTTTGATATGGAATTCCCTTTGTAAAATATTTATTTGCAATTTATTTTCTGTGTTTTTTTTAATCACTTTCAAACTTAAGTAATCTGTATATCAAAGCATATTTAATTTTCTAAATTATAATCAATTATTTACAAACAATGTAAAATGTCTCTAAATAATATATTATTATTTACCTAAACGATACATTGTTTATGTAAATAAATCATGATATAGGTAAATAAGGCAATGTTGCTAAATAAGGAATTATTTACCTATATAATTGCATTATTTAGCAAATTGTATGAAATAATGTATTATTTAGAAATTTTTGCAAATAATGATTTGTTTACTTATATAATGCACTATTTAGCAGAATTTGCTAAATGATTTAGAAAATGTTGCTAAACAATGCATTATTTATGTAAACAATTAATTGTTTAGGGACTAAAATTTTTAATTATTTAGGGGCTTCCAGGATTCACTTAAATAATTTTTTTTATTTTTTTTAAAATAATTTGACTGTTTTCTATAATTAAATGCAAGGTCTTTCCAATTATTTAATTTCCAATATAAATCACTCCACACATTCGAAGATAAAAACACAAACGAAAGTTCAAGGTCAGTTTTGTGTGGGAGTGTTCAACGTTTTCAGTATCTCTATCAAAAGGAAAAAAGTACGCTTTCTTTTTGTATTTATTTACCCAAAAATGCAGAGATAGGTGTAGAAGAAGTGGCAATAGCACGAGTATTGAATTGTTGAAAAACTGGAATCAACGCTTCTTTTTTTTTCACAACATTCATTGTCATTCCAGTTAAATTGCTAGTTTTCCATGTTTATTTACTTTGAACTGCCATTGCAGAAATAATGATGGATCCTCCTTTTCCAGAGCCATTACTGTTGCTGTTTATATATTAATACTGTTGCGAACATATAAAAAAATAGAGTGAAATAAAGCAGTTGCCTCATTTAAAATCGCAAAACAGAGTAAAATCACAATTTTCCAATTTTCTGTATCACCACAAACAACTTAACAAATAATTATTTAGAAACATTTTAAAATACGTTATTTCATGCAATCGGCTAAATAATGCATTTTATAGGTAAATAATTCCTTATTTAGCAACAGTGTTTTATTTACCTATATTATGATTTATTTACTAATAATACGATATTTACCAAAAATTTAGAGAAATCTTACATTGTTTGTAACCAAATGATTATTTAGAAAATATGATTCTAAATAAAGAATATTTATCTGAAAATGGTGGAAATAAATATTTTACAAAGAGAATTCCATAGCTTGAAGCAGAATTTACTAATCCAATCAGTTTCTGCTTTTAGCACATTGCCAGGATTGTTATAGCTTGCATTTTCTATTTTCGCTCAATCCTGTGTGTTCAACAGATGTGTAGACATGGTGAATACTTTTGGCCAGAGAACAAAGAGAGAGACATGAAGTTCATTGCAGTTAAATTGGAAATGGTTTACCTTGGGCCTCCAAATGTTACTACACTGTACACATTATTTTCAAGTGCCTTATTTTTCAGCTTTTAGGCATATAAACTTAAGTTGAAGTTTTCAAGTGCTAGCAGTATTTATTTGTTCTGGTTGTGTTTCTGTTTTTCTCCGTTATTTAAGCTTTAAGGTGAATTTGTTGAAACTAACTTAGCATGTTCTCCTTTCTTTATAGGAAAGGACTGTGGTGATGTACCTGAAGCCAGCAGCAACTCATGTACATGCGATAAAGACTCTTTCAATCTTCCATCAGTAAATTCGCCTCCCTGTACATTTTGTACAAGGGAGGGAGCAGAAGGGAGTGATGATACCGAAGTGGGGAGTATATCCCTGTCTGACAGCGATAGCCATGATGGGCAAGGGGACTTTGCGCTATGTGAGCGTAGTGCCTTTGGGCTACGACTTCAAAGTCATCTAGGTGAAAGCTGGATCGTAACTCCACCCCCTTGTTTTACAGGCACGGACAGTGTGAAAGGGGACCTCAGGCCTAACCCTTTGGAGGATCTCCTGATCGAATATCCGTCCTTTGAGTTCCACCCGCTAGTGAACCAACTCACTAGCGGTATAGATTGGTTTGCAAAAGTGTCTTCACAAATAGAGCAGTATGAGGCCACAAACATTGAGTTGCCAATCAAGTGGCTGGTTAAGAGAATGGAGGAAGTTCCTAGGGCAGCAACCAGGGCCTACACAATCAGCAAGAAGGACAAAACCAAAGCTGACCGCTATAATGTTGCCAAACATCTTGTCGCCGTAGAGGAGGCTGCCATTAAGAAAGCTGAGCGCCGTGAGGCCAAGGCTATGAGTCGCAAGAACATTGAACGCAGCAACAGAGTTTACATGGTGCAAGGCTGTGGCCGCAAGCATGTGGCTGCTCGTAACCGCATTCTGCGTCCCTCTGGCCGCATGAGCAGCCGCCACACTCAGCGCCACTAATCCTTCCTCCGTTCCTGATCTCACTTGGCTAGAGCTCCCTTTGTTAACTTTATCATATCTGTGTCTTACGATTACAAAGCAGTTTCTTTACTTTTCTCACCATAGGAGCCTCAGCTTTACTACATAATTTTCCATGTAATATATGATTTTCATAGTAGTTTATATTTTACATTTTTAGGTACAACAAAAAAAAATTCCAGTACAATAAATTATTACGTTTTTTTTTTAAAAACAGTTTTTTCAGTGTCTCTTTTTGTTTTCCATAGATTGTTCCCCCCCTTCCCACTTATGTTTTTCCTGCATATAGTCTTTAGTCGGATGGATTCTGGTTTGGCATTTAGTCCTTTTGATGCTATATGAGCGTGTAGAACTTAGTCTACTGTTTCAATAGGTGTACTACATTGCATGCGTACTTTGTTATTATCTTTGACATTTTATTGTTGTTTTCATGTACGTTGCCCTTGCAGTTTATGTACTTTGTATACTTTTACTACACTGTTGTTAAAAATAACATCATGGATGATGGATGGCCCCAAGTGGCTAAGGTTCTCTTATTGGTATTTTATTAATGTTGGAAAAAAAAAAAGAGTAAAAGAGACAAAACCCTGCTACATATGTTCCATAGGGTATACAAAAATTGTAAAATAATCAGCATATATTATTTAAACATAACTGTTGCTGTGTATATTTATTATTATACTTGTGTAATATAATAATTAAGTACTGTTTTCTAGGATACTTTCTAATTGACATTGGGTGGTTGTGTACAGTTTAAAAATTGTATGTAAATAGTTAGCCTTGTTCAGTTTGTTGCATAGTTGATAGTGTGTCTTCTTCTCCATGGTTCCAAGGTTTGTTATGTTACTTGTTCCATTGTAAGAGAAAAAGCAGTCTGCATCAAAAGTCATTTGCTGGTAACATTTGTTTAGAATTGTTTTCAAAATTTAGTGTATAGTGTGGGTGTAGATGTGTGTGCATTCCCATTTGAATAACTTTGCTTAGCATTGTAGTGTATTACAAGGAGAGTTAACCAGAGAGTAAAATACATAGTACCATTACAGATTTAGACTGATTCTAGACAGTTCTGGCGGAACATCTTTTTTTTTTTTTACTCGTGTGCACGAAACAATTGCAATCTGTGTTTTTTTGTTTCATATAGCTAGCGGTATGTATGTGATAAGAAGTCGGTATAAAATCTCTTACTGTGTAAGTTGCTGTACATGCCATCCACCATACTTAGTGCAGGACAGTTGATGAGAATTGTTCCCTCTCCTCCAATTAATCCCTTACTACTATGCTTACTAAGTTAAGTCTTTTCTTTGATGTTTGTAGTGCTGATAATATTTTTTCACATTTATGGTTTATTTTAAGATTTTATTAATAGAGTAGTATTTTTTTATGGAAATTTGTTGTTAAGATCCTTCGTTTTAACTTATTATTAGTTGTCATATCTTCCTAATTCAGTCTTTTTACATAATATTTTTCTTTAAGTTTAACACTTGTAATGTTTCTTTTGTCTACATATTGTAAACTTTCATTATACAAAGACAAAAAAGCAAAGTTCAACAAAAGAAAGTAAAAAATGTATAAAGCTTGGATTCAAAGAAAACAAAAAGTGTAAGAGAAAAGAGAGAGAAAAAAAAGGCAAACCATTAAAATAAAAAGAAAAAAAAAGAATTAAATGGCAAAATGTGAAAAGACAACTGGTTACTTTGTATCAATTTGAATGATGTGCTGACTGTATGGGGAAAATCCCATTGATGTATTGTTGATGTATCCCATTAATAGTGAACAATAGATGATGGGTATATTATCATTTTTAGTTCAATATTTTCTCTTCATTTCCTACTCTTTCATAGTGCCACAGTTATGTTTCTTTGGAAACTGAGTTAGAAATCTTTTTTTTTTTTCTTTTGTGGGTTCTGTAGCATCTTATTACGGAGTTTTTGAAATCATAAGATTTTTATAATCTATAGTGCTTTGGGTACTGCTATTAGGTAGAGTGTATTTAATATTTATGAGTTGTGAAACATGCACTGATGCAGCACCAACATTTAAGTTCAGCAAAGATTTGCTATATGAAGCATGGTTGTTTTGTGGTGTAGGTGTAGTTTCCATCTCTCAAGAACTTGTGTATATAACTGATGATATGCCTGTATATTATAGCAAAGTTACCAACAAAACATTCTAAGCTGCAGTTACTTTCATTTTGCTGCAGTTTTTCAATCATTAAATGTAATAAATTATTGATGGTGTCCATTTATCGTCAGAATTGCACACTTGGTAAGATCATGTGGTTAAGGTATATTTTGAAATGCAAACTTGTGAATTTGTTTAGTGCTTGTTGAATTTTAAACAACATTGCATGTGTTGCATTATGCAAAAATATCATGTTATTATGCTCAAGGAATAATGTATTATTTTGGTGAACTGTAAGCATTTTGCTAAACGGGATGGTATTTTTAAGATGGTTTGTGGGGTCAGTTTTACGAGATTTTAACCATAACTGAAGGAACATGAACATTTTCCAAATGAAATTTGATTGTTTTTGTACATAAGATCAAGTGCTAACTTCTGACACTTGACCTAGTAGTGATTATACAACTTTGCCTTCAACTATTCCTGAGATTGCTGGGTAGTTTGTGGGTTAGAATAAGAATTTATATCTTCTTATTTAGTTTTCCTTGTGTCCTTTTGTTTTATAAAGCATGTTCTAACCCCATCTCTGCCTAAATGAGCACCAATGCACTTTCTGAAGATGCATGGTAAGTTGAATTTTTCAGTCGGATACTGATGAAACTCAAAAGATTCTCATTTTATTCAATTTGGAAAGAACAGGGTCATTGACTAAAAAATCCCTGTTCATCCATTCTGGATAGAACAGTGTCATTTGGCCACAAGAAGCCTTTGAAATTGCGATGGCAGAGTTGGTACTCCAAACAAGGGGAATATTTTACTTGTTAGTCAGCTGGATGCGTGTGAAAGCTGTTCGAACTGTCACTTCTTCTCAGTGAAAGATTTTAAAGGCAGCAAGCAGTGATTGCCAAAAGCGTCCCTGTTCTGACCCATGGTGATTCTTGTGTCAAGATTCAAAAATGTATTTTCTAATCTCACATGATTGTTACACCCTTGAACTTTACAAGCAAAACATGGAATAGGAATATGTTGTGAGTATTCTTTGATGTAATTATGAATATCATAAAATGACTAAATGAAACGCAACTAAAAAATAAACTACATGGAGCAGCATTAGTTACTGTTCAACTTTTAAACTAATAGTTCATCATTATGAATTCCTAATGCATGTGTGTGACTTTTTTTTTCTTTCTGTAATATAGGCTTGCTGGTGTAGTTTTCCAAGGTTGCGTTTCTCGTAGTCATTTTACTTATTCCATCTTACATTTACAAACAAAAAAGTGTCAGACCTTCAAGTGTGAAAAATGAACACCATACTACCCGGGACACGCGTTCAACAAACCAACTTCAATTTTCAATATTTACAAGAGTGTGTGCTATTTATTTCAATTGGGAGCACAATTAAAACGATTCATTTTCTTCTAAGCATGATTGAACTTAGACGAGTAACTACAACTAGTGTTCCAACTAGCTAAACAGATCTGTTTACCAGAAACAATGTTTGTTTTTTATGTGTGATTATTTATATGTATTAAAGTTTTCAACTTTTTTTTTTTTGGTCTTTTTTTATTTTTCAACCCTATATGTTAGTATTTTGCTTTTTGTAACTGGTATATCAAGAAAACGTTCTTGCCGCTTACTGTTCGTTTGTGCAGCTGCAGAGAGCAGTTAATGAAGCCAGTGCAAACTGAGAATCTCATTTGACATCTTTTAATTGTATGTCCACCAGTGGTAGTATTGAAGGTATGAATATAAAATTATTTTCTTCATTACCATGATAGTGCAACATATTCACAATTATTTATTACTATTTGCACATTCACTGTCATGCTGCTACTAGTAGATGCACAAACTTGAAAGGTATAGCTAAAATTAAGTATGAAAAGGACATTTAAACTTAAAAAAAACAAAAACAGCCACAATTCTACAACAGCCACCACATATTTTTTTAATTTGATTTTTGTTATTATTAAAAGCAGTGTCCATGAACTGTGTCTTAGACACCATATGCTATAAATATCATACTGCAGGCGAATGCCTGTTCCAGTGTTCTTCAGGGTCAACATCATCAAGATGTTTTGTGGCGATTTGCTTCCAGTATCTTGTTATATACCGTTAGTTGTGATGGCAGATCATCTATGCCATCTTGATTTGAACTATGACTGCATTTTGTGGACTGACTGTGATGCCGTACAACCTAATCTGGAAGATGGGTTAACGAAACTTCCGACCTCAAAACTGATTTTTCTGTAAACGTTTACCGTTGTGGACGGTCATCTATAAACAAGGTATTAAATCTGTGAGAACGTAACTTTCTGCTTTGAATCATTTGTTGCCTGTGTGGTGGTATGAATCTATCTTCTCATCCATCATTTTTTCTGAAGATCATGGTTCAGTAATTCTCTCTTGGGGAGTGGGGAGAGTATGTGTATTTAGGTCCATTAAAGTTTTTGGTAATTTCTTTAATTCTTACCATTGTTAAGGTTTGTGTTGATTTCAAATCAATTTTATATTATTACTTTTTTTGGTTCTGAATTCTTTTTTTTGGTTTGTTTTGATTTTTAATTTTTTTATTTATTAAGGACTTTGATTGATTGATTGATTGATTGTTGCTTTAGGTCCAGCGGACTCTTCCGAGCCAAATCAGGACCGGACAACCCCCGATCCGCATAAAAGATCTGCCGAAACAGCCCTAGTGGGAAAATTGAACGCCCTCCACCGGCCAGTCACTTTACAATAAAGACATCCCACGCAGGGGACGGCTGAGGCTTTACCCCAACTACTCGAACCCCCGGTTACAAAAACAAAATAGAATACAAACATCATTATAAACTACCAACAAAACACATACATATAAAATGCCTACATTGCTAAATAATACAATCATAGGAAGCCCCAGTGACCACCCGGCAGAAAGCGTCCAACACTCCCAAGCTGATCCAACAGACCTCATACACAAACAAGGAGTCTTGTCCAGGAAGAGTTTTCAAGAAAAAAGGTAGGTCATTGATCTAGCGAAGAAGAAGATAGTATAGCACAGACATGGGACTGATCCGTATTTATACTGATTTCCGTATTTTTTAAAAGTCAATGGGTCATTTCTGAGATCGACCCAAATCCGAAGAGAAAATTGGGGGGGGGGGAGGTGAGGGTAGGGTGAGCTTTGGCGCCTTCGCGAGTTCGGTTGTCGGGTCGTTCCGTCATGTGTCACGAAGTACTGCGACGTCATTTATCCAAACTTTGCGCGCGTTTTGATTGGTCACGATCATCGCCGATCTTTGCCGAAGCTGAAAATACTCCTTTTCGGATTCTCCGAGCGCTTGTGCAGTCGTGAAGTCGAAGCAGTCAAAATGGCGACTTACTCTTATCGAGTGTTGACGGAAAATGATTGATTGATTTATTGTTGCTTTAGGTCCAGCGGACTCTTCCGAGCCAAATCAGGACCGGGACGGAAAATGAAAGTGTTGAGTCCGCGAACATCGACAAGGTTGACAGTGTGAAAAACAAATGGAAAGCGCAATGGTTGTCGGAGAGAGTTGTAGTGAAGTACAAGGGCAAGGAGAGATCACAGTTGATCGGCGATTCCATCGCAAAAATCGACGTGCCTGGAGAAGCCAGAAAAGACAAACTGTACTCGCCTGTGAATCGCACCTTGTGCAAGAACATGAGAGGTGCTAGAGGAAAGCGCAAGATAGAGCAGGAAGCAGAACAAGACAGGATTGAAAAGGAGAGAGTCGCTTTGTTTGTCTCTGAAGAAGCAGAAGATAGTCAGCAAGCAGGAAGCCAAGGCAAAACTTGCAGAAGCAGAAAAGACTGCCAGGATTGCCCACTGGAGAGCTGTCTGTTCACGCAACAATGCAAGACTCCAAGCTCTCTCTGAAGCCCTCAGCCTGAAAGAGAAACCCAAAGATTCGGCAGCCACTGGAACTCCCTGGAGATCAACCCGTGTTGTACCTCATCATGCTGCGGTTCCAGTTGATGGCCGAAGTCGTAGACCATCCCACATTGCTTTAGCTCGGAAATCATGGAGCCGCAAGGTAGCCTCTTCTTCTAAAAAGAAGCTGCAGACTCCCACGCCCTCCACATCAGCTGTGGTCACTGCTTCGAGACGGGAAACTGTACCTCCAGTCACTGCTAATGGTGTGTCTCCGGGGTTTTGTATTCCCAAGGTGGCCTCTTTTTCCGCCATGAAGGTGGTGCAGACTCCCACCAACAAAAGATCGTCATCTGTGCCCGTGAGTGAAGCTAATGTGGTGCCGGCCCCAGCAAAGAAAAGGCAGGTTTCCAGTGGTGACCTGAGGGATTTCTTCAGCAAACTTTCCAGAGTGTCAATGAAATGAAGAATAAATAGTCACAAAATGAACAGACTTTTCTAAGTACAATTTATTTGGTATTTGCACACCCAGCACACAACTATTGATGGCAGAGATCAATCTAAAACAGACATGTGATTTTGGGCGAGTATTTGAAATGGATAGAAGATCAATGCCAGGAAATAGAGAACAATCTGAACAAGAACAACAGCAAGAAGACTGTGAAGCGGCTGACAAGTGTTAAACAGCCCAAAGTCTCCACTATCCAAAGCAAGTCTGGCATTTGCCTTACAGAAGAACAAGAAGTCTTGGACAGATGGACAGAGTACTGCTCTGACCTTTACAACCATACACCAAATGGAGACCCATCAGTTCTAGCATGTCCCGAGAGCAGAGAAGAAGAAGAAATCCTCCCAATTCTCCGGGAAGAAGTTGAGGCAGCAGTGCAATCGCTGAAGAAAGGGAAGTCAGCGGGAGTGGACAACATACCAGCGGAACTGCTACAAGCAGGAGGAGAAGCGATGACTGATGCTCTCACCATTATCTGTAACAAGATCTGGCAGAGTGGGGAATGGCCTACACCATGGACCCAGTCGCTTGTCATCACTCTTCCCAAAAAAGGTAACCTTCAGGAGTGTGAAAATTACCGCACCATCAGCCTCATCAGCCATCCCAGCAAGGTCCTCCTGAAAATAATACTCAACAGGTTGAAACCACAAGCTGAACAAATCATAGCTGAAGAACAAGCAGGATTCATGGCAGGGCGAAGTACCACTGAACAGATTTTCAACCTCAGAATAATCTGTGAGAAATACCTACAGCACCAACAACATCTATATCATGTGTTCATAGACTTCAAGAAGGCATTTGACCGAGTCCGGCATGCAGCTCTATGGGCAACCATGAAAGTGTACAACATCAGCCCTAAAATTATAGAAGTCATCAAAAGCCTGTATGACAAGGCTACCAGTGCAGTCCTCCATAACAGCGTCATCGGGAACTGGTTCAGAACAACAATCGGTGTGCGTCAAGGATGCCTACTCTCTCCAACACTCTTCAACATCTTCCTAGAGCGCATCATGTCAGATGCTCTTGCAGATCACGAAGGCACAGTCAGCATAGGGGGCAGAGCAATCTCCAATCTTCGTTTTGCGGATGATATTGATGGATTGGCTGGAGAGGAACAAGAACTTGAACAGCTTGTACAGAGGCTTGACACCACCTCCAGAGCTTATGGAATGGAAATAAGTGCAGAGAAGACCAAAATGATGACCAACAACACCAATGGCATCAACACGGACATCAAAGTACAAGGCCAATCCCTCAACACAGTGCACAGCTTCAAATATTTAGGAGCCATTGTGTCAGACAATGGGTCTCGACAGGAAGTCCTCTCCAGGATCGCACAAACAACTGCTGCCCTGACAAGGTTGAAGCCCATTTGGAAAGACAGAACCATCAGTCTACATTCCAAAATAAGACTGCTGCGCTCTCTGGTCATCTCCATCTTCCTATATGCTTGCGAAGCATGGACCCTCACAGCAGATCTCCAACGAAGAATACAAAGCATGGAGATGAGGTGCTACAGAAGACTTCTGTGCATTTCCTATACCCAACACATCACCAACGTTGAAGTCCGACAGACCATCACACAAGCCATTGGACAACACGATGACCTGCTCACAGTGGTGAAGAAACGGAAACTCCGATGGTATGGCCACGTCACCAGATCATCAGGCCTTGCAAAGACCATTCTGCAAGGCACAGTGCAAGGAGGTAGAAGAAGGGGGAGACCGAAAAAGAGGTGGGAGGACAACATTCGAGAATGGACTGGTTTGACACTGAGCGAAGCCATGAGGGCTGCTGAGGACAGAGAAAGATGGAGTATGCTGGTTAAGCGATCATCTGTGGTGCCCCTACGACCTTCGGGTTATGGGACAGGATAGGATAGGATAGGATAGGATTTGAAATGAAGAATAAACAGTCACAAAATGAACAGACTTTTCTATGTACAATTTATTTGTATTTGCACACCCAGCACACAACTATTGATGGCAGAGATCAATATAAAACAGACATGTGATTTTGGGTGAGTACTTCAAAAAATTTAACTTTTGTTTTGTACTGTAGCTGTTTCAGTGAACAGCCTAGAAAGTTAATTGTTCTGCTCAGATTGCATCAGATTGCACCATTTGGCTTCCCCTTTTAAAAAAAAGGACCCCCCTAGCTTGCTTAGCGCTTCGCGCCATTGGCTCGGCGCTTCGCACCTTCAGTTTCAGTATTTTTCACAATTCCCTTGTCCCATGTCTGATAGCAGAGTGATAGGACAGAGCAGGAATGGGAAAGAGTAAATGAGGAAGACAGCGACAGTGGGAATTTAAAGCACTAAATTTCCATAAAGTGGGGATACTATTTATACTGAAAACCCCCGGCACTCCAACGACTAGCTGTAAGACAGGTGAATAGGACCTAATGCTATTATCCTATTAAATGTTATGACTTCGAATTATCTCTTGCTTTTTTTAATGAACTATGTTACCACTTTGATCTACTGTGCCAAGTAAAAACCCCCCATGGGGTGATGAGAGTTTCTGTATAAATAGTATCCCCACTTTCTGGAAATTTATTGCTTTAAATTCCTACTGTCGCTGTCTTTCTCCTTCCTACTCTATTCTATCAATCTACTATACTATCTTCTTCGCTAGACCAGTCACATACCTTTTTTCTTGAAAACTCTTCCAAAACTCATTTATTTATGAGGTCTGTTGGTCAGCTTGGGAATATTGGATGCAGATGGTCACTGGGGCTTCCTAGGATATTATTATTTAGCAATGTAGGCATTTTATATGTATGTGTTTTGTTGATATTTTATTATGAGGTTTTATTCTGTTTTGTTTTTGTAAATAAGAGTTCGATAAATTAGAGTATAGCCTCGGCGTCCCCTGCGTGGGATGCCTTTATTGTAAAATGACCAGTGGGTGGAGTACCTTCAATGTTACCTCTAGGGTTGTTTCAGCAGATCTTTTGTACGGATCAAGAATGAGTCCCCTTTCAACCAAGTTGTGGTCCTGATTTGGCTCTTTGCAGTAGACTAGACCCTGTAAGCAATGAATAACTAACTGCCAAGTGAAAGTAGTTAAATTTATTTTCCAGAAAATCTGTATATATTGGGAAAATACACACAGTAAAACGGACATGAACATACATATATATAATTACAAATTTAATATTAAAGGAGTATATTATACACTGTCCAAGTTTTACATCTGGCTATTAATCTATTTAGCTACCTACCAAATGTTTTAAAATCCATTACAGTGGAACCTCCGGTATCCGTCTCTCTAGTATACGACTCCCTCTGTTATGTGACCTGAAAACTTCTGACGGATTCACTTCCAATAATAAATGACCTCTGGTATGCGACAACCTCGTTTATGCGACCAGCGACCGTGTCTTAAGCCCTTTATACGACCGTCTTAGGCAATTTAAAAGAGATATCAGTAAATTTATTGTCTGTACCTTCGTTTTTTCTCTCATGTTAGTGTACTATTGTCTGCTATTTCCAGTTCGCAAGTAAGTGACATTACTTGCCTACACTGGCTTGTCAAAATGGCGTCGCGCAAAAGGAAAGTTTTGAGTTTGGCAGAGAGAATAAAAGTGATTGAAAGAAGTGAAAATGGGGAGTTGTTTGTCTATTGAAAGAAGTTTAGACGTTGGGAAGACCCAAATTCAGCTCCTCATAAAGGATAAGGAATCTATAAAACTACTATGGTAGAGTGGAGAAAGTGGCGAAAGGAAAACATCGAAACTGAGGGCTTCTGCACTGACAGACTTAGAAAGGACCTGATTAATCGAAAACAGTTTTTAATTTTAAAGTTTTTCCCTGTTCAAAATGTCTGAAGACCCGACTGTTTTCTATTTTTGAAGTTGTGACTAAAAGACAAAGCTAAAAATGAAACATGTTTTACAGTTTTCTTTGTCAGAGAATACATGCTGGTGAGTGTGAAAATTATGACTACATACCCTTCCGAGCCTGACCCCCCACCCCCCACCCCCTCCTCACTCCCCCACCCCTACCCTTTGTTTCCGGTATAAGACCACCTCTATTATAAGACCGTTTTTTCTCAGATTTTGGAGGGTCGTATACCGGAGGTTCCACTGTACTTCATACACTTCATGGAACAGTCTCATGTTTATTGATCTCTGCTAAATATGCTGGGTTTATCAAATTATAACAAAAATTTCATACCCTAAGTAGTTCCTTGTCAGAATAACATTCAGATTTATTAAGTCCTCAGATTAACTTCATTTTAATATTGACTTTCCACCCACAAGTAGCAGGTCAGGTTAAATTTTGAATCAGAATTTGTTCAGTCTTCCCACCTCACACACAATGATTCCAAAAGCAACAACATGGTCTTGTAATAAAATTTATTTCTATGAAAGTTTGAAACGAAGTAATTTGGAATTTGACATGTTCTCGAGGTGGAAGTGAGGAAGATGTATAGTTTGTTTGGAGTCCCGAGTCTCTAGAAATGATCTTTGAACTAAGAATGATTTTGGTGATGATGCTTATTGGTTACCTTTGAAGACAATTTGGACCAGTTTATCTTTCTGTCTCGCTTCAACATCTCGCTCACGAAGGAATCCACACTGTCAACATGAGGGGAAAAAAGTACATTTTGCTTAAATCACTTTCTCTAAAATGTGGTCACAACTGGCAAATTAGATTATATGAAAGGCATACACAATGCACACACTGACTGTTTCATTCCGTTTTTATCACTCCACCCAAATGTACATACACACACACACACACACACACACACACACGCATGCATACGACCACTAAGGTAGTACAGTATATTTTCAATCTGCACTCCAGTTCAGTTACAAAACCATCCATGATTTGCATAAAACTGGAGAGTGAATAAAGGACATTTTAGCATTTAAAAAAATAAACATGTATGCAAAACAATACTTTAACAGAAAAATTCACTCTTCTCCCTACTTTCTTACTAATTTTTCTTTTCCGGGCAGTAGAAAACTATTTTACTATATTTCAGGCACACTCATTCACCACTTTGCTCCTTATGTACTTTTTACATAATGTATATACAAAATAAAGCTCACGATTGGGGCAAGTTGGGGTGGAGTGGTTCTATATATAATACTTGAATTCTTGGGTTATTTAAATTCCAAGCTAATATATGACATCCTAAGCATGCAACAATAGCATCTCTAGAAATCACAATTGTTACAGTAACGACAGTTTGGTAATTGTGACATTTATAAATCAGTACAGTGCCTTCTTGAAATCAGAACAGTACCTCTTTTGCAGATTCAAATTCAGATTTCATAGGTACGATTGCAAGAGAACTCGAGGTGGGACTCGCAAAATCAAACTCGCAAGTTAGATGCAAGAAAATTCACCTTCAAAAACATACAGGGAGATTCAAAACTAAATTAAATAAAATAATCATAATTAAAATAAAACTTTGCAGATCATTAAATATGGCAAGCAGCCCTGCATATTTAAGCCTTTAGTTCAATAAGGCAGGGATGGTTCAATATACAAGCCATATGAACATCCATCTTGGGTCATAGGGGTTTGATCCTGACTTCAGCAAATATTTCGTGCATGCTGGATCACAGTGTCCAGCACAATGTGTAGCTCCTTGAGCTGGTAAGTGCACTATATAAAAACAACGAAAGTGAGATAGATTAATATTGGAAGGGTAGATTATATATATAGTATATACATATTACTAAATTCATGAGTTAATTTGGAAAGCAGCGAGCAAATATTCCATAATAAAGTTTGCAAATCTCAGGACAAATACATTAAAGAAAGAGATTAATTCATGTCAATTTATTAAAAAAAACATTGTATAAACAACAAACAAAAACACATAATTATTTTATTAATATTTTTAAACGTCACAAAAATCTACTTAACACATTCTTAGACATGGCACACAAAACTATTTTTTAAATGATTTTTTTGTGTGTGTCTTAATTTGTGTTTTAGGATGCACATACACATGATTTAAGTCAATGGTAGAACAATGACCAATGTTATGCCTTGCATCATCAAACTAACTGCACAACTTTTGAAACAAGCATGCAATAAATCGAACAAGCAACATTCAAACATAGTTTTGCAACTGCTTAAACTCAAACAAAATCTAACTAAAGCCAACCTCCTTTCTTTGTACTTACTTCATGGGTTCCCACAAACTTTAATCTTCAAAAATTTGAACATGCTTCTCTACTCAAAAGAAACAAAATTTGAACTGGTTGCATCAACTGCTCAACTGGCAAACATTGCATGTTGGCAACAATAAAATATCAATAGTAGTCCCACGGATGAACTGGCTATTAGAAACAGCAAAGCAAGAAATACAAACAGTCCAATGGAAGAATCTGCAACATTTACTGTCCAACAATGAAAACATAATCAGTAGTCAACAAAAACCACTCTCCAAACAGGCAAACAAGAAGTGGAATCATAAAATAGAGCACATGTCTTCGGCCATGGACTGTATGTCTCCATCCAGCAGGTTGTTGATGACAGCTTTGCCGATGTAAGAGGTGGTGCCAAGTCGCACATTTGGTGGGGTGTTGAAAAAGCGGTGGACCACCTCTTCCTTGCTGCAGTTGGTCAGCTGCTTATCCTTCTTGAATTCTTCATATGCCTCTGCAATGATCTGTTGAAATCACACAATGATGTTAAATTGGAATTGTCTCTGAAGACACAAGTAGAATGAAATAATGACACTATACTTGGTCAACGTAATGGTATAGCTTCTAAAAGGAGCAGAAAAACAACTTCAAGCCTGAGCACAAACTGAGAGAGAAAGAGGTGAGGAAAAGAGAAGGGAGAGGAAAGAGCAAGAGAATGGGACCAAGAGAAGTACTGAAATTGAAAAATAAAAAGAAAGAAAGTCTAAACACTACCTTGAAACATGCATATATCAGAACAAAATCAAAAAGGTTATATGTATACATATTATGGTAAAAGATAATAAAGGTAAAAATACCTTATCCATATGCACACATTGGTTAAAGGTGAACTCTGGATTACGGGCCAAGATGGTCGATACAACCATCACTGCCTGCAAAGGATGAAAACCAACATACAAAAATTTAGAAAATGAATTTGGAAAATCATACAAAATAGTCTTTTGGAAGGCAATTGGGAATAGGAATTTGGTTCGCTTTCACAGTGAAAATACTGGCAGACAGTTCAGAACAAGGTACAATCGTAATTGGACTCTGGAATCCCTTGTAATTTATATCCCCACTCAATTCCACTCATTATGTACTGAAAGAAATATAAGACTGATTGAAGCAATAAAATGACAAGCATTCACAACCAGTTTAATGTTGAAGGCAAGCCTAATTCAAACCTGTGACCTCAGAAACATAAGTTAGTTATTTTACAGGCATGCCTACCCTCAATTTGAAGTTTCCGTATTAGCTATTTGAAATTTCAGTATTACTATTATGATTTCCGTATTTACTTTTACTACCTATTGTTTTTGCACTCATCCTTTTTTATATTATGCGAAGAATCATAGATTGATTTGCTGCCACAATCTTCTTTTTCTTCTTCAAAGCCTCGTAATTCTTGATATGTTGTGGGCTTTCCACCACAGTCTCGTCTTTCGTAGGCCTCAATTATACTACGTGCGTATGTAGGAGATCCACGACGAAAAAAAGACTTCAGAGCCTGTGCTTCTACGTGCTGCTTGATGTCGTTCATACCACCGGCGGAGATGCCAAACTTGTTGGCATAAATCGTACTTTGAGTCAGCGCTGCCACGAATAACGAAAGGACACTTTTCCGAATACGAGGCAATATATGTCTCGCCCTTGCGCGATTTCTTTGAAGATTCAGATTCACAATCACTTTGCATAGCCATTCGTTTGGATGCAAACGTCACACGGTGGATTATTACAGGCCAACGAGTTCGATTTTATTTCCCAATGTTGTTTTTATTTTTTCCGGACCATGAAACAAGTATCCGTATTTTCCATAGCGCTTGCCGAGTTTTTCAAATATCCGGAAAAAATACGGAAATTCCGTACGGGTAGGCATGCCTGATTTTACCAAATGAGCTATTCTGCAATATAATTATTTATTATTAACACTTTTGAGTATGGATGCATGCTTATTGTGTAAACAGTATGTGCAAGATATGAGTATGCATGTTGGTTACAGATGCTTTGAGTCTGATTTAGGAGAAAAGAATGTACATAACATCAAGTATTATTATCATTACTTACATTAAATAGCCGAATTACTCCAATAGGAAATTTATTCAACTCCTCCAACTCTTTCAGCGATCATTATTTTCTCTCAACAAAGCTTACCTCTACCACCAACTGTCTGTATGCTGGTTCAGCAATCTTGCTCAGCATCTGTTCCACCAGCAGTGAGAAGTTCATCTCGTACATTGTCATGTCCGACTGGGTAGGTTGCTGTTCACACAAACCAAAGCAATTAATCAACCATTTAATCAAATCAACCAATTACTGAGTCAATCGACAACCTAGTAACAACTACAGCAGCAAATGAATCAACATATTGATTGTAACTGCTCATTCTCAGAAGAAGATGATTCGTAAAATATTGTAAATGATGGTTACAGTGTTCATAAAAGAAAACATTAGTAATTTGCTGTCCAATATTTCATATTAATATGTTAAGAGTGTATGAATATTTCACAACAAAATACTTGACCAGACAACGTGTCAGACCTGTGGCAACTGATAGCCAGATACTTTGATGCCTCCAGGTGTCTTTTCCAGAATCTTCCATACTCTGTCATAGAAGTCCTTGGGTACTCGGTTCAGTGCTCCATCCAGCTGCCTCTTCTGGAATGGTGTTCTGCAATAAAAACTTCTCCATGCAGAACATTAACACATGTACTTCATAAGAACATCTTTCATAACATTTTCACTGAACCGGTTACAAGTCTTCTCCTTTTACCTAACTTAAACCATACACAAAGTTTACACTAAAGACAGTAAGCTAGAAGATGCACAATCACAAATGGATATCTAAATCTGATACTTGCTGTATAAAGTGATGACAATAGACTATGCTTGGACATATGAGGGGAAACAACTTTGGCTGGCTTCCCTGCATGTTGAGCACAGAGTTGTCCTACGCTGGGCGGACATTCTTTGCAAACGAATACAGTTTCTTTCCTATAATTTCTGTGCTGTCCTCCATCAAAGTGTTGGTTGACTTTAAAAATTTATTTTTATAATAGTTTTAGTTGCCTTTTTATGTTTATAAATGTAATATTTTTATTGAACGTTTTTAACATTATGTTGTACATTTTTAGTGAATTTATTCAGATTTTATATACCTACTGTTGTTGTGTAGTATAAATGGTGTATGAATGTGTCAAGCGTGGAGAGCACAGCCACTTGTGGCTGTGATGCGGCGCTATATAAATCTACATTTATTATTATTATTATTATTATTATTATCAAACCTAACGAAATCAACCGCAAGGTTGATTCAGTGGCTATCCTGGCTAGCTCTGTTAGTTCGACCTTACACTGCCCTGCAACCACCACGTACCACCCTCCATTTCCCGAAGAAAAGCTTGGGGTAGCTTTCATAGTGTTTTGAGACGACATGCTCTGATGACATCTGCCTGGATAACTCTAGGTAACTAAAAAACAATACAAAAAGATGTTACCTCCCTTTTCCAAATTAGGCCTATTGACACTGACAAAGTGAAACATTTCAACTTTTTGTTTCAGATGATAAAAACGTATCCTGAATAAAAATAACATTGTGCAACATACATCATCAACAAGAATATTGTGACGGCTAATTCAAATCTGCTTCAGAGGAAGAAAAACCAAAAGCAAACTGTGTAGTAGTAATAGAGGTTCCAATGCTTCGACGATTTTAGAGGCCTTTCTCATTTATAATGCAACGGTGCTAAACATAATGACCCCAACACAGTAGTTTCACAGATTTACTGATGAAGATCTCAAAATGGCACATATTTATTAGGTATTTATTACACAAACGATTTAACATTGACCAAATATATATCTACCATCGATATGTGTTAAAAAAATTTATTGTTGATTTTAATTGAAGCCTTATAAACTAATATTAGCATCCATGCTCCAATATGATGCTAAGGTCAGTCTACCTCTGGTCTCCCTCCTTTGCGTTTCGTGTGAGAATCTTGAGCAAAGTCTCCTTCAGGTCGTAGGGCGACAGGGCATGGATGTCCACCACATGGCCAGCATCCTGACGCAACTCCACCACCATTGCTTGCACAATCCAGCTGGCAAACAACAAAACTTGTTAATATTGTCCCAGTACAGTTGCAAATAGTTTCCTGGGGTCAAAAAGAGGGGTAAACGTCGGGGGTGTGCAGGAGGAAGGAGGAAACACAGTCACACATGTCACTGGGCTGCAGCATATTTTTTATATGATTAAACATTTTTTTGACAATTTATTGTCCCTTTTTAACCTTTAGGCTGCGCTGTCTACGTACATAGTACGAGGTGTTTAAAGCCGGCCTAATGCGATGTCTACGTACGTTGTACGAAGGGAGGTAAAAGTGTTTATAAAATAAATCCTTGGTCATGATAATGAAACAAAAGTTGTTTCCCTTCAACTGTAATGGTTTGGAAAGAAAAATCTTTTGCTTTAGAGGTAATTTTCAAACAGAAAACATGTGTCGAAGCACTGTCTTGTTGCTGGTGAAATTTTCCGCCTCGTTCGTCGCCATCATGGCACGCAGAACATACACGGCAGAAGAGGTGGCGAAAATGTTCCAGGAAGAAAACTTAGATGATGATAGTGAGGATAAAGATTTTGATGCGGGTGATGATGTTTATTTGATGGAGGCTGGAGGGAGTGAAATCTTACGATTCGGACGAAGAAGAAGATCGCCGCCTTCAATCTTTTAGCAGACGATGGTAGGTGAAAAAACACTTAGTTATTTTCACTAGATCTATAATAATATTATGTGCCTTTTACACAGACTATGTCTGTATTTATCAGGCTTTCATTACAGTCCATTTTGGTTCACATAAATTTTGGTAATAAATCTTATTTCTATTTTGCAATTCTTTGCATATGACTTCAAGAATGGGTGTGCAGTTGAGTGAGAGTGAATTTGTTTGCTCATGCCCCTAACTTTCCATCCCATAATTGTACTAACCAACAATCTTACACTTTTTTGTGTCTGTTCTTTGGAATCTTTATTCAATTTCCTTTCATTTGATACTTTTATATATCTAGGTGTAATAGTTTAGCAACAATGGCATATATTATAAGGCATGTGTATTTTTAATCGTTGTCAAAATTTTCTTTAGCACAGAGCAGAAAAAACATGTCAGCAGGCTAAGGGTTAATCAGGAAATTCTGGGCCGCCTTCCCCTCCAGCCTGTGGCACACCCAAACACAACCTACCTAATATTAGTGGTGTTTAAAAAACATTTTGTTGGGGGAGCAAACCGGAGTACCCGGAGAAAATCCCTGAGATGTTGCCCGAGTTGAAAGTAAATAATATTCGAAGAACATAACGCCATGAGGCAAGATCGATTCCACACCTATCGGTCGCCACTGGTTTCTAGCATGTGGACATGGCAAGTTAGTCCCACCTTAGACCACTCGGCTACAATCCGTTGTGCATTTTGCACATGTGCGCATGCAGAGAATGGGGGTGGAATGTGGAAGGGTGTGGGATGAGGTGGGGATGTATGAAATAACAACAAACTACACTGCAGTCTTATCTAAAATGTAATAAGTAAAAGGGTAGTGGAGGGAAGTGAAGAAATCAAAACTAAACAATAAAATAAATAACAATCTTTATTTTAAATGACAGCTAAAGGAGTGTTGTTGTTATTGTTGTTGCATCAATTTTTATTCATCAGATTAACATAAGTTGTACTGATAAAAAAGTGAGTGAAATCTTAAAGGAGTGAAATCTGGTTTTGTGAGAACAGCAAGTTTACCAGTGTAACAAATGTTGTTTTTTTAGTCAAAATTAATGATCGATAGGTAAAATATCCCAGTGTAAAGTATATGCTCTGTCATTAATCTTCGTAAACAAATCTTATAAAAATAACAAACTTAGCAGGAAAAGGGCAGGTGAAATTGTAAATACTCAATCAATAAAGTCAAAAGAAATACAGAATTCCTTCCCCTCTTTTCAGGAAACAAAACTCCCTCCCCTCAATCCTCTCTTCAACAAACAAAACAAAAAGATTAATATAAATAAAGAAAACAAAATAAAGTGTTATATATTCAAACAACTTTAAGAACAAACAAAACTCTTACCCAATGCGAATTTTAAGTATACCATCAAAGAGCTCAGGACTGAAGGCAATGAGCTTGCCAATAGCGATGATCAGTTCTTGCTGAAGTACTGCTTGTCGGATGTCGTAGGGGCTGCACATGCGATACAGGATTGCCTTCAGCTCCGACGGTGACACAGGCTTGTCCAAGACTTCTTCTTCATGCCCAAACACTCCTACTGTGATCTGAAACCCCAAAAACATTCACTGCAAAATGTAATAAGTTGTGACAAAACAATGACTTAAACAGGTTGTGGATACTAAATTAACTGTAGTGGAGATTAACAAAATATCTAATTTCAAAATGCCCCCACACACAAGAGTTTGTAAATGTAATAATAATGCAGTTTACATAAAACAAACAACACTGACTAAAACTAAATTTTCTCTTCTTCTCCACCTTCCTAAACATGATAGCAACCTGTATTATTATTATTATTATTATTATTATTATTATTATTATTATTATTATTATTATTATTATTATTATTATTATACTTTCATAGTCTGCTTTAGTGCCCACCCCCAACCACCCCACCACCCATTTTTAAGATTTTTATATAGATTATACAATAAAAAAAGAAATTAAAAAAAAATAAAATAAAAATAAAAGTAGGTACTCCTGCTGCAACTCCCCCATCCCTCAAAACATCAATAATCTGATTCCGGTGCGTGTGTAGTGAAATGGGCTCTCTAGGATACTCGCCATCTCATTACGGAAGTGAGCAAAACTTTGGCCCGTATGTAAGACTAAATTTTCGCGGAAAACCCCTTGGAAAACCCCCTTGGATACACAAAAATCAAGGGTTAGGGTTACAAGCGAGAAACAAGGCGGAAAAGCGGCCATAAAGCAAAGTTCACGTGGAGGTGAAAATTTAGTCTTACATACGCAACGTCATTTCCGTAATGAGATGGCGAGTATCTGAGGGAGCCCTTAGTGAAATGTATGCATAGATGCGCCAGTAACAAAAATAGCAACAGCAAATGCCTGTAACTGATTGATGGCCGAGGTCAAGGTCGCGGGAACTACATCAAAGCACAACAACTTTAAATGTTTGATGGAGACACTGCAGATGAGAAAAAAATAGATAGGTCTAGTGCCACTGCAACAGCAGCTCAATTTCTTCTAATCTAGCATGTAATAAAACAGCAAAACCACTAGTCTACTAGTATTAAACTGTGAATACCATCTATGCACCTACAATTCACAAGTGTTATAAAAACTGCAACACAATACATTTGTGTTTCACATTTTGTTTGATCATTGCTAAGTGTTTGCCTTGGCTTTGTAAACAGCTTGTTTTTCTTGTTGCTTTTGTTAAAATATACTACTCAAAATAATTGAAGGGCCACTCTCATATTTCATTTAGTTTAATTATTTTTTGCTGCTATCAATAATATAGCTTATATTGCTTATTTCAAAACTTATCCAGTAACATTCAAGACAATCTTATTCTGACAAGTAATCACATGTGTGAGTTTTGAACTTTCTGCACTGAGTTGAAAAACAAACCCAATTTAAAAAAAAAAAAGACCCTAATTTAATGTTTTCTTGCAAAAAAAAAAGCTTTCAACATTAAAAAGTGATTTGCACGCGAAAGGCTTGCATTTTCTGAGTTCAGTTCAACAATCGGCGCTTTTTTCTGGGTATAAATGGCAGCGCTTTTGCTGCTTTTCTAACCATGCCCCCAAGGCGACGACTGACTGATGTGGATAGAGGCAGAGCTATTGCATGGCTTCAGGAAGGGGTGGGGGTGAGAGAAGTTGGCAGGCGGCTGGGAGTGTCCCACTCCGTTGTCCAAAGGCTGCAGGAGCGCTTTAACAACACTGGAAGCGTCCAAGAACCAAGAAGGTCCGGATGCCCCCGCGTTACAATTGCAAGACAAGACCATTTCATCACCCTGTCAGCTCTGAGGATGAGGTCCGCTACAGCAAACACCATCAGAAGACAGCTTCACGCAGCCAGCAATGTTAACATCAGCGACCAGACAATTCGCAACTGTCTACATGAGGCAAACCTGCGATCAAGACGACCAGAAGTACGGCCTTTGCTCACCCCAGCTCACCGTGCAGCGCGTTTGGCCTGGGCTCGGCGTCATTTGGTGTGAACTAGGCAACATTGGTCAAGGGTGCTCTTTACAGACGAGTCTCGGTTCTCCTTGTCTTTCAACGACCGTCGAGTGAATGTTTGGAGGCGTCCAGGGGAGCATTTTGCTGATGCGACGGTGTGCGAGCATGACCGCTTTGGTGGTGGATCTGTCATGATGTGGGGTGGCTTCGCATTAAACTTCAGAACACCCCTGCTCCAAATTCATGGCAACTTAAACGGTATTGGCTACAGGGATGACGTCCTACAACCTAGGGTTCTCCCAGCTCTGCGGGCCTTTGGGGAAGGTGCCATACTACAGGACGATAATGCCAGACCCCACCAAGCGCGTATCGTCAATGACTTCCTGCAGCAACAGCACGTCATAAGGATGGATTGGCCGGCTCGATCACACGATTTGAACCCCATAGAACATCTGTGGGATGTCTTGGGTCGACAGACACGGGCAAACCTCCCTCCAGGAGCTAACCTTGAAGTTCTGGCCCAAGTTCTCCAGCAAGAATGGTTGGCCATCCCAGGAAACATCCTCCATAACCTGATACGGTCCATGAGACAACGATGCCAAGACTGCATTGATGATAACGGTGGCCACACCCGATACTGACTCTATAGATTTTTGGTTTCTAAAGTTTTGATTTTGTAAATGAGGGGTATGTCTAGTTAAATTGAATTTACTCGAATTTTAAGCGACTGATGTCTAAAATCTTTTTTGGTATTGATGCAGAAATGATTGCAATAAAATATGATAAACTAATAAATTGAATTCGTGTTTCTGATTTAAAGAGAGACCCATATGTCCAAGTGGCCCTTGTATTATTATGAGTAGTATATATAGATATATGCTGGTGGTTTGTTATCTATTTGGTCTTGTGTCCTGCAAGGAAAGAAAGTTGAATAAAGCTTCAACGTTTACAATGTTTTTAATGACTTGACTCCGACCTGTTTCAAATGTTTACCCTACCTGTTACAAATGTTTACCCTAACAATTTCACAGCGTCTTGGGACCTAAAATAGTAGAGGATGGACTCTAGCTAAATTCCCCAACTGATCCTTGTTCATTGAGTTTATAGGCATGGAATGCATGGCAAAGTATGAATGTTAATGTACATGCATGTTTAACAATAGTTTAAAATTGATTAACAAAAAAGTTGGCTGTATCTAGGCTATCTGAATTAAAGACAAAAAATTATGTACTGTGACATCAAGAGCTTGCCAGGTGGCAGAAAAGGAGATGAGGTGGAACTGGATAATTATTAGAAATATTTTAACATACATATATATACAAACTCATTATTTTCCTAAATAGCTGAAGCTTCCAACTTCTTAAAAGCAAACAATCAAAATTTGTAGTGAAATTTGCAGGTGCATCGATACACCATCACCAGTCAGAATGGCATTAGCTTCCATCAAAGGTGGAACCAGAAGCAGGAAAGAAATGGAGCAGTTTTTGGAGTTCCAAGTGATGTACTTTGACAAATGGATAGAATCGCATGGCATTAACAAGAACGGTGGCTGCCTGCCGATTGCACAGGAGGTGATAAGTCAAATGAGTGCCAGTAACTTTAAAGACTTTCTTCCAGATGTGCCCCCAGGGACCACCACGTTAGCTGACCGAAGGCAGCAATTCCTTGATCAAGAGACAAAAGATGGAAGGGATGCCAAAAAGGCAAGCTTCACCTGTGGTTCATCGTCTCCTGCTGGTTTGAAATACAACCCAGGAGTTACGGTAGGGGGTGTCACTGCCTCTGGCAAACTGTACGATTACAGTGAAGATGTGGTGGAGGAAGAGAAGTCTGCTGATACTGGTTCCGCAAGCACGGTGAACACAAGCAGCATTATGTACGCATCTGATACACTGAACGATTCCAATGAAGAGGATGACAGTGGTTTGGCACAGGACATGTCCCTAAACTCAAATGATTACATCAATGTTCGTCAGCTTGGTAGACAGCTGCCTAAAGCAGAAAACTGGGTGAACCAGATCGAACAGTTTCCAAAATACATCATACGTAATTTGGTCCTTTATGAGAAGATGGAGCCTCATGAGGTGCTGTCTGCTAAAAAGAAATACATCCCTGGGCTTACAGTTCGGCCTAAGAAATTAATACCTTCACTTCGAGAGCTGGACAAGAAACTTGCCCATTACATTCACAACATAAGCACAGGTTAGAAGAAATGTAGTAAGCTGTATCTTTAACGAGTCTTTAAACTTTCCTCATTTGTTTACTTTTAATTGGGGTGGGGATGGGGGATGAAATCATCTACTGTAATTGGGGCTACAAGGCAAAACTTGTAAAACTTAAATTTGACTCTGGCGCTTTATCTATATGAAAAACAGAAAGAGAAAAAAAAACCTGAGTGAATAGCTGATGAAGTTTGGACAACTGATGAAGTTTGGACAACTCATCTGTTTCTGGACTTCAAAAACTCCCACAATATGCAACAGAACAACTCGACAATAGCTCACACTGCACTTTTGCTGTATCATGTATTAAACAAATTCCAGCCGAGTTGATTGGGAAACATTTTTTCTTCTAAACATTGTCAACAAAAAATAGCAAACAGGTAGGTTTTTCTCTCAGTGTATGTGCGCCTTGGTGTCCGGTCATTCCCCCCTCCCCTTCCCCCATGGTCACTTCCTTCCCGGACGCGAACTTGTTTTTTCCAACCTAGTTCCAGTCACTTTCCCGAAAAAGGCAGTTACCGAAGTCAAACGAAGCTCTCCGAGTCGAGCGAAGCTATCCGATGTTTTACGAACGAATGCTGGCAGGACTACGTGAAACCACAGGCTGGGAATTCTCGTCTTTCGTAGGCCTCAATTACATACTATACTACGTACGTATTTAGGAGTTTACAAAGACAAAAGAAAAGACTTCAGAGCCTGTGGTGAAACATCCGTGCATAAAAATAGCCGCTGCTAGATCTAATTCTATTTCGATCTGCACAGCTTCAAGCTCAAGTCGAGATTTGCATTTTGAAGCAGTTAGTATTATTATTACTATTTTATTATGAATAATATACTGACACAATTAGTAATAAGGAGTAAAAGTAATACATAACACATAAAGCACACATACAACGATTTCACATCTATATCAACAATAAAACCATGACAAAACTTCAAAGCGTATGGATACGTTGATGTCACTTCAGCACAACAAGGCAAAGCAAGTTTATAATGGTCTCAAAAAACAGTGTCATTTTTATTGCAAGCACCAAAGCAATTATTTATTAAACTAATATTATTCTTTTTAACTGATACAGTACATTTGTTATATATATTTCAATTATATGTATTTTAATGAGAAACACGTATTTAAAAAATGTTGCGTGGCGGGCGGAAATTTCTATAAATCATCTGAAAACTTTGGTAAATCTAAAAGAAAAAATAACCAGCAACACCATCTGAATATTTCGGGTTACACCCAACTTCAGCAAAAAGTTACACCCAACTTCAGCAAAAACAAACAAAACGTCACTGACCATATTTACACCATTGAGCACGCACAGCAGCACACTATTCTTTTTTTTTTTTTTAAAGTAGGAATAATTGATTGATTGATTGATTGATTGTTGCTTTAGGTCCAGCGGACTCTTCCGAGCCAAATCAGGACCGGACAACCCCCGATCCGCATAAAAGATCTGCTGAAACAACCCTAGTGGGAAAATTGAACGCCCTCCACCGGCCAGTCACTTTACAATAAAGACATCCCACGCAGGGGACGGCTGAGGCTTTACCCCGGCCCAACTACTCGAACCCCCGGTTACAAAAACAAAATAGAATACAAACATCATTATAAATCATCAACAAAACACATACATATAAAATGCCTATAGTGCTAAATAATAAAATCATAGGAAGCCCTAGTGACCACCCGGCAGAAAGCGTCCAACACTCCCAAGCTGATCCAACAGACCTCATACACAAACAAGGAGTCTTGTCCAGGAAGAGTTTTCAAGAAAAAAGGTAGGTCATTGATCTAGCGAAGAAGAAGATAGTATAGCAGAGTGATAGGACAGAGCAGGAATGGGAAAGAGTAAATGAGGAAGACAGCGACAGTGGGAATTTAAAGCACTAAATTTCCATAAAGTGGGGATACTATTTATACTGAAAACCCCCGGCACTCCAACGGGGGTACTGTTGCCGCAGTGAATCTGTCTTAAGTCTCCTCTCTGAAAATCCTTATCGGGAAGAGAGGGGACTATAAACTGATTAAAAAAAAAAAACTGGGGCTTTCACTTTTCCCTTTATAGGTTTGAACAATCTACAGTGGCAAGATTGCTCATGACCCCAAGGGGTCAGTAGGAATAATTATATTAATAATAATAATAATAATAATAATCCTATCCTATCCTGTCCCGTAACCCGAAGGTCGTAGGGGCACCACAGATGATCGTTTAACCAGCATACTCCATCTTTCTCTGTCCTCAGCAGCCCTGATGGCTTCGCTCAGTGTCAAACCAGTCCATTCTCGAATGTTGTCCTCCCACCTCTTTTTCGGTCTCCCTCTTCTTCTACCTCCTTGCACTGTGCCTTGCAGAATAGTCTTTGCAAGGCCTGATGATCTGGTGACGTGGCCATACCACCGAAGTTTCCGTTTCTTCACCACTGTTAGCAGGTCATCGTGTTGTCCAATGGCTTGTGTGATGGTCTGTCGGACTTCGTCGTTGGTGATGTGTTGGGTATAGGAAATGCCCAGAAGTCTTCTGTAGCACCTCATCTCCATGCTTTGTATTCTTCGTTGGAGATCTGCTGTGAGGGTCCATGCTTCGCAAGCATATAGGAAGATGGAGATGACAAGGGAGCGCAGCAGTCTTACTTTGGAATGTAGACTGATGGTCCTGTCTTTCCAAATGGGCTTCAACCTTGTCAGGGCAGCAGTTGTTTGTGCGATCCTGGAGAGGACTTCCTGTCGGGACCCATTGTCTGATACAATGGCTCCTAAATATTTGAAGCTATGCACTGTGTCGAGGGATTGGCCTTGGACTTTAATGTCCGTATTGATGCCATTGGTGTTGTTGGTCATCATTTTGGTCTTCTCTGCACTTATTTCCATTCCATAGGCTTTGGAGGTGGTGTCAAGCCTCTGTACCAGCTGTTCAAGTTCTTGTTCCTCTCCAGCCAATCCATCAATGTCATCTGCAAAACGAAGATTGGAGATTGCTCTACCCCCTATGCTGACTGTGCCTTCATGGTCTGCAAGAGCATCCGACATGATGCGCTCTAGGAAGATGTTGAAGAGTGTTGGAGAGAGTAGGCATCCTTGACGCACACCGATTGTTGTTCTGAACCAATTCCCGATGGCTCTGTTGTGGAGGACTGCACTGGTAGCCTTGTCATACAGGCTTTTGATGACTTCAATAATTTTAGGGCTGATGTTGTACACTTTCATTGTTGCCCATAGAGCTGCATGCCAGACTCGGTCAAACGCCTTCTTGAAGTCTATGAACACATGATATAGATGTTGTTGGTGCTGTAGGTATTTCTCACAGATTATTCTGAGGTTGAAAATCTGCTCAGTGGTACTTCGCCCTGCCCTGAATCCTGCTTGTTCTTCAGCTATGATTTGTTCAGCTTGGGGTTTCAACCTGTTGAGTATTATTTTCAGGAGGACCTTGCTGGGATGGCTGATGAGGCTGATGGTCCGGTAATTTTCACACTCCTGAAGGTTACCTTTTTTGGGAAGAGTGATGACAAGCGACTGGGTCCATGGTATAGGCCACTCCCCACTCTGCCAGATCTTGTTACAGATAATGGTGAGGGCATCAATCATCGCTTCTCCTCCTGCTTGTAGCAGTTCCGCGGGTATGTTGTCCACTCCCGCTGACTTCCCTTTCTTTAGCGCTTGCACTGCTGCCTCAACTTCTTCCCGGAGAATTGGGAGGATTTCTTCTTCTTCTCTGTTCTCGGGACATGCTAGAACTGATGGGTCTCCATTTGGTGTATGGTTGTAAAGGTCAGAGCAGTACTCTGTCCATCTGTCCAAGACTTCTTGTTCTTCTGTAAGGCATATGCCAGACTTGCTTTGGATAGTGGAGACTTTGGGCTGTTTGACACTTGTCAGCCGCTTCACAGTCTGGTAGGCCTTCTTGCTGTTGTTCTTGTTCAGACTGTTCTCTATTTCCTGGCATTGATCTTCTATCCAGTTCTCCTTTGCTGTGAGCATGCCTTTTCGGATGTCATTGTTGATTTTTCGGTAGACATCAGCTCCCTGTGAGGTGTTCTTTTTCTTTTTCATCTCTCTTCGTTTATCACACAGATCCAAAAGTTCAGGTGTGATCCACAGCTTCTTCTTTGGTCGGTGCTTGCCAAGGATCTCAGTGGCGACATCTGTCACAGCTGAGTTGAAGGTGGTGGTCATGGTGTTGACATCTACTTCACCAGCCCCCAAAATGAGCAGTGGTGCAAATTTCCCTCCAATTGTGGCCTGAAATAGTTCTGCCACCTCCGGGTCTTGCAGTTTGTCCAGGTCGAACTTCAGTCTAGTGCACTTTGCTGTATTTACTCTCTTCAAGTGGAGCCGGAAAGACATCATCACGAGATCGTGGTCACTTCCGATGTCTGCTCCTGGAAAAGTACGTGTCCTGCCAATGTTGATGCTTGATCTGAAGCGTTTCTTGACCATGATGTAGTCTATTTGGTTGTGATGCTCCCCGCCAGGACTGTGCCATGTCCATCGTCGGGAGTTTTTGTGGAGACCAAGCGTGTTTGCCAGTACCAGATTGTTGTATCTGGCAAACTCCAAGAGTCTCAGACCCCTGTCATTTGTCTCGTTGTTGCAGTGGGGTCCACATGTGTCTCCCCAGTTGTGGTGCGCATCTTGGCCAACCTTGGCATTCCAGTCGCCTTGCACTATGACTATGTCCTAATAATAATAATAATAATAATAATAATAATAATAATATTAATAATAATAATATTAATATTAATAATAATATAAAGAAACAAATAATAATAATAATAATAATAATAATAATAATAATAATAATAATAATAACACAAACAAAACAAATAAATAAATTAAAGATTTAACTAAATAACTATACTACTACTACTACTACTACTACTACTACTACTACTACTACTACTACTACTACTTGCGAAGTTGTGGTCTCGATTTTGTGGTCCTGATTCGGCTCTTTGCTGTCCGCTGGACTCTGTAAGCAATGAATAATAATAACTCTGATCTCGAGTTGTCTTGATTTTGTGGTTCTGATTCAGCTCTTTGCAGTCCGCTGGACCCTGTAAGCAATGAATAACTGACTATTAATTTAACTCTGATCTCGAGTTATTTTTTTAAAAAAAATTCGCTTAGCCTACTCGTCCTTCTGCGGAAATTTAAGATTCGAATATTATAAAGTATAGGCCTAAATATTATTAGTTAGAATAGATATAGTTTATACATTTATGTACGTATAAAACGAACAATACAGGTCTAATAATTATATTCAGCTAGTGAGCTTCTTCGCTGCGCGGAGCCTGACTTATAATATATAATGTAGATTATACTGTATAACAGTGTCTACTTAGGCAGGAAATGGGCAATGCTATTATTAGCCTTTACTGCTGAGACCTAACAAAATGCAAATCAAGGAACGCAACTATTAAATATGGTCGATAATAATTGTGCTCATATTATGCTCATATTAACAAAGTATACCGTTGCGAAATGCTAAATCTGTGTAAATCTAACAGAATTAGAAGCAACAGCGATCAATTTTAATGTCAGCTAGTCGTAGTCATGCAAGCATCATTTCGTAACACATCGGAGAGCTTCGTTCGACTTCGGTGATTGCCTTTTTGGGCGAATGACTGGAACTAGGTTGGAAAAAACAAGTTTGCTTCCCGGACATTCCCCCACCCACCCACCCACCCAGTCTTTTCCTCCAAAGTCTTCCCCCCCCCTAGCCCGCTTCCTCCCCACCTACCTTCCCCTCCCCTACCCATGACCACTTCCCCCTTGCGGTCATTTCCTCCCTGTATTATTCCCCCCTGGTCATTTCCCCCACCCATTCCCCTTCTGCAATCCAATCTAATATAATGAAATAATTTTGGTGGCCGCAGATTCCATGGTCTCAAATGTTACCAGTTTTAATGGAGCACGTTAACCATGGCTAACAAATAATACTGGTGAAAAATGTCTTCCTAAATACAAAATAATAGTGAAACAATATATATACTTATTGAAAACAAAGAACGCACACTTGGTGCATACTACGTCAAATATTTTGGTATGCACTGAGTGTTACTGAAAGGAGTGTAAAACAGGTTAATTATTATCATGATAATCATCGTCATCACATCATCGTAGTAATTTGTACGTACCTGTACATTCACAGCTGCTTTGCATTTGCTTTCATTATTTTATTCACATTTATATTTGTCCCTGTTGATAGATAGTTTCTTATTGAAGTGGACAAGGAATCCGCTGTGTTCTATCATCTTTTTGCCTTTTGAGAAAATCAAAACAATAGGCCTGATCGATTCCACCATCATTGTAGTTGTTGTGATTGCTTCAACTTCTTCAAGATACTAAAGTAATGTTTTCAGTGAATATTAGTTTTAAGTAAAAGTGGCTAAGAAAACTGAAAAACAGTTCACATATTTCAAAACTGATTTCATAACCAATGATCAAACATCGGTTACATTACATTACATAGTTATTGCTTTAGGTCCAGCGGACTCTTCGGAGCCAAACCAGGACCAAAAAATAAAGACTACAACTTCGTTGAAAGAGGACTCGCCCCTGATCCGCATAAAAGATCTGCCAAAACAACCCCAGTGGTAACACTGAAGGCACTCCATCAGCCGGTCACTTTACAATAAAGACATCCTACGCAGGGGACACTGAGGCTATACTCTACTTTACTGAACCCCTGTTTACAAAAACAAAATTGAATACAAACATCATTATAAAATATCAACAAAACACATACATATAAAATGCCTACATTGCCGGAAGCCACAGTGACCACCTGGCAGAAAGCTTCCAATATTCCCAAGGTGATCCAACAAACCTCACACACAAATGAGGAGCTTCGTTCCCAAACAGTTTTCAAGAAAAAAGGTAGGTGACTGGTCTGGCGAAGAAGAAGATAGTATAGTAGATTGATAGAACAGAGTAGGAATGAGAAAGAACAAAGGAAAAAGACAGCGACAGTGGGAATTTAAAGCACTAAATTTCCAGAAAGTGGGGATATAGTTCTCGGTAATCGTAATCAAGCATCAGTAGTATACTTTCTTGTTTTAAGTGTTCTAATATTTAAGTTTGTTCATAGGTATAGTTTCACATACAAAACACAATATTAGAAACTAAAGATTACAACTGTGCTTGGCAAGAGGGGAGGGGAGGTGGGAGTATGGAAGGAAGTGGGCTAGGGGAGAAAAGATTGGAGAGAAAAAGACCCGGGAAAAATGTCTGGGGAGGAAGTGACCAGGGGGGGAAGGGATATTATATATGTTTCTCACCTGCTTGCCTCTGACTAGGATAGTGGTGATGGAGGGAGCCAGGCTGTCGACCAGCTTGCCCAAGGTGGCAGACAAGAGCCTAACCAGCTCCCATTTCTTATGCACACCTGCCTTGTTGATGACTGCCTCCATCCTCTCCAGCAGGGGTTGCCCTTCAATGCGGTAGCCGGCCCCTTCCCGCATGTACAGGATGCGCAGGATGAAGGCCTGATTGGTCAGCCCGTCAAACTGTTTCAGCAGGCTCAGCAGCTCATGGTTGGGCTTGTTTTCCAGCTCCTGTAGATTCAGAGGCTGGTTGATATCATAAGTTGCACAGAACTGTTCTTTTCACAAATGAATAAGTTTGATAAAAAAAAAAAATTAAGGGGAGTGGGCACGGGCGGAGAGGAGCAAAAAGGAGAAAGGAAGAAAGAAATTCAAACTTCAGAAAACAAATTGTTATGTGGGTTCTTCATGAAGACAAAGCTACACTAAAAAACGTAACTACATGACATCAACAAAGCATGATGTCATTACATGCATTAAACCTATATACAGTTGAAAGAAAAGAAAAAAACAAAGATGTCAAGCCATTCCAATAAATTTCCAGACATTCACACACCTATCTTATCCTATCCCGTAACTCGAAAGCCGTTGGGGCACCACAGATGGTCGCTTAACCGGCGTACTCCATCTTTCTCTGTCCTCAGCAACCCTCATGGCTTCGCTCAGTGTGAAGTCAGTCCATTCTCGAATGTTGTCCTCCCTCTTCTTCTGCCTCCTTGCACCATGCCTTGCAGGATGGTCTTTGCAAAGCCTGATGCTCTGGTGAAATGGCCATACCATCGGAGCTTCCACTTCTTCACCATTGTGAGAATGTCATCGTGTTGTCCAATGGCTTGAGTGATGATCTGTCGGACTTCTTCTTTGGTGATGTGCTGGGTATAAGAAATGTCCAGATGTCTCCTGTAGCACCTCATCTCCATGCTTTGTATTCTTCGTTGTAGGTCTGCTGTGAGGGTCCATGTTTTGCAAGCATACAGGAAGATGGAGATGACAAGGGAGCGCAGCAGCCTTACCTTGGAGTGTAGACCGATAGTACTGTCTTTCCAAATGGGCTTCAACCTTGTCAGGGCAGCAGTTGTTTGTGCCGTCCCGGAGAGAACTTCCTGACGGAACGCATTGTTTGATACAATAGCTCCTGATATTTGAAGCCATGCACCGTGTTGAGGGATTGGCCTTGGACTTTGATGTCCATGTTGATGCCATTGGTGTTATTGGTCATAATTTTGGTCTTCTCTGCACTTATTTCTATTCCAAAGGCTCTGGATTGATTGATTGATTGATTGTTGCTTTAGGTCCAGCGGACTCTTCCGAGCCAAATCAGGACCGGACAACCCCCGATCCGCATAAAAGATCTGCTGAAACAACCCCAGTGGGAAAATTGAATGCCCTCCACCGGCCAGTCACTTTACAATAAAGACATCCCACGCGGGGGACGGCTGAGGGTTGACCTCAACTACGCGAACCCCCGGTTACAAAAACAAAATAGAATACAAACATCATTATAAATCATCAACAAAACACATACATATAAAATGCCTATAGTGCTAAATAGTACAATCATAGGAAGCCCTAGTGACCACCCGGCAGAAAGCGTCCAACACTCCCAAGCTGATCCAACAGACCTCATACACAAACAAGGAGTCTTGTCCAGGAAGAGTTTTCAAGAAAAAAGGTAGGTCATTGATCTAGCAAAGAAGAAGATAGTATAGCAGAGTGAAGGACAGAGCAGGAATAGGAAAGAGTAAATGAGGAAGACAGCGACAGTGGGAATTTAAAGCACTAAATTTCCATAAAGTGGGGATACTATTTATACTGAAAACCCCCGGCACTCCAACCGCCTATAAAGGAAAGACAGGTTTTCAACTGTGGCTTTCACTGTTCTCTTTATAGGTTTGAACAATCTACAGTGGCAAGATTGCTCATGACCCCAAGGGGTAAAAGGCTCTGGAGGTGGTGTCAAGCCTCTATACCAGCTGTTCCAAGTTGTTGTTCTTCTCCATCCAATCCATCAATGTCATTCGCTAAAAGGAGATTAGAGATTGCTCTACCCTCTATGCTGACTGTGCCTCCGTGATCTGCAATAGCATCTGAAATGATGCGCTCCAGGAAGATGCTGGAAAGTGTAGGCGTCCAATGGTGTGGTTGTGGAGGACTGCACTGGTAGCCCTGTCATACAGGCTTTTGATGACATCAATAATGTTAGGGCTGATGTTGTACACTCTCATGGTTGCCCACAGAGCTGCATGCCAGACTCGGTCAAACGCTTTCTTGAAATCTACAAGCTCATTATATAGATGTTGCTGGTGCTGTAGGTATCTCTCGTAGTTTATTCTGAGGTTGAAAATTTGCTCAGTGGTACTTCGCCATGCCCTGAGTCCTTCTTGTTCTTCAACTATGATATGTTCAGCTTGGGGTTTCAACCTGTTGAGTATTATATTCAGAAGGACTTAGCTTGGATGGCTGATGAGGCTATGGTGTGGTAATTTTCACACTCCTGAAGGTTACCTTTTTGGGAAGAGTGATGGCAAGCTACTGGGGCCATGGTGTAGGCCACTCCCCACTCTGCCAGATCTTGTTACAGATAATGGTGAGGGCTTCAATCATCTCATCTCCTCCTGCTTGAAGCAATTCTGCGGGTATGTTGTCCATTTTTGATTACTTCCCCTTCCTCAGGGATTGCCCTGCTGCCTCAACTTCTTGGAGAATTGGGAGGATTTATTCTTCTTCTCTGTTCTCTTGACATGCTGGAACTGATGGGTCTCTGTTTGGTGTGTGGTTGTTAAGGTCAAAGCTGTCCATCTATCCAAGACTTCTTGTTCTTCTGTAAGGTATATGCCAGACTTGCTTTGGATCGTGGAAACCTTGGGCTGTTTAACACTTATCATCTGCTTCACAATCTGGTAGGCCTTCTTGCGGTTGTTTTGTTCAAACTGTTCTCTATTTCCTGGCACTGATCTTCTATCGAGTTCGCCTTTGCTGTGCGAAAGCCTTTTCGGATGTTACTGTTGATTTTTCGGAGGCATCAGCTCCCTGTGAAGTGTTCTTTTTTATCTGTCTTCATTTGCCACCAGCCTGTCACTTTACAATAAAGGCATTCAACGCAGGGTCTATACTCTAATTTATCTAACCCGTTTACAAAAAACAAAATAGAATATAAACATCAAAACAAAACATTTACATATAGTTGGTTATTCATTGCTTACAGGGTCCAGCGGACTGGAAAGAGCTGAATCAGGACCACACATACATATAAAATGCCTAAATTGCTAAATAATAATATTATAGGAAGCCCTAGTGACCATTTGGCAGAAAGCGTCCAATATTTACAAGCTGGCAAAACAGACCTCATACACAAATGAAGAGCTTTACAGAAAAAAGGTAGCTGACTGGTCTAATGAAGAAGATAGTACAGCAGATAGATAGAACAGAATAGGAATGAGAAAGAACAAAGGCGAAAGACAGTGATAGTGGAAATTTAAAGCACTAAATATCCAGAAAGTGGGGATACTATTTATACAGAAACCCCTAGCACTCCCACGATGTCATTCTGATTCCCCTTGACTATTTAAAAGTATTTCCAGTTAAGTCTGGAAATACAAAAAGAAGAAACAAGAAATAAAAAGAAAGAAGTACATTAGGGAATTAATATAGGGAATAAATGGGGGGTGGTAAGAGAAGAGAGTTATGAAGAAGTAAGAAAATACATCATCTATAAAGTACAACATAAAGAAATATGCAGCAACTTGACATATAATATTATATAACTTGTCTAAAAAATTGACAAAAAAACCCCATTGAATTACTAGGATATAACATTCTATTAAATAATATGTACATTTTTTATGCACAAAAATTAAAATATCTGTTGAAATACTGGGTCAACTCACATGTTACATGCCATTTTGTTAAGGTTTTACACATGAATAGACGTGAACTTGGAATCTGGTACAAAATACTAAATCAAATAGGTCCGTACACTACTTAGTTTTCACCCAGCAACTCTTGCTAGCATACATTCAGAAAGATAAAACCAGTAATAGAGGAAAAGAAAATCGTTACATGGATGTTTGCATTCCTTGTATTTATATGGCTCATGCAACAAGTAGCACGAGAAACAAGATGGCAAGCCAATCAAATGTATTTCCAGATATTCGCGCACACACACACACACACACACACACACACACACACACACACACACACACACACACACACACACAGAGCTGAAAAATAAGCATTTCCAAATATTGTGATACATTTTCTGAGAGGCGTTCTGACTCAGTTTTATTCTAACGAAGCAAAAGGAAAGCCAGGACTGAAAGGCAACTATCTGAACTTTCTGCAAGCAAAAAATTATTAAAATGATTATAAAAATCATTTCAGGCAATTTTCCGTTCCAGCGCAAAATAAAAGTTCGTTAGTTAGTTATTTATTGCTTATAGGGTCCAGCGGACTGCAAACAGCCGGATCAGGACCACGAAATCTAGACCACAACTTGGCTGAAAGAGGACTCACCCCTGATCCGTATAAAAAGATCTGCTGAAACAACACTATTGGTAACACTGAAGACACTCCACCAGCCATTCACTGTACAATAAAGACATCCCACACAAGGAACGCTGAGGCTATACTCTAATTTATCAAACCCCGTTTACAAAAACGAAATAGAAAATAAACTTCATTATAAAATATCAACAAAACACAAACATATAAAATGCCTACATTGCTAAATAATATTATCATAGGAAGCCCTAGTGACTATTTGGCAAAAAACGTTCAATATTTCCAAGCTGATACAACAGACCTCGCACACAAATGAGGAGTTTTGTCCAGGAAGAGTTTTTGGTCTAGCGAAGAAGAAGATAGTATAGTAGATTGATAGAACAGAGTAAAAATGAGAAAGAACAAAGGAGAACGACAGCGACAGTGGTAATTTAAAGCACTAAATTTCCAGAAAGTGGGAATATTATTTATACAGAAACCCCAGGCACCACTACAGGACAGCGCCAAATGGCAACTGAAAATGATGAAGCACAACGATCTGGACCTTTTAAAAAAGTACAAATACGCATGATCTAACATGCTCAACAGTAGTATCCCTACAGTAACTATATTTGGATTTTGGTTCAGTTATTCTTCAAATAAGCAAAAAGTGTGTTTTGAAGAAAAAAAGTGAAATTGAGAGTGATGGGCCTGGTCTACTGACGGACAACTGAACTGCTACTGAAGGGTGGCCCATGATTTTGAAGTTCCTGTATACCAAAACTCTACAAAATTACTTGAGCAGGATTTAAGGTATTGAGCAAAAAGTGTTTAGTAACAAAATTACTACAGTGACCTGCACCTTTGTGTTAAAGCAAATAAGATGGCACGGGAGTCAGACCACCAGCATATGTTATGTTCCTATAGTGTTTGGTCTAAATTAATTCAGTAGTTTTTGAGATAAGGCTTTAAACAGATGAACAGAACTACCGACAGACCAACTTTTGGTTAGTTTTGATTTCTCCCAACTATTTCAGAGTATTTCCATTTAAGTTTGGTAGTACTAAAAATAACAAGAACAGAGCATCAAAAAGTACATTAATAAAATGACATTTCAAATACAACCAAGAGCACCACATAACTGTGTTACAGACTAAAAGAAAAAAAAATGTAAAGAAGAAAAGAAAACTATAAAGCAACAGAACACATAATAACATACTGCAACAAAATATACTGCAAAAACAATGACAAGAGAAGGAACATTATTCTGGTTAACTGCAAATGAGAACACTGGTTATTGCTTTGTTCATATCAAGAGCTACATTCCTTCACTCACCACCGAGTCCTGTAATAGCCGCGGAAAGAGGAAAACCATAAAAACATGGAGAATTGCACAACCACCTTGAAAACATTTAGGCAATAATCACCAAGGAAAAGAAAAGACAAGATTTGCATGCAACATCTGCATCTGTGTTGTTACACAGTGTGCATGAAGCAGCATGTTCGCAATTTCGACAGAGTTGCCAACCCCCCAAAAAGTTTTCAGTAGTAAAAATTCTGAATTTCAGTAGTTTTATTACATTTTCCGTAGCCATACGTCCTCGCATTTTTTTAAACGAAGACATGCATACACAGTCTGCAACGAAGGTCGTGATGAGTGTTTCCGCACGAATTATTGAGAGATCCATATCGGGCTTGAAAAAGGTGGCTACCGACTGAACAGGGACTAACTTTTCTGGATCAGGGCAACGACTTTTGTGACGATTGCCATTCACGTGTCGCGTCACATCGTGGAAGCCGCCATGTTGAATGCTAAAATCTGCCAAGCACGCTGTACAATACAAGCTGTGTTTTGATCTCGATGACGCAGTGATGCACGGAAATTTTTCAGAATACTCTTTCCTGTACTCTTGATTTGCTGTCCTCTTCTTTTTTTCTGGGCTTTCATCGCTAGTTTTCTTTCTTTTTGGCATTATGGATTCAAAATACGCCGCACACAAACTTTTCTTCTCGCGGTGTAGAACGTGACCCGGAAACGAAAGTGTCACAGAAAGGTTGAGGTTTTGTGCACCGATTGGCCGTTTGCAAAACCACTTCACGGTGATTGGTCGAAGTTCCTAACATGCACTGGGAGCGTGATCTTTTACACCGTGCACGTAAAAAGAATGACCGTGACCTTGAGGTGCTACGGGAGGCACAGGCGCTCAATAAAACTCGTTAAAACTGTAATACTATCGTCGAAAATTGACTTTCCGTAATAAATTTTCGATTTGCGTAGCTCCGTAGCCGCGTATTCATTTCCGGAGTAAACTACGGAAATTCCGTAGTGGTTGGCAACCCTGTCGACAGATTCAGATAGATCTTGATTTAGGCAGCACCTTGCGCAGCTCTTCGATCATAAGATCAATTCATTTTATATATAACTTATATTACCACTGCATAAATCCAAAGCAAACCTTTTTTTTCACAGGAGTGAATTTACTCAATAACATTACGTTCAAATCTTTTTTTAAGTCCATTTCTATGAATTTACCTAAATGACAAGCAACTCTTTTTATTGATTAGTGAAACTGAGTAGAGAATTTGTGCCTCGAATTTGTGTTGATGGACTTTTAGCTTTACACAATAGCTATGAAAACAGATAGTTATGTAAGACAAAAGGTACAATTAACCATGGAGATATATAACATAACCACCACACATACTACAGGCACACAAAGCATGGAGATTTGCCAACCAAACGCAACCACCTTTGAAAAACACCAGACGCACAACAAAGCATATTTATTCCACACAGCTCCCACCATCATGATGTCAATGTTCAAGGCTTGATACAATTATTTTCTTGCCCCGTCAAGCTGAAAGTAACATCGCCTTCCTGATAGGAGGCAATTGCCCCACTTCCAAAATATTTACTTTAGGTCAAATATGTAAAATGGTCAGTCAGCAATTACTCATGTACACAAACAAAACAACAACAACACAAATTCTACCTGCCCAGATTAGTTGGGCAGTCTTTGAAATCAAACCCTGAACATCTGCATATATCAAACCTGAACTATATAAAACAAATTCCATTGTTACAATGAAATCTAAAACATACTTTCTGCTCCATGTGAAAGTCGTCAGTCCGCACTAGGTCCTGGTCCGCATTCGGAATGTCTGTCAGCGATCGAAAGCTGGAGGAGGTCACTTTCTCTGTGAAGGGCTGGAATATGTCAGCATCTGGCAAAGTGTTCAGGAAGTCCAGATGCTCAATGCAGGCTGATGCCATAAATGACTAGAGAAAAATAAAATAAAACCGTAATCATCACTGCAATGCACAGCCAGTGCCACTCTTTATTAATAAAAGTTATTTTGACATGATTGAAAGCATTTTACTGGCATCAATATGATCATGATTTCAAAATTAACGTAATAAAATATGACAGCTAGTGACCAGCTACCCTACCTGAAGCTTTCCAAGTCGAATATGGATGCCATCAACATCTCCTTTCTTGAACTGAGCCAACAAACTCAAGAAATTGCCAAAGTTTTGACCCCTGAAATAAATGCAAAACACAGCATTTGTAACAAAGACAATTCCTGACTCATCTGGAGATACTTTTGATTTAGTTGGGAATCAGGATGAGCCAAATGTCAGCCTGTCTGTCCATCTGTCCATCCATTGCATCCCATTTTCGCAGAGAGTCAGCATAACAGATTTTGCTCAAACTTCACAGTAAAATTACCAGGGTCAGTGGCCAGCTCCTCATGCCATCACATTTGCCAAATATCTCTGTATTGCTCTTTCCTTCTATTGACAACCCCACTAAACACCCAGCAAACCAGCCCGATCTGGGCCCCACTTGCGCCGCGTAGGGCATCCCGACTTTTGTCTGGCTATAGTAGGGACCCACATAGCCCTACAAAAACCCGATGCGTAGCAGAGTCCAGAAATGTGGATGCGTAACGATTCGCCCTCCCGTGTGCCGCCCGATTCTGCCCCACCACAAAGCCACGCTGCGCACACGCTAACATAGGCCTACTCTCGCTTCTCATTGGCTAAACTGTCTGTGGAATGTTTCGTCTGCTTCACATTTGCTGCGGCGTACGTATTTCAGACCTGCCTACCTACAATTCTTTAAATCAGTAGCAAAAGGTCCAGTTTTCAGTAGCAAAGCCCGGTTTTCAGTAGCATGCACAACCGTCGATGTAGGACGCCATGACAAGTTAATTGTGTACTTAAAATATATATTTTAACATTGAAAACGTTTTGAGAAAGCACAAACTCAGTCTCTACCTCCCTCAGCACACATGATAAGAAATACAATACTTGGTGTCGGGGTTTACTGTTTACTTTCGCAGAGAGTCAGCATAACAGCTCTTGAGTTTAACAAGGTCTTCTTTGGTCAGATGCATGTTTAAAATGCCACCTAGCTGACTCTTCTCCACCATCAGAGCCTCCATAGTGTCCTCTCCCAAGCTTGCTCTTTTGTCAGTTCTGTTCTTCCTCACACATGAGAAAACTCTTTCGCAGTGAGCACTTGAGTGTGGAATTGTGAGGATGGACACCACGTTTTAACAAAGGGAAATAGAAACGGAGCCGTCTGATTGGTCACGCCCTGGCTGCATCGTGTACGATGGACTTTAGAAATAGCGGAAGTTCAACTTTCTACGCGCACAATTGGCTTGAGACAAACCCCAAACTAAAAAAAAAAAAAAAAAATTAACCCTTTACTGGGCACACGTTTGTCTATTTTTTAGCTCTAAACAGGCAAGAAGTCTTATAATTTTAGAGCTAGAGATATTTCGGAGTACGTTAGTAAAAACACCACATCTTAGGTATTAGTGCATAGATTTAAATGAAATAAAATGCAAAATGAACAGAAATAAATTCTCTTTTAATTATATAGCCTACCTTTTTATTCTTCTCTTGTCATGTCTTGTTTTTTTATTACTCCATGTGTTTACAAAAATTGAAAAAAAAAATGTTTTAAAAAGTCCAAACAAGCCTCCTCCTCTTTTTTACTTCCCTGCCCATCTGAAAGATCGGATGCATGCATACTACTGACACTGTGACTAATGTGAGTACCGATCTCTTCCTCCAACTCAAAGTCCATTTCTCTCACTTCAATGTCTAATAACTGGAAGCCTGTAAACTCTCCATCAGTCAAAGAATCCAAACCATCCATTCTAGACACTTGCACACAAAAAATTGAAAAAAAAATCGAAAAAACGAACGCATCAAAGAGAAAACTTGTGGAAATGCAGTCGATTGTTTTCACAACAGATCATAAACCGGAAGTCAATTGCCTGAAGTCTCGCAATCTTTCAAACAACGCAAGAATATAACAGTGGTTGATAGGGACGCTTTTGGGCGTTTTGCCTGTTTAGACCTTCGGCCGCTACGCCCGGTAAAGGGTTAAAAAAAAAAAAAGTCGGATTTTTTTTTCCCGTAGCAATTTTATGTTTGCCGTAGCATCGTAGCAGAGCTTTATTTTTCGTAGCTGCTACGCCAAAATCGTAGCAGTAGGCAGGTCTGGTATGTGAAAAAATGTATACAAAATCAATTCAGCAAAATATCATTATTTAATTGTGCTTATAATTCTTAATTTTTATCATACAATATGTAAAATATTGTTAAAGTGTTTCTTTTAACTACTGTATTTATTGATATATTATAAGCCAAGGATATATTTCCGTGCCCATTACTGCTGGTCTTTTCCGGTTGTCCTTAGGCGCCAATTTTCTACTGTTATTTTCTTCTACAGTTGCATGTGCTCGGATATTGTGTTTGCCTGCGAAAACCTATTCCGCTGTGGTTGTTTTTTGGGGCTTTGCCTTTCGTTTATGTATTTACACACGATTTCAATAGCGATTAAGATCACGTTAATATATATCGTTATCGAAATGGTGTGTAAATACTTCAGTGGGGACACACCAAGGACTTTCGAAAACAAAAACGCCTTGGCCGACAGTCCCTATTAACACCAGACACCTCAATTCTTTCTTTATGCAATCACATATCATAAGCAATAGGCCTATGTGGGATATAATTTTAGGGTAAATCAGCATTGGCCAGGGACGGGCATTATCAGGGGGGTTTCTGGTTTAAGATGGGTTACAATAGGGTGGGCTTTGGGTATCCTGATGTATGCCCGATATTTGCCGGAATCTGGTTACCGTTCGGCAAAGGTGGGGTTACGGTCGGGTAAGTTTTGAGTATCCCGACGATCGCCTCATCTTTACCGGAAATCGGGCTACTGTTCGGCGAATAATGGGTTATGATCGGGTAAGTTTCGGGTAGCCCGACATCGCCCGATCTTTGCTCAAATGGGGCCAGAGTCGGTTCCAATTTCTATTTGCCCGATCGGGCCCCGATTGGTAGCCCGATCGGGCCCCATCGGGCCCCGAAATTGTGGTTAGCTGGGCAAGCAATGGGAAAGCATAAATAATACTGTAATTAACCACAACAAACCAGCAACAACAATAACAAAACACTAATAAACAAACAACGTCAACAACAACAACATCTGTCTAACCTGATAGCATTTTCTCGAATGACCATGCACCAAGTTGGGCGTCCATGAAGTTTCCAACATTTGGACATGAAAGCTAGATCATTCTGCAAAATAAAAAACAAACAAATTAAAAAATGTGAAACCTTCACATTAAGTCCCATCAATATTTATGATTGGACACTGAATTACAGATTGATTTGTTACTTAGAGAACTCTTCAAAAGATTATTCTTACAAACAGAATGATTTATTTCTTAGTTAATCCATCAAAGTATATAGTCTGCTGGCAAAACAAAGAAAAGCAAATTCTATAATATACTGGCTTTAAAATTTACAGCACTGCAAAGTGGCCCATCGACTAATAAAAAAGAGAAGAAGAATACCTTGCAGTCATCCATGACAAGAGAGATGTCCTGGGCCAGGTAAAAGTCACTCAGCTCAAACAGAAGCGGATAGCAGATGAAAGTTTGCCCACATGCACGGTAGATCTGTAAGCAAAACAAATGTTCGATACACATAAAAAAATAAATATGTTATACTTCAGTTAAAACATCCCCATACCATCCTCCGTCCTACACCTATTTACTATATAGGCCTAGGGATATCCATGCCATTTAGAATAACTACAGTGAATACCGGATCTAACAAAGTAGTCTAATCTCTAAACCTATCTGCTAATTTTTTATTGTTTTTAAAATTAGCAGAGAGGTTTAGAGACTAGACTGCTTGTACAGGAACAAACTAAGCATAATCCTGGAATAAATGCACCTAAAAATGAAGGTGGCACCTTTGCTGTAGCAGATCATGAGAAGGCAGAAACTTTGAAAACATTTTGAATAAATTTTTCTCAAGTGTATTTGTGGAAAAGAATCTGAGTAATATTCCATTGCTTGTTAAAGGCTTGAAATCGAATGGGTGCACTATAGACGACATAATAATAACTCCTGATATTGTCAAGAAAAATATTAAAAGAACAAAATCCTTCAATAGCTCAAGGTCCCGATTGTATCCTTCCCAGATTTCTTAAAGAGTTGTGTAACCAGCTGATGAACCACTTTGCATTTTATTTAAAATTTCCCTTACAACTGGTATTGTACCACAAGATTGGCGAACTGCAGAGGTAAGTGCTATATTCAAAAAGATTCCATGTCAGATGCAGGAAATTACAGACCAGTGAATCTAACGTGTATTAATCCATAGTCTGAGACGAGATCGTTAATAATTTAACAGTGAATAATCTGCACACTGAATGCCAGAATGGTTTCAGAAATAAACAATCATGTGTTAATTACTACAGGTTATGGATGATATAACGTCCTTACTTGACAACAGAAAAACAGCTGACATCATATACTTAGACTTTAGAAAAGCATTAAATTTTGACACTGTTACTCATAAAAGGCTTCTCCAGAAGCTAGAGGCCTATGGAGTATGTGGAAACATTTGCAACTGGATAAGGAATTTCTTACATGACAGAGAGCAAGTGGTGAACGTTGGAAATACAATAACTGATAAAATACAGGTGCTGAGTGGTATACCTCAAGGAAGCATTTTAGGCTCTATATTATTTACTATTTTCATAAATGACTTACCAGATTGTGTTAGTAGCATGTATAAAATATTTGCAGATGATACTAAAATCTACAAAGAATCAAGCAATAACGACGTGTTGCAGCTTGATTTGGATTGCTTGCAAGAGTGGTCCGACACATGGGATTTGCATTTTAGTGTAGAGAAGTGTAAGGTTTTGCATGTTGGAAAAAATGATCCCGAGTATGATTATTTGATGACGGTTAGCAGTGACATTAAGAAAGTGGCATCTTGTGTGGAGGAGAGAGATTAGGTGTTGTATTTGATAACGTTGTATCTTTTGATCCTCATATTCAGAATTGTCTTAACAAGGTCAACAAAACGGTTGGAGTAGTTAAGAAAACCTTTAATTATTTGGATAAGGATATTTTTAGTAAACTATATAAATCACTAGTCAGACCACATTTAGAATATGCAAACACTATTTGGTACTGAGGTTTAAAGAGACAATTAGTTGCCTTTGAAAGGGTACAGAGACGAGCAACAAAGCTGGTTAAGGAATGTAAAAATATAACTTTCTCACGGGACTTAGATATTTTGGACTGCATTCCTCAAGTTTTTATAATGGCATTGATGACCTAACTGGGAATTACTTTTTTGCAGCACCGTTTTGTGACAGAACCTAAAATTCTGAGGGAAAAACCTTTGTACAGCACTGCAACACTAACCTGCGGAAGTTTTCTTTTCCAAGAGAGTACCTACCTTTTGGAATGATTTACCAGTTTCTTTTAAAAAAGGCACCTAAAATAAATTCTTTCAAAAACCAGTTGGATGAATTACCAACATTTAAAGAGAATTTCTTTAGCTATGATGAATGATTTGTAGGAAAAAGTGCATATATTCACACTTTTCTGCTATCCTATGCACCAACGGGAATCCCCTCAATGAAACATACTTCCGGTTTCTTTCTCCGCGTGTTTTAGTGAGTTATTTCCAAATATTCAAGAATAATAACATGTGTCACTGGCCACCGGTATCGTACCCTCACATATTTATTTATTTTTTTTGGCTGCAGTATATTATCCCTTTCTATCGCCAGTGGTGCGCCTAAACCCTACCTACCTAACATTATTTGTGAATTTTTGAAAAATATTCGGAAAAAACATAACGCCCAGATGCTGGCTCGAACCCACACCTGTCAGGCGCCATTGGTTTCTGGCTTGTGGACAAGGCAAGTTCGTCCCGCCTTAGCCCACTTGGCCACAACGCTAGCCTAACATAGTCAACTACTTCGTGTTTTGTGAAGGTTGCGACGGCGAAGCTATGGAAAACTACAAGAGTCTTCAGGTCCTGTTTCACTTTCTGTCGATGATCGACTCACCTCCGAAGTCGCCACAAATACAGGCCTCTACGATTGTTTTTTGCATTCTTTCACTGAGCATGTACTTCCTCCACCGTTTTTATACTTATCCCACTCGTTTACTGGCTCTAACAATCGTCGTTTTCGGCAATTTGCCATATTTAAAAGTCACGCATCAAGCTTTGATAAAAGCAAAACAAGCCAGACCGGAACTTGGTTTCATTCTAACCTTGTTTTAATTTATAATGGCGATACCCACGAGTTTTTATGAGAGGTGCCGGAAAGTTGTGAATAACAGACCCATAAAGTAATTAAACCAGTAAAAGAAAGGACATTCGCAAAGGCTTCACAGCCTATTTTGTCCTCACTACTACTACTACTATTCAGGAGAACTTGATTTTATTCTTTAGGTGTCAGCCAGTGCCTTGAGAGCTCTTTGAGCTGGTATGTGTGCTATATAAGAACAGTTACTTTAAGCAAAGGCATACAACTAGGAAAATCATTTCGCCTGATATCTACTAACCTTGGAAGTGCTGAGAACTCCAAAGGGCCTGGAAGGACGGCCTGTCAACTTGAGTTTGTTGTTAACACCCAAATGGCAATACGCCTTAGTCAATTCTTTGGGCGACCAGATCTGTATAGGCTCCACCTAGTCACACAACAATCAAGAATTGAAATGTATTCAGTAGGATTCTTAATGCAAAGTTCTAAAGGACGTTCCTTGCGTGTATATAAAAAGTAGAAGAAGAAAAGTATCTCCAACACTCCACCCCTACTCACCTACACAAAACCCCCAAAGTCCACTCATTCCCCACCCACACCCTCACCCCCTTTCTCATAACATTTCTTAAATTCACAGAAACATTGTGGAGATACCTGGTGAGGTGTCTGTGTCTGAATGCCATAGGTAGCAAGCAGCTGTTGCAGCCGCACTGACTCTGCTATCAACACCACTTGGATGACCAGATCTGGCGCTGTACCCTGCACAAGGCGCTCTGTCGTCATCATCATCATCAGTTTTAACTGGTAATTCTCGTCATCACTACATCTAATTTCTCAGCAATTGCATCACTCCTACAACATGACATCACTATCATCACTGACATCCACATCAACGTCCTCAATTTTAGCCATCGTTGATATCACTGGCTGGATGGTGCATCCTTCCTAGTTCTTCTTCAGAACAGGACTAAACTTCTAGGTCAACTCAATTCCACTCATCATTCATTTGCATCATTCATTTTTTCTATAAAATACATAACATATCATGTCCAATCAGTAACCTGTGAGCAAAGAACTTATGTGTTGGTTGCATAATTTGTAATTTTTCCATAAAAATCAGAATAAAATTTCCACTAAAAACCAAAACAATGAATACCTGAAATTTGGAGTATCGAGTGCTGAACTTTGGCCTTTCCAGTGCTGGAAGGTAACGACGAATGACATCTAACTCGTTCACCAGCACCAACTCATCGTCTGTTAGCAAAACACCACCACTTTTTCTTTTCACAAAAGCAACTGAAGAACAGTGAACTTTACTGTGTTTAACCGTTAGACACATGTATGCACATCTATACAGGGGTGAGATTTAGCGGTCGCCCGGTCGCCCGAGGCGACTTAAAACAGGCTCGGGCGACCTCACTTTATAGTTGAGCCAGCCCGCCTGGCGACCTAAAAAAAAAAAACAACTACTTGCAGACTTTTAGAAGCTCGGTCCGAAGCAAGAGCGTTTTTAGGTCACTGTTCGTCTGCTACGAGTATGAAGCATACGCGAGGGTTATTTCCCTTTGCCTACTTCCCTTTTGCGCCAAGCGCACTGCCTGCTTTGTTTGTGAAAAAGACACTGCTACAAATTACGTGTATTGTCAAGGTGACGGTTGTTGATCCGAAAATGTGGAACTTTATTTCTGGGGTCAACGAACCCTCGCCAAAGAAGGCGAATTCTAGTTCAGAGAAGAAAGAGCGTCACAAAGAGTATGAATCGAAGAGAAAAAGACATTTTCAGACTGCATGGCTGAAACGTTCCGATGGCGAAGATCGATCTTGGCTCATTTTCGATAAAGAAGTTGGTCTAATGCACTGTACAAATTGCCATAAATACGCGATTGTCGGGCTGCCTAAATACCATGCGGGCTAACTCACGTTACTTCCTAGCTAGCCCGGCGGGCTAGTTAGTCTCCTGGGTTAAATCTCACCCCTGTCTATAGATAGATATAAAAAAGAATAGTTAATTTATAATTTAAAACTAGAAGGGCTAAGCCCATATGACTCACATGCTTCTTATGGAACTTGCAATATTTAACATAAAAATGACTTCCCAGAAGAAAAAAAACACAAAATGAAACAGTGGCATTAAAATAAAAAGGAATACCGACTTTTATCATTCTGTGCTCTTGACCTTGAGATGACAGTGACCTCCGGTTCCAAATACACTCTGGTACTATCACATAAATTACAACAAAAGTTGTATTACGCCAAAAAAAACAACCAGTGACCATGGGATGACCTTCACCTTCAGTGACCTTGACTTTTGGATGACCTTGCCCTTGACCTTCATGTGACTTCTCATGCTCATGTATGATCAAATAACCCTATGTTGTTGCACAATATGGATTAAATAGAGCTGTTCGACTGTGGGATGACCTTTTTATTAAAAAGTTTTGAAAAGGCCTAAAATGTCCTTAACCTTCAAGATCAACGCAAAAACGGAACACATAGAAAAGATCAATCTATCATCTCTAAATTCAACAAGTTTGAACTTTATATCTCTGATAGTTTAGGGTCAAGGTCACTTCAAAGTACCTAAGCTGATTTTGGACAGCTCCAGTGACCTTGACCTTGGAGTGAGGTTGACCAAATTAGCATAGGATGTGTGTCTCATTGATATATTATGCATCAAAGAATCATTAGTTCAATATTAATAACTTAGAAAAAAAAAGGTAAAATTTTGTGAAACAATTTTCATTTTTTATTAACATTTGTTGACTCTGGGGTCTTGACCTTGAAGCGAAGTCATTCATTCGCTGACCATTTATGAGGTCCCATGGATACATACCATCTTACCAAGTTCTGTTGTGATAACTGAAATAGGTTCTGAGATATTAATTAATTTGCAAGTTTTGCATAGACAGATGGCAAACACATGGATGATGGACAGACAGCGGAACAGACAGAAACTTCTTTTAAAAATATCATTTTTAGGCTATTTAGAACTCATTTTGTACAGATTTGCAAAAATCTTGAATTTTGCTTTGGGGGATGAGAAGAGGTGGGGAGTGGGGGGGGGGAGGGGTTAGTACATAGACTCACATTACTATGCATGCAAGTCAAAAATCCAATCCAATCCTTCAAAATAATGTATAGTTCTAAATTCAAATTTTTTTTTAACAAAAATCTAAATTTAAGTATTAAACTGTTGTTTTTATTGATTTTACATATCCTAAAAATAGCGTACTCAAAATTTCTTTGAAAAAAAAGTTCAAAATGTTGGAAACAGCACAATTTATTACCAAAGAAAATCTTACCATAACTGAAGTAATATTGACTAATATTATCTAAAAATATTAAACTCTATCGATACTTTACCAAAAAAAAAGTTTTTTAAATGTCTTAAACTTAAAAGTGGAAAGGCAAGAAGAGGTAGCTGGAACAAGGAAAGTCTGAAATGGTTATGTTCTTTAGGGAGTCTGCTGTCGAAACTGTTTTACAATGAACTGAAGTTCTAACATATTGTCTCTACATGGGTGACCTGTTTATATATAGAACTATGAAAGTATCGAAGGTGGGTACCGGTCACTTCCTTCCCTCCCCCCCACCCCTTGCCCACTTCCTCCCCAGCTACCTTTCCCCTGTGACAACTTGTCCCCTGCATTATTTTCCCCCCTGGTCACTTACCCCCCCACCCCCCCACCCCCCTCCAAACCTCGTATTCTTTCCTCTCCCTATCCCCCTTTCCTCAACCCCCCTCTCCCCCCCCCCCTTGGTGAGCACAGTTTCAATCTTTAATTTCATGTTTCTAAAATAGTGTGTTGTATGTAAAACTATACCTATTAGCAAACTCAAATATTAGAACACTTAAAGGAAGAAAGTACACTACTGGTGTTTGATTATTATTACTGATAACGTTACTGTAGTTTCTTCAAGACTACCAATGTTTGATCATTGATCATAAAATCAGTTTTGAAATAGATGAACTGTTGTTCAGTTTTCTTAGCAGCTTTTGCTTAAAACTAATGTGCATTATAATAATAATAATAATAATAATAATAATAATAATAATAATAATAATAATAATAACAGGCAATTTATACAGCGCTTTCCAAAATCACAATGCGCTTTACACAAACAAATGTAAACACAACATGCATACCTTGGTCAATAACACGCAACCACATACGCATCCCAACACCCAAAAACACTCACTCAGGGCGCCTAAGAAAAGGTCTCTCTAAAAAGATGCGTCTTCAAGTTCATTTTAAAAGACGCTAGTGAAGGACTGTGACGGATGGATTGAGGTAGCGAGTTCCAGGTCTGAACGGAGAAGAAACTGAAGGCTTGACCACAGTGTCTCACCCTGTAGTATTCTGGTACACGGAACATCCTTTCATCTGCAGATGAGCGGAGAGAGCGAGAAAGAACATAGACAGTCAAAAGTTCGGAAAGATAGCTAGGAGCAGTTCCAGAAATGATGTGGTAACAAAGACATGAGGTTTTATATTTAATTCGTTGTTCAACTGGGAGCCAGTGTAGTTCTTGAAAGAGAGGCGTGCAATGCTGTAATTTTCGTGCTTTGAAGATGAGTTTAGCTGCAAAGTTTTGGACTTGCTGAAGAGGTCTAAAGACTTTCTGTGTGCAACCCACAAGGAGTGAATTACAATAATCCAATCTATGCAGAATGCATGTGCTAACTAGTGTTTTTGTTGCTTCTTGTGTGAGATACTGTCGAATGGAGCTTATGTGTCTATGTTCAAAGTATGCAATATGACAAGTTTTTGCAGTGTGTTGCTGCATGGAGAGATCCTGATTGAGAAAAAACCCAAGGTCGCAAAAAGTGTCAGAAAAAGAAATAGAAGTAGTTCCAATAGTGATAGTTGAGGGAAGAGAAGAGGGGTCTGCAGATGAAAACGTTAATTTAGTATCTATCTTGAAGTAGTTGAAGCAACCACAACAAGTACAATGAATGGTAGAATAGATCAGGTCTATTGTTTTGATTTCTTTGAAGGGCAAAAAGATGATAGAACACAGCGGATTCCTTGTCCACTACAATAGGAAACTATCTAACAACAGGGACAAGTATAAATGTCAATTGAATAAAATAATGAAAGCAAATACAATACAGCTATGAATGTAAAGGTACGTACAAATTATTATGATAATGTGATGATGATGATGATGATGATGATGATGATGATGATGATGATGATAATAATAATAATAATTAACCTGTTTAACACACCTGTCGGTAACACTCAGTGCATACCAAAATATTCAACGTAGCATGCACCCAGTGTGCGTGCTTTTGTTTTCAATAAGTATATATTGTTTCTCTATTATTTTGTATTTAGGAAGACATTTTTCATCAGTATTATTTGTTAGTCATGGTTAATGTGCTACATTAAAATTGGTAACATCTGGGACCATGGAATCTGCGACCCCCCAAATTATTTCAGTATATTAGATTGGAGTGGGGAGAGGGAGGGGGAAATGACCAGGAGGAAATAATACAGGGGGTAAGTGACCGCAGGGGGGAAGTGGTCACAGGGGTAGAGGAGTAGGGGGCAGTAGCCAGGGAGGAAATGGGTTAGGGGGGAAAAACTGGGGAGGAAAAGACCAAGGGGAAATGTCCAGGGGGAGGAAGTGACCGGGGGAGGGAAAAAGGGGGGGAGAGGGGAGGAAGTGACAGGACACCATGGAAGGTGTACTCCGTTTCAAAAGTATCAGATAAAGTTAAGGTGAATGCAGTAAATGAAGGCTTTCCCAATGGCTAGTAACTTACTAAGCAGCTGTGTGATGATGAAGAGGGCTTGTCCCCACAAGAAGACACCACCTGTGGTGCCTTCTGGTGAGGGCGTTCTTTGTTGACTGCCTGGGTTGGCGCGTTCCTGTTCCATCTGCTCTCTTGTCACAGAGTAGTACATGGGCACCAATTTGCCTGAAATTATAAACAAGTGGGTCTCCAACAGTTTGTTTTTAAGAAATGTGTGTCAGCATAAAATTGCATTTTATTTTCCATATGAAAGTAAATTAATGATATCCATTTTCCTGAGTTTAAAACAAAAAAGTCAGCTGTTGTAAAGATTTATACTGGAAAGCTTTTTAATAAACTGAAGTTTTAGTGTTTTACCATATTTGTGTATAACCCAAGTTTTGTCTTTAATTATATAAATAAAATGATCATATAAATTGTTAATGCAGGGGAGACAATTCACTGATTTTATTTTTTACACTGAAAAAAAATTAATGCTGCCTATTTGAACAGGCAACTTTCCACTAAACTTGGTTGAATTGTCAGTGATTCAACATACATAGGCTGTATGTGTAGGCATATTCCTCAACAGTCTCTCAGACTCATATGATTGGTGTCCGGGTGCTTTTTAGGCTGGCTACAATACAATACAAGGTTATTGCTTTAGGTCCAGCGGATTTAGGCTGGCTGACCGCCTCTATACGTAGTAGTTTTCCAACTGTGCTAGAACCTAGTGGCAGTCAATTTCCAGCTTTCACTTTTATTTTTAATTCGTAGACTGTGGTGGAAGGGATACAATTCATGATCATTTCGAAGTCCAACAATAACAACATTTATATTAGTAAATTAAGAAATATTCGACAGCTTCTTACCATCCTCACTGTAATACAGAAGTTCTTCCAACTCAACCATGTACTTATCTCTGTTCTCTTTGTCATTTCGAAAGTGACCTGCGAAACAAACCATCAATATCCTTGACATAAAACTTATTCAAACATGTGCAAATGAAAGAGCTAATTTCACAAATAGCATAAGTAAAAAAAAGATCTGCTAAGGAAACATAAAGATACAAAATAAACATACAGATAATTTTATAGTTTGAATTTTCATACACCTAATACTACAATGTTTCCTTTTATAAAAAGCAACTCCACAGAAACATGATGCAAAACATTTTTTTTTTTAATTGAAAACAGAGAAGAGAGTATAAACGAGGTCTAGTCTGTGCACAAAAGCATTTTGTTGCCGGGTCTTTAAAGATTCTGACACTTGTGTCCTAGACGGGTGAGTGGCGGCTACACAAATACACACAGCAAGCATTTGGTCCATTCTCTCGCATTCCTGGTCTCAGGTGCTCAATCATCTGAGCATCAGACTATGTGCCCAAAGGCTGCAAGTGGGCGCCTCTGGCGGTTTAGAGTTAGATCCTCTATCAGTCAGCGCCCTGGGCAGGTCTTGAACTTGAAAAGTGCTATATAAGAGTGATAAGAAACATACCACACATAAAATAGGAGACGTCAGTTTTCATTAAACAGAAAGAACAATATGCAGTTATCTTCAAACTCTCAGGTTAGTTCACTCCCAAAAGGTCAATACTTACAGTCAATGATCAGGTACAGCAGAAACATCGGCCATTCACATTCAATGCCATCAAAGTTCTGCCGGAGAAGAGATTAATAAATTAATTATTTGTTGAAAACTTATATAGCATATAACACATTGTAATTGTGATTGCCATAGCTCATTTTCCCCAAACAATGGATCACACACTAAAATCAAACTGAAACTTATCTGAAGGAATTTGGTTTTATCCTCATTCTTCTCATGAACAACACACCCTTACCCAACCAGGAAAACGATAAAAAATATAAAACTCTGAGTTGAAATTACCTATTATAGAAACATTTATTCTACTAACTGTTGTTTATGAAACTTCACCATACACTGCTTGTGGAGGTTAATGTGTAATAAATCAATAACTTTGCAACAGATTAACTCTGGCACCTAAATGTTGATATATGTGAAATGTTTAATAAATTTTTTGGGGTAATTTCAATCAAATTAAAGCTAATTTGAGATTTTTTGTATTTTTTTTTTTTGAGTAAGACTATGGAGCAATGCGTCTTTTGGGAAATGAGTGGATTGCAATGTCAATGTTAAGTTTGAGTTAAATATACCTTGTCAATAACTTTTTTTTTTTTAAACAGCATACACATAAACACATACAAACACTTCAACTGACCTTGACTTCCGCAGGTCGGTAGTACTTGCGGGTCTTATCTTCCATGACAGTCTTGAAGCCGTCTCGCAAGAATCGCTTCATGCCGTACTTGCCCTTCAAACGGCGCACAACTTTGGCTATGGCCCTATATTTGATGGGGTTCTCATGCAGAGCAAATGCCGGCCAGCATAGAGTCGGTAGCAGAGAGGTGTCTGTGTTCTGGGGATAGGAAGTACAAATGTAATGTACTCGCATACTTATATTTCAGTGTTTTGTAAATAGGAATAAAACATTATTGTACAAAGCATGTTTAAAATTATGTGTTCTGAATTACAATTTTTATGTTAGTGATTTGATAACATGAATAATAATTGTACAGAGCATGTTTACATTTCAATATTATACATTACAATTTTATTTACAAAGCATAATTAATTTAATTAACCTATTAGCTAATTGTCATTAACCCTTTTGCTGCGCTTATGACGTACGATGTACGTCTACTCTGACTGCCTTGCAATGCTTATTGACGTACAAGGTACGTCCGATTGTAGCACTCTTGTACTTTCGATTCGCATAGCAGAAGAACAAGAAAAAATGAGTAATTCGGTTACTTCCCTTGAAGCTCTTTCGTGTCTGAAAGCTTGGAAAGCTTAGGCACTTCTTTCCGGCAGTCACAGACCCGGTTTCGTGGTTGCAATAAACACTTGTTTGATTGTGTTCTTCGACAAAACATGGCTGGTCAAAGGCGTGTGTCTCTCGAATACGTTCTTGCTGAAGTAATGCGAGACAGTGATTGTGGTGAAGAAGATTTTGATGGCGATGAAAACAATGATTCTGATTATGAACCTGTGAATTCTGACGCAAGTGACAGTGACAGTGACAGTGATTTTATCGTCGATGATGGTCAAGGTGATCAAGTTGCTAGTGGCAGTAGTGGTAAGTTGTACTGTAGTTTCTCCTTGTTTTCGTTTGTTTGGATTATGTATTGTGTTTTGAATTATCTTTATATTCTTGTGTTTATTTCTGGAAGTGAAATGACTTGCTTGTGCATACTATTTTCTTCTGAGAAGGTGGGGTATGGGGTGGGTGTGGGGGTGGGGGGTGGGACATTTGCAGGCATAGGCTAATATAACAGTGGGCGTGTCGACTGTTGACACAACAAATCAACTGTGTGAGTGTGTGTGTCAACATTCATAATGAAAATACAATGTTCAAATCTGGCTTGTGTATCACTGTATGTCAACATTCATAATGAAACTGCAGTGCCAATATTTGGCTTTGTGTGTGTTTGTGTCAACATTCATAATGAAAATACAGTGCCACTATCTGGCTTGTGTGTGTGTGTGTGTATGTCACCATTCATAATGAAACTGCAGTGCCAATATTTGGCTTGTGTGTCACCATTCATAATAAAAGAAACAGAGCCAATATCTGGCTTGTGTACATGTGTGTGTGAGAGAGAGAGAGAGAGATAATATAAGTACAATAACAAAGCTGTTTTTGTTTTCAGACATCCAACATGGTGATGATGTGCCTTTGAGAAATAGAGGTGGAGGAAGAGGCAGACAAGGCAGAAGAAGGAATGATGGTGGTGATGGTGCAGCAAATCGTGCAAATCCGACTGGAGGGCGTGGTGGCAGGGGTGCCCGTGGGGCTCGTGGTGGCAGGGGTGCCCGTGGGGCTCGTGGTGGCAGGGGTGCCGGTCGCCAACCTCAAGGTGTGCAGCGCAACTGGATAGAGGCTGACAACTTCGAGCCTGATATTCCTGATTTCACTGCTCATGCAGGTGTGCAAGTGGATACCACAGACTTTGAACCTTTGGACTATTTTATGTTGTTCTTTGGAGATCTTGTGCAACATTTTCGGATTCAAACCAACAAATATGCTGCAGAATACCTTGAAACAGCAAATTTGAGACCACATTCACGTGCCCGTGCTTGGTATGAAACAACTGATGAGGAAATGAAGACTTTTGTTGGGTTAGTCCTTCTGATGGGCATTATCAAGAAACCTGATTTGAACAGTTACTGGACTGGAGATCCACTCTTGCGTTCACCTGCTTTTCCTGCTGTGATGCCACGTGACCGTTTCATTCTGCTTCTGAAATTCTGGCACATGGCCGACAACGACAATATGCCACCTGCTGATGACCGACACAGGGATAGGTTGTTCAAAATTAGACCTGTCCTTGACCACCTGTTTCAACGATTTCAGGAAGTGTTTACACCAGGCAGGGATATTGCCATTGATGAATCACTGCTGCTTTGGAAAGGGCGTCTTGTATTCAAACAATACATTCCATTGAAACGTGCAAGATTTGGAATCAAAATCTTTGTGCTGTGTGACAGTACAGGTTACACATACCGGTTCCGGGTTTATGCTGGAAAAGATGAAAGCACAGTTAGCATTGACGAGGTGATTGTACGCTGTGCTCCGGAAGCTTCTGGTTTTGGGCGTACAGGCAAAGAGGTAGTTCATCTCATGATTCCACTCCTAGACAAGGGTTATCGTCTGTTTGTAGACAATTGGTACACCTCATTTGACTTGTTCGAACTGCTTCATGCTAGGGGCACTTCAGCATGTGGCACAATGAGGAAAAATAGGACTCCACCTTGTCTGCAAGAGCTGCGACTTGAAAAAGGTATGACAGCCAGCCGATCTAGCAACATTTTGCTGGCCCAGAAACATGTGGACAAGCGAGATGTGTACATGCTCACCACTTGCCACAAGCCTGCATCTGAGAATGCTGAAGAAGGTGAGAAGCCTCCATCCATTCTAGAATACAACAAAAAGATGGGGTCAGTTGACTTACACGACCAGATCCTTCAATGTTATGATGCCACCCGAAAGACTTTGAAGTGGTACAAGAAGCTGGCAGTGCGTTTTCTGCAGATGGCAATGCTGAACAGCTTCATTGTGTACAAACATGCTGGGAATCAGTCTTCTTTCCTGGAATACCAAAAGACTGTCATCTCTGCTCTCATCTTTGGTGACAGAGAACCTGATGTAGATGATGACAATGATGTCCGCTTGTGTGGTCGACATTTTATCGACATCCTGCCACCAACAGAAGGCAAAGAACGACCACAAAAGAGATGCCGTGTATGCAAAAAAAAAGAGAACATTCGCAAGGACACCAGATACTTTTGCCCAGATTGCCCAAGCAAGCCTGGGCTCTGCTTGCAAGAGTGTTTTCGTGCATACCACACCAAGAGATGCTTTTGGCGCAATTAGTCATTAGTGGTACGGTCAGTTGCTTTTATTTGGTTGGTTTGTTTGATGCTCAGTAAAGTTATCAATGAAGTGTTAAACCATTATAATATTGTTGAGTTTACAAATCAACTAAATATTCATGATTGTGATAATTGTATTTTGTTTATTTGCCAGTCAGGTAAAATATTGAGAGAGAAAAAGTTTTGCGAAAAATAAATTTAACACTTTCTTACACATGCACAATCTTTATTTTCTTACTTACTCTTCTCCCTGTAGCAGAAATGAAATCTTTATTCAATTTCCTTTCCATGGATATATACTTTTATTGGTTTATTTTGAAAAGTGTAAGAGCTATAGCAAAAACAAGAACAGTAGTCACGGAAATGCAAATTTTCTCTAGCATACAGCGTGCAAAACAAGCTAGCAGCGAAAGGGTTAATGTATCATTCATTTACTCAGCAAGATTATTTTCTGTCAATTTTGGCACCAGACTAGGAACTCTAAACGTTTACACCAGCAAAAGGAACATTTCTGTGCTGTACACAATAAACCAAATCACACAAATATTCTGACCAAACTATCTCCCTTGATTTTTGTGACAAAGGAATAATACTCGAACGTTTCACTGCCTCACCTTAGAGCTTGACTCACGAGGCAGGATGGATTCAAAGATGGTGCGGTTGCGATTGTGAGCATCAATGTCGACAAAGACCACAGACCAAGCAGCGCCATATTCACCAAACAAGTTACAACCGTTCACAGCTTCCAAAGCAGCTTTGGCCATTCCAATAGAACTGCACAGTAAAAGGTATAAAGTATTAATTAATGGAAAGATTGAATTAATGCTTTTAAACTTGCAGAGTGCACAACAAACATCCATAAATTAGAGGTGTGTTCCTGTTAATGCTATTTGTAAATTTACTATGATGTTGATGTCTTGTATAGCACGATCCTCCACATTGGTTGACTTGCTCATTGCGCATGCAGTTATATACAGTTTTGAGGTTCTTGACAAAGTATTAGAATAGAGTCTTCAGTAACCTCTTGAAAAAAGACAAGCTATCACTCTGGTTTCAACTGAAATGGAAGGGCGTTCTACAGATTGTCTTTTTATTTGTATTGCCCTTCTAAACTCTAGGCAACCTGAGTGGACACTGTTGTGAAAGAACGAAGGTTGCGTTCTGGTTGGTGGGGAGAAACAAGGTCTTGGAGGTATTGTGGGGAAGAGTCGTGTAAGCTGCTGTATGGAAGCCAATGTAGGTCTCTCAATACTGGCGTTATGTGATCTCTGTTTTATCTTTTTGCCACTATCTTGGCAGCAGTTTTTGTATATGTTGCAGTCTGCAGTTCTGACTTGGGGATGCCCCAAAGAAAACTGTTGGCATAATCCAATCTTAACAGGATGAGAGGGACTTCAATAGCATTTGCAGTTTTTTTATTGAGCAGTAGACGAAGTTTTCCAAGGGTTCGAATGTGAACTAACATGGTTACACATGGACAAACAGCTGTCAATGTATAGTCCAAGATTTCTGATGGACTTTGATAGAGCAATAACAACTTCGCCTACCTGAACTGCGATCAGAGAGACCTTTCCAAGACTGTTGATAGAGCCACAAACATTGCCTCTGTGTTACATCTGAGATGCGCGCGGTGGTGTGAGTTTTGCTTTGTTCACCTCAAAACACCCTACAAACAACCTATCATGAAGTTCCTAGCCTGTTGGAAATCTACAACCTACCTAACCCATAGAAACAAGGTGATTGCTCTGAAATCTAAGTTTATTATGTCAATCGCAGCAGTTTTATCTCAAAAGCAGCATTTACCATAGTCATTAAATCTCTGCTACTCTTTAAAACACTTCCCTTTCCTCCCCCCCCCCCACCCAGCCCCTCATGTTATTGTACCTGGCGTGCAGTTCTGTAATCCCATTGTTGTACTTGCTGCCTCTTTCCCACATTCCATAGTCTGGGGTTCTATAGGCTCTCTCAACATAGAAGACCAGGTTCTGGATAAAGTTGACTTCATCGGTAGAGTAGATAATCTGCATAAAATAAAACATTCAAAATACCATTAACTGAAGCTATGGATTTTGATAATAGAAAGCATTAAACAAAAGTAATTTTAATGTAAAGCTGAGCTTTCCCTCTCTCACGCCCTTAAGAGTGAGAAAATTAAGTATTCGTATTCATATTTGTACTCTCCATCCTCTCTTTGGGCTCTCGACCACACAAGGTGACATGGAAAGCACTTGTAACAATTTCAAAGTCTAATTTCTTCCTAATCAAGAAGAATCCCAGTTAAAGGTCAATCAACAACTCTGGAAGGAGAACTTAACACTTTGAGAGAGAAAACACATCGGTCCGACTGGACAGAGGCGAGGACACGGTCGTCATTCCCAATTAAAATTACAGAATTAGAAGTGCACCAAACCTGGAGTCCGCTGTATGTCATCTGAGAAAGCATAAGCAAATAGAGTGCCACAGCATCAATCTGCAAGAAATTAAAAAAAAAAACAAGACAAAACACATTTAATAGAGTACAAACAGCATCAGTATACAACCTACCTACCCCATACAGCATCAGTACACAACCTATTTAACACACGTACAATTTTATTTAAATACAAAGATCAAACACAAAGTATTAACCAAATATTAGTTTAAAGCGTTTTTCTATTATACTCTTGTTTTCTTTCTCCTCCGCTCATTCTCACCACCTCTCCCTTTCCATTTTCTATAAATTAGAACACGTAAGCAGCAATCTGATGTGCAATGCAGCAGGGTCACCCACACCAATAACAAATGAAATTAGGCCTCTTTTATTGGATCTTTATAATTCTATTTTTATATTTTTCATTTCGCCAATATTTTTATTTACTGATTTATTTTATTAATTTGCTTATTTTAATGTAATTAAATTATTAACTTTTTAGAAAGTGTACAACAATGATACAAACACTGAACCTGAAAAAGTTACCCCCACATCCACCTTTATCCATCCAAACCTTTTACCACTTTTTATAATGTCAGTACAATAAATATGGGTCATGATTTGCAAAAACAACAGCAACAACAAATAAAAAACAAAAATTATAATTTAAAAAAACTGCAACATAAAAACTTAATTTCAAAAATGCTACAAAAATAATTAATTGTGCAATTATAAAATTGCAGTTTGAGAATTTTAACAAATGTAAGTCTCAAAACACATTTCAGCAAAGAACAAATATATTTATAAATACCTTTTTTTTTAAATATAAAAATAATAAAAATAACAAGGGCAAAGCCTAAATGACTTACATGTTCCTTGTGGAACTTACAATATTTAACATGAAAAACCCCAGAAACAGTGGCATTAAAATGCAAAGTACTACCCACTTTATGCCCTGTGGGTTCGGGCACTGAATAGAATAGACCCAACGTTTCCCAGCGTGTCGTAACAGACGACTAACAGGGGTGATGTCAGCATGGAATTTGTGGGCGAAAGTCTTCTACACAGAAGTCACCGGCGAGGGTGGAAAAACCTCACGTTACTATAGGTTCAACGACCTTGTGCTTGGGTTCAAGGTGAGCCACACTGTACTCGTGTATTTTGTCTGTGACCAACAGCCTGGAGAGGATTGGGCCCCACCAGGTTTTTCTTGCACAAAACACACATATGATGAAAAGAACCACTCACTCCATACTAGATTGGTCGTGACCAAGGACCGAGCCTTCTGTTGGGCACTGCACCAGGAAGGAGGTGATAAGTGGGTTACTGATGGACAATTTAGCAAGATCCACACGAGAGATGACATCGTCATAAGAACCTGGAATGTCAGGACCCTAACTGCTAAGGTAAAATTTGAAGAACTGGACCACGAGCTGGACCACTATCGATGGAACATTTTAGGTATCAGCGAACTGTGCTGGAAAGGCAACAGTGAAACAATGACCAACAAAAGCCACAAGCTTTATTTCAGCGGGAGAGATGACAGGCATGTGTTGGATTCTTGGTCCATGTCACGTCCCAACTGCCTCAACAGTGGTTCGACTTGCGTGCACTTCCACACGAGAAAAAAACCCAACACCTAAATAAACTCTAAAAGACAAAACCAGAAGTAACAAGACAATTTCTTTATTTCACACACACATTCATACTCAAAATTAACTCCCTTTATCCCACTTCCCAACCTACCAACCCTCAATCCCACTGATAAACCCCAAACTAATACATAAACAATTCGCTCAAAATAATGATAATTAAATCAAAATGAACAAATGACTAACTACAAATGTACAAGAGGTTTATAATAAATATGGCTGAAACAGCTTACTGCCAACAAGGTAAATAGCAGTAAGCAACTGCTTTAAATCTTTATAAATGTTCAAACTTTGTTCCACTTAAATTTCAAATAGATACAACAAGTCTTTTATATTATATAAAATGAATAAGAAAATTTATCTTTTATGCAGAATAGAAGTTGTAAGAAATAATCTAAATTATTAATTAACTAATATCTGGCGAAATAATTCCCCCAGACAAAACTATACAATCACAGGGTTACTTAATCTAGTAGGTAATATTACTCAACAACGTTTATCAATCAATTCAAATTAAATATATCTCAATGTGCTGTAATTTATAATTTATCACATGTAAAACAATTATCGTTCCTCACAACAGATTATCATTGGTTATAGTTATTTGTTGTGTGTGGTGGAGTGTGTGTGCGTGTGCTTTATAAACGAAATAAAGTTCCCTGGGCGAAATACCAGAACCTTCGCAACCGAGGTTGACACACGGAAAAACGCGGCGTAATAGGCCGAGGCACACAAGCTTCACACCAGCAAGGTTTCAGCACACCATCAATGGTCTGCTCTAGGGTTTTGGTGTTGTATTTGTTGGTACATCTACAACAATACATACAAGAATACGCAACCATTAATAATTATATTACAATATACTGCACAAGCACCCCGCTATCGGAATGGTTGTCTCCCTTTCCACATCCTTACTCATCCTCCCTGTCATTCTCCTGTCATCGCGTATATACATTCACAATCACCTCCTTTCTGTCATCTCTTCGCTACATAACAGCGAATTCTTTTATATCAATTTATAATTATTTAATTTATAATACATTTTAGAAAACTCTCTCTCTCTCTAGGTATTTATGCAGCAAACAATATGAAACAATAGAATTAAGAAAACATAATTAACTATTCATTCACACTGCATGCATAACCCAAACCCCCGAACGCTATGGCCAACTGAGAGATTGAGGTAAAAAACTTACGGCTACCAGTGGATTCTCCGGCCTGTAGACAAAGACACACGAACGACGGGACAAACACACAGGCACAGATGGTTAGGCAAGGTGATTACACAGGCATAAGAAGTCCTAGACGGAGTCACAGGTCACCCGACGTTATACGTAGATAACTCAGATTTCACCGAGAATACACAGTAGGTATTCTAAACAGCTTAGAAAAGTTTTAGTTAAACAAACACTTCCAAAGTGTTCCCAAAACAATCCTCCTCTTCCGTTAATAGGCTCTTTTTCGTTGACGGTCTGATCTGTACGACCCACAGACAAAGTCACTAACTGGCACCTTGACCCAACTTGGATCCGTTGATTCTGGCTACAAAAGCGATATGCAACTGTTGCTGCTCCCAACAAAATATACAGTGCAAGGGGTTTTATACGATCAGCTAAGAATCTTCCAGAATATACTTCTTTTCATCATAATTCATTCCCTGCACCGTTCGCGATTAGAGCACGCATTTCACACATAGAATATCGCATGGCAGCAATTAATCTTCTCAATAACAAAATAGCCAACTATGCTGTTTTTCTAACATAGTACGTTCTGCACGGGCGCAATACATTCGCTACTTTATTAATTATAAACTAAATTAATTTATTCTGATTCTCTCCCCTTGACTACCGTAACTTTTAACCTCTATGTACAGGCTGATGATTAAACTATATACATAGGCGCGCGACTGCAAAACTGCGTAGCGTGACACAGCACCCCACCAAGACGAAAACTAACAGTTTTAGTTCTTAACAACCACGCTACTCAGTTCTGCTCAAGAAATCAGCTGGCACATTTTCCTTCCCTGGAATACTCTCCACTATCAGATCGAAAGGTTGGAGTTGAAGTGCCCACCTCATGAGTCTACAATTTGTAGTCTTTGCTTGCTGCAGGTATTGCAAAGGTCTGTGGTCGGTCTGCACAATGACTGTCCGATCGTACAGGTACTGCTTGAACTTTTGTACCCCCCACACCAATGCTAAACATTCCTTCTCTATGGTGGAATAGTTCCTCTCTGCTTGGTTTAGCTTCTTGCTGGCACATGTGATTGGCTGTAAACCCAAACCTTGGTCCTGGCACAGAATCGCCCCTATTCCAATCTCTGATGCGTCAGTCTGTAGCACTAATGGTTTTTCCATGTCTGGCATACAGCATACAGGTTTGGAACATATGCGGTCTTTGAGCGTCTGGAACGCTACTTCGCAAGCATCGGACCACTGTACGGGACCTGATTTGCCACCCTTGGTTAAGTCGGTCAGCGGCACCGCTATCGCAGCAAAATTCGGCACAAACTTTCGATAGTACCCTGCTAATCCAAGGAATGACCTGACCTGTTTCTTGGTAGTGGGACGTGGTGCATTCTGGATCTTGTCCATCTTCCCTTGTTCCGGCTGCACTTTGCCCTCTCCCACTATGTGTCCCAAATACTCCAGCTTGCGGAATCCCAGGTAGCATTTGGACGGACGCGCCGCTAACTGTACTTCCCTCAGACGTTTAAACAAGATGTCTAAACACTCTAAATGTCTCTCTAGAGTTTCTGTGGCTACCATGAGATCGTCCATGAAGTTGTCGACTTCTTTCATCTTCAATGGCGTTAACATCTTGCGCATCATGCGGGAAAAAACTGCCCCTGCGGTTTTCAGTCCGAAGGGCATGACGCACCATTGGAATTGACCCTCGTTGGTAGTGAAAGCTGTCTTGCACTTATCTTCACTCTTCATAGGTATTTGCCAATACCCCTTAAATCGATCTTGACTTTGGAGTTTGTTAAATAGATAATCTATGTCAGGCAGCTCTCGAAAATTACCTGCCTATTGAGTTTCCTGTCCCGTCTACTACCACTCTTCACACGACTTCCCGCTCCCGATCACCCCATAGCTGAATCGTCTCAAGCCTTGACTGTCTCCATCTTGAATGATCACACGCGTCATCCTTTTCTGCCCTCATCAACGTGGTGCGTAAGACTCAGTGCCACCCCTCTTATAGCGACGCTATCCTGTGGTGCCTGTCTCATCTCCTGACGCGAACGGTGGGTATCGCCCTCGGGTACCTCTTGCTCATTCGTCTGCTTCATCTCTACAGCTGTAATTTGCAACTCTCGGTGTACATCACTAGTGTTGGCCCCCACCACTTCCCACAAACAATCGCATTCCACGACTTACGACTTCCCCTCTCCAGCTCCCCGACGCAGCAGCACTCCCCTCCCCCCTCTCCTTCACCTCTAGCACCTCCCTCGAACCAGCTCTCTAGCACTTCCCTCTTCTCCCCTAACCTGCCCCTTCACTCTCCCTATCCTCTCGCTCTACCCCCCTCAGCCTTCTCCCTCCTCTCCCTTCTCGCTCCTCCCTCCCTCCCACCCTCTCACCCCGACTACTCCCCAGACTCTCCCCTCCCCCCCCCCTAGCTCCTCCATCCAGCCCTACCCCCAACGCTACTCCACCCCACCTACCCCCACCGCCTTAACTGCAGTAAGATCACCATGCACCAAGCAAACAAATCCCTCCCACACCCACCCGAGATCCCACCACACCCGTCTCATCTCGCGCGCCTGCTCCTCCTCTCCAGCGCAGCAGCTCTCGTCAGCATACAGTCGCGGACTAAGAAAAATGGGAAAAAAATGGGTGAATAACAAATGAAACAAATAACGATTAACACATATACAAACAATCGAACAAATGACAAGTAAACAGTAACAGGAGCCGGAGAAGTCCCTTATCGTCTAGGCCTCGACGACAAAGTTGTTTACCTCAACCCCCCGTTTGTGCACACACGCTCGGGGTGTGAACCCTTTTGCGCAGCGCAACCTCACTCCCGACCAACCACCCACTGGCCACTCATCCGACACACAAGACGACAAAGAAACAAACACTGACTTCTGGTATCAAAACAAATAACAATAAATCTACCCAAACTATTCCCCCCTAACCTATCCTAGATCTATCCCACCGCTGCCACCAAATGTCACGTCCCAACTGCCTCAACAGTGGTTCGACTTGCGTGCACTTCCACACGAGAAAAAAACCCAACACCTAAATAAACTCTAAAAGACAAAACCAGAAGTAACAAGACAATTTCTTTATTTCACACACACATTCATACTCAAAATTAACTCCCTTTATCCCACTTCCCAACCTACCAACCCTCAATCCCACTGATAAACCCCAAACTAATACATAAACAATTCGCTCAAAATAATGATAATTAAATCAAAATGAACAAATGACTAACTACAAATGTACAAGAGGTTTATAATAAATATGGCTGAAACAGCTTACTGCCAACAAGGTAAATAGCAGTAAGCAACTGCTTTAAATCTTTATAAATGTTCAAACTTTGTTCCACTTAAATTTCAAATAGATACAACAAGTCTTTTATATTATATAAAATGAATAAGAAAATTTATCTTTTATGCAGAATAGAAGTTGTAAGAAATAATCTAAATTATTAATTAACTAATATCTGGCGAAATAATTCCCCCAGACAAAACTATACAATCACAGGGTTACTTAATCTAGTAGGTAATATTACTCAACAACGTTTATCAATCAATTCAAATTAAATATATCTCAATGTGCTGTAATTTATAATTTATCACATGTAAAACAATTATCGTTCCTCACAACAGATTATCATTGGTTATAGTTATTTGTTGTGTGTGGTGGAGTGTGTGTGCGTGTGCTTTATAAACGAAATAAAGTTCCCTGGGCGAAATACCAGAACCTTCGCAACCGAGGTTGACACACGGAAAAACGCGGCGTAATAGGCCGAGGCACACAAGCTTCACACCAGCAAGGTTTCAGCACACCATCAATGGTCTGCTCTAGGGTTTTGGTGTTGTATTTGTTGGTACATCTACAACAATACATACAAGAATACGCAACCATTAATAATTATATTACAATATACTGCACAAGCACCCCGCTATCGGAATGGTTGTCTCCCTTTCCACATCCTTACTCATCCTCCCTGTCATTCTCCTGTCATCGCGTATATACATTCACAATCACCTCCTTTCTGTCATCTCTTCGCTACATAACAGCGAATTCTTTTATATCAATTTATAATTATTTAATTTATAATACATTTTAGAAAACTCTCTCTCTCTCTAGGTATTTATGCAGCAAACAATATGAAACAATAGAATTAAGAAAACATAATTAACTATTCATTCACACTGCATGCATAACCCAAACCCCCGAACGCTATGGCCAACTGAGAGATTGAGGTAAAAAACTTACGGCTACCAGTGGATTCTCCGGCCTGTAGACAAAGACACACGAACGACGGGACAAACACACAGGCACAGATGGTTAGGCAAGGTGATTACACAGGCATAAGAAGTCCTAGACGGAGTCACAGGTCACCCGACGTTATACGTAGATAACTCAGATTTCACCGAGAATACACAGTAGGTATTCTAAACAGCTTAGAAAAGTTTTAGTTAAACAAACACTTCCAAAGTGTTCCCAAAACAATCCTCCTCTTCCGTTAATAGGCTCTTTTTCGTTGACGGTCTGATCTGTACGACCCACAGACAAAGTCACTAACTGGCACCTTGACCCAACTTGGATCCGTTGATTCTGGCTACAAAAGCGATATGCAACTGTTGCTGCTCCCAACAAAATATACAGTGCAAGGGGTTTTATACGATCAGCTAAGAATCTTCCAGAATATACTTCTTTTCATCATAATTCATTCCCTGCACCGTTCGCGATTAGAGCACGCATTTCACACATAGAATATCGCATGGCAGCAATTAATCTTCTCAATAACAAAATAGCCAACTATGCTGTTTTTCTAACATAGTACGTTCTGCACGGGCGCAATACATTCGCTACTTTATTAATTATAAACTAAATTAATTTATTCTGATTCTCTCCCCTTGACTACCGTAACTTTTAACCTCTATGTACAGGCTGATGATTAAACTATATACATAGGCGCGCGACTGCAAAACTGCGTAGCGTGACAGTCCACAAAGACATTCTAGCTGCTGTCATGGGTTGCCGCCCAGTCTCCAGCAGACTCATTACCATCCGTCTGAGAGCAGCCCCTTTCAACACCACCATCATACAGGCCTATGCTCCAACATCAGACTATGACGACAGCAAAGTCGATGATTTCTATGAACATCTGTAGGCTGTCCATGACCAAGTGCCGAGGAAGGACATAGTCATAGTGTAAGACAACTGGAAAGCAAAAGTTGGCCAAGATGCAAACCACAACAAGGAATACACATGCAGACCCCACTGCATGTACCCAGAACAGAGAAGAAGAAGAAATCCTCCCAATTCTCCGAGAAGAAGTTGAGGCAGCAGTGCAGTCGCTGAAGAAGGGGAAGTCAACAAGAGTGGACGCAGAATTGCATCAAGCAGGAAGAGAAGCGATGATTGATGCCCTCACCATTATTTGTAACAAGATCTGGCAGAGTGGGGAGTGGCCTACACCATGGACCCAGTCGCTTGTCATCGCTCTTCCCCAAAAGGGTAACCTTCAGTAGTATGAAAACTCCGCACCATCAGCCATCCTAGCAAAGTCCTACTGAAAATAATACCCAACAGGTTTAAACCCAAAGGTAAACAAATCATAGCTGAATAACAAGCAGGATTCAAAGCAGGGCAAAGTACCACTGAACAGATTTTCAACCTCAGAATAATCTGCAAGAAATACTTACAGCACCAACAACGTCTATATCATGTGTTTGTAGACTTCAAGAAAGCGTTTGACCGAGTCTGGCATGCAGCTCTGTGGGAAACCAAGAGAGTGTACAACGTAAGTCCTAATATTATTGAAGTCATCAAAAGCTTGTATGACAAGGCTACCAGTGCCTACACTCTACATCACTCTTCAACAACCTCCTGGAGCGCATCATGTCAGGATGCCCTTGCAGATCACGAAGCCAGTCATCATAGTGGGTAGAGCAATCTCCAAACTCCATTTTGTGGATGATGTTGATGGATTCGCTGGAGAGGAACAAGAGCTTAACAGTTGGTTCAGAGGCTTGACACCATCCCCAGAGCCTTGGGAATGGAAATAAGCGCCGAGAAGACCAAAATGATGACCAATAACACCAATGGCATCAACATGGACATCAAAGTCCAAGGCCAATCCCTCAACACTGTGCATAACTTCAAATATTTAGGAGCCATTGTATCACTGGCTTGACACTGAGCAAAGCCATGAGGGTTGCTGAGGACAGAGAAAGATGGAGTACGCTGGTTAAACAATCATCTTTGGTACCCCAACAAATTTCGAGTTTTGGGATAGGATAGGATAGAATAGGAATACTGACTGATCTTTCTATGCTCTTGACCTTGAGATGACCTTTACCTCAGTTCCAAATACACTCATGTAGTAAGAAATAAACTACAGCAAAATTGGAATTATGCCAAAAAAACAGTGACCTTGGGATGACATTCGCCTTCAGTGACGTTGACTCTCACTTGACCTCTCGTGCTCATGTATGATCAAATAACCCAATGTTGTTGCATATTATATGGGTTAAATAGAAGCATTCCACAGTAGGATGACCTATTTTTTGCATGTTTTTGCAAGGTCTAAAATGACCTTGACCTTCAAGATCAACGCAAAAAATAGAACATATATAAAAGATAAATCTGTCATCTCTAAATACAACAAGTTTGAACTTTATATCTCTCCCAGTTTAGGGTCAAGGTCACTTCAAAGTAGCTATACTGACTTAGGACAGTTCCGGTGACCTTGACCTTGGAGTGGGGTTGACGCAATTAGCATAGGATTTGTCTCATTTATATCTGCCATGCATCAAAGAATCATAAGTTCAATATTAAGAACTTAGAAAAAAATTTGAAATTTTATGATAAATGTTAATTTTTTTAATTAACATTTGTTGAACCTGTAACCTTGACCTTGAAATGAAGTCATTAATTCACTTATCACTTATGAGGTCTCATGAATGTACACCATCTTACCAAGTTCAGTTGTGATAGTTGAAATAGTTTTCTGAGATAGTAATCCACTTGCAAGTTTTGCACAGACAGATGACGACGATGGACACCTGACGGCGGAGAGACAGAGGGACCAAAAAAAAATTTTCATTTCATTTTGGACTATTTAGGACTCATATCACACAGATTTGCAAACATCTGGAAAAAAAAATGGGTGAGTACATAGACTCACACTGCTATGCATGTGAATCAAAAAGCAACATAAAAAATAACTACAATGAAATGTTAAATGCTACGCTGAGGTAGCCATAATAGTAAACAAAGCTGACAATGACCACAGTAGCTGAGTAAGTAAGCAAACAAAATACATTCACTTGTCTCTTTTTCTCCATGCAGGGTTGACAATATTTTTTCCAATGGCATGTCATGCTATGCAAATGGCAAATGAGCTCTGCAACTGGAAGCACATTACTCACACATTGTGTGTGTCCAAGATCAAGTGCTTGAATTAAATCTGCACTTGAGTTTGGTGTGTACCGTAAAATACCTTCACAAGGCTGGTTTATTGGAACCACTTCTGGTACTTTATTCTCTTCCATCACTTCTTCAAGCAACTCTTTCTGGCATGCACAGGGCACCCATAATATTTTTTTAAAGTGTACATAAGAGTTTGAATATTTATAATTAACAACATATCTTAGTAAGCAATGCTATTGGGATTTTTTTAAAAAATAACATTCAACATAAAACTGGATAAGGTGCAAACTAACACTATTATTAATTAATACAAATACTGAAAATTACTATAAAATGCAACAAAGGATTGCACTACATAATATATATCAAAGTATTCTCTACTTCTTTCCCAAGAATTTTGGTTATAGAAAATATCATGCAGTGTTATTAGATAATATAGGCAAAGTCTTCAACACACCCCATCCCCACACAAAAAAACACACAAAACATCATTGTGATACCCACACCCACATATGTAAAGAAAAAAAAATATGCAGCAACACACACCAATGGCTTTAAGCGAAAATATTAGGTGGCATCACGCAGCATGTGTAGCAATTAATTATGAAATCTCATACCTGCAAATGATCATAGTCTTCATCCTTCAGAACAGCTTCTCCTGTGAACATGTCAAAGACAGAATGCAAAGCACTCTTGGCACTCTGATTCTGTTTGAAGTCCTCCACCTAAAAGGGGGAAAAAACAAATCAATAACAAGTTTTATTTATATACCACACCCGATATGCTGTGATGAATGGCTTAATTCAGTATTGCTCTGGCTGCTCTCCCTCCACATCTTTCTTCCAACACCCTGTTCCATCTCCATTTTTACTGTAATTATGACCCATGCTAATAAAGCAGACATAGACTACAGAATACACAGAGCCATAATATCGTAATATTCTAATATCAGACTTTTATATGATATATCAGTACTAAAATCATGTGGGCCCTATCCACACTAATGAGATTGGGGGCATGTTTGTTTCCGGTACCGTTAGTGTTATGTTAAACTTCTACGCACACTCTTGCTTTAAAGACATTTTTGGCAGACATATTTGTTGCACTTGCAACAACAACAGTTACTGCTGTTCATGTTAGGATACAACAAGGTAGTAAACAAAACAAACACAGGGCAGTGCCGTAAACGAGGGTAACATAATACAGATGCGATGGCAACATATAACCGGAATAACAAATGACATTAATCAAATAAAATTAAGCATTTGTCCCTGTGGTGATCTTGGAGCAGCGTGATAACATTAAATTACATGATTTTTGCTTTAGGTCCAGCAGACTCTTCCGAGCCAAATCAGGACCAGACAACCCCTGATTCGCATAAAAGATCTGCTGAAAAAACCCTAGTGGTAAAACTGAACGCTCTCCACCAGCCAGTCACTTTACAATAAAGACATCCCATGGGACACTGAGGCTATACTCTAATTTATCAAACCCCCGTTTACAAAAACAAAATAGAATACAAACATCATTATAAATTATCAACAAAACACATACATACAAAATGCCTACATTGCTAAATAATAACATCATAGGAAGCCCTAGTGACCACCTAGCAGAAAGCGTTTAATATTCCCAAGCTGATCCAACAGACCTCACACACAAATAAGGAGTCTTGTCCCGGAAGAGTTTTCAAGAAAAAAGGTAGATGACTGGTCTAGTGAAGAAGAAGATAGTATAGCAGATTGATAGAACAGAGCTGGAATGAGAAAGAACAAATGAGAAAGACAGCGACAGTGGGAATTTAAAGCACTAAATTTCCAGAAAATGGGGATACTATTTATACTGAAACCCCCGGCACCCCAACGGGGGGAAGCAGCGTGATACTACATGTGCTACTAGCAATCACAAACAGTGGAAGCACAATGCTTCTGTCAAGTGGAATAAACAAATGTTACAAAATTCTTGTGGTGACATGGTCAATGCAAAGACCATTGTTTGAATCTGATTCTCACCCTGTTTGCTTGTCGCAGCCAACAGTAGAGGATACCACGCATGCATTTCACACAGGCCTGGCTCAGTTCATGTGCTCGACCATGGTCATCATCAATGCGTCTTCACAAAATAAAATGCTTGCAAAAATTAAAACATACAAAAATTAAATAACCTAATTAAGCTACAAACAAAGTTCACTCCATCAAAAGAAACAAATACCACAACGTACCACTGAGCAGATTTTCAAACTCAGAATAATCTGAGAGAAATACCCACACTCACAGCACCAACAATATCTATATCATGAGTTTGTAGACCACAAAAAAGTATTTAACCGAGTCTGGCATGCAGCTCTGTAGGAAACCATGAGAGTGTACAACATCAGCACTAACATTATTGAAGTCATCAAAAGCCTGTCACAGCGGCTCAACCAAAGCTTTTCAGATTTTGAGGTTAGGTCAGCCAGGCTAGCTATAAATAGCTTCACTGATGCTTTCTTTCACTGGAAGGGAGGTGCAGGCAAGCTATAAATAGCCCGCAGAATATGAAACATGGAGGCACTGAAAAGTGCTGCTCACATAGAAATTGAGCTGGTGTGCTGTATGACAAGGCTACCAGTGCAGTCCTCCACAACAGCGCCATCCGGAACTGGTTTAGAACAACAATCGGCATGCATCAAGGATGCATACTCTCTCCATCAGTCTTCAACATCTTCCTAGAGCGCATCACGTCAGACGCCCTTGCAGATCACAAAGGCACAGTCATCATATGGGGTAGAGCAATCTCCAACCTCCATTTTGCGGATGACATTGATAGATTGGCTGGAGATGAACAAGAACTTGAACAGTTGGTATAGAGGCTTGACACCATCCCCAGAGCCTTAGGAATAGAAATAAGTGCAGAGAAGACCAAAATGATGACCAACAACAGCAATGGCATCAACGTGGACATCAAAGTCCAAGGCCAATCCCTCAACACGGTGCATAACTTCAAATATTCAGGAACCATTGTATCAGACAATGGGTCCCGACAGGAAGTCCTCTCCAGGATCGCACAAACAACTGCTGCCCTGACAAGGTTGAAGCTCATTTGGAAAGACTCCAAGGTAAGGCTGCTGCGTTCCCTTGTCATCTCCATCTTCTTAATATACGCTTGCAAAACATGGACCCTCACAGAAGATCTACAACGAAGAATACAAAGCATGGAGATGAGGTGCTACAGAAGACTTCTGGGTATTTCCTAAACAGAGCACATCACCAACGACAAAGTCCGACCGATCATCACACAAGCCATTGGACAACACGATGACATGCTCATAGTGGTGAAGAAATGAACACTCCGATAATATGGCTACGTCACCAGAGCAGCAGGCCTTGCAAAGACCATCCTGCAAGACATGGTGCAAGGAGGCAGAAGAAGATGGAGACAGAAAAAGAGGTAGGAGGACAACATTCGAGAATGGACTGGCTTGACACTGAGCGAAGCCATGAGAGTTGCTGAGGACAGAGAAAGATGGAATATGCTGGTTAAATGTTCATCTGTTGTTCTTCAACAACTTTCAAGTTACAGGATAGGATAGGATAGGACAGGATAGGATAGGAAAAACTTGAAAACTGAAAGACAAATACAACAATTATCATTTCTAATATTATATATAACTTTAAAAAATACCATGTATATTATATTCAGCTATCTATTTCTAAAAAAAATATACTGTTCCCAATAACAATCGGTATGGAAGACAAAAGAGGTCGTGATCGACTTTCGCCAAATAAAGGTCCCGGTATTGCCCCTTGTCATCAATGGGGAAACCGTTCAGCAGGTCGACTCGTTCAAATTTCTCGGTTCCGTCATCTCGAGCGACCTGAGTTGGAATAATAACACCACGTCTATTGTAAAAAAGTGCCAACAGCGTCTCCACTTTCTGAGACAGCTGCGTAAGTTCGGTATGTCTAGTAAAATTATGGCACAGTTCTATCGCGCGGTGATAGAGAGCATTTTGTGCTTCTTTATCACTGTCTGGTACGGCAGCACAACCGCGATAGAAAAGAAACAGCTCGAGCACATTGTTAAGACTGCCTCCAAAATAGCTGGTTGCGACTTTCCATCTGTCGCCTCCATTTTTACAACGCGAATGAAACGGAAAACGGAAAAGACAGTCTGCGATCCATCACACCCAGCCAATAGTCTCTTCGAGCCTCTGCCCTCTGGCCGTCGGTTCCGCGCTTTAAGAGCCAGAACTTCTCGATTCAGAAACAGTTTCTTCCCTGACGCTGTCCTCAGTACATCACCAAACATGGAATGATCTGTACAACTGAAAACTCACAACCATTGCTTGATTTGTACCTTTGTGAAATAGGAGTACGAGTATGCTATGCTGCGTGTGCGTGTGTGTGTGTGTGTGTTGTGTGTGTAGATTTGGATGTGAAGCCTAACATTCTTAATAATTCTCATTTTACTTAATGCTGTTAAATTGTTTTAATGCTGTATTTTGTTTTACCTGCAGGGTGTGTTTTACTCCATAACTTCATATGACCGATGAGTGATGTACTTTACTGTGTTTACCTATCCTTTAATGCTGTATACATGTTATAGGCCAATGAAGTGTATGACACGATGAATGACTGTGCAAGAAAGGATGTATTTCACTGTCGCCATGCCACACCAAAATCCTTGTAACGTTTTTACTTGGTAAATAAATATTCTTATCTTATCTTATCTTATCTTATGACTTCGGCTTATTCACACCAGCAGTAGAAATGAAATCACAGTGGTCCATATCTTTAAGAAAGAAATACAGAAAAAGATATTCGTTGATGATTAATAAAATAATTCAAAATATATTTAATCAATCCAAATTGTGATATCCAAACTGTGATATAAACTGATACATTTAGGATTTCATCAATCAAGGAAAAAACAACAAATACGGTAAAATACAAATTAATACCTGTAGGCAAGATGCATAGCCCATGTTGAAATAGCGCAGTAAATGCTGTCACGCACATGAGCAATGCGACTGGGATTGTGGACACTGCCAATGGAAGGAAACAGTCCTGATGTGGGACTCTGGAACTGCAGAATCTGGCGCTTGACTGCACAGCAAACAATTTGAATGGAGAACAATGCACAAACACATATACATATCATGCTTTTTTTGTGCATCACACTCAACAGCTCTATCAGTATCACACACCCACAAACACACGCAAACCACCCGCACACAACGAAACCTCCCCTCCCTGTGCAAAAAGCACACGCACACACTTGTACGTATGTATTGATTGTGACTGATTTTTCTGATTTTTTCCCATAGTAACCTTTTTTCTCTGATTTTCTTTTAGATTACAAATGTATTTCTATACTAGCATAGCAATAGACGGCGTACAGGCTAGAAGCATTTACAGACCTGCCTACCCCCCTCAGAGTAAAAGCGGGAGACAGGGGATCAAAAAGATAACCACCCTTTTCAACAACAGTTTTCAAGTATAACAGTATAACAACAAAAGCAACAGGATGCATGTCAAAAGCGTGAGTCTCCCGCCAAAAGCGGGAGAGTAGGCAGGTCTGCATTTAACCCCCTGAATGAGGGTCAGTGGTTGATCCGAACCCTTTACTCAGCTTTAGTCATGATCAGTAACTTAGTGTCTAATAATTTTGAATACGTTTTGAAAGTCCATGTGTGTGGAGTACATAATCCTCTTGAACAACTTATCTGACTTATTTATGAATGCATCGAGTGAATCTATGATTGTTATATTATGATTTTTATGATGTTTTAATTCTCCATTATATGTGTATGAAGTCTGGTTTGAGCCAAATTTGTTTTATGTAAGGTGCTTGGTGCATCCTGCGAGGGACAAACATGAATTTTTTAAATAAATTAAATTTATTATTATTATTCATCTGCATTAACGGCCTCAGAGGGCCATACCTCCAGAAGCAAGAAATGTTATCTTCAGATACACAGATAATTCTGTTACAAAGGGCATTTCGTGTCTGTATAAAGTGTATTATTGCTTTGCTGTGCTACAGTCATAGTGAGCAAGACAAATGATTATTGCGATTTGTAACCAAAGGATTTGCGATAAATGTGCTAAAGATCTATTACATTTACAAAATTTGCATCCAATTATGGCGCTAATCTGTTAGCGCTACCATTTCAATTAATAATGAGTATCATGTTATTTCAAACTGTATTATAGAATTATTAATAATAGAATATCTGGATCTGGATCTGGATCCTGCCGACGATGTTGTTGGCAGAAAACACCACATGAGCCATAGATGGCTATTAACGTTAATCTAATATGAATTCTAGTAGTACAACTACAAGTACACCTTCATCACAAACAATTATAATTTCTTACACTTCACATAGTAGTCGTCTAAAGCTTCAAGGGTGGGCACAGTGTAGCCTTGTGAATCATGGATCACACCACCAACACGGCTATCAAAGAAACCAGCACCCGTGTCTCCATCAGATTCACTTCGCTGTCTAAACAGTTGATGAGGATTCGGACTAGTTGGCTGAGACATTTTTCCAGTCTTTTATGTATCTCAATACTGCAAATCTAGGTAGAAGAAATGCATGCAGTAGGCTCTACAAAGTGCCTGAGGCCACAGGGCTTCAAGAACACAAGAACAAACTGTAGAGCCTACTTTCCCCAGTCCCCCTGTCCCTTCTTGAAAGACCAAAACTGTTCGACATTTAGTTTGTCGTAATCAAGGTCAAGGACTTTGCGATCACTTTCAGGCAATATTCCTCTTATGGCAGGAAAAGATATAATCAACAACCCTACTTTGTCGCTTAACTTATCTGTTTACTTATTTGTTTGCATATTTTCAGCAAAATCAAAGACACGTGTCCGGTTTTGTATTGTTTCTTTGTTTCTTTGGGTTTCTTCACCTTTCAACATTGTTGTACTTATGATTCTGGTCCTAAGACAATAGAGCTACATTTTGGGTCTTCTTCTTTCATTAATCTGCCAACTTCATCGTTGCGAAGGTACTGCAAATTTTGGGGGTTGATGCAATGGCGCTTGTTTGTAAGTCGGTTTGGGTTTTGGGTGCTGCCCAGATGAACAGCCTTGGGGGAAGAAGAGGGGAGCAAGGGAGAAAAAGGGGAGGATGAGAGGGTAGGGGGGAGAGGATGTTTGCAGGGAAGACGAGTACACAAATATTGAAAACAACCGCTCTTCCAAAATGATATTTTCTAGGCACTTTAAATGGCGCCTTAAATTATTAATGTATTATACATTAACAAGCAAAAACTTTAAACAGTTTCAAAAATCTTATTAATGAACAAGAAATTTTAAAATCTATAAAATATGATTTTGATAGTTGAGGAGCCGGCTTATATCAGTGTAATATCAGACCTGAAATATATGTGCTAAAGATGGGACATTAAATAAGCCGTGAGGCGTAATGATCACCATGATCTAGTCCCTACACTACTACTACTACTACTACTATTTACATAATTATTGTATAATTATTAATTTATTGTTGTTTCCATTACGGCTTAGATTTTTAGGAGCTGTTCACACTGTAATGCTTCGAGTCAAGAGACAGCTGAGAACTATATGTTCCGCGCTATTTTGGAATCTGGGCAATTCTAGAATTGGCCTGCGCAATTCTAGAATTGGCCTGCCCATTTTTGGAATTCCAACATTGGGTTAGGGTTTGGCTTAGGGTTACGGAAATGTTTAGGTTAGGGTCCTAACCCAAACCCTAAGCCTAACCCTAGCGGGCCAATGTTGGAATTAAAAAAAAGGGCAGCCCCTTCTATAAGTATAATACTACTAATTCCAAAAAAGCGCAGATTCCAAAAAAGCACGGAACATATATATATATATATATATATATATATATATATATATATATATATATATATATATATATATATATATATATATATATATATATATATACAGTAAACAGTAAACTTTATTGTCCAAATCTTTACAAAGTGGAAAAATGGCTTCCAGCGCCCAAGAAACAACAGAAAGACAAGAAGACAAAATGCTGTCACCCCACACACACACAACACACACACACACCACACAGCCATCACAACATCCCCCATCACAACCACAACATCCCCATCACAACATTCCCCCAACTCAACACCCATACACGTGAACGCAAGCACGCGCCCACCCCTGCCACGCCACCCCCCCCCCCCCCTCCACACAGACACACCGCCACACCGCCACACCCAACAACAGCACCCGCACGCGCACAGACAAACCACTCATGCTACAACCCATCACTACATTGACAGTAATATATTCCATTTGTCCATCTTCATCCCCCCCACCCCCAACTCATCACCACAGTTCTTTTTCCACACTTGGAACCGATGTGGGGCCCAACTGGCCACAGCACGGAGAGAATGTCCCTGATGTCTAGTGGTGTTGATTGTACACCCTGATGGCAGTGGGCACAAAAGAGTTCTTGTAGCGCTCTGTTCTGGCCTTCACACTGCGAAATCTCTCCGACGTACCCCGAGTCGACTGGTGTGAGGCGAACTCGTTGTGAAGGGGGTGGGTGGGGTCTGCCATGACGGCCCTGACACGCCTCAGCACCTTCATTTCGTACAATGTTATGAGATCAGTGACTGGGGCCCCAATCACGCTGCTGGAAGTCTTGGTCAACTTCATCAGCCTGTTTAAATCACATGCTTTCAGGCTGCCCTGAAAGCACAGGCTGTTAAACGTGATGATGCTCTGCACTACGCCCTGGAAGAAGGTCTGCAGGACAGCCTTCTGGACGTCGAACGACCGCAGTTTCTTGAGGAAGTGGATACGCTGGTTGCCTTTCTTCACCAGCAGTGTCGTGTTCTCTGTCCAGTCTAGCTTGTTGTCCAAGATGGTTCCCAGATACTTGTACTGGGTGACAACCTCTACTTGCTCGTTGTTTATCAGCAGGGGGGCATGGGCGGCTGGACCTCTCCTGAAGTCGACTATCATTTCTTTAGTCTTACTGACGTTCAGGAAGAGGAAGTTTTCCTCACACCACTGGACCATGGTGCTGACGGCTGTCCGGTAGGGGGTCTCGTCATCACCCAACACTTTCCCCGAGATAGAAGTGTCATCCGAGAACTTTATCTGAAGGACACCCCCGTCAGAGCACCGGCAGTCTATATAGCAATTGATGGTATAACAACAGTATGTAGTACAGTAAAGTATTCAGTAATACTACACGACACTACACTAAACAAGACTACACTTTATCTGTAGTGCTGAGTGCATCCACAGTCAATGGTGGGTGTGGACGTTAAATGTTCATGCATTCATCTAGACATCGATACACGCAGTGATGTGGTGCACAGTCTAAAACCGAATTAATGATGCATTGCAGCTGTTAGAGTTTATTGGAATTTATACACAGGAGATTCTGAGCACACAGGCACAAAGGAGTAAATCAGTCTTGAGTTTGTGTGATGGTGTGGTAAACATTCAGTTTAGTTCAAGGAAATAAACCAAAACTTTTGGAATTGAACTTCATTGGTTTTTTTTTTGTTTGCTTTTTTAAGTTTTTGAATGAAGTCTTCTGCATGTTACATTATCTGTTGATGTTACAATATACCCAGAAGTTACAAACTGCAAAGTGTATACATTATTAAATTCTTACGTATAAAACAGTTCAAAGAATTTGTTACAATAAAGAAGAAACTCCTCTCCTCATTCCCTCCCCATGCTCTCAGTATTCAACCATTGTCATTGACCTGTCACAGTAAAGCTATGCTATACAGCCTGTTATTTTGGCTGTGAGGCTCGGTGCTAACATTTTGGGGGGAAAAAAAACCAAAATGTAATAATCTTGATCAAAACCATAGACACAGAAAATAGACGTAAATTATTTTCCGTCTTCTAAATGAGAATAATTATTATTAATATTATTATTGAGGATTTTTATAGCGCACTTATCTCGCCGTACTTGACCAGACTCTATGCGCTGGCCGATACAGGATCTAACTCAAACCGCCCGAGACGCCCACCCGCAGCCTTTGGGCGCATGGTCTGACGCCCGGACAACTGAGCACTATCCTGGCCAGCCAGAGATGGGGGAGAAGGACCAAGTGCATGCTGGGTGTGTTCTTGTTACTGGCAATCACCCGTCTTGGATATGAGCGTCAGGATCTTTAAAGTCCGTTATGATGGAATGTATGCGACGCACAGACTAGACCTCGGTTTATACTCTCATCCGAAGGATTAGGAAACGGGTGTAAAGTGTCTTTCCCAGGGACACAACACAATGGCCCGGACAGGGCTCAAACCCAGGACATTCAGATCCACAAACCAAAGCACTACCATTAGACCGCCATGCCTCTCACTTAGCTCACTCCCTACTATTCACTGCAATCGCAGTGGTCCTCTGCCCATCGCTTCCCCACAAACCTTTGCTATAGCAGTTTTCAACTCTATGTTGTTGTTTTTTTGCTTCAGTGAAATCAATTTTTGTACGAAACTAAAGTTCTAGATTTCAAATGTGTTCTATTGCCTGCTGTTTTATAGTGTTCTTCAGATATAGAATGACGTAGTAAAGTTTAATTTCGTAATCACTGGCTTTGCGTGATTTTTGCCAACCAAAGTGGCGTCATCTACTTTGACAAAAAATTGGGTCATTTATACCCCCATCTAAATCAGTTATTTTTCTCTTGAAACATCTCAAACTTTGCACTATAGTTTACCAATATGTTCATAATAACTCCTCAAATTTTCATGTTTTGTAGAGTATTTAAAAAAAAATGACTTTTTGTTTACTAAATAGTACCAATGGCCAGTATACAGAGAAAAGCGTAGAAAAAAAATCGCCCAGTAGTGAGTGAGTTAATAATTTTGGTTGAGCAATTGGTCGATGACTGATGCATAGGTTCATTTTTGCACTAAAGAACATCTTTATTATTACTTCACAAATGCATGCTACTGGAAGTGGAACACAGCTACTGAGCTAGGCAGGGGTTCTGAAAGCACTCACCTGGTATATGTGAGTAAAAATTATCTCAGGCGACCTAAACCTATAACTGACTAGCTCATATGATTAGTGATCTTTATTGCTGCCTTATATATTTTTCTCTACTCATTTGCCTTATTTTTAATTATTGATTTAAGTTTCACCAAATTGCAAACTGTGTTTTTTTTTTTTTTTTTCACTGAAAGTCATTTACAGACTAGTGAGAAGAAATGCTGCCAGGGAATAACTTTGCCTGAATTACTAACCAGTGTGCAAGTTAAAATTTCTTGCTTTCAGCACCCCAGCTAGATGGCAGATTAATAATAATAATAATATTTATATAGCGCTTTTTCCTAATGATATCAGTTCAAAGCGCATTTCTCACACATTTCTACTTAACGCTAACATTGAAAAACATACGAAAAGAAGTGAGGAAAAAAACAAGACACTAATAAACTATGCAAAGACATAATACAAATATGAAAACGAATATTTACAAGTACAATATAAAAGATGATGGAGTGGGATGAGGAGAGCAGTTAAGGTGAGAAAGGGCGGAGCTTGCGGTGTGGCAGCAGTGATTTAAATGATAATTAAATGATTTGGATCTTAGTGTGATTGTGTCATGTATGTGTCTTTGTATCAATATGTGTGTCCATGATTTAATTTTAGATTCGGAGTTAGTAAGCTACAACAAAATCATGTAAAAGGTATACTTGGCTAATAAATATTCTTATGTTTAATATGTCCAGGTTAAAACAGAAGACCAGCAGAAAGAACAGCTACATTTATGTAAAAGGCGCAGAAAAGATTTAGAATTGGATGTGACGTCTGAGACTATGGCAGATCTTTTACGTCGACTTCATATGGCCATACAGTCAAATGATGTTTCAGCAATAGAAGCAGCTGTTTCAGCAGGGGCTGACATGGATCGTACTTGGGGAGCACATGGTAAATTATGTGGCTAGTTGACTTCTTGTATTGGATGGCATTCATTGCATGTTGTTATTATTTGATTGACTGATTAATTGTTACAGATGGATAGATTATGAATTACTAGTTAATAATTGATTATGTTTATCATGCTTCTGCTTCGTCATTCTTTGTGATTTGATTGACTGATTATTTGTTAACGATTGATAGATTATGAATTACTGGTTAATAATTGATTATGTTTATCATGCTACTGCTTCGTCATTCTTTGTGAATTTGATGCCTACTTTAGTTTTCAATTGTATGTTTTCATGTTATTTTCATGTTCATTTGTTTATATCAAGTGTTTATTTATAATATATGTTTTTGGAAAATATTCTGTTGTATTGTAATTATAATTTGCTATTTATTAAAATTTTATTGGAGTTGTTTGTTTCAGGCACAGCGTTATGTCAAGCAATCAGTGTTAAAAACCTGGAACTGGTAAAGCTTCTTGTGGAAATGGGAGCTGATGTGAATATGGACTGTTTTGACGGCATCTCACCACTAGGAAAAGCTGTCAAGGAAAAGCAGGCAGACATTGCGTTGTACTTTATTTCACAGCCAAAGTGCGATCTGAACGCTTGGGACCCCGTCTCTAAACAGGTTTGTATACATGACCGTATGAGCATCTCACTGCCATCTGTATATTTCATGTGTGTTTGTGTTTATGTATTGATAACAGTGTGATTGTGCCTGTAAGATACAACATTTCATGAAGAAAACAATAAGCAGTTAATTGACCCTGGACAATGTTACCTGTACAATAAAAGTATTGGATTGTCAATGTTGTAGCGATCTCTTCAGACTGCCTCATATTGACTTTGATGGAAGAGAAAGCATGAGGTAGCATTCTGAAGTAGTAGTAGTGCCAATATTTATGGAAAATCTCCATTAGGCACTGAATCATCAGTTCCTACTACAATTCATCATGTTATATGTTAGTGTGCACCCAGTCTTGGGATTAGGGATTAGTGGGGTATTAGTGGTAATAGATTTGATAATGTTGTTCATGTTCTAAATTTGTAGGTACCTGAGCACTTATGTTATTTGTTTAGCTGAAGGCACATTTCTGTGGGGTTTTTTTCTCAGGCAATAAAGTTGTATTGCACTTTGCAGTGTAATTTATGTTGTACATGCACTGTAGTTTAGAAATAAAAGCAACATTTTTAGGGTTTTCTCCGGGCACTCCGGTTTTCTCCCTCCCTTCAATAATAATACTGGACGCAGTCAATATAAAAATTTCTCCCCCAAAAAATTTCAAGCATACATTTTGGTGATTTATTTGAATTTTGTGTTCAATTTTGTGTTTATTTTCATTCACAGTTTAATTTGATAATTGCGAAAGCAAAGAATATGTGAATCAGTGCATAAACTGTTTATTTGCTTTTGTGTGGGTATGGTCATATGCATCAAATAACTGCAAATTATTACATGCTAAGCATAGCTAATTCTGTTGTGAATTAAATGGAATATTTACAGCGTATCTTGCATGATGCTGTGAGAGAAGGATTGACGGAAGTTGTGGAGACGATGATACAAGATCCTCGCTGTGATGTTATGAAGGTTAGTTGTTTTTTTTGTATGATACCTAGTGGATTGATTTTTGACTCGCATCCATGCAGCAATGTGAGTTTATGTACTCACCCTCTCAAAAAACATTTCCAGATTTGTAAAGTGTAGTGAATCATTGATTTTTTGGGTTATCTTTTAGCGCTTTATAATAGTAAAGATTTATTTCCTTGTTATATGTGCAGCGTGAAATGACACCTATGATATGTGTATTTATCTTGTCTCTTTTCAAGGTCCCAGTCTATATCATAGTTTTTTTTCTCTTTTTTACAGGGGAATGGAGTAGGCAACACTGCTCTACATGTAGCCTTCACCTATCGACAGAAAGAAATTGCCAAGATTCTGGCACGCTGCGAATGTTTGCACTTTATTCAAAACTATGGTGGTTTTGCACCGGTCCACATCGCAGCTGCTGTTGGCAGTTTTGAAGAAATCGAAATACTCTTTCCTAGCCACTCGCGCACCACAGAAGGTGAGATGTATCACTGCCTTGTAGGTGCTGAAGCTGACGCAGATGATCAGGATGAAATGATCAAGCTGAGACAGAACCCCACACAGAACACGCTGGTGCAGAGAGAGCTTGACCAAAAGGCTGCCTACTGTGGTAATGATGATGATGATGATGATGATGATGATGATGTTCTTCTTGCAATCATTAATTTAGTATGTTGTAGAAGGACCATTGATTTCAAGCTTGAGGGGTCCCTTGACCAAAGCAATTTATAATTGATTGAACACATTACATCTATTTGGACTACACACAAACTGTATCAACCTAAGGACAATCAAACCTGGCTTTACATTTTCTGTATTCATCTTAGTTATGTGGTGACTTATGCCTCAAATTCTATAACTTATACATATAAAGCTTAATAACTGTTTTTCATTACTGCTGTTGTCCCAGGTAATACAGCATTACACATAGCTGTGAAAGAGAAGCACTTCCAACTAGCCAAAAAGCTTATCAAAATGGGTGCATCAGTGGACATTCAAAACAGCAGAGGCCAAACTGCCCTCCTTACAGCCTGTATCCTTGAAGAATGTCCTATGATGCTAGAACTTCTGAGAGCAGGAGCACCCCCCAACCTAGCTGGAAATGCCCCAATGCCACGCCAAACCAGACTAACGTCGTTTTGCAGAGAGAGTTCACTCACACCTCTACATTTGGCAGCAGCTTCCAACAAGTTGGATATGGTCAAAATGCTTCTGGAATTTGGAGCTGACATGAATGTCTGTGATGAGAGGAATCGGTGTCCACTGATGTTTGCCTTGTTGAGTGGAGCTTCTGAGGTTAGAAAAAAGTTTGTATAGATGGCAAGTTTATTTATAATCCTCAGTTTAAAAGTTTCGAGTTTATTTCATTCAATGAATACTGAGGTTTTAAATACCAGATGTTAGACATAAAAATCTTTACGTTTCTTCCTTTTTCTAACATATGTTTGTGATCACTTCTGCGCTGCAAAAGAATTGAAAACATGTGGACTTCATATGAGAAAAAGCAAGGACTTTTTAACAGGTTGATGAAGCTAATAACTAGTTCAGGTCGCTGGTATTGTACAAGACAACATCCTGTTCCCCAAGCTTGATTTATTTTTAGAATTTGCTGTTATGCTGCCAATAGAAGAGTGATTTCTTGCAGAAAGCTCCTCTGTACTATTGTTTACATTGTTCCTGCCTCTCCCTTGTATCTCATACGCCACTATGCCTTCCTTCCTTTCTACCTGCAAGAAGATTTCACAGTGGCACGCAGAGTGTTACGTTCTCTTTCGACAGTCAACTTGCGTTAATGTTGCAGGTGGCTTTGCATTTCTTATCACTGGAGAACCAGAGAATCTCCCATGTTGCAATGGGGGAAGCTACATTACTTCATGCAGTGTCATCTTGTGAGGACAGTCTTGCAGGAAGAATCACAGACATTCTGCTTGAACGTGGCTGCTCTATCAACGCTCGTGATAGGCGGGGTAACCAGCCACTGCACCAGGCTGTCTGCTTTGCTAATTTGGACGTAAATGCTTGTTTATTCACATGTTTAGAATTTAATATGTTATTTTGATAAATTTGCTTTTGCAGTCTACTGTGTATTGGATTTGCTGATAAGTCTGTATGTAAATCTTCTTACATAATTGTGTATCTGTATTTAGTTTATTTTCAGTGTGGTATATACAGTGGATTTGTTTGACATTATTACAGTATTTGATGGTAAAACTTATAATGTTACCTTCATGTTAGTTTATTTGTTATTGTTTTTATTTTGCTTTTACCTTGTTTTGTTCCAATTTAACCTTGCCTGTTGTTTGATTGTAACATTTTCTATTGTTTGATTGTAACATTTTCTATTGATTGATTTTAACTTTTTGACTACAATTGTTTTACTATTTGTTGTTTAATTTTAACCTTCTAACTATCAGTGTTTTATTGTTTGATTGTCTATCCTATCCTATCCTATCCCATAACTGTGAGGTCGTTGGGGCACCACAGATGATCGTTTAACCAGTATACTCCATCTTTCTCTGTCAGCAACCCTGATGGCTTCGCTCAATGTCAAGCCAGTCCGTTCTCGAATGTTGTCCTCCCACCTCTTTTCGGTCTTCCTCTTCTTCTACCTCATTGCACTGTACCTTGCAGGATGGTCATTGCAAGGCCTGACGATCTGATGACATTGCCATACCATCGGAGTTTCCATTTCTTCACCACTGTGAGCAGGTCATCATGTTGTCCAATGGCTTGTGTGATGGTCTGTCGGACTTCGTAGTTGGTGATGTGCTGGGTATATGAAATGCCCAGAAGTCTTCTGTAGCACCTCATCTCATACTTTGTATTCTTCATTGTAGATCTGCTGTGAAGGTCCATGTTTCGCAAGCATATAGGAAGATGGAGATGTTTGATTGTAACTTTTTAAATACCAGTGTGCTTCTATGGTTTGATTTTAACTACCAATGTGTTACAGTCTGTTGCTTGGCTTGTTCTGTTTAACTATTTATTTATTTATTGTGTTGAGACCTATTGTTGGATTTTTTCCTTTCAACTATTGATGTTTTACTCGGGCCTGCCTACTGTTCCGTAGAAGCCATATTTGTCCCTGAAAATCGTAAATATACATGCACCGACACCGAGTGTCCCAGAATTCCGATTTTCGTTACCTATCCCAGAAAATAGTCGACTCACATATTCAAGAAAGTTTTGGTACAAGTGTACTCACTAGGTACACTTGTCACTGTAGAGCCATTTCCACTTGCTCCGAAATTTGCCAAAGTCACAGTACCAAGTGTGCATTATGCATAATGCTTTCTATTTGTGTTAATAGTCATGCGCAGTCCTTTCAGCTGCATCATGGAAACTTACTAGTGAAAAACAATGGCGGCATCTAAAAGAAAAGTGGTTTGCGATGATTGTTTAGCATCTACCTCATCCTCTACTTTGGCAAAGAAACGCTGCACAACATGTAAAACAGACTACACGAAGAAGTGGCCGTACATTAAACATGGGAAAAGGGGCGACATTTTAGCATTTTGTGAACTTTGTGCTTGTGATTTTTGGTCAAATCTGGAGGGAAGGATGATCGTCGGAGACATGTGGAGACGTAAAATTTGAGGTCTTCCTGAAATGTCCCTGAAAGTTTGAGTGTATCTATGATTTTTGTCATGTTCGTCCCTGAAAGCATAAATTTGTGGTAGGCAGGTCTGTTTACTGTTGTTTCATCATGTTAACAGTTTTTTGTCTAAATTGTATCAGTTTCTTTTGTTTTCCAGGTGGCTCGTGTGCTGCTTGAACATGGTGCAAGTCCATCAATTCCTGGTGAACTTGGGTCTTTCCCATTAGCAATTGCAGCTCGCACTGGCAAGATTGCCATGGCACATCTCTTACTTTCCGCCGGAGCTGATTTGAATGCCGGTGAAGCGAAGGTAAATGACAGTAGTAGATAAGTTAGATAATTTCTTTGGTTGTATTGCATTGGCTTTTCAGTTGATTGATGATTGCTTGCTTGAATGATGGGACGATTGACCCAGTGACTCGCTGACCCAACCTAACTTTGTAATCAAAGCTTTTCAAGAGCAGGTGTCCCATTGTGGTTTGCTTGCTGTTGAACTATTGGTGAATTTTCTTTTCAGGAGGACAAAGACAGCATCTCTTATGCTGATGACGAAGACACTCCACTGAGGGAAGCCCTGAATACTGAAGATCCAGACTTTGTCAAGTTCCTTGTTGAGGCTGGCTGTGACTTGACGAGAGAGAAATACCTCTTCGATTGTGACTTAGAGAAACGGGTATTTGCAATTAACGTACCAATTATATTGAGAGTTTCTGACATCAGTGATTCAGACAGCAGTGAAGACATTGATGATGATGATGATAATTTTTTCAGCGGAATGCCCATCCTGTTGCAGACAGACAAGGAACTGTTTAACTGGCTAAAGAACAGAGCCACCAACACTCGTGCACTTTTCCACCTGAGTTTGGAGGCTGTCAGATCACATTTTCGCCATGGCAATCCTCCTTTCCACATGATGATGTCTCTGCCAGTGCCAGAGAAAATCAAGCGCGAGTTATTTTTTAGAACTTTGGAATAGGCTTGTTGTTTTTATTGTTGTTGTTGCTACTGTTGTTGTTTCACTCAGCTTTCAGTTAGAAAGCTTGAACATTTACAGTGCATGTGATAGCAGATTAGTTAGTCTATTTTCATTTTTGAATTCTTTTTCTTTGTTTATTAGTTTCTTCAAGGATTGTACAATGCAGAATAGTTCAGAACATTTTTGGCACGCCTGCAAAGCAATCTATGTACTCATCCTACCCCCCAATCCCCCACAGCCCTCCTACGGCACCCTCCACCCCCCAAAAAATGTTCCAGGTTTTTGCAAATATGTGCAAGATAAGTCAAAAATTGTCCAAAAATGGCATTTAAAAAAAATTAAATAAAAATTTGCCCCTCCGTCTGCCTGTCCTCAGTCCATGCAAAACTTGCAAACGGATTAATATCTTAGAACCTGTTTTAACTATCACAGCTAAACTTGATAAGATGGTGTATATCCAGGAGACCTCATAAATGATCTGTGAATTAATGAATTTACTTCAAGATCAAGGTAACATGTACAACAAATGTTAGTCACAAAATTTCACTTTTTTCTAGGTTATTAACCCTTTACCACTCACAAGGCCCGTCCGGTCTCGCGAGCTCAGTGCCTACCGCTTCGTAACTGTCTAGCAACGGTGAACCACATTGGATCGCTTTAATATTTATAGTTCAGTTTAGTTCAGTTCAGTTCAGTTCAGAGGGACTATATGTAGTGGTGTTGGGGTGGTTGTTGGAGAGAAGCGAAGTGAAGTGATGGAAGTAGGGTGAAGAATTTTCATTCACACATTCTCTCTCTCTCTCTAACGCCACTCCGTTGATGACCGTTGAAAGTTTTATTCGAAGTACATCATACTCTGCAAAGGATACTCTGCAGAGAGCAAAGGCAGTGACCATGGAGATAACAGCTTAGCGACCGTATTATTGTTGGGATCTCACCTCTTGTCCTCGACCTTTCTCTTTCTTGCTCTCCCTAGCTCTCTGTCCGTTTTCTCTCCCGTGTTGAGTGTCCCTCTAAACTGAACATGGTCGTGCTTTTATCTGAGACCGCAGGCCGTACTGAAAACGATGTTACGCGTACCGCTAGCAGTACAGGAGTTAGGCTCTCTGGCTAAGTTTGTGCTAGTTGCTAATCTTTATTTTAAGTATAATGCATGAAAGTCTAAAGTATACTATACAAATTAAATATCCAGACCTGATAGTTCTCCGCGAAATCGCGAAAATCCGCGAAAACGAAAACGGGAAAAAAAAAAAATGCTAAACAATCCGCGGACACTTAAATTTTTTTTAATTTTATTTTTTTGTTTTGTATTGGAAGACGAAAGTTGCTTTACTCGCTTCCGGTTTTGCGGCACCATACTTTGTTTTGGAATAGTGGTGCAGCGTTGACTGTTTCTGTATATATATTTTCGCCGTTCAAGTTGTAGATTTGTGGACGTCATCAAACTCATTGGACTTCAAAATGCCTGTCACAAGGCGTGACATAGTAGCACGTTCCGCGGAAACCTCTCTTAGATCACTATCAGGTCTGATATCGGCGTAAACCCGGAAATATGACCTTTCTACTGGTATAGCAATATCGGATCTATCTGCTACAAAATAACAATAATATTCTATTTAAGAGGGGGAGTTGGCTGCTGCTCTTTAGGGTGTCACGACTCTAAACTCATAATAACTCTTTAATTTAACAAAATTATAAATGATACTAATAATAACAAAGAGAGAACAACGTCTCCTCGTTGCAACGATATATAATATGGCATGGTTACTATTATGGGTTTCGACTATGACGGACTAAATTAGAAAACACCCAACACGTCAGCAACAATTTCATCTAGACCCTTCTTACAATTTCTCCCCTGTTTCTCTTCCGATGTGTATGTCCCTATAAAACTAATATGTACCTTAAGTTAAGCATCTACTGTTAGAGAATGAACTAAGGCATCAGAAAATATCACACTTAAGGAGTTACAGTGTAACTCTTTGTTATAGCATCATTCAAAATTATATTCTTATCATGTGTTAAAAGGCGGGAAGTTGCGTTACGACTGGTCATTATCCGTTGAGGCTTAGCCTATAACAGCTCGGTGTCTTTATCAACGTAATATGCATCGGGCTATCCTAAACATCATGCTCTCCTTCAAAGCTGCTACACAAATCAAACATAAAGTTTATGTATTCTAATAGAGAATGTAATGCTACGTCTAACGGTTATGTGCTTTAACTATTTCCCTGCCAATCGACGATATATCGTCGATCTGAGCCGCCATGTTTGTGCCAATCGACGATATATCGTCCATTTCAGTATTCCGTTTCGTTCCAGTTTTTTGCTCAGTCCAATCCAAGTTTTATTTTAACCAAAGAGAGATAACTCTTTCTACTTTCGTTCTCGATCGACACGCGCGTGGTTTCTTCAAATTGATTCGTTTTTAGATTGTTTTTTGTGCATTTTACTAAGCATTGTGATGGGCACAATCGACAGTGTGTCAAACTCTGCTAATAATCAATATAATTTCAAACTGTAAAGTGTATTTTGATCCTAAATAAATTTTCTTTCTGGTGTGTGAACTGATTCAGTGATTGGAATTATTCCTCCTGATTTTTTTTATCACTGTGGTATGTAGAAATATTTTTATTTTATTTTATCATTTCAAAAAGATCAACATGCTTTCAAAACACATATTTCAATAATAACATCATCAAATTAACATTTTTGTGTTTTTTTTCTTATTCTTCACTCTTTTACCTTTTATTTGATATGAAATATGTCTATTTAACAACTATTATTGAAAGAACAGTAGCTTAAATGCCCAAGGTACTGAACTTTCTTTCCGGTGCCAGAGAAATGTCTGGCACAAACGTGGAAACATGCCTGGCAGGGAAAGAGTTAAGGGATCTGAAAAGTATAGATCAAGTTATTGCACACAGCTAGTTTAAACATAACTGAGACAGAGTAAGGCCTACGTATCATATGGTCAGAAATTCTTGTAGCCAGCATGGCTACATTTATAAGCTTCACTGCTTTTTAAGTGTCCCTGTTTCTCATATATCCCCCGTTGGTGTGCCGGGGGTTTCAGTATAAATAGTATCCCCACTTTCTGGAAATTTAGTGCTTTAAATTCCCACTGTCGCTGTCTTTCTCATTTGTTCTTTCTCATTCCTGTTCTGTTCTATCAATCTGCTATACTATCTTCTTCTTCGCTAGACCAGTCACCTACCTTTTTTCTTGAAAACTCTTCCTGGACAAGACTCCTTATTTGTGTGAGGGGTCTGTTGGATCAGCTTGGGAATATTGGACGTTTTCTGCCAGGTGGTCACTAGGGCTTCCTATGATGTTATTATTTAGCAATGTAGGCATTTTATATGCATGTGTTTTGTTGATAATTTATAATGATGTTCGTATTCTATTTTGTTTTTGTAAACGGGGGTTCGATAAATTAAGAGTATAGCCTCAGCATCCCCTGCGTGGGATGTCTTTATTGTAAAGTGACTGGCTGGTGGAGAGCTTTCAGTTTTACCACTTAGGTTGTTTCAGCAGATCTTTTATGCGGATCAGGGGTTGTCTGGTCCTTATTTGGCTCGGAAGAGTCCGCTGGACCTAAAGCAATAATCATGTAATGTAATATAATGTTTCTTATATAAGTTACATTTCATTTTCCAGGTTTGTTGGCAATTTGTTTAGGGATTTACAATTAAAAGGTGACAATCAGTCATCAAATACTTGTTTTGCTTCTGCTATAAAACTTACCTTTTCCAGAAGGTTTTTGAATGGGTTAAGATTGTTAGCTTTTTTAACATGTGCAGGTAATTTGTTCCAGAGTGGTGCAGCTCTGTAACTAAAACAGTGCTTTCTTTTGTTAGTTCGACATTGTTTAATAAACATATTATTTTCTGCAATTCTAGTATAGTGTCCAGTATGGAATTTGGAAAAAGTGTTAGTTTAAGTATTTTACAGGCTTGTATCTAAATTTCAGGGTCAGGAGGTTGAGTTTCAGCAATCTTTCTTTGTAAGACAGAGGTTTGAAGGACTTAATCAGCTTGGTTGCTCTTCGCTTTACTTTTTCCAATGCTGATTACTGTCTTTTTAAATAAGGTGACCACATCAAATTTGCATACTCTAGTTGAGGTCTAACCAGTGTTTTTGATAAGCATGTTAAAATGTTTTCATCAAGGTAAGAGAAGGACCTTTGGATGATTGCAAGCATTTTGTTTGATTTTGCAGTTGCAGTATTTATATTCTTATCAAATTTCAATGTACCATCCCAAGATCCTTCTCTTCAATACACTTACCAATTGGCTGTCGGTCTTTGTCTGTTGTCATATTATATTAGATGCAAGGGTGCTTTTTTTACCTACATTTAATACCTTGCACTTGGAAGAATTAAATATAAAGTGCATTTGCCGCTTATCCGACCACTTAACTAGATTGTCAATGTCCGATTGCAATTGCACACTTTTGCAAGACAAGCTTACAGTTTTGTGTCATCGGCAAAAATTTTACAGATGCAGGATACTTAATCAGGCAAGTCATTTATTAAAATGGTAAACAAAATAGGATGGTCCTGATTTGGTTTGGAAGAGTCCGCTGGACCTAAAGCAATAAGCTTGTATTGTATTGTAAACAAAATAGGCCCTAAAATGGTATCCCACTTAATACAGGAGCCTCAAATGAAAATGTATCCCCAACCCTTACTAGCTGACTTCTGTCAGTCAAAAAGTTTCTAATCCACTGGAGTAAATTTCCAGTGATACCATAGGACTAAGTTTTGGTCAAGAGTTAAGAATGCGGAACTGAGTCTAACACTTTTTTAAAATCCAGATACAATACATCAAACAGACCTGCCTACTCTCCCGCTTTTGGCGGGAGACTCACGCTTTTGCCAAAATGGAGCTCTGTATATATATATATATATATATATATATATATATATATATATATATATATATATATATATATATATATATATATATATTATAAAATCACCAATTTTGCCATGATATTATACAGAGCTCCATTTTGGCAAACCCTCGATCCCCTGTCTCCCGCTTGGATCAGAGGATCTGAGGGGGGTAGGCAGGTCTGATCAAAGCTTACCCCATCATATAACATTTTAGTAAAATTCTTCCATCACTCCTAATAAGAGTTACACATGACCTGCCACTTTTCAAACCATGCTATCAGTATAGAGTTCACATAAGCTCATATGTTCTACAACAGCATCCAGCACAAAGTATTCCAGGATATTACAAAGAATGCAAGTCAGGCTTACTGGCCGATAATTTCACATCCTGTTTTAAAAGTAGGAGGGACGTTCGCTTTTTTCCAATCTGCTGGAACTATGCTCTTCTCTAAAGATTTATTAAAAAGTACAAAAGTGGAATAGACAACTCCTGACTCGCTTTTTTAAAAGGTGAAATGCCATCAGGCCCAAAGGCTTTGCACGGGTCCAATTTACTGTTTAGTACAGCTTTAGACATTATTAGGGTTTCTGTTAAACTCACACCATAAGATCTGGATCTATGATCCAACTTTGGCATATTGTCTTGCTTTTCCTTAGTAAAAACATTGGAGAAGAAATCATTAGCTTTCTCAATATCACTGACAGCAGTATTTCCATCCTATTTTTCCAAGCAACTTCCGTTTTCCACCTACATGTTTGACAAATCAGCAGAGCTCTCAGAACTGACAGTCAGATGATAAAGTATGAAAATCTAACATCTGGTTATATTTTTCATCACAATAAAACAGGTATAAATTTTTATTTTTTATTTTTTTCTTGAGTGTGGTGTGAACATTTTGCAGAGTTGCTTTTCCTTGTGTTAAGAACTGAATAAGGAGAAGCTCAAAACTGGCCCGAGTGGCATTGGTTTAATATTGAACTTATGATTCTTTGAAGCATGATAGAAATCAATGAGACATACATACTATACAAATTTGGTCAACCTAGAAATCAATGAGACACATACTATACAAATTGGGTCAACCTCACTCCAAGGTCAAGGCCACTGGAGCTGTCTAAAGTCAGTTAGTATAGATACCTTGACCCTAAATTATGAGAGATATAAAGTCCAGACCTGTTGTATTTAGAAATGATAGATTGATCTTTTATATTTGTTCCATTTTTGCGTTGGTCGTGAAGGTCAAGGTCATTTTAGGCCTTGCAAAAACATCCAAAAATAGGTCATCATACAGTGGAATGGCTGTTTAACCCATCGCGTGCAATAACATTGGGTTATTTGATCAGACATGCATGAGAGATCATGTGAAAATCAAGGTCATCCCAAGGTCAAGGTCAATGAAAGTCAAGGTCATCCCAAGTTAACTGTTTTTTTGGGCATAATACAACTTTTTCTGTAGTTTATTTGATAGTATATGAGTGTATTTGGAGCTGGAGATCAAGGTCATCTCAAGGTCAAGAGCATAGAAAGATCAAAGTCTGTATTTATTTTCTGGGCACTCATTTTCACGTCAAATATTGAGAGTTCCATAAGGAGCATGTTAGTAATATGGTCTTTGCCCTTCTAGTTCTTTTTATTTATTCCCTACATGGCAATTAACTGCCTCCAACATCTACCACACCACCTCCATAATCCCTTCCCCTCTCTTCAAAAATGGGGAATTGTCTTTTTTTTTTTAAATAACTTTTTGAAAGGCAATTGTGTAGTGTGTGATGTGCATGCATGATGTGCTTGTGTGAATAGGTTGTATATTTTATGTATATTCCATCTTGCAAACTTTTTAATGCATGTTTGAACTGGTTATTTTTTTTAAACTGGGGATTTCAGTTTGACTTCATAGTCTACCCATGATGTAGCAACGATGTAGAACAATAAAGACATACTGATCTCAACCGTTTAATTCATGACTGATTTTATGTTTGAATGTGTAAGACACCTATCGTATCATTGTCAACAATTATAGAATTGACCTTTTTTCGGTAGTTACTTCCCTTGATATTTTTGCGCGAGGAAGTGTTCAGTCTTCGTAAGGTGGGACTGAAACGTGGCCTGCCTATGTTTAGTCTGTATGTGCATTCGCCTTGCTGTAATTGCAGGAGTTTGTGCATAGTGTCATATTCACTAATAATGTAATATGAAATACCTTTTTGACAAACAGGTACCATGCTGTTGATTTATAAAAGTCTTGTTGTAATTGTATATGAAGAGCCTATTGTGCAAGTTGAAGCTTTTATGTGTTTTCTACACTATCAACTTGGTCACACTCATGCACTTTTGAAACTGAAGTAGAGAGAGATTAAATAAAACTGAATGGTCTGTGCTGAATGTATTGTGTTTACCGTAGTATTTTACACACGCGCTCATGACAGTAGGTTTGAGATAAATAAACTCATTACATGCAAGGTTCATCTTTATGCAGTGAATCAAGCATGGAGACGTCCTAACAACTATGTTTATTCACAATTTCTTCTTAAAATAATCATTGTTTCTACTCAGAAATGCTCCAGCACCAACGGCTTGCCAGCAGTTGCATAACGCTAAGTAACCTGAAACTGGCTGCATCCAACTGGTGCATAACAGAAGGCTACAGCTCTTGTGCTGTGGCATAATGTTTGACCATGGGGCCAAGTTCAAGGTCCTTTTAGAGGAAACCGGCCTATACTTAGGTTTATATTCATTGCATACTCATATGCAGCCATGATGTAGCCTACACTATAACATTCTGTCTCTCTGTCTGTCTCTCTGTCTGTCTCTCTCTCTCTCTCTCTCTCTCTCTCTCTCTCTCTCTCTCTCTCTCTCTCTCTCTCTCTCTCTCTCTCTCTCTCTCTCTCTCTCTCTCTCTCTCTCTCTCTCCCCTATGTATGTTAAAGAGCTTTCTTCCTCCTTTGGATGAGTGCATGCAAATCTCTCTCTTGCCTATGTATGTTAAAGAACTTGCTTCCTCTTTTGGATGTGTGCATGTAAATCACTCTCTTTAAATCCAGCTTTTCCTTTTCTGGACCTTCAATCTGGAACCTCCTCCCAACACAAATCCAACAACAGACAACAGTTGGCAGTTTCAAAACAAAATTACGCTACCATTTATTCAATCAGATAAAATAAAACTAATATTATTAATGCTAAGTTAGTAATTATGTCACAGCCTTAATGTTCATAACGTATATATTAAGTGTTATTTTAAAAAAATTTAGTTTGTAATATAAACTGTATCATAATTGCAAATGTAAACTTCATGTTATAATGTATATCATAAATGTGCATGTAAAAATCAAATGTATTGCTTCATATTGATTAATTTGTTTCCTAAATATGTAAATTTTTTGTTGGTGTGTACTTGGCTTTTAACTAATTGAACCTCTTAAGATTGTTTCATTGTTATTGTCTCCTAATAAGATTTGCTTTTAATGTTTCTAGTCGTGTATCATAATAGTAATGGTGGTATATATAGTTGTAGCAGTAATGGTGGTTGGGCTTTTGTCTTTTTGTATTTGTTGTAATAAACATGTTTTTTTATTTTTACTTTTATTTTTATTTTTTTTAAATTTTATAATGGTATAGTACATTTTGATGCTATCTTTATCTTATTATAAAAGGTCTGATTGTAAGAATAGGCTCATGCCTAAAATCTTAACCTTTTAAAATAAAGTTCTGAAGTCTGAAGTCTCTCGATCTCTCACAAGCACACACACACACAAACACAATCTATAACTGCCTCGCTTCCATGCACTTTCTTGACATCTGGATCTGCCTAATACATTATTTAATTTTGTTAAGGTTTCCATGAGCTTTTATCCCCTTTTACTGTTGTGTCAAGCTTTTCAGTTTACATTTATTATGTCTTCATGTCAGCTTTCTGGGAGGTGGTGGTGGTGAGGAGTGGGTGGCGGTGTTTGGGGGAGAAGTAAATGATGGATTTACCAATGCCTCCAGTACTCAGAAGGCTAAAAATAAAAACGATGCTTGTTCCCCCAACAAACCATCTACCGCCCATGCACTAAAATCAGCTCTGCTTTCAATATTTTACATATTATTACTTAAAACAAACATAAAAAACGTAATACTGTAGATTAAACATAAGATTTAAAAAAATAAATTACTTGTGTTTTTAGTATATTAAACATAAATTTTTTAATGTTTTAATAAACTAACAAAATAAATATTATGTGTTATTTTACACCAATACACTTGATTTCTTGTTAGCTACATAACAAGAAGTGACAGCTGTCCTTTTACACTGGGACGTGGTTTGGGTTTTAAAACATTTTCCAGGATGCATGCATTGCAATTTACTTCCTTGGTGTTGAATGTACATTTATGACTAGAGATCGACATATTGGGCTACTTTTCTCTTTTTTTGTTAGTTTGTTAAGTAAGTAAACACGAGAGCGGTTTGTGTGCAATTGATTATTGTGACCCTACTAACAAAATTGGTGTTTGCTTCAAAACAACTGTCAATCAAAGTAAATATTAAAGGTGTTAGATTTGTTGAATTCTATTACAATGGTCCATTGCGTTACAATTGGAAAACATTTCATTCGATGTATGAAATCTATCATGAAAATATTTTTGATTCTATAATATTTAGACGCCTATAGAGTGTCTAGTTACTATCATCAAGGTGTTACTAATTTGTGTTCTTTTAAGCATTCATCCGTGTTCAAAGTTAAAAGGGTGGTAATTGCAACAAATTGAGAATTTGCTAAAGAGTAGTATAGTTCAGCAAATACACATTGGTGCAGCGGTTACTGTACTAGTGATTTTACTATTTACGCAGATGCTCAAACTCTAAAGGCGAGATTTCAACTTATTTTCCTTTCTCATCCATACTCATAATCAACCAGTTTTGATTAAAATTCTTGTGCAGTTCAAGCTCAGTTTGTGTGAAACGCAAAACAGTTACTGTGAACTTACGAACAAAGTTGGCGTTTGCTTCAAAACAACTGACTACCAAAGTAAGTATTAAAGTGTTTAGATTCTATCGAAAGTCTTTGTTGGATTGTATTACGATGATCCATTGCCTTAAGGTAATTGAGTATGTTGATATCATAGTGGATAGAATTTCCTAAAATGAGGTTTATTTTAAAGCAAACATCCTGAGAATACATAAAATGCAACAACAAAAACAACAAAAGTATATCACGCTATACTATTTTTTTCAAGTTAGAGCATAATGTTTTAATTGAAGGGTGGCCAACTTGAGAGAAAAGTAGTATGATAGTAAACAGCTGGACAGATGGAAAGAAAATTCAGATTTTAGCAAGACAACCACCAGCAAGATAGAAAAATGCTTTGAAAGTAAATTTTGGTATGCTTTGTAAGTAAATTTCGAACATTTTTGCGATTGAAAATTAAATTTCAGTGAGACATTACCATTTTTTAAGATTAAAAAAAATTGCAGTTTTGACTCCCGAGAATAAAATTACAATAAATCATGAAATATTAGATAGAATTGCCTAAAACTCATTATTATCATATAGTTATTGACACAAAAATGAACATAGTCGGCGAGCTAAAGTTTGATATATAGTATCGAGGTTACGGTTGGTATACCTCACAGTCAAAACTAGCAGTTTTTGGCCAAACACCACAGTTTACATGGAAAGGTAATCAAAATGTTTTGAAACTTTGCAGACATTATCTGCATTATTATCTTGTTACACTCCCTTTTTGACTCCCATGCATAGCAATGTGAGTCTATGTATTCACCCCTGCATCCCCCACTCCCTCCCCCCTCCCCCCCCCCAAAAAAAAAAAAAAAAAAAGTCCAGAATTTTTGCAAATCTGTGCAAAATGAGTCCTAAATAATCCAAAAATTACACACACACACACACACACACACACACACACACACACACACACACACACACACACACACACACACACACACACACACACACAACCCCTCCCTTTTTAACTTCCATGCATAGCAATGTGAGTCTATTTATTCCTCCCCCCCCCCCCCCCAAAAAAAAAAAAAAAAAAAAAAACAACGTCATCATAAAAATAAAATAAAGTTTAAAAAAAGTTTTTTTAAAAAATCCGTCTTTCTGTTTATCCACACTTTGGCGTCTGTGCAAAACTTTTAAATGGACTATAAATATCTCAGAGCCTATTACAACTATCATAACCAAACTTGGTAAGATGGTATATATCCATGAGATCTCATGGAAAATGAATGAATGACTTCACTTCAAGATCGAAGGGTCAACAAATGTTAGACAAAAATGATAATATTTCACAAAATTTAACTTTTATTTCTTCTAAGTTATGAATATTGAACCTATGATTCTTTGATGCATGATAAAATATATCAATAAGACACACATAATGTGCAAATTTGGTCAACTTCACTCCAAGGTCAAGATCGCTGGAGCTGTCCAAAGTCGGTCAAGTATGATGGCTTAGTAGCACCAAAACCTGATAATTACACATATCATGAGATAATTACAAATATCATGGGATAATTACAAATATCATGGGATAATTACAATTATTAATTGATAATTACAATTATCATTGAAAAAATACAAATATCTTTGTGTGATCCTGTTTAATTTCCAGTTTTGGCTTGAGCAATCTTCCTGGAAATGCGCCCAAACTGAAAATTGTAATTATCACATAATAATTACAATTTTCACTTGATAATTACAATTTTTACCTGTTCATGCTTAATCCTGGCTAAGGCGCCTTACTAGCGGGTATCAGCCACAATGGTAATTAACAAATTTTCTGGTATTTCACATATATACATGTATAACGGCCAAAACCTGATAATTACAAATATCATGGGATAATTACAAATGTCAATGACATATTTACAATTAACACGTAAAAATTGTAATTATCAAATGAAAATTACAATTTTCAGTTTTGGCGCATTGCCAGACAGATTTCTAGATCCAAAATTGAAAATTAAACATGATGGTGCGATGATATTTGTAATTTTTCAATGATAATTGTAATTATCCCATGATAATTGTAATTATTCCATAATATTGTAATTATCTAATAATATTTGTATTTATCAGGTTTTGGCGCTAGGAAAGCATGGCAAATACTGACAGTTATAATTATGAATTAACACTGTGGATTACCGGTATCTCTGTAAATTACACAGAACATATGTTTAAATTATTTCATGATATGGTAACTCTCGGTTTTGGCGCTAGTAGGCCGTCATAGTGTAGGTACTTTGAAGTGACTCTGACCCTAAACTATGAGAGATATAAAGTACAAACTTGTGGTATTTAAAGGTGATAGATCGATCTTTCATATATAGTTCGATTTTGCGTTGCTTATGAAGGTAAAGATTATTTTAGGCCTTGCAAAAACATACAAAATTAGGAAATCATCCAGTAGAATTACCTTTAAATGAATGGAAAAAATTCGCATGCGTAAAATAACATAGTTAGGGCCTCTGTTGTAGAAAATTTAAATGATACAGAACTGGAAGTAAGATCTGATTTACATTTTCTAAAAGCAATAGAAACATATACCAGTGACCTCTTGGAAGGGTTGAATAATTCCTAAATCAATCTCTAAAAACGTAAACATTCCTATAACAATATTGGAACTTCAATGTGCTGAATATGATATTGGTTATACTTATGTCAGAAAAAAAGAAAACGAACTTTTGTTAGCATCAGAAGCATATGAATATATTGAAAACAAATATTATTCATATTTATACTGATGGCTCTGTTATAAATACAGGCAAAACAGTTGCTGGTTATGTTATACCTACCTTAAAAGTTAATTAATCGTTTTCTTTAGGTAAAGATCACTCAATTTTTACTGCAGAACTTACTAGCTATTCTAATGGGCATTAAATACGATCATAAGCTTACATAAGATATTTTTTAATATTTTATTGTGTGTGGACTCTAAATCAGTTCTTCAAAGTTTAAACGCTATATCTATAATAACGCCAGAAGTGATATTATATGATAGCTTATTCATTGTTTAATCATAAATGGTACTACTGTTCCGTTTTGTTGGATACCATCTTATTGTGGTTTAACTCATAAGGAATGGGAAGGCAGGAAAGCAAAAGAAGGGGCAATGAAACAACACACTGCTATTCAAATTAATATCCCATTATTAAAAGAAATAAACATATACAGTATAATTCAACAAAAAATAAAACTTATTTTTCCTAATTAAAAAATATATAGTAAAAATTCACAATATCCTCGACCAATAGCCTCTTTAGCACATCATCTAGCTCTTGGAGAACAAAGCACTGCAAGGACATTGTTTGCATTTGCATTAATAATTTAACAATAAAACATATTGTTCATGACTTCAGTGTAACAAGACAATATATTCCATGGAAAATTCATACTGTTCAAAGTAAAAATGTTGACTATTGGATAATCATAGTAAAATCTTAAAAAACAAAAACAAAAAAAAAAAAACAACAACAAAACCCCACAACAATCATATTTTACAAACAGTCTTTGCGTAAAGATGACTTTAATTATGAGAATATTGCATAAGGTTTACATTTGTTAGATGTAATTATTTAGTTAGTTATTTATGGTTTGATTTGATTTCTTTCTTCTTATTTTTGTTTTCTGAATTATTTCACTACACCAATTCAAATGTTGTTGAAGTGTGCTTAATTTGTGTTTTCCTCTCCAACTGCCATGGCAATATATCACTTCCTCCCCCTTCCCTCCCCTTCAATAATGGTACAGGATGCAGTCAATATAAAAATTTCAAAAATAAAAATTCGATTTTCTTCCGTCTTCTAATAGCGATTTCCCTGCCTTTACACCACCTGTTTGAGTGATGTATGTGTATATGGTGTGTGTGAGGGTAAATGAGACAGGTGAGCGTGTATGTTGGTATAGATCGCCGCGCTTTGAGCCTCGGGGAAAGGCGCGTACATAGCATCCTGTATTATTATTATTATTATTATTATCTCCCTAGTCCCCCACCCCCTCCTCCTCTTCCCGCTCTTTTTTTCCTCAGTCTACAATCACTTTCGTGAATAGACGTTAAATGAAATTAACAACAACAACAACAACAACCAGTAGAATGGCTCTATTTAACCCATAGTACCCAACAACATTGGGTTATTTGATCATAAATGACCATGAGAGGTCTTGTAAAGGTCAAGGTCATGCCAAGGTCAAGGTCACTGAAGGTCAGGGCCATCCTAAGGTAAGGTTTTGTTTTTATTTGGCACAATACAACTTTTGCTGTAGTTTATTTGATATTATATGAGTGTATTTGGAATTGGAGGTCAAGGTCATCTCAAAGTAAAGTGCATAGAAATATCAAATTCGGTATTTTTTTGCAATTTAATGCCATGCCACTGTTTCATTTTGTTGTTTTTTCACTCTAACGTTTTTGAGTCATATATGGGTTTTGCCCTTCTAATTAAAAAAGTTAGAGTGCATAAGTTGCATGTCAGTCTGTCTACCTGCCTGCATGAGTGTCTGTCTCAATGTGTATGTGTGCTTGCCTGTTTGTTGATCTCCGGTGTTAACATTCCAATTAAGCTGAAACGTGGTACACAGGTTTTATTAAATGCTAGATAGAAGCTCACTCCCATTTTTCTTTTCGTAGAATTTCCGCAAAGACCAGTGTTTCATTCTATGCCGTAGGCCATTTTCTATCACGATGACCCCTTGGTGGTGCTGGCAAGTTTTGGTTTTGCCGCTGCGTGTCCGGGAGTTATGCTCCTTCTTTGTGAAACTAAACTTTCTTTGGTGGAAGTGAAAGTTAACATTGTTTTACTGCCCTGCAGTGCTACATTATTTTAGTGTTAACTTAATGTGATATAATAATGCACATGTTTTAATGTATTTTAGTGTGTATTATTGTCTTTGTTTTTGTTGATCGGGAATTGTCTCGCCACACACTAAATTTCCTTGTAATTTATGGGAACAATATATCTTAAATCTTCAATCGTTCATAGTCAACCAGATATTTGGCGAATCTGCAATAGAAGTTTTCAAACAATTTCGGTAGTCGGAAATGTGATATAAATGTCGCAGTAACTAAATGAAACTAAAGATATTGTTTTTGACGGGATAGTGCCAATTAAATCTATATCTACATATAATTTTAGGATGAATGCTTTGTTGTTGTTGTTGTTGTGTGGTCTGTTGATCTTCTGTGGCAATTACTGTGCACTTCTATGCTCTGAAATGTTTGCCCTTTCTTTTTTTCTTCCTTTAGATTTTAGCGACAGTAGGCCTATTACTTATCTGCATAGGACTCACATAGCATAGCTGAGACTCGCTGAATACACCTCACAAGTTAGTGGAGAGGCGAACGTAAGCCTCGGATTGTCTCAGCTACGCAGTGTGTATAGGATGCTCAGGCATCCTGTTACTCAAATTGTGTTGATCCTGACCATATGCATCTAATTTGTACCTTACAACTAGTTGAAAGTTCTTTGAATTTAGGATCTTGCATGTGTTCAAGATAGGTTGGTGATATTAATTTCTCCAAATTTTTGTTAAACTCACGTTTGTAATTATTGACAGATTAATTTTCACACTGCTGCTTATGTATTTGTTTTACACTATTTCTCAGTTTGAGCGAAAGTTCTTTTGTCCATGTATTTCCTATTAAATATGACATTTGCTAATAATAATACTGGATGCTATGTACGAGCTTCACCTTAAATGATTATGAATCAAAGCACGGCGATCTGTAATTACCACTATACACGTTACACCCCTTATATATATATATATATATATATATATATATATATATATATATATATATATATATATATATATATATATATATATATATATATATATATATATATATATATATATATATATATATATATATACAGGGGCGGATTTTGCCATTGTTTAGGGGGTGTGCACTCTTCCCTGAAACCATTAATGCGAAGTGGCGAAGCCATGTACATAGCAGGCAAGTGAACTAGTAGGGGGAAAGAAAAGGGGCCGGGGGCATGCCCCCCCGCCCCCCCCCCCCCCTGGAAAAATGTGAAAATAATGGTTAAAATCTGTGCAAGCTGGTGCATTCTGGGCATTATTTTGAGGACTGAAAGCAGTTTTGTTTTGTGCTAAAAGTCCTCTTTTATTCCCTAGTTTTGCACTCTGCACTCTACACTCGTTGTGCAGACAATCCCTTTTCATTTGTGCCTGAAAGCATTGTCACACTCGGGATAAAAACGAAATAGAAATCTGTTTGCAATATGTTTTACATTGTGCAAGACTACACATTACATTCTGCACTAGACTGGACTAGACTACACTCTACACTAGACTAGAGTGAACTAGGGGGTCCAGAGGCATGCCCCCCCCCCCCCCCCCCAAAAAAAAAAAAAAGTGAAAATAATGGTTAAAATGTGTGCAAGCTGGTGCATTATGGGCATTGTTTTGAGGACTGAAAACAGTATTGTTTTGTGCAAAAAGTCCTCTTTTAGCCCCCACCCCTCACCCCTTACAAACACTTCTCTGCAAACTCTGATGATAAAATTTACAATAGCAGAACATCTTGCATAAAGGTTTATACAAAGACAGGTAAGGTTACTGCAGATAAAACAAGAAATAGTCACTTACATCAGTTTTATTCAAAACTGATTTGATGCATGTACCAGAAATAGCTGTAAATCTAGATCTGATGAATTTAAAAAAAAACACTAAAAAACCCCACCTAATTTGGAGGTACATGAAACTGTGTGGTGAGTGAGAATTAGTATAAGTTTGTTCTCTTCTGTCTTCTCCTTTTCTCCTCCTTTTTTATTTTTTATATTTTTTTGATCACTATAGGGGGTGTGCACCTGCACAAGTGCACACCCCCAAAATCCGCCCCTGATATATATATATATATATATATATATATATATATATATATATATATATATATATATATATATATATATCGTGGTACTCATCTGTTTAGAACATGAGCGCCAGGATCTTTAAAGTCCATGCGATGTAATACGTGAGGGCACAGACTATACATCAGTTTGTACTCTCATCCGAAGGATGTGGTATAGCTCCGTTGGGGGATGAGTACCACCGACACAAATATACCCAGGCCGCACTAGGTCCCTTTTCCGCATCCTCGGTCGTCCAAGATTGTGCTCAGTCGTCTGGGCGTCGAACTATGCACCCAAAGGTTGCAGGTGGGTGCCTCGAGCTTTTTGTGTTAGATCCTGTATCGACCAGCATCTTGAGCTGGAAAAGTGCTATATAAGATTAAGTTTTTATAAAAATTACTTTAATCTTTAGAAAATATATTTTTTAAAATTATTATGTCTCCTTCACCCACCACTCAACACCCCCCCCCCTCTCTCCCACTTCCCAATTTATTCCAAAATGCTCGGGTATTCACGTGCCAGAACTAGGCATTGTTGGAATAAGACTAAGACTTGATTTTTTTTTTTTTTACCCCGGCAAGGTTTACAAATCCTTCTGTCCGTTTAGATAGACAAAGAATGCAGGTCAAAGAGGTTATTATAGATCCTTCCCTATCTTTGATAGTTCAGGACGCAGCGCCAAAAGATTGGAATGGATAAGTGCATGGTAAGTTAATGATTTCAAACTGAAATTTGTACCTCTTGTAATAATAGTCAGGCTTCATGCACACCCTTACACGTTATTTGTGACAGTTTATCCTATATATAGATCTAAACTGCAGCTGTAAAATAAGTTTAGGTTCTGTTATACTTTTTAAAAAATTATGTTTCAGAATCTGATGACAATGCATCTCAAACTGATACTACTCTCCATCAAGTTCATCATCGGCTATGTGCTTGTTGCTGTAAACAGCAACGAAACTGTTCCTGGAAATTGCTCGTTCCAGGAAGGTGTCACTAATAAATTTTTCAGCCGACTTACTTGGGATTTTACTTGGTGTGACTGGGAAGCTGATAGCGGATGGCACCAGTTTTATTGGAAACATAATAACTCTGACTTCTTGCCAGGCTTATCTGGAGACTTGGGCTGGCTGAGGAGCAGGATAGCGTACCCATCGATGGTAGGATGTTTAACATTTTGGTGCTGGTTTCAAAATACAGGTATAGCTGATTTAAATGTGTACATGATAAGCCTACAAAGCAATTACTCCATAACCAAACTGTGGTCAAAATCATCAGGGTATGGTTATACCTCTGTTCCCGTGGTTTCAAACGGCACTTATATGATTCTCATTGAAGCTAAGAGGCGTTCATCTTCTCGAGATTCAGTGTACATTGATAACATCACTTTCAGTAACAGATCTTGCAACAGTGGGATTTCAAATGGAAATAGTACCACTTTATCCCCTACTGGAAGTACGACAATGGAACAGAATGTTCTTATCTTTGATAATGGTACCACAACAATTTCAACACCATCGGTAACTGGCAAGGATGTTAAAATATGTGAATGCCATGAAATTGACGTTGGTGCTATCGTTGGTTCTGTCGTTGCCATCACCATAATCATTATTATTGCTGTCTGTGTCACTCTTTTCTGCCTCTATAGACCCAACAAACTGAACTGTTTCTCTAAGAGAAATAGATCCCCTGGTGAAGATTTTTACCTGGCTGCAGCACACAACTCGGCCTACAACTCTGATGGCGTACACGCCGACACCAACGTCAGTGGCAATGTGAATGCAGATGATAATCGAACAAGAGGCGTTTCTACGAGCATCTCTGGCGGTTACTACAGCACTATCCGTACACCTGATGATGCAGGTACATTCCACATTAGCTCCGACGAAGCCACCGCTGGAGGTTTTTATTACTACCTGGAACCAGAAGGATGCTCTGAACCTATTGCCGGTAAGGTTGCTGGGACCAAGCCTGCATCCAAACCAGAGTACAACTTGCTAGACCATGACGGGAATAGGAAGGGCGTACAGGATCACTCGGTTGGCGAAACAGGAGCTGTGTACAGTCATCTGGAGACAGGGGATGAAGGCGATTACAACGAGCTGAACAGAAACCGAAAGGAACACATCATTGACGAGGAATACTGGCACACTCATCACAAATAATGGTATGTTCACAATGAATGTCTTATTATTATTCATTTCCTAACAATAAGTTAACTCTGTAGACGAGGTTCTGAATCACCCAAATATTACAGGAGCTGTGAACATTTATTATTGCTTTATCTCCTAGCGGTAGACTTTATATACAGTGCTATAGCCATTTTGAGAGAATTTATTATATATCTGAAGGTCCCGGGTTCGAGCCCAGGCTGGGGCATTGTGTTACAAGTGTCCTTGGGAAAGACACTTTCCTCCCGTTTCCTACTCCTTCGGATGAGAGTATAAACCGAGGTCTAGTCTGTGCCGCATACATTCCATCATAACGGACTTTAAAGATCCTGATGCTCATGTCCTAGATGGGTGAGTGCCGGTGACAAGAACACACCCAGCATGCACCTAGGTCCTTCTTCCCCATCCCTGGCTTCCCAGGATTGTGCTCAGTTGTCCAGGCGTCAGACCATGCGCCCAAAGGCAGCGGGTGGGCGTCTCGGGCGGCTTGAGTTAAATCCTGTATCGGCCAGCGCCTTGAGCAGTTCTTGAGCTGGGAAAGCGCTATATAAGAACGATGAAATAAATAAATAAATATATATATATATGTTTGTGTGTGTGCGCGCGCGCTATTAAATGTCTATAGTATTATCACCTAAATGTGTGAGCAGGCATTAAACGAATCATTGATTTCAGTTCTCATTGCAGTGTGTATAGCCCAATGTAATTTGTAAGGCACATATCAGCTGAAGGGACCTGTTAGTATGTGGGTCGGTGGAGCATGAATCTTTTTTTTATTTTTTTTCTTTGGATGGGTGGGGTGGGGTGAGGGGTGGCGGATGAGGATGGGGCTTGAAATGGTCTGCAGTTAAAAAGAGGAAATTGGCCGGAGTCCAGGGGATGCCTAGGCGCTGGTAGAGAATGCAGGGGAATGCCTCCTCCCCTCTCTCTTCCCCCCCCCCCCCCCCCCCGGCGAATACGAATCGTTACCTTTTAATCGTGCATTTTTGATGTCTAAGAAACATAACACAGTGAAGGAAAGACTTGCTTGTTTACACATAGGTGAACTCTTAAAGTAGCCTGTCTTTATCGATTATCGACATTAACCAGAAGATAACGTCTCACCAAGTGAAGAACGATATGGAATAAGAGAATCAATTTAACTTACCATTGTCAGTTGAAAGTCCTGAAACTTTTTTTCTTTTTTTTTCTTTGGATGGGTGGGTCGGGGTGAGGGTGGTGGTGGGGGATGGGGTGAATGAAATTTTGATTTTAGGATGGGTGGGGTGCAGTATTTTGTTGGGAATCTGTCTGTCAAACAAAGTGAGCAGCAAATGGCCCCCAACCCAATTAGATTTGTTTGTTATCATATTTGTATATAGTTCTCTATAGTTTAAAGTGTGTTTATTTAAAGTCTGTTCATTAATGGCAATGAATTTAGACATTCACTCATACACACACGCACACACACACACACACACACACACACACATACACACTGCGCTATGCATTTAAAAAAATGTTTCTTAAGTTAGTATTTAAGATAATGCTGGCAACGTTTTCTGTTTACTACATTATTGTACCTTATATTGTATAATATTTCATATTAATATCATTAGTATTATTTAGCTATTCATCATTTTGCTGTGTATAATGGCAACAACGATGTACACTCAAAAAATAAATGATGTTAAGAAATTGGTTGCTGGCATATATAATTAATACATTTTTTTAATATTCTGTAATCCACAAGTACAAGCGCATTTTGTATATAACTTTTGAAATAGTTCTTGAACAGGACAAAATATTTTGCATTTTTACCCATGTTTGAAAATGTCTTTCTACTAATGAAACGAGTTTGTGAGTTTTGGTGAATGTTTATTATTGAGTAGTATTTTAAGTACATGTTGTAGTTGTTGACATTATTGCTTTTGAAGCTTTGTTGCTGCTGCTACTGTTGCTTTATTGTTTAGTTTTGAATTCATGTAGCTGACTGAAGAAGTAGCACCTTTCTATGACAGCCTACTAGCACCAAAAGCTGGGAATTACAAATATAATGATAATTACAATTATCATGGGATACTTACAATTATCAAGGGATAATTACAATTATCATTGAAAAATTACAAATAACTTTGCACGATCTTGTTTAATTTTCAGTTTTGGCTCTAGCAATATGCCTGGAAATACGGATAAACCGAAAATTGTAATGATCACATAATAATTACAATTTTTACTTGATAATTACAATTTTTATGTGATTATGCTTACTGTAATTCTGAATTTCTGACAAGGCGGCTTACTAGCGCCAAAACTTGCATTTACAGGTATCAGTAATAATGGTAATTAACACAAGTTCTGTGTAATTCACATATATGACGGCCTACTGGTTCCCAAACATAACATAATTACAAATATCATGAGATAATTACAAATATCAATGACATATTTACAATTAACACGTAAAAATTGTAATCATCAAGTGAAAATTACAATGTTTGGTTTTGGTGCATTTCAAGACGGATTGCTAGAGCTAAAACTGAAAATTATAAATGATAACCCAAAGATATTGGGAAATTTTCAATGATAATTCAATGATAATTGTAATTATCTTTTGGTAATTATAATTATTCCATGATATTTGTAATTATCTCATGATATTTGTAATTATCAGGTTTTGGCGCTAGGAAGGCGTGGCAAATACTGATAATTATTAATTAACACTGTGGATTACCGGTATCTCTGTAAATTACACAGAACACGTGTTAATTTCAATTATCTCGTGATACTGGTAACTCGTGGTTTTGGCGCTAGTAGGCCGTCATAGATTTCCTGTAATTGTTTTGTTCTTTATCTGGTTGTTAGTTTACAATAATACCAATAAATGAGAATGTATATAGCGCATCAGTGCTTCCATTAAATGTACATGTATGCACACACCAGATACAAACACAATAATTTAAACTTTTTTTAAAATCCTCAAATTCCAAGCAATATGAAATTAAAGTTTGTTTATTAAAATTTATTCACACCGTTGACCGTTTCGTTTATTGTTTGCTTGTCTGTCTCCCTCTCTCAGTCCATCCCCACCTCCCCCTCCCTTCATCCCTACCTTTTTGATTATTTCAAGAATAACTGAACTGAAATTCATCATTTTTATTTTGCGGTTACTAACTATGTTAGATCATTCGTATTTTATTTGTATTATTATATTTTACTAAAGTAACTTTTTATTTTCAAAGCGTATTTACGTTGGAAACATTTTTAAGCTATTATTTTTAACTGTGATAAAATGTTCTGGTCGATGAGGGTAGTAGAGTGTGTCTGAGACTGCTTGATGTAGAAGATTGTGAATAAGTTTTTTTGTTTTTTTTATGATTAGTTTTGAATGGGTTATGGATTCTTCAGTCAGGGAGCCAGGCATGTGAAGAAGAGAAACAGAAACAAAATTTTGGATGTGTAAAATTTGTTTCCTGTGATATCTTGAGGTGGTTGCATTTGTTATTATAACCTACCGCTTACATTATTTAACCGTACGTTTTAATCTCACATTTATGTTAGCTGTGATTGATTGTGGAGTTGATTGATTGATTGATTGATTGATTGATTGTTGCTTTAGGTCCAGCGGACTCTTCCGAGCCAAATCAGGACCGGACAACCCCCGATCCACATAAAAGATCTGCTGAAACAACCCTAGTGGGAAAATTGAATGCCCTCCACCGGCCAGTCACTTTACAATAAAGACATCCCACGCAGGGGACGGCTGAGGCTTTACCCCAACTACTCGAACCCCCGGTTACAAAAACAAAATAGAATACAAACATCATTATAAATTATCAACAAAACACATACATATAAAATGCCTACATTGCTAAATAATAACATCATAGGAAGCCCAAGTGACCACCTGGCAGAAAGCGTCCAATATTCCCAAGCTGATCCAACAGACCTCATACACAAACAAGGAGTCTTGTCCAGGAAGAGTTTTCAAGAAAAAAGGTAGGTCATTGATCTAGCGAAGAAGAGCAAATGAGGAAGACAGCGACAGTGGGAATTTAAAGCACTAAATTTCCAGAAAGTGGGGATACCATTTATACTGAAACCCCCGGCACTCCAACGGGGGTACTGTTGCCGCAGTGAATCGGTCTTGCCTATAAAGGAAAGACAGGTTTTCAACTGGGGCTTTCACTTTTCCCTTTATAGGTTAGAACAATCTACAGTGGCAAGATTGCTCATGACCCCAAGGGGTGCTGGTGGAGTGTTTGTCACGGATTTGGGTAATGTGTCGATGCTGCCACTGTACTTGTTCACACTGAGATGAATAAAGTTGTATTATATTGTATCGTATTTTCTCAAAGATCAAGTTAATTGTGCTTCACCATTTTCTAAACACGTTTTGCACTGTATGTAAGAATTGGCCACGCCTATTTTGCTTACATCTACTTCAGACAATGGCCTATCACTCCATGTTTTTCATATGCTTCTTTAAGACAGAACCATGCCATAACACCGCCAAGATAATTATCACTTTTGAAAATGCTTATTTTCCTGCTTTTTGTGTGAGCATCTGTGAAATAAATTTGAATGGCTTGCCATCTTATTTAAATGATTTTTATTTTATTCTTATAGATGCAATAGATAAAGGAAGGTTGATGTCTTGTCCTAACTGGGACGATTACTACTAGGATCTCTGTCTGTCAGTTAGTTAGTTAGTTAGTTATTGCTTACAGGGTCCAGCGGACTGCAAAGAGCCGAATCAGGACCACAAAATCAAGAAGACCACGACTTCGCTGAAAGAGGACTCACCCCTGATCCGCATAAAAGATCTGCCAAAACAACCCTAGTGGTAACACTGAAGGTACTCCACCAGCCAGTCACTGAATAATAAAGACATCCCACGCAGGGGATGCTGAGGCTATACTCTAATTTATCGAACCCCCGTTTACAAAAACAAAATAAAATACAAACATCATTATAAAATATCCACAAACACAATACATATAAATTACCTACATTGCCAAATAATAACATCATAGGAAGCCCCAGTGACCACCTGGCAGAAAACGTCCAATATTTCCAAACTGATCCAACAGACCTCGCACACAAATGAGGAGTTTTGTCCCAGAAGAGTTTTCAAGAAAAAAGGTAGGTGACTGGTCTAGCGAAGAAAAACAAAGTACAGTAGATTGATAGAACAGAGTAGGAATGAGAAAGAACAAATTAGAAAGACAGCAATAGTGGGAATTTAAAGCACTAAATTTCCAGAAAGTGGGGATACTAATTATACTGAAACCCTTGCACCCTCACGGGGGGCTGTCTGTCTCGCACACACAAACACATAGCGTGAATGAAAGGAAGACTATAACATTAATTACTATGAATACATGTTTTGTTTCTGTTGGGTTTATTTAAAATTCTAAATCAAAACAAAAAAAAAAACTAAAAATGGATAAGAGACAAACAAATAGTACAAGCTACCAACACCGGAGTCTGTCGAATGAAGATAATTAATTTAGCAAATAAAACAATATTTTTAAACATATTATACCACATCAAATTTCAATAGACGCCCAAAGCGATTTTGAGAGTTATCTAAAAATATACCTATTCACTATGGGTGGGTGTGGGTTGTGAGCGTGTGTAGGTGTGGGGTGTGTGTCGAATGTATAGAAATTAATATAAAGTCTTCCTTTGTTATGTTGTATGTTTGTGATCTAAAGGTAAACAAAAATCTTTTGATACAATGCATCTGTAAGCATGAAACAAGAAATACAATAAAATGTATTACTACTCCAACGTGAATTACAAAAGTACACATAAACAAATTACCCCAAAATGAATGATAAAAGTGCACATAAAATGATTACCCCAAAATGACTGATAAAAGTGCACAAACAACAGATTACAACAAAATGAATGACAAAACTGCACATACAACAGCATAAAAAGTAATACACTCCGGGTAAAACAAATTCATAAATGAGAAAGGGGCCTTAGCTTAATGCTAAATATATTTACCATCTTCATTCAAATATCTATTCATTTAAAGTGACTTTGCACCTAAAGTAAAACTAGACAAGATGCAACATCATTAAAAGGCATCAAAATTCAGGGTAAAACAAATCAAATATGCCGAAAAGAATTATCATTGATTATAAAATGAATATAAGCATTTTGTGCAGTCAAAAATCTTTTTAAATGACATAATTTAAGGCATAGATCATAACGTAAACAAATATGTTACAGAAGAAATAACAATGACCGTCAGGGTAAAACTAACAAAACTAAGGATGAAACTAATTTAACAGGATGAAACTAATCCAATAATTGTCTCCAAATAGAATGGACTTTCGACACTAAATGAATTAGTATGTATTCACCATTATCTTCAGTCAAACGTCTGATTATATTGTAATACAATAGCCATAAAAACAAAATGTGAATTATTAACATGTGACAAAATTAAAAGGCAAAATAACTAAATAGATCTAATGACTATAGTAGTATGTTTGGCGTGGACCTTCTTATTAATTGTAATTACCATCATCTTCAGTGAAACGTCTGTTTATTATTTAAAAAACAACAACAAGCAAACAAAAAAACAACTAGTCATAAAATTAAACGTTAACTATCAACGTTAATTATCAACATACAAACTGCGTAAAAAGGCAAACTTCAGGGTAAAAAAATAAACTTAACATCATAAAAATGGCCATTGATCATATAGGTATAGATCATCATCGTGAATAAATAAAAATCTGGTTCTATAAAATTATTTTCCGTATAAAACAACAAGTAAACCCTTAACATAGTTACAACATCATAAAAACACACGAACACAACCAAAAAAACAAAAGAAAAACAAGTCCAAATATCATATACAGGGTGGAGAATTATCCGCAAATCCGCGGATTTCCGCGGAAGGCATTTGCATTTCCGAGAAAAAAATATTGAGTTCCGAGTGTGAGAAGCTGAGGGGCTACCCTTTACTGGGCATAACGGCCAAAAGTCTAAACAGGCAAAACGTCCAAAAGCGTCCGTATCAACCATGTGGTTATATTCTCGCGTTGTTTGAAAGATCACGAGACTTCCGGCAAATGACTTCCGGTTTATTCTGTTGTGAAAACATTTGACTGCATTTCCACAAGTTTTCTCTGTGAGGCTTTCGTTTTTTGGATTTTTTTTTCAAATTTTCTTGTGTGTGTGTCTAAAATGGATGGTTTGGATTCTTCGACTGATGAAGGGGAGTTTACAGGCTTCCATTTATCAGACATTAAAGTGAGAAATGGACTTGGAGTCGGAGGAAGAGATCGGTACTGACATAAGATAATTACTAAATTAGTGTCAGTAGTGTGCATGCATACGATCTTTCAGACTGGCATGAAAGTGAAGAAGAGGGGGCTTGTTTGGACTTTTTTAAACTTTTTTTTTATACACATGGAGTAATAAAAAACAAGACATGACAAGAGAAGTAGAAAAAGGTAGATAATCAAAATAGAATTTATTTCTGTTCATTTATTTTGAATTTTATTTCATTTAAATCTATACACTAGTCACTAATACCTAAGATGTGGTGTTTTTACTAACGTACCCCTAAATATCTCTAAAATTATAAAAATTCTTGCCTGTTTACAGCTAAAAAATAGACAAACGTGTGCCCAGTAAAATTGGAAATGTGGAGTTTGTGTGTAACAGTGGTGGACCTCAAACTTTGTTAGGCCTACAAATCAAGATTCTTAACTTTTTTGATAGACATGTGCATAAAACATTTTTTTTGGTTGTTTCTATTTATGTTTACTTTTTGCTTTTTGCTTTCAGGAGAGGCCCTAAATTGCTTTCAAAATTGCATAAATTCATTTTCTTCCAGGGGGCGAATACCGGGGCTTGGCCCCTTGGCCCCAGCCGGATTTAAGAGATTTCTTGATTCAGTTGTTCTCCACCCTGCATATATAAGGAAAGATTATTGTTAATGAATACTTTGGTCATTATCTACAATCGAAAGTATGTTTGTGTAAAGAGTTTTAATCAAAAGTCAAAAAGTAACAAAATTATCTGTTACAATTTTTTTTTTTTTTTTTTTTAGTAAATTTACGTCCCCGGACACATTAAGCGTATAGGGGACGGGTGAACCACCACAACTACATGACTAACTGTTACAATGCATAAAGCAAATAAACAAAACTTTGCGTGAAACTAACCCATTGTCACAATATAGAATGGCTTCGATAGTAAACATGTTCTTAGTCATCCTTAGTCAGCACACTTTCAGGGTAAGAGCAAATTGAACAATACGTAGTATAACAGACCGTGACACCAAATATATCATCATGTGTACACTCATATGTACACTCATATGTACATCATCATCATCATAATCTTCAGTCAAGACACCTTTCACAACATTATGACTTTAAGTACAAAGACAGCAAAGAATGCGAGCGTTGTTGCCACATGGTCTAAGGTGGGACTAACTTGCCTTGTCTGCAGGCTAGAAACCAATGGCGCCTGACAGGCGTTATGTTTCTCTGAATATTATTTACTTTGAATTGGGCAATGTCTCTGGGATTTTCTCCGGGTACTCCGGTTTGCTCCACCAGCAAAATTTTAAAGACACAACTAATATTAGGTAGGTTGGGTTTCGGCAAGCCACAGGCTGCGACTACGCCTTCCCCAGGGGAGTCAGCCACGAACTTCCTGACAATAAAATGTCTAAAAGTCAACCAAAAAAAAACTAAAATTATAAAAATCAAATCTAAACAAACATTAATCAGCATTTACATATAAGGCAACAAAATTGGTGTAAAAAATAAAACAAAAATATAACACACACAAAAAAGAAGGGATTTTGAAACTATATTTATTATCAACTTCATTCAAGTGTCTGAAAATAGGTGTCTAATAAGCAGAGTGATTTGCAAACAATAAGAATGCAACATCTAACATCACAAAAGGGTAACATATCTTCTGATGGTAAAACAAAACCAACATCACAAACGAGAATGGACCTTGATACTAAATAAGTTGTATTCATAATCATCTTCATTATTTAAAGAGATTTTAGGCATAAATCAAAAACTAGAACAAATGTTTTACCATACCGCATTAAAAAAATTATTTAAAAATCCACAAAAACATTCAGGTAAAACTAACAAAACTTAATAAGGATTATCAATAAATAATTAAACGACTTACAGGATCGCTTGCTCAAGTCATCCAGATGTCTTTTTCTGCGCTGTTACACCTACCTGATCAATACTTAATGAAATTAGCATCATTGTCAGTCACAAAGTCCTCTCATATAAAGTGACCCAAACAAAAAGTACATAACCAACATACCATCAACACCATAAAAAAGTAAGATACAATTCGGCAAAAAACATATAAAGATACTGCCAACGAATATTGTATTGAAATTGATCATTTGTGCTCAGTAGCCTAGTGTAGTTTGTGCTCGGGATGTCAGGATTTGTATTTCAGGTGGCTTTTAACTCCTGGAGAAATTTTTTGCGAAATACCGGATGTGAATAGATGTTAACTAAATAAATAAATAAATACAAACGGTAAACAAACAACATGCAAATGCAGAAAAAGCCAACACTGCACTTATATTAATTGTTATTCGCGGTCCTGAAGACTTCAATCAGTCAATCCAGTAATCTATTCATGTATCAAATCAACCTAGAACTCAATTGCTCATGTTTCCAGATTTGCCTACTGGAAAGACATGTTGACAGTACTCCAGGCAGTTTAAAACCAGATTTGGGAACAATCTTTGACCATATTTATGCGTAACGGACTTTTTATCTTCTTGTTAATATTGACATTGTGCTCAAAGTGTACTAAAATACATACAGAAATGCATATTTACTAAGCCAATGATATTAAAATGCATAAAAATGAAAGGACAAGTGAAGAGTTCAGGTCATTGTTTTGCAGAATAGGGCAAATACACTTTCTTTCAAATAAACAACACATCACACATACTTTAGTTTAAATGTATGCATGCATTCGGCACCAATGGATTTCATCTGAATCTAAAAAGGCTTTTGATTGACGTATGGCCTTTAGCACCTTCGTCAAACTTTTCATGTAATTTTGATGATACACGCTTTCGTAATTGTTGTAACCGCCATGTGCAACAGTGAGGTCGATTGTGCACAAAGTGCATCTTGCAAACTCTGGGCCTTTCACAGGTGTAGTCAGGCAAGGCCACTTTTCGTTGTAGACTTTCAAAAAAGCTTTCTTTCTGGTCTGCTGTTTAGTTTTTTGGTTCATTTTTATTCGGGTCGGGAGAACAGCCTGCATCATGGCTTCTCTTCGTTTTTCGCTCTAGTACATTCAAGTGAACAGAATGGAAGAAACCAGAACACATCTCTGAAGTGGCCTGAGGCTGAACTAAGTCGTTCGTTTATCATTGTAACCTTGAATTGTTTTCTTGTTTCGGGGCGCAGCTTCATCAGAAAAGCAGACACAGGACTTTCATTCTCTTCTTTCTTGCTTGCTGGAAAAGGCATCTGCTTCTGAAACATAGCGAACCACCAGCACCATTTTAAGTCATGCTTGCATCTTTTAACCAACTAGAGCTGAAACACAGAAGAACCATTTTTAAATTGTTATAAAATGATGACTTAACAGGACTTTAGAGACGTGTGAAAATCCAGTTTTACTCCCCATATTACCTTAAATCATTGCACGTGAAATGGTCAGTTGCAAATGTATGAAAGTATAGTTCATCATGGTTCCAACACTATTCCTTGGAAAGTATAGTTCATCATGCTTCTAACGCAAGTCCTAACTTTAGCCCAAACTCAAACCAAATGTAACCTGTGGAAAAATGCACCCTTTCCCATCTCTCTCCCTCTCTCCTTAGTAGTGGTACCAGCATGTGTACTGGAGGTAGCCCATGCAGTTCAAGTAGTTAGGCCTATCTCTCTCTCTCTCTCTCTCTTTCTCTCTCTCCCCATCCCTCTCTCTTTCTCCAGTTCTGCTAGTGAAGCTCGAATCGCCTGTGAAAAGGTCTTTGTGTGGCTTCTGAATTATGGGGCTGCAAAGACTAACTAACATTGAAAGAGTGCACACTCTGGTTTGTAAGAGATTTTTGAATGTGCCATTGGGAGTTCCAACCAAGTTTATTTATGGAGAAACAGGAAGATACCCCTTGTATATTAATAGTACTGTAAGATGTATTCGTTACTGGCTGAAATTGCTTAAGTTAGACTACTCTAGGCTGCCCAGACAGGCTTACCAAATGTTGATGATCTTAAACGACAGTGGAAAGAAATGTTGGGTGACAAGGCTAGAAAACACTTTGAACACGTTAGGTTTTGGATATGTTTGGCTACAACAAGGTGTAGGTAATGAAAATGCCTTTATTTCTGTGCTTAAACAAAGAATGAAAGATATTTATATTCAAGAATGGGACAGTTCTGTCTTAGTAAAAGACAAATATCAAAGATACAGAATGTTCAAAAACGTGTTTGAGACGGAAGCGTATTTTGAGAGTATGCATGTAAAATGTTTTAGAGACTGTCTTACAAAGCTACGGCTTGGTGTTTTGCCGGTAAGAGCATCCCACTTTAGATTGATGTTTGATGCCACTGGAGATATTCTGTGCAAATGTTGTAATGTACCAGAAGATGAGGACCATTTTCTAACTAAATGTACATTATACAATGAATTGAGAGTTAAATATATAACTTTTCCTTTTCAATCCTGTGTAAATTTGCTACAATATGGATCCCAATTTCACATATGGAGAATATGTTTGTTTACTTTTCACGCTTTAAAAAATAAGAACAGAATATTATGAGCATGCTGCTTTTATGTAATCCCAGGAATAATTTTGCTGTTATCTGTAAATTGTCAGACTGTAATAAGTAAATCACGTGACCAACTATACCTATATCTATGGGCTGGTGGCCCGAAGATTGTGCTAATTTATTGTATGTTATGCTTTTGAGAATTAAACGGACGATGTCCAAATGTCTCTCTCTCTCTCTCTCTCTCTCTCTCTCTCTCTCTCTCTCTCACATCTTTCTCTCTCCCTCCCTCTCTCTCCACTTCTGCCATTAGTGAGGTTGGAACCAGATGAGCTGATAAGCAGATTCCCACCTGTGAACAAGTCTTTGTTTAGGTCAGTCTGATGTAGGAATTTTAGTTGCAAATTGTTAAGAATTCTGATTTGGCCATAAAATGCAATGTTTTGATACTATTAGGTAGGGTTCATATATGGATTATTTGTGATGTAAGAGTAAAGTTTTTAGTTAGAATTAGGAGGATCATGTGAACCTTATGTTAAGGACTATACAGGGTGTTCCAAAAGTCTTGGGCACATTTGAAGTCCCCATATCTAAATTACTATGAATGGTAGTAAGATAAAAGTTGTGCCATTTTAAAGCTAATTACAGGGGTGCCACTCTGAAAATATGAAAAACCTGAAAGTTGGGGGTCCAGGGGCTGGCGGGGCACAGGGGCAGCGCCCCGTTGGGGGGTGCAGGGGGGCAACGCCCCCCCCCTGAGGCCGAAGAAAAATTTGAAATTAAAAGTGATTTGGAAGGCTCTCCTGCAATCTGAATGTACATTTTACATAGGAAAAAGAATGTCCAAAAATCAACACTTTAAACATTTTATTAATGTAAGCAAACTTACCCAGCAGTCCCACTACACTCCTAATTGAAGAGTTCATTCAGTCTTGACAGTTTCAAGATCACACATGCAGTTCAGTTCAGTAGGGTTTGACCCATGTTGCAATTACTCTCACAGTTCAAATGTCCACATACAGTTCAATAGGGTTTGACCAGTTGGCTGAGTTTTAAGCCAAACTTCAAACATTAAATTAAAAATTTAAAAAAAGTAATCATCAGATAAGTTCAAATTGGCTATACAGAGAACATTTTGTATCAGTATTATATATTACTATCCATAACAAGCAGCAGGGCTGCAACAAACAGAGCAACAACAAAAAGTGTAGTGTTTCAAGGCTATTGGTTACAAACATAACATGCTAAGCATGTCTAGGCTTCTTGACCCAAGTGCCGAAAGCTATGTTGTTCGTGTCCTTTTCTTGAAGCCACTCCCATTGCCATTTAATCCTCACTCCTTTCTCCACCTCCTCCAGTCTCACAGCGTCTTCTTTACGGTTGGAAATGTACGGCATTGTTGAATTTTTTCGCTTCACCGGTCCACTGTTGCTTCGTGTTGATCGAAATAGGCAGGAAGCAGCATGCGCTAACTTGCGGTTCTAAAAACGTGGATCGGGCAGGGGACGCAACCGAATGCGAAAGAAAAGTCGGATTGGAAGTTGAACGCGACCTGTTACAAAAATATCGTTCCTTGAAAAAAAAAAATCGTTGCTTTTCGATTTTTCAAAAACCGGCAGCGCCGGCGAAATTGATTTTAAAAAACCGGAATTCCGGACCGTAACCGGCAGAGTGGCACCCCTGTAATTACATTAAGTTTTTGTAAAGCTGTTGATTTTTTAATTTCTTTTCAGACCCATTAATGGCGTTCACTCAAACAGAAAATACTGGGACACGTTTGGCAAGAATTTGACTATCGGCTTGATGTGTGTCGTGTGACCAATGGTGCTCACATTGAACATCTTTGAACATTCCATGTAAAAATTGAGATTACAAGCTTTCTGAATTTACCAGATGCGTTTTTATATCCTTAATAGTTTCGGAAATATTCAATGTCAAAATGTGCCCAAGACTTTTGGAACACCCTGTATTTTGTGGAGGTTTTCTGGTAAGCGAGGCGGCCTCCTTTTATAAGTTGTAGTGCCAGAGTTTCTTTCCTTTTCCCTCTCTGGAAATCCTAACACACGGTTCCAGACACCCACCATAGTGTAGAAACCAGTTCAGTGAACTATGGGTTTTTCTCTTCTTGGGGAAAACTTCTCCCCTGTTACGAGGTATGTAAACTGTTAATTGTGTGGCATTTTTGAAGATTCTTATAATATAACAACAGTATGAGTATTTTTATAGAATTTGTTTGTTTGTAAGTTGAACAGTTAGAAGTACTAGGTTAGGGCTTAAGATGAGGGTGCTTAATTGTTTAGTTTGATTGAGCCCTATATTTGCCTGTGTCCTTGTATTTTGTTGTTTTAAGTTTATAAAACAAAGGAAATAAATATTTATATTTCTTCTGGTTGTTCCCTGTTCTCACTTGAAAATTATTGTGGTAGGCTGAGACCACGTGGTCGGTCAGCAATTGAATGTAAATGAGTACCAGACAAGCAGTGGTCCTAGTATGTAGTTAAGAGATTGTGGATTGTTTCTATTCTTTATTTTTGACACATGTCTTGTATATTTGAGTGGACGTTTTCTGTTTTTATTTAGCTGAGGACTTAGAATGATATTGGTAGTGGTTGGTCTTGCAATGGGGTTGGTCTTGCAATGGAGTTGTTCATACTGCATGGTATGTGCAAATTACAGGATGCTGAACCATTGCATGTATGGCTAGATGTGACTAAGACGCCACCATGGGTAGATAAGCAGGGTTGCCAACCACTACGGAATTTCCGTAGTTTACTCCGGAAATGACTATGCGGCTACGGAGCTACGCAAATAAAAAATTTACTACGGAAAGTCAATTTTCGACGATAGTATTACAGTTTTAACGAGTTTTATTGAGCGCCTGTGCCTCCCGTAGCACCTCAATGTCACGGTCATTCGGTTTACGTGCACGGTGTAATAGATCACGCTCCCAGTGCATGTTAGGAAATTCTACCAATCACCGTGAAGTGGTTTTGCAAACGGCCAATCGGTGCACAAAACCTCGACCTTTCTGTGACACTTTCGTTTCCGGGTAACGTTCTACAGCCCGAGAAGAAAAGTTTGTGTTCGGCGTATTTTGAATCCATGATGCCAAAAAGAAAGAAAACTAGCGATGAAAGCCCAGAAAAAAAGAAGAGGACAGCAAATCAAGAGTACAGGAAAGGGTATTCTGAAAAATGTCCATGCATCACTGCGTCATCGAGATCAAAACAGCGTGTATTGTACAGCGTGCTTGGCAGATTTTAGCATTCAACATGGCGGCTTCCACGATGTGACGCGACACGTGAATGGCAACCGTCACAAAAGTCGTTGCCCTGATCCAGAAAAGTTAGTCCCTGTTCAGTCGGTAGCCACCTTCTTCAAGCCCGATATGGATCTCTCAATAATTCGTGCGGAAACACTCTTCACGACCTTCGATGCAGACAGTATATGCATTTCTTCGTAAAAAAAAATGCGAGGATGTATGGCTACTGAAAATGTCATAAAACTACTGAAATTCAGAATTTTTACTACTGAAAACTTTTTGGGGGGTTGGCAACTCTGGATAAGGGTCCGTCACCCTGAGGTTGGTGTTTTGTGCCTTTGTATTTTGATTGCTTTAATTTTGTATTTTTATTGCTTTAATTTTATTTCATGATGCGATGATTGTTTTAATTTTGTTTCATGATGTGATGTCTGTATGTATTACTAAATCCAGCGATAAGTGTTGGTTTGTTTATCTCCACATGAGATTGTTTACGTTTTTATGGGGCCAACGAATTATGCTGGAACCATTTCTTATGTCATGCCATTATGAATTCAGCACAACCTCTGTATTCATGATTGATGTTTATGCCCTAAATGGATGTTTGGTGTGATTATACTAATGCTTGAATCCAGCCTCGTTGCTGTATTCATGCATTATAGTCGTTTTGCATAATTATAAATGTATGAATTCAGTATTTGCTGAACGCCTATTGTTTTTATTAATAAATATTTGAACTCAGAATAACTGCTGTGGTCTTATCAATGTATTATTGTCAGTGCTAATCTATGCACAGGATTTCTGGTCAAGATTGATTTTCTTTTCTTGACATTATTATGTACTGTATGTTTACTTATTTGTGTATGTAATTATGTGTCATTGTTATGTTGTTACAGGTTGCTGTTGTTGCTGATTTGTTTGCTTGTTTCCTTGTAAATAAAATGGGCCAAGAGATGGACAGAAATGGCTCCTGGTTTCCTCCTTCTTCTCCTCCTCCTTCCTCTGCGGACCCCTTCTGCCGCACCATCTCTCCCTATCCTATCACACAAAGTTTAAACCTAAACACTCCCATTAAGATCGGTTATATCAAAGCTTAGGACGGGAGATCAGTTTGAATTTATCAGTTTTTTCTTAAAATGGCTAATTCTTATTTAACTGAAGCAAGAGAAACTGGTAGCAAACTGGTGTCCTAACAAAAGCTGGCTTCCATTTCAATATTGCAATCTTTCTTCAAGAGAAAAAAAAAAGTGAATGTAATGCTTGCAGTGTACCTTGCTCTGTTTGTCATTGAAGGACTCGAGCAGCTGTTTGTAATCTTCATGTAAGACCGAGCTGTCGTACGTTTGAGTCCTGTACAGGTCTCCTATGATGGTCGTCATCAGTCCTTCGGTCAGCTGCAGTTCCTTGCGTTTGCTCAATGTGCTTTGGCATGCTGACACCAAATACCAGGTCTCTATCAGAGATTCTTGGACGACCAGCTGCGTGTGTTCATGTAAAGTGACATCGTCATCTTCTGAGACTTGTTTAGCAGCAGCCGCAGATATGAAAGAGTAAGAAGCATTGCGCTTGTATCTTGCCAGGTCATAGACCGTTGGCCGTGGCAGTTCTTCCGCTAAATGTTTTCTTTCATGCTGGATGGCTTGGTCGATGTGCTTCAGCATATCAACTGCTTTACAATAAGCCTTAATCAAGAAGTTCACCTTCATTTCCCGTTTCAGTTCCATGTACTGCTGCTGAGTAAGGCTGCTTCGAGGTTGCTCTATCAGCTTCCTCAGCACAGGAGTATAATTCTGTAGCGACTTAAATTCCCTGAAAACACATAACACACACACATAACATCATGCGGCCACATGCAGAGTGACACATATGAACAACGGTGCAGGGACTTGTTGAAGATGTCTTTTTACAAAACTAAGCAGTAAATACGTGTAGCTTCTGATTTATTTATGTAGTTATTCTTGTATCTATTTAATCTGTGTGAATTCTCAAGGTTACCTTAAATTTATAAGACAATTGGCAGGAGTCAAAACATTAAACTGAATAAAACAAGGACTGAAATAGACCTTTATCTGTCTGATATAAGACCAAATGGAAACTGAATTGCCCGTGCTTACCAAGACCTCTACAATTTCTTTGCACCATATTTATATAGATTACAAACTGTTAGCTTACAAAGAACTGTTCCAAGTCGCTGAGTCCAGCATTTTCATGATGCTTCTCATCTTCTTGATCTTTTTCATGGTGAACGCATGGTTGGGGTCCACATCTCTACTCTGCACTGCAATCCGGTTATATCGAAAGTGTGTGTCTGAGCTAACGATAGTAGAGCTGATGGACTTCTCTTTCGCTTCTTGTAGTTGGTTATGGCGACTCGTCACAAGACTAGCATATCGCCATGTGCTAGAACAACACCACACACACACACCATCATCATCATCCATCATTTTCATCGCCTTTTTATCAGCATAGTTGTCATCATCATCGTTGTCATTGTTGTCTCACAGTCATAATTAGAGTTGTAATCGTCATGAAAATAATGGCGTTTCAGACAGAAATAAATTCATAAAGTCATGTCTAGAGAAAGAAAACCATCATACTCATCATAATTATAGCGCGGTGCAGACAAAACTATTGCTACAGGCTCAATTTTTATTCATTCTGTCCATTTATTTTTCCACTTCGCTGTCTTCCCATCGTTCTTCCTCTCTTCTCCATTTTCTCCTCATCTTATTCGCTTCCCTCCTCGTCCTCTTTCCTCTTTATCCCTCTCACCCCTCCACCCACAACTTCCTTTTCTTAAATATACAAACCTGTAAGATCTGATAGGATTTGGGCAGGCCGGACAGAGTAAAGGAGAGGCAAGGGGCAGTGTCTTGGTCATTCTGTCTATGTACAGGTCCAGCATATTGGTTTGGAAGATGTGCCCACAGTCATACAACATTACCAGCGGAAGTTTTCTGTTGGTCACATTGTCCCTGACTCCGGCTTGTGGTTTGCCTAAAAAAGAATGAAACTAGTTTCAAGATTGTAGGAGAACACAAACAGTACTATACAGGCGCCTGTGTATTAGCAACACCAAATCTATCAATACCACAACAATCATGCCTATTCAGGTCAAACAAAGCCAGCTTGTCATCAACTTCCATTAATAAACATCACCTTATAACCAACGCTGATCTTGTGGATCTAATTGAAACTATACATGTACTCTTTGCAAAGACTAACATAAGAAAATAAATTTAAATAACACTCACAAAGAATAAGTGTTAATGATATTTGCATGTATTTCAGTATATTTCGGTACTAAAACTACTTCCGGTTCATGTCGTCATAAATAACATATTAATTTGTTGGAATGTGAGGACATTTTCAGATCAGTGAATAGATCTAGATCTATAAATGCTGGCTTTCTGCACACTGACAGACTGTTGTAACGACCTTGCTTCGATTTCAAATGGCAGTTACTGCAGTGCTTTCCATTTTGTGGAACATTATAACAGTTTCTGTGAATTCTGATTAATGTGGTGCTTCTTCTGTGGACTTTGACACCATTTCTTGTGTAGATTTGTGCTAGATTCAAAATGTCTTTCAAACCACCTCAACGTTTGGATTTTTCTCACCCTGAAACATGGCCGATGTGGCGACAATGTTCTTCAGATACAGCTTCCAAACTTTCAGGTGACAGCTTTGATATCCAGGTTAGTGCTTTCATTTACGCCATGGGCGATGAGACAGAGAAAATTTTTAGCACCTTCAAGATTGTAACAGACAGAAAAGAGGACTCAGATCCTCCTGATCCACCTCTGACAACTTTTGATGATGTGATCATCATGTTTGACAACCACTTCAACCCTTGAGTCAACATTATTCACGAGCGTGCAAGATTTCACCAATGTGCTCAAGCAGCTGGTGAAATGTAGAAACTTTCATGCATGCCCTGTATGACTTGGCTGAGCATGCCAGTTTTACTGAGAAAGCGACAGTGATTCCTGACAAGACTTCTTGGTCTGCTTGATCGTGAGCTGTCTGAGCAACTTCAACTGCAACCAGACTTGACTCTTCAGCAGGCAAGGCAGTATGAGCAGGTCAAGTCCCAGCTTGGTGAACAAACGGGCAGTACTGGATGCAGTGCACAGCAACTTACACCCCAAAAGCAGTGGTGGTGGCTAAAACAAACAATACCAGGGTGGTCGTGGTGGTCAAGGTCAACGTGGTTCTCGTGGTCATGGTTCCAGCCATGGTAGTGGTGCTTGGCCGTAACGTGGTAGCAACGGCACTAGTCAGATGTGTGGCAACTGTGGCTACCCAGTGCATAGAAACAAGCAAGAAGTCCAAGTCTATGTAGATTCTGTTCATCAGGCATGGCCCACCTCAGACAAAAAGCTACGACAAATTGCAGTTAACACCAGTGAAGACAGAGTTCTTCAAGCGGCTATTTCCTACACAATAAATGGATGGCCAGCTTCAATCCAAGAAGTCAACCATGCAGTTAGAGAGAATTGCATGCGGTTTGAAATGAGCTTAGTGTCACAGATGGTCTACTCATCAGAGCATCAAGAATCATTATACCAGACAAGATGCGAGAAGAAATCCTCAAAACTATCCATGCCGGTCATCTTGGTATTAACAAATGCCACGAACTTCGTCTGTTTGGTGGTCTGGTATTTTGAAAGATATTGCAGACCTGTTTACCCCTAAAAGAATTTGGAGTAATAGGCTTTGCCAAAAAGAGTAATCTTGGGTAAAAAAGAGTAATATATTATTAACGTCGACGCTTTCGATCGCCCATGCAGTATCATTCACCAACTTGAAAAAAATTGCAACGGGGTCTGTTGACCCATTTGCAAAAAGAAACTTAATCATACACAAAAGAGTTTCATGGAAACTGAAAACTGTAGCCTAATAAAGTCACCTATGGATGAGAATGGGATTAAAAGGTTAAGCCTCAGTCCTGGGATATTTTAGGCCCAAAAACTGCATTAGTATTATCATGTATCTAGCCAAATTCCCCAAGAACAATAAGATTTAATTTATTTTTATATAGGCTAGGCCTAGGAAAACAAATTTAATTATAAATAACTGGTCTTTTGGAATTATATTAGGCTATATAAATAATATCTAGGCCTAATTATAATTATAATGCGGTCTTAACCTTTTGCTACAGACTACAGGCCTAACTATTGTAGAAAAAAAGGTTTAGGCCTGCGCTACTGGCTGTATTGTTTTTATCTTACAAAAACCAAAAAAAAATTAAAACAACAAAAACCATATGTAGATTACCATACATAGGCAGATTATTTTATGCCGACTATACTAAGAATATGTCAACAAATAGCCTATACAAGTAGCTTATCTTTTGCTACATGCGAGTCTGGAAACATGCTTGAAAAGGCTCTTGACATCATATCAGCTGTTGCAATTGGCAAATTCATTTCAGCAATAATTTCACACATGGTCACTTCAGCAGAAATAATTTGTCGCTGCAAAGCCAGCTCTTTGTTCTCCTTTGGTTTCTCCGGATAGGAAACAAAAAATCCGGTTATGGGTACTACTTTCGTCTTATTCTTTGACGACTTGGCAACTTCTTCTTTATGTGAGGCACTGGCTACATGTTTTTTGCAATCAAATGCCCCGGCATGAGAACACAAAAAATCTTTCGCACAAATTGAGCATCGCACATGATGTACACTCTTTTCCGATGGGCCAAAAACTGGCCATGTTTCTGCGTAATTCACTCTGTATTTTTGCATTACTGATAACTTTTTTTTTTTCGCAGGAGAATTCATTTTCAGTTCTACACTCTTTTACTGAATCGTGAGTGAAGACTGGCGTCGGAGAAGAAAAAAAGACAAAGAAACCGGAAACCGGAAACTATTTAATTTCACAGACGAATCGCGAAAAACAAACTTCGCCGACAACACTGGACAAATAAGTCGTGTACTGAACCACTTGAAAAACGTCCAGTTACCGCGCAATAAACCGAGTCCGAAATGTCAAATTTTAGCGCCGCAGCATAAACATGCGCACGAGAATGCGCATAAAACTTATAAAATATTGATCGAAAGCTTCGCGAATAAAAAGAGTAATATCGTGATTTTTAAAATCGTAATAAGATCGTAAAAAGCGTAATGGCGTAATTTATTGTGAAAAGCGTAATGAAATTACGCCAAAAGCGTAAGGGTAAACAGGTCTGATATTGTCCACGTTGTGCGAAACTGTCAGTTTTGTGAAGAACACCAGCTATCATAGCCAAAAGAGCCACTTTGCCCTACTCCCCTGCCAGAGCGTCCCTTTCAGAGAATGGCTGCTGACCTATGTGAACATGAAGGTTTGCATTACCTTGTCCTTGTCAATTACTACAGATATCGTCACTCATCATGGTATCCCTGAAATACTTGTCACTGATAATGGCCATCAGTTCACTGCTACAGATTTTAAGGTTTTTTGCAGTGCAGTGCAACTTCCAGCATGTTATCAGCAAACCATACTTTCCTCAAGCCAACGGAGAAGCAGATCGTGCCGTTCATGAGGCAAAGAAGATCCTATCCCAGAAAGACCACTTTCTAGCTCTCTTGACCCATAGATCGAGCTACTCTTACTGTCCATAAAGATGTCAGTTCTGCGGAACTGTTAATGAGTCGTCCCTGTCACGTCACCCGGGCGGGTTCTGCGACGTCAGCTCAAGCAACGAGTGAGGAGATAGAAACTCAAACAAAAATAAACTAACACAAATGCCAGAATAACAATCACACACTTTTATTCAACAATCGACACACATACACAGGACAATGGGGCACTAAACCACCCTCCACCCCTATCAAGACCCCCATCCCAGTATTAACTAACAATTACCTCCCTTGTTTAACCAAAACAGAACTAAACAACAGGTTTTCCACAATAATGTACAACAAAGTATAAATAAACAATCAATGCAAAATACTATAAATTCAGATAAAGAAATGGAGCTGAAAATCTTTTATATTCAAACTACTGTCCAAGCTAGCTTGCAGATCAGAAGCACTGTTCAAAATGTCATTTGTTCTAAGCTCAGTAAGAGCTAAGCAGTTATTCACTCAATATGATGGATGAAAATACATTAACTAAATGAAGTATGTTTTTATGTGCGTGTTGTGCAAGTCTGTGTGTGCGCGGGTGTGGTGCGTGGAGTTCCTGTAGTAAATGGCGACGCCCACGGTCCCGAAGCAAGACGAGGCGATGGTGGCGGAATCAACGTCCTCACTTCCCAGCTGTAGAGGCAAAGGGTACAGCTCAGATGCACCTCTAGCACGAAGGTAACGGCGTAATGAAGAAACAGCTAAATCAGCGAGGTATCAACACAGTATAATACAGCCCAAACCTGTAAGCAAATATATAGTCTTAACAGTCTGCCTACAAAACTCAAATACTACATATCATAATACGCCTTCCGCCTTCTTGACCTGGTTATGCATAACAACAATGATAATAGTACATGATGCTATGCATACGTTTCAATAATATAATGCAACTCTTGATACTAATAATTAATCTCTTCATAAGCACAGTCATTTATATAAATATACATAATCATTATGACCACACTTCAATCACACAGTCCTAATTCATTCCATCCTCATCCTCATCCTCACCATCCCTCTCAACTGTTATAAATACATCACGATTATCTCCCTTCATCCATACTATTTTATCGTACTATAATATAAACATGCTCTCCTCATATCCATCACCTTCTCCACTTCTCTCCAGCCTAGTACAATTATCTCTCTCCCCTTACATACATCCCTCCCTCTCTCTCTCTCTCTCTCTCTCTCTAACATGCATTCTTGATCGTCACCTTTGACCCACTTAGCAACAACAGCAACGACATTTCCCATTCATGTATATAATAAGAAAATCATATGAAAATTATACAAAATCAATAAATCATTATTCATCAAAATACATCCCTTTCCCCCTCATTCACCATCATTCATTCGCGTACGCAGTCTCGGAGCGCTCGCCACTTAGAAAGTGAATTACAGGGTTTTACTCACCGTTTAGGTCTCGGCCTGTGACACACCTCCCCAACACAGAAACAACACAACACAGTTACACACACTGGTTAGTCCTGAGAGTTAATTTCGTTTCTGGCTATATGCTAGTTATTCTCACAATAATAAGGACATCTCAATTCTTCAAAAGACCTTGAGCCTCGGCAGGTGCCCAATAGAGGACTACACAACCTTAGGAAAGAATCCTACATTTATCTCCAATAAATGGCAATTACTTTTCCTCCTTTACAGTCTTTAGGCATTCTTACCCCGACGAGGGCGTAAGACCTTGGGTGGTTCGAAACAACGATTACAGCACCCTTTTGGAAAAGAAAAACCTACTACTCGTTTGACACACAAGGTTACTTCTCCAACTAAAGCTGACCTCACGCAAAAAGCACCAAATCGACTCTGCCTTACTAAACGCAACCCAGGCCACAGGTAAACTGGTCGAGTTCACGTTCAGTACCCCTCTTCTTATTCTACATACCCCTATTTACTATGTTACGCATGTGGACTTACAGCTATTGCATTCTTTCGTACGCAATAAAGAAAACGGTCAAGCTATCTATGTACACTACACAGTAGAGAGGTGCAACTTCGCACAAAATATAGCTCTCTCTGTTAATGCTGAAACTCGTGTCGTCACAGTCCCTTTCACACAACTCTTCCTGTGTTCCCTCAAAACCTTGAGCCTCACTTGATCTACAAAGAAGCCATTGCTGTCCGTGACAGTAAGCAAAAGCATGCCAACAAAGTTCACTATGACAAACGTCACGGTACGTCTACACTTCGTCCACTCCGTCCTGGTGAAGTGGTCCTCCAGAATCTCCTTCAAGATAAATATTGGGGAAATCCTGCTGTTGTTTTTCAATAGTCTGACCTCCAATCCTACATGGTGGACACTGGAAATGGTTTGTTCAGAAGAATCCGCTGGCACATCAAGCCTTCTACAAAGCTAAACCACCAATCGTCCCTCAGCCGAACGTTCAAGTGCATTCTGTTCTGAACACCGCAGTACAGCTGCCTGTTACTGCCCAGCCAGCAACTATGCCTGTTGCTATCCAGCCAGTAGTCCAGCCTAGATCGCTTTCTCCACAACCCTCAGTTATTGCCGCACCTGTACTTCCAAGACTTCCAGGTGAAAACCAAGCGCATCATCTGGTCCAAACTACAAGTGGACATTTACTTCAACGCCTGATCAAAGAAATGTAAAAGAAAAGAAGGAAAAACACATTTTCGGAAAATTATGTTTAGAGCAAAATCTCCACTTTACTAATACATAGACTCTAATCTATAATAAATCGGCACTTTTTGCTAATGCATTGTGTCCATAAAAAAAGGAGAAGATGTAATGATATTTGCATGTATTTCGGTATATTTCGGTACTAAAACTACTTACAGTTCATGTCGTCATAAATGGGGCTGACTAACGTACACATCAATACAACCAGTTAAGCAACTCCGCACTGTCTTCTATAGTCTGTCATAATTGGAAGCTAGCTGTATGTGCTGTATCATCTCTCGGTTTCACACTATTGCAATAAGTAAAACGATGACTTGGATTATTTGTAACACACTACTCATCCATAATAATGAATCTTTGTTATTTCCTGAACGTATGCATACCCATTGCCGCACTTTGAAACAGTCAGCACGCTGACAGACACAGACACACACACAAATATTGCCCACCTTCTCTGTTGAGGGGCACATAGTACTGTTTGTTGCAACCGAAACAGAAACAATGGTCACCACAGAGTCCACGACACCAATGCCCACAATCTAGCTTCACGCGACATGACTTCTGGCATGGTTTACATGGGCTGCTGCACAGGGAACTGCAAAAAAACCACACCAACAACGCAAAGCCTATAAAACAGGTTTCATGACAAAGGACCTTAAGAAGAAAAACAAGTACATAGTCTAGAATTATTAAGATTAGTATAGTCAAGTAACAAAGTCCTCCCTGAAAATAATACTCAAAAAGTTGAAACCCCAAGCTGAGCAAATCATAGTTAAAGAACAAGCAGGATTCAGGGCAGGGCAAAATACCACTGAGCAGATATTCACCCTCACAATAATCTGCGAGGAATATCGAAAGCACCAACAACATCTATATCATGTGTTTGTAGACTTCAATAAAGCATCAGGAGGCACTGTGGTTTAATGGTAGTGCTTCGGCTTGCGGATCTGAAGGTCCCGGGTTCGAGCCCTGGCCGGGCCATTGTGTTGTGTCCCTGGGAAAGACACTTTACTCCTGTTTTCCTACTCCTTCGGATGAGAGTATAAACCAAGGTCTAGTCTGTGTCGCATACATTTCATCATAACGGACTTTAAAGATACTGACGCTCATGGCCTAGACGGGTGAGTGCCGGTGACAAAAACACACCCAGCATGCACCTAGGTCCTTCTCCCCCATCCCTGGCTGCCCAGGATTGTGCTCAGTTGTCCGGGCGTCAGACCATGCGCCCAAAGGCTGCGGGTGGGCGTCTTGGGCGGCTTGAGTTAGATCCTGTATTGGCCAGCGCCTTGAGCAGCTCTTGAGCTGGAAAAGCGCTATATAAGAACGATTAAATAAATAAATAAATAAATAAATAAATCTGAACGAGTCTGGCATTCAGCTCTATAGGCAACCACGAAAATGTACAACATCAGCCCTAACATTATTGAAGTCATCAAAAGCCTGTATGACGAGGTTACCAGTGCAGTCCTCCACAACAGCGCCATCTGGAACTGGTTCAGAACATCAATTGGCGTGCCTCAAGGAGGCCTACTCTCTCCATCACTCTTCAACATCTTCCTGGAGCGCATCATGTCAGATGCCCTTGCAGATCACAGTCAGTATAAGGGGTAGAGCAATCTCCAAACTCCGTTTTGCGGATGAAATTGATTGATTGGCTGGAGAAGAACAAGAACTTGAACAGTTGGTACAGAGGCTTGACACAACCTCCAGAGCCTTTAGAATGGAAATTCGGTGATGGAAATGCAGAGAAGACCAAAATGATGACCAACATCAAACATTGACATCAAAGTCCAAGGCCAATCCCTCAATACAGTGCATAGCTTCAAATATTTATGAGCCATTGTATCAGACAATAGGACTGACAGGAAGTCCTCTCCATGATCACACAAATTGCTGCCTGAAAAGGTTGAAGCTCATTTGGAAATACAGGACCATCAGTCTACATTCCAAGCTAAGGCTATTGAGCTCCCTTGTCATCTCCATCTTCCTGTACACTTGCAACACACAGCAGATCTACAATGAAGAATACAAAACATGGAGACAATGTGCTACAGAAAATTTCTGGGCATTTCCTATGCCCAGCACATCACCAACACTGAAGTCCGATGGTCCTTCACACAAGCCATTGGACAACACAATGACATGCTCACAGTGGTGAAGAAACGGAAATTCCGATGGTATGGCCACATCACCAACACATCAGGCCTTGCAAAGACCATCCTTCAAAGCACTGTGCAAAGAGGCAGAAGAAGATGGAGACAGAAAAAGAGATGGGAGGACAACATTCGGGAATGGACTAGCTTGACACTGAGCGAAGCCATGAAGGTTGCTGAGGAGAAAGACGGAGTAAACTGGTTCAACGATCATCTGTGGTGCTCCAAAGACTTTCGAGTTATGGGATAGGATAGGATAAGATAGCTAAGTGCAAGGTTATACACCATCTACGTTAAACTGGAGAAAACACGGTTTACCAAATACAGGGTGGGGAACAACTCATTGAGAAAAACTCTGAAAAGGCCGGGGTCCAGGGGCCGCCTAGGCCCCGGCGGGGTCAAGGGGCAGGGCCCTTGTAGGGGGTCCAGGGTGGCAAAGCCCCCCGGAAAATGTGCACGTTTTTAAGCCATACCAAGAGTGGCATAGTAACAGTGCAGTAAATGTATAGTGAACTGAACCAACCAAATATGAAAGAAAAGTATTCAACAACCGTAAGGAAAAAGGTATGTGTATAAATTAAAAATAAAAGCCTACCTGGAAGTCGGCCCTGCTGTTTTGTGGCTTTCATTGCGTGTTGATGCATTTTGGTCAGCATGTGCTCGACCAGTGTCGACAAGCCACGATTTGCGTAGCTCAGCTCTTTGTTGCAAAAGATGCATCGAGCTGTGCCACTCCTATCTATTTTCCGAAAGCAGTCACCGATTCGCTGGTCCTCGTCCTCAATTTTTGTTGTTTTGTTAATCCACTCCCACTTCCATTTATTGGCAATGGTCCCCTCTTCAAAAATATCCCCGCGCTGAACTATTCTGGACACACACGCCATGATAACAGCCGAAAACGCGTTCAACACCATTTCGCCCGCTCTAAGCAAGTCATGTTTATGTGGTCGTAAGAATCAACAAGAGCGGGCGGGGAGATGTTGCACGCATTCAGTTCTAGCGGGCCCGTTCTAGCAATGAGAAAGTAAAAGGTGGACACGGATGGGTACTTGTAATAATAGGTCTACTGGATTCGGAAACGGACAAATGTTTTTTCCTCTGAACTCTTTTTTTTCCCTCTGAAATGGCTGCCGATTTCCTCTGAAATCAGCGGATCCGAGGAGAGTTCCCCACCCTGCAAATAATAATAATACAGCGGGTTTTTTATCCACATTTTTAAAATCGTTCAGTATTTGATTTTTGTCACCCTCTTACTCCAAAATTAATGATACATTTATCAGTCTCTAACCTGCAGGGCTTGTGGGCGCAGGACCAGATGCAGTTGTACAAACAAGGAGTACAGGGAAAGCCGCATGGTGCTTTACACTCGCCATGCCAGCAACCCAACCCACACTGCTCCTGGCACGGTAGGCAAATCAATCCACATTTAGACGGGCAGCGGTGTCCGCAGTTTTCCCTAACCTTCCCGCACCGATCTTTGCACGCAACGTGCACACGCCCGCCCCAGCATTCCCCACACGTGCCTCCACACATGTGACCACAGAGGAGTTTGGCACGACAAGGGTGTCGGCAAGGTAGATCACCAGGGGGAATGTAGCATGTGGATTTCACCAGATGCCCGCATGACCACGATTTCTCCACCTATAACAGTCGAATCCAATTCTAAAAATACAGGTAACTTCATATTTATCTTCTTCATCTCAACCATCACCACCACCTCTTCATCCTGCTCTTTCTTCTTCTTTTTTTTTGGTGTTCTCCCTCCCCCCCCCCTCTCCCATCCCCTCCTATTCCCTCCAATCCCTGGGGCTGGATAAATCAGCATCTTTTTTCTCACCACTCTGGCCCGTGCTAATCAGAGAAGCATTATGCGGCGCGCCTTCTAGTTCTGCTGTTGTTGTTCTCCTTCTCTGTTGATATTTTGTATTCATATGACATAAGCGATACAGATAAGATCATATACAAAATTTACTATGTGGCAAAAAAGTATATGTGGCAGAAACCGCAGCCATAGAGGGACCAGTGCCTTGTAAGCCAGTTTTCTTATTGACCATTTTCTACAGACAGTGGTCTAGGGATTTACTACTAGAGTAAGCGTGGTTAGGTGTATAAATGTACTGAATCGTCAAACTATTACTGTTTTGCTTAAGGTGCACTTTATAGCAAACCAACGTAGTGTGATATGATGAATGCAGTTTGTGTGTGTGCGTGTGTGCATGTGTGTGCGTGTGTGGTAGAAATGAGTTACCGCCTTACTTTAAAATGATGCACGGTGTTGATGTTGACTACTTAAACAGCTATATGAGGATCAAAAAGATTGGAAAGATATTAACTATAGTAACATATATGTATTATGCATATTAAACAGATTGAGGATGATTTTGTGCATAATAATTTGATTTTGGTTAAAGTATTATTTTGTGTTACGCTGAAGTACCACTGCTTGGATAGGCCTGATATGGATTTTTAGATAATTAGATTTAATGGAATAAAATCAGTTTGTCTTCGCCTATGTATAGACAAGTCACATTTAGCGTGGACTTGAATTTGAGTTGTGTTTATGTTTAATTACTATATCAAGCTAGAGTTAGAATGTTTTATTTACTATACTTAATATTGAACATGGTTGCAAAATGACAGAAATTTGTATTAGGTGGTTCGAAATGTATAACCGATATATGATAAGCCAATCTCTGCAATGTAATGAATGCCTGTGAGTGTGTATTTGGGTGAGTGATTTAATCCCATTGTATCACCACCCCTCCCTTTGCAAGGGACTATATTGTCTTATGCAAATAAACCATTTGTTTGTTTGTTAGTTCGTTCGTTCTCTCTCTCTCTCTCCCACTATTTTCCATGGCACCAGCTACAGTCAAAAGCATGCCCACACTAACCATAGCCTGACACTCTTTGATATGCGACTCCTTCTGGCACTTCCCGCAGGTCCCAGTACACCGATGTCCACAGTCCAGCTTAGCTTCGCATGGCCTGTCGCATTGCCATGGGTGGGAGCCAAAAATGTCTGCAGTACTGAAAAAAAAAAAAGGCTGGCCCGGTTGGCGGCGCGCGGAATCGCAATGTAACACAAATAATAAATTTTATACAGGTCTACACACAAAACCCCATAAACATATATTATTTTGTAATTATTTGAGATAAAATTGTGTTTTATAAAAGATAAATCACCACACCTTTGCATGTGGTAACTGTAACTTTCTTTTTAAGGTGCACTATCCATCCTTGCTGAATTGAAGAACTGCCTGATGTCTCCCATGCTACTTTTTCTCTTTGGCTGCTGTGTCTTTCCTGGAAGGCACACCACAAAGTGGTTGGGATGCCACAGGTTTTCTGGCAGGTCCTTGCCAAGAGCCCTAGTCCACATGATGGTTTGGGGGCCTGCTGTCACCAGCACATGAAGGAAGCCGAGAAGCAATGAGTCTCTGTAGGTAGTGGCGAAACTTGTGCCCACCATACTCAGGATGAGTGTCTGGATGGTGGTGTGCAGAATGCTTGCTACAGCATGAAGATGTCAAGTACCCATGCAGGCACCAGACTCTGTACATTTCATCACTTCCTTTCTGCATATGCTTGATGCCCTGGGGCGGCAGACGGAAGGGTTGACGTGTGCTTCATTGCACCAAGCCTTTCTTCATGTTTACTATCAGTAGAATGCTTGTCAATCAACTTCTTGCCATTTGACTTGTACACTAATTTTTTACTACACAGTATACACCACGCGGCACCGGGTTCTATTGTTTTCCGTAACCATAAACGAAAAGGACGGTCGAGTCGGTCTTTTTCATCTAGCCACACGTTTCTCCACTTATTTTTCGTGTTCACTCCGTCAATTTGCCGAGCCTTGACAGTGTCAGAAACGTCAAGCAGATCCATTTTGCGAGCAGCGAAGATTGCTAGCCTACTCGATTGAACGTTTTAAAGATGGCGGTGACTAGATGACGGAACTGGAAACTGCCGGAAGTCATGATGTCGTTAAAGTCGTTAAAGCCGTAAGCAGCTTTCGATATCGATGTCCATAGATTAAGCTTGTTAAAAAAAATATGTAAAAAAAAAATTGCTGTACGGAATTCCGTCCTAGTACGGAAGGTCTCCCACCCATGCATTGCCAATCCGCAGGTTGCTTAAAGCATGGCATCCACTGCTTGTGTCCACAGTTAGGCATTTCCTTTTCCACCTTGACTTCACACTTTCCACAACGCTCGTGGCATCGTTTAGGGCATGGGTGGTTCAGAACGCAGATATTTCGCTCACAGTCCTTCATGCAGCTATAAAGTGATAAAAAATTTTAAACGTTATAAATAACAACATTTTTTATAATACAAATGGAAAGTTCTGAAGACAAAATATAAATTAAAAAACAAACAAATAATTGGAGGGTTTTAATGTAGCACACTTACCACCTCACAGAGCAGCTTAAGACACTGGCCACCAGGCATAACAAGCATGAAACAGTTAGCTGAAGTCAGGATCGATCACTTATGCGCCGTGGACCACTGAGTCATCTTATACATTAATAATATCAGTGTAGTGTACAAAGAGATGAATACGAATGAAATGTTTAACATACCCAGCAAACCAGCCCGATCGGGGCCCCACTCGGGCCGCATAGGGCATCCCGACTTTTGTCAGGTTTTAGTAGGGACCCACATAGCCCTACAAAAACCCGATGCGTAGCGGAGTCGAGAAATGTGGATGCGTAACGATTCGCCCTCCCGTGTGCCGCCCAATTCTGCCCCACCACAAAGCCACGCTGCGCACACGCTAACATAGGCCTACTCCCGCTTCTCATTGGTTAACTGTCTGGAATGTTTCGTCTGCTTCACATATGCTGCGGCGTATGTATGTGAAAAATATTTATACAAAATCAATTCAGCAAGATATTATTATTTAATTGTGCTTATAATTCTTAAGTTTTATCATACAATATGTAAAATATTGTTAAAGTGTTTTTTTTAACTATTGTATTTATTTATACATTATAAGTCAAGGGTAAATTTCCGTGCCCATTACTGCTGGTCTTTTCCGGTTGTACTTAGGCGCCAATTTTCTACAGTTTTCTTCTACAGTTGCATGTGCTCGGATATTGTGTTTGCCTGCGAAAACCTATTTCACTGTGGTTGTTTTTTTGGGTGCTTTGCCTTTCGTTTTTGTATTTACACACGATTTCGATAGCGACGAAGATCACGTTAATATAGGCTATATCGTTATCGAAATGGTGTGTAAATACTTCAGTGGGGACACACCAAGGACTTCCGAAAACAAAAACGCCTGTGCCAACAGTCCCTATTAACACCAGACATCTAAATTCTTTCTTCATGCAATCACATATCATAAACAATATGTGGGATATGATTTTAGGGTAAATCAGCATTGGCCAGGGATGGGGCATTATCGGGGTTGTTTCTGGTTTAAGTTGGGTATAGGGTTGGTGTTGGGTATCCTGACGTATGCCCGATCTTTGCCGGAATCGGATTACTGTTCGGCAAAGGTTGGGTTACGGTCGGGTAAGTTTTGGGTACCCCGACGATCGCCCAATCTTTATCGAAAGTTGGGCTACTGTTTGACAAACGTGGGGTTACGATCGGGTAAGTTTCGGGTATCCCGACGATCACCCGATCTTTGCCCGAGTCGGTTCCAATTTCCATTTGCCCGATCGAGCCCCGATCGGTAGCCCGATCCGGGCCCCATCGGGCCCCGAAATTGTGGTTAGCTGGGTATAGTATATCTGCCAAAAATAAATGGGAAATAGAAGAAGAAGAAGATTGTTAAAAAATAACTGTTCATACTTGTAGTTCAAGTGGTTTCTGTTGTAGCCATGACAGGTCCTTCTGCACACGTGACCACAATGCTCCAATCGGGTGCCGCAAGGCAGCAGACAGCCTCCTTCCGGTGCCTTATCAAAATCCTGCAACAAAAATGGTGCTATCAAACATTCAGAATTCCAGATAGTGGCAGAGGTGGTGTGTGCTGTGATAGTCAACATTCCGTTGGTCAGGGCCACAAAGGTGCATAACTAAGTTCGGGACTAAACATGTAGGCTACATAAGATAAAAGTCCTCTCTCTGTCTCTCTCTGAATCCCAGACTTACGTCATCACATTTAATTTCAGATGAAAAGACCTTCATTCAACACACAATCGCTGTAAAGTATAATTATTTTGACCGTAATAATTAAGCTTATTGGCTTCATCCAATGCGCCTTATTTTGCAATTACCACCAACCAATCTGATAACTCCACCACTCTCTCATCTCTCCAATCGTCCACTTGTATGGCACACAACTCCATGTCACAGAGAAACGCTTGGGACGCAAGGGAAAATGTGCCAGTTACTGTCGCGAAAAGAGGAAGATCTGGAGCTTCCGGCAAAAAGAGTGGACAAATGTTGCAGATTTAATATCCTCTGGTATCATATTCCAGAGGGTAGGTGCAGCATTTCTGAATGACCTGATCTCAGATCACTTCTTTTAAATGTGCCCTCTCTCTTACCAGGCACTATAAGCCGTGATGCTGACAATGAGCAGAGAGTGCGAGAAGGAGCATAAATGTTAATCAATTCTTGAAGAAATTCAAGAGCTGTTTTGTTTATACACTGGTGGGTAATGGAAAGGATGTTACAGTCAATTCTCTTTCCAACAGGAAGCCAGTGCAGGGAGCGTAAAACCGGAGTATATATGTTATCTTTTTTTGTCTCTAGTAACAAAGCGTGCAGCTGTATTCTGTATCTTCTGAATGTGATTGATTTGTGAGCAGGGTAAACCCCAGAGGGCACTGATGCAGTAATCAAGCCTTGAGAGTATGAGAGAAACTGCAATGGCGTTTGCTGCTGACTGAGTAAGAAAGGAGTGCAGTCTTAACTCTTCCAATTGAGCGAAGATGATAATAACAAGCTCTCAAGACTGATGTGATGTAAGATGACATGTCAAGATTGAAGTCAATATGAAGACCTAAGTCTCTGACAGTGTTGGACAGTTCTATTCTGGAGTCACCAATTTGAATGTGATCCAGTGACATTGCCTTCTGGTTATAAATGGAAGCAGGCACAACAATGCCTCAGTCTGATCATAATTCAGTTTTAGTTTGTTAGCTGTCATCCATGTTTTAATGCTACTGCAACACCCCTCCATGCTTTTGATGCCAGTACACAGATAGGATCCAAAGAAAATGTTGAATGGAGCTGGGAACCATCAGCAAAGAGCTTTCTGAATATTTGGTGCATGTCTATGACCTTGCCTACCTGAGGGGTATATATCGTGAAAAGCAGCGGACCAAGAACTGAGCTTTGGGGTGCATCATAGCTCAACAAAGTGTCCTCTGAACTTTCCAAAGCAACCCTCACATACTGGTACCGACTGGCCAGATAGGAAGAGAACCAGTCCATGGCCACACCCTCAATACTATCCTCCATTCCGAGTCTATTTAGAAGAGACGATGATCAAGAGCATCAATGGCAGCGCTCAGATCCAGGAGGATTAGCAGAACTACTGCACAGCAGATCATTAATTACTCGAAGTAATGCTGTCTCCGTGCTGAGACCCGAACGGTAGGCAGACTGGAACTTATCTAATAGACCATTGGCATTTAAATGAAGAACTAGCTGGTGGGCCACAAATTGTTCCAAGAGTTTTGAGAGATAAGGGAGGTTTGACAACGGCCTGTAACTGTTAAGTATACTTGGGTCCGGATTCCTTTTCTTAAGTAAAGGCTTTATGACTACAATCTTCAAGCAATTAGGCAGGGAATTCGTTTGCAAGCTACTGTTGAAGAGTTGCACAATCATAGGAAGAATGACACCCAAGAACTCAAACACGAGTTCTGTAGGCATGAGGGGTTGATTGCAGACAACGTAGGTTTTGATTTCTTTATTACCTTGAGAACATCTTCCTCCGCGACAGTTTGAAACTGTGAGGTGGCCAGTCAAACTCGACTGGTTCCACTGGAAGATTTGGCGGAAGAACAGCAGAATCAAGGTCTTTTCTACTCTTCCAAATTTTCTCCGCAAAAAAGGTGGACAACGCCTGAGCAGCCGGCTTATTATCAGTCTCTGGAAGTACAAGCGATGGTTTGTTCTGGCCAAGCAGCACCTTGGCCACACCAAGCAGCACCTTGGCCACACTGAACATTTTTCTGGGATCATCAATGGCATTGTTCAAAATCTGTTGGGTACTTTTTTTCTTCGCTTGCTTCACAGTTTGTGCATTCAATATGCTTCTTTCTGTACAATGGTGGACCGCCATTTTCAGCTCTACGCTTCTCTTTTCTTGGCAGCCTTCACTTCTGGATTGAACCAGGCAGCATCTGGTCTCACTGGCATACAGTTAACTCTCTCGGGGGCGTACTTATCAATAAGGCATTTCCGAGTTGAGTTGTACAAGGCTGCAAGTTCATCCATCGACGAAGGTGGAGACTGTAGAAGGGGAGAGTGGAGCAGATCATTCCTGAAGGTATCCATATCCATTCCCCTCAAGTTCCTACAGCTCACTTCTACCCTTGGTGCCGGGGGTTTGGAAAAGTTGATGTTAACTTTGACCAAGAAGTGGTCACACATCTGAATGTTTGTAACACTGAAATACTGAATAATGGAGGCCACAGCTAGAGGACCGCACAATCACCCAGTCCAGGGTGTGACCTTTAGTGTGTGTTGGTGTCGTCACAAGTTGCGGCAACCCTGTAGCCTGAAATAGAGCTACAAACAGTTTCAGAAGACTGCCATCTGGATACAATAGTGCATATCAATGTCCACTATGATAATGAAGTACTCGCAATTAGCCATAAGCTCTGTCAGAAAAGTGGAAAACTCTTCCAAGAATGTTAAGTTGGTTACGAGAGTGGAAGGAGGGTGGTAGATGCATATCAGTCGAACTGACAACTTCCCACTTATTAACAACATTGAGTGGGACTGGAATTATGACGTTTTCTGGTGTGCCAGAGACTGCAGCATTAACTTTTTCTTGTGGATTAAGGCAATACTACCAGCAGACTTACAATCAGTTCTAGGAGAGTTTATAAGATAAGATAAGATAAGATAAGATAAGATAAGATAAGATAAGATAAGATAAGACAACTTTATTATCTTTTACAAGAAATTACATTGTGGTGTACAATTACAATCAACAAGGAATAAACATCACAATAATAATAACAACAATTATAATGACAATGAGGATAAAAATGCACAGTCACATATGAATATAATTACACTTATGCATGCTAACATTAAACGACAGCAAATGTTAAATGAAATTATTTTGGGCAAACAAACACACTCAACACACACACACGCACGTGTCATTTATTAAGTAATGAGATAGCCTTTGGAATAAAACTGTTTTTCGTTCTGAGAGTTCTGACCCTTGGTGTTTCGTAGCACCTTCCAGAAGGCAGGAGCTGGAAGTGGTGCGCAGGCACATGAAGGCATACCCTGGTGGTGTCATTTGATTTATGATTAATTCATGGCCTTTCTCTCTTAGCCAGGTTTTTGTGACACGCAAGATATCAAGTTTATGTTCCATGATACATTCATAGACTTCCAGAGGTTTTGATGTTGCAGTCTGGGCGTTCTGAAGTCCCACGCTGATTGTGTTCTGCGGGCTGCCTAGACCAACTTTGGTAGGGCTGCTAGATATTGACGAACCTTGGAGAACTCTGAGAGATTCACTGTCACTAGAAGTTTCTAGTGGGCCTCCATGTGAGTTTGTCAACAGAAGAGAAAGGAAATACGCTTTCCTCTTTCACATGGGACACAAACATTGAAGGAGTAGTAAAGGACAGATTTCCAGCGTCTGATGGAAGGAACGACTGGTCTGTTGAATTCCAGGACTGACAAGTTAAAGAAAAAGTTGACACTGCTTGCCTCTTAGACAACCACATCTGGTTCAAATAACCAGCTGGGCTGCCCCTCTTTGAACTCCAACGCTCGCATGCATTAAAAACACACCTGTTTAAGCAATACTATAAATAATCCTGTAAAATTCCCTTGCGTCAGCTGAGATATGACTTGTCAGATGGTAATAGGTCTTTGTGTGCGTGCTGTGTGTGTGTGGGAGCGTGTGTGTGCGCTGTGATAACTAATGTGGCGTCTGGACGGTTGATTGTTGGTGCTGGCGACGGAGTAGCTGTTGATGTATTATTTGTATGCTGATTTCTATGCTGATTTTAATTGATACGATTTGTTTGTGAGCTGTTATTTGTCTGATTATTGACTCTGTATATTATGTTATTTATTTTTATAATTAGATTTATAGCTATATTAGTATTTAGCCTGTTTGAAAAATTGTATATGTTATATATGTATTTTAATCTATTATTTGATAACAATTTGTAATGTGTGAAGTTGTCAACCACAGTGAGTATGTGTTTTATTATATTTAATGTTTTAGTATATAAATAAACAGTTATTATTATTATTAACTGGGCACAATCTGTGAGAGCTCCACAAACATGCAAACTATGTGTGCAAGAGAACAACTCTCTCATCTGTGTCATAAAATCATTTATGTGCTTGACAATAAATGGACACAGAGAACACATATCCATACTTTGCTTCAGATAAATAGATCATGACAGCAAGAACACAGTATAATTTCAATTATCTATAACAAAAGCTCTGTAATTGCAATTTCTTGTCGCTGATTTTAATTATTCGCAGAGCCTGCGTGACATCAGCGACTGGCATAACAGTCAAACATTGCATTAAGAGCAAAGGCAGTAAAAAGCTCCTAGGAGTACAAATGACATTTAAACATAAAAAGTAATCCACACTGAGACCCAAGAAATTTCCACAAGATTAGTGAAGTCATCAGCAATTAAAATTATAGCACCACAGAGGAAAAAAAACCAAAAACATTTTTATGTATACAAAAGCACAGTATTATCCAAAATGAATCAACACTTGTACAATACAAAAATTGGTTGTGGGGGGTAAACGCCATAGAACAGTATTTGCAGACCAAGGCTTTGGGAGGGCAGCACCGCCACAACCGGAAGAAGCAACAGAACGGAAAAAGAGGAGGTGGGGGAGATAAAAATTGTATACAGAAAATACGAGGAAGGAACGAGAGACCACAGAAGTGGGACCAAGCAAGCCAAAGAAGCAAAATATTAAAATGTGTGGAAACACGTGTAAATTTTGAACACTCTGGAGGACCATTTTTCTGCCCGTCTGATTTGTTCATCCAATGCACCGAGCCGAGCCAAATGTGCAGCAGCACCTATGCGGAAGCTGTGAGAAGTAAACCGGTCAGTCTGGAAACAGCAATGCTTCAGTGCTAATTTTTAGAAATGTACAAATATTTTTCTGGTAACCGGAGTACCAACGTTCACGATGGGAAGAGATAAAATAAAGATAGCTTGTCCTGCACAAACAAATATATATATATATAGACTATATATCTCTGCCTTTACCTGGGCACATTTGACATGAATCTGAGTTTCAGGATGGTTCTCGCAGCGAAGGATCAGGGCCTCTCCGAACTGACTGTGTTCTTTGGCTGTCTTTATCACATTTTTCCACAGCTCGCTCTTCTTCATCAGCAGCCTGTCAATCATCAATACTGTCACCATCTTTATTGTATGACATCATCATCATCGTTATCATCATCATCACTGCCGTTGTTTGTACAAAGGCCCTCCTTCAATAGAAGCCTTAAAACCAACAAAGATGAAAATTAAATATCTAATTACATGACTTTGATTGATTTGGGTTAACAATTAACAAATAGCACAGTTACACACACCAAACGAAAATAATTTTATTTTGTAATGGTGTTACAGAGGAGCGCAGCTGGCACAGGGGTGTACGCAGTGTACTCACATGTCAGGCGGTAAAATTGCCTGTATGGGCAGTGGTTCAAACCCCGTTGACGGATTGAAGTAAACTAATAATAATATTAATATTAATAATAATTAATAAATAAATTAATTAATTAAAAAAATAATAAAAATTACCCTAAGACACTGCGCCCCTACTCATTCTGATGAAAGTATAAACCACGCACGCACACATTCAATTGCATAGACTTTAAAGATCCTGATGCTCATTTCCTACAGGGTGAGTGCTAGCTGCCTACTCAAATACATTAAGTACTAGGTCCATTCTCCCTATCCCAGGTCGCCCAGGATTGTGCTCAGAGTTGCCTAAAGATGACCCAAAGGTTTCAGGTGGGCTTGAGTTAGATTCTGTATCGACCAGCTCCTTGAGCAGCTCTTGAGTTAGAAAGGCGTTTAAAAAGACGATTAAATAAGTTAATTAATAAATACACAAGTAACTTACCTGCACGTTGGCCAAAACATTCTCACTTAACGGCGCTATGCTTGTCCTGCAGTTTTCTAAGTTCACATCTAAAATTAGGCATAAGAAGTATTAATGCCAATGAAGCTGAAATTGCTAATTTATTTTACCGAAGAAACATACTTGAAGTTTCCGAAAGCATAGAAACCGTTCCTAGCCCTGGAGATGGCCACACACACTCTGTTGTCTGTGCCTAGAAAGCCCACAGAACCCTCCTCGTTGTTGCGAACCAGGGAAAGGATGATGATATCATTCTCTTCGCCTTGGTAGTTGTCCACAGCAGTCACCTTTACACCTGTAAAAAAAACAACAACAACATCTTTGTCTTCATTTTCGCCATCGTCGTCATCATCAGCAGCAGCTCCATCATCATCATCATCATCAGCAGCAGCAGCAACAGCAACTACAGCAGCCCTAATTAATGGAGTAGGAGTAAAGAAGGAACATTGAGACTGAAAAAGTACAGACCTAACAAGACGTAATAGAAAGTAACTGTTGTTATACATAGTGCATTAATCAGTTGCAAGCCATCGTCATCATCATCGTCATCGTTATCATCATCATTGTAGTAACCATCAGCAAAAGTTGCATCATCATCATCATTATCATATGATCATCATCATCGAAGCCCACTTTTAATCAAACCACACAGGTATTGAAGCAGCAAAATGGCTATCTTACACTGCAACCAGTTTATTGTCCACAACAAACTGAATGAAACTCGCGACCTCACCCCGAGATTAGAGAAGTTTCATTTACAATGAAAATTGATATGGGATGAATTGTACTCACCACGGAAGATTTCGGTTTGTTTGTGGGCAGATAGAAGCTCCTTTAGGACAAGCACCTGACCTGTATAGGCAGTGAGGATGGTGATGGAGCAAGGGAGATAGTCCTGCTGCAATAGGTACCCACACAGACTCACACACAGCTCAGCCTCATGGCGATTCGACTTGCTGTTCGTCTCGTCATGCACCACCTCTTCGAACTGTAGGGAGAGAAAATTAATGCTGAGAGAAATTTCAAATGCCATTCTTGAGAAAAGTTCTACCCCGATTTCTGCAAGTGCCTTGAGCAACTCTTTCAGCTGAGGTATGCAGTATGAAACAACAAAAATTACTTTCTATTACGTCTTGGTAGGTCTGTGCTTGGTCAGCTTCAAGGTTCCTTCTTCAAACCTACTGCATTTAACTAGGGCTCACAAATACAACCTATAGTAGGCCTAGTCATATGCTGTCAAAATCTACCAAGTTAAACTAAAGGTACACGGGCCATGGCGCTTTCAATTCTGTACAATAGACAAAGCATCTAGTTTAGATAATACTAGATAAGATCACGTTTTACCGTTATTACGAGCCACATAAGCCCAAAAGATGATGATGTTCACCAGGCCTTGATGACAATGGTGACAATGATGATGATGATGATGATTGATGATAATAATGATGATGATGACGAGGATGCGAAGGTGGAGAAGGAGGACATTAGGAGGAAAAAGCCTCCATTTCTACTCCGACTAATTCTTTACCCCCAGAAACACGACCGCTATTCTTACCTCATGATGGCAAAAGAAAACATCCTGTTGCATTCCTCTGATGTGAAGTCGGTCCAAGGTCGACTCATGATCTTCAAGATCAGGATAGATGTGCCGCACAAGTCGAGCAATATCCGGTCGCATGCGGTGCTGAACATTGTCAATAATGGATCAATAAATAAATCAATTGTCAATCTATCAATGAATCACACATCGATTAAAATATTCAATCAATGGATTAGAATCAAACTACTTGTCAGCAAACAGACGTATGTAATGCATTACAATGCATTACACCTTATTTTTCACACATCCACCCTATCTTACCGCTAAAATTTAGAGCTCCATTCAATATGACTTAAAAACTGAAGATTCAACTTTACTGAAGTCAGCGGTGAGCCATACACATTACAGTTTTTGTCAGTCTGATACAAGGTGGTGTAATGTGTTGAATTTCATATTAATGAATATATGTACAAGGGAACTAACTCTTCACTAATCGCGGCACTTACGCGACACTAGAGTTATCGCTAGAGGCTGGCTACCATTTCTGTATGAATACAAAATCAGTCTGAACACATCAATCAGTGTTGTTTACTCATTGTATGCTTGACATCCACAATTCCAGCACCACCAACAGTACTCCAAACATTACAGGTGGCTTTTTGAAATGAGGCAAATTAAGGGTGTGAATGGTATTTTTCTTTTTCGTGGCGGTGAACTCTGCCAAACTTACCCCTTCAATTAGTCTGGCAGTATAATTGTGTAGACGGAGTGATATCATTAGTCGATGCCAAACAAGGGTTTAGAATAAATCGATTGTCATAATGTTGTCATTTTTTTACCTCTACTCAGGTGTTTTGGTGGCTTTATACGTTTCACAAAGTTTGACATTTTAGACAAACAGCATCCAATACCATTATTAAAGGAAGGGAGGAAACCGGAATACCCGGAAAAAACCCTCGCTGACATGAAAAGTCTTGTATCGAAGTCCCATAAGTTTCGTCCCCTGCGGCCGTCAGCATAGCAAACCGGCGACTAACCAATTTCGCCAACAGACACCCCTCCACTCCCCTCATTTATTGTTGTTTGTAGATTATAGTCACATGACACTTTCGCATATAGGTGACTACTGGACCGATTTATACTGACACCAGCGGGCCAGTTGTTGGTAAAGGGGAAAATAATATGATCACACGTTGACCAATCCGGGATTCGAACCAGCGACCTTTCGGTTACTAGCAAGACGCTCTTACCAACTGAGCTACCCGGCCCCACCCTCATTTATTAATAATTTATTGTTATTTATAATAAGACTGGATTGGCTGTAGGTTAAATTAGGTAGGGGATTCGTGAGTCATCATTTCTTTTATCCTGGGTGCAGTGGTGCTGCAAATAAGGCTGCCATTCTTTCACTTAAAAATTTCCCAGAGCAAATTCGTACGCACGGATAAAAAGTCTTTTCAAAACTCAGTTTACATTAAAAAAAGAAATTGCCTGACCTGCACAGCCAACGCGGCATAGGGCAGCCTGTTGTTGACCAATCTCTCAAAGAGGGAAACATCCAACTTGTAACGTCGACATAGGTCAAACACCGTGGGGGAGGGTTTCAGTTGCTGCTGGTCCCCTATCAAGATCAGATGCTGGCACTGCTTGTTGAGAGTGGTCACCACATGGCCCTCTAAAACCTGACCACATAGCCATCACTATTGTCATCGTCATCATTATCGTCATCATGGTCGTCGTTGTCAACATCATTATGATCATCGCCCTCTCCACCAATCGTCTATCACCACCACTGTAGATATTAACTTAGCTAATACCTGTATCCAAGCTCATTTACCTCAGCAGCTTCCTCGATGATAATAATGGGGCAAGCCACTTTGGCCAGCACACTGCGATAGCGCGCAGCTCCTGTCGTAGTCATTCCAATGACCTTGGCCGTCTCCAGAAGGTTGCTGTCCTCTCCAAACCTCAGTTCTTGCATGCGCTTAGATTCTTTGGCATAGGTCAGGGTGGACAGCTTGATTGATTGCCTCAAGTGCTTCTGGTAAGCCTCTAGCCAGTATTTGTACAGTCTATGGCAAAAGAAAGTAAAACGGTACCTTGAAAAGGCTGTGGTGTGGTAAAACGGCTTGGTGAAAGCAGATAAAACCTTACCTTTGGAGAAAACTCCTTCAGTGGGCGAAGATGTTGAAAGGTTGAAAAAGTTTACAGGGAATGATGGCAAAATGGTCAGCACTAGGCTGTATGGAAAATCACACAGAGCGGCCACAAATCACGGCACTGTTCGAGTTCTTGTTTTCCGGTTACAAGTGAACACTCACGGTGAGGCACTTCCGTACTCCTATGCGCGCCTCAATTTGCTGTCGCTCCGCCTGATTTTCAGTTATATGGATACACAGCCTTAGGTACACGCAGCCATTAGGTACACGCAGCCATTAGACAGTTGGTAAAATTATTACTACTACTGCTTTAGCCTTTTTTGAGATACAGTGGAACCTCCGGTATATGACTGTCCAAAATCTGAGAAAAAATGGTCTTATAATAGAGGTGGTCTTATACGGGAAACAAGGGGTGGGGGTGGGGGAAGGGAGGTCAGGCTCGGAGGGGTATGTAGTCATAATTTTCACACTCACCAGCATGTATTATCTGACAAAGAAAACTGTAAAACATGTTTAATTTTTAGCTTTGTCTTTTAGTCACAACTTCAAAAATATAAAACAGTCGGGTCTTCAGACATTTTGAACAGGGAAAAACTTTGAATTTGAAGACTGTTTTCGATTAATCAGGTCCTTTCTAAGTCTGTCAGGGCAGAAGATCTCAGTTTCGATGTTTTCCTTTCACCACTTTCTCCACTCTACAATCGTAGTTTCATAGATTCCTTATCCTTTATGATGAGCTGAATTTGGGTCTTCCCAACGTCTACACTTCTTGAAATAGACAAACAACTCTACCCATTTTCTCTTCTTTCAATCACTTTTATCCTCTCTGCCAAACTCAAAACTTTCCTCTTGAGCGACGCCATTTTGACAAGCCAGTGTAGGCGAGTAATGTCCCTTACTTGCGAACCGGAAATAGCAGACAATAGTACACTAACATGAGAGAAAAAGCGAAGGTACAGACAATAAATTTACTGATATCTCTTTTAAATTGCCTAAGACAGTCGTATAAAGGGCTTAAGACACGGTCGCTGGTCGCATAAACGAGTTTGTCGTATACCAGAGGTCATTTATTACTGGAAGTGAATCCGTCAGAAGTTTTCAGGTCACATAACAGAGGGAGTCATATACCAGAGAGACGGATACCGGAGGTTCCACTGTATTGAGCAAAACGTGTTTAGCAACAAACTGATTCTAGTGACCTTGACCTTTGCGACAGATCAAATAATTATGACAGCACGGGAGGCATGCCATTACCCTAGGTAACGTGTCTATGAAGTTTTATCAAAATCCGTTCAACGGTTATTGAGATACGGCTTCCAGCGGAACGACTGACAGTCCGAACGACAGACCAACATTTGGCTCATTCTGATTCCCCCTGACAATATCAAAAATCATGTAAAAACATACGGAAGTCATAGCACATTATCTGCTGCACCCACCTTCTCTGAGTATGTAGTTGGGGAAAAACTTTTTTTCTTTAAAAGAGAATATTTTTAAACCAGACAATAATCCGCGAAACACTGAGCAGATGTATGAAGTAGGGGATAATATTTGACTGGAAAAGCTATGCTACTGCTATAACTGCTACTACTGATAATTACTAACCTCACACGGTCTTCTACACTGAAATCAGGGTTCCAAAGGTTTGTCACCAAGTTGGCTTCGGCCTCAGTCATAGGCTTGGCAAGTTTCACCAGGCGCACGAGTTCTTTCTCCTGCTCACTCCTGTGCTGATCTGGAATCTTCCATTCTCCTCCTGCATCCTCTCCTCTCGTTCCCTTCTCTCGCTTGGACGCCATTCTGCCTGGTCCTTCCCCTGATGCCTATGTGAAACATACAATGTACAATATATAACATACAACATAGCCTACAAGAATCAGTGCAGTCATAAGCTACACTAAGGGAATCTGACCTAGTGATTGACACTTCAACCAAAACAGGCCCTTGCCAATATTAATAAGCAATGAGACCTGGGGATGCACTTGACATTTACAACTAAACAAATAATCATAACTAGCAACAAAGTTGCTGCTGCTGCTGCTGTTGTTAATCATAACTATTAACAAAGTTGTTGTTTTTGTTATTGCTGTTGTTGTTGCTCCTCTTCTTCTTCACCTCCTCCTAGATCCTTCTCATCCTGCTTTTAATTCAACTTCTTCTATCCTATCCTATCCCGTAACTCGAAGGTCGTTGGGGCACCACAGATGATCGTTTAATCAGCGTACTCCATCTTTCTCTGTCCTCAGCAACACTCATGGCTTAGCTTAGTGTCAAGCCAGTCCATTCTCGAATGTTGTCCTCCCACCTCTTTTTCTGTCTCCCTCTTCTTCTGCCTCCTTGCAACTTGCCTTGCAGGATGATCTTTGCAAGGCCTGGTGCTCTGGGGTTGTGGCCATACCATAAGAGTTTCCATTTCTTCACCACTGTGAGCATTTATCGTGTTGTCCAAAGGCTTGTGTGATGGTCTGTCGGACTTCGTCATTAGTGATGTGCTGGGTATAGGAAAATCCCAGAAATCTTCTGTAGCACCTCATCTCCATGCTTTGTATTCTTCGTTGTATATCTGCTGTGTTTTGCAAGCATATAAGAAGATGAAGATGACAAGAGAGCGCAGCAGCCTTACCTTGGAATGTACACTGATGGTCCTGTCTTTCCAAATGGGCTTCAACCTTGTCAGGGCAGCAGTTGTTTGTGCGATCCTGTAGAGGACTTCCTGTCGGGACCCATTGTCTGATACAAAATATTTGAAGCTAGGCACTGTGTTGAGGGATTGGCCTTGGACTTTGATGTCCATGTTGATGCCATTGGTGTTGTAGGTCACTTTGGTCTTCTCTGCACTTATTTCAATTCCACAGACTCTGAAGGTGGTGTCAAGCCTCTGTACCAGCTGTTCAAGTTCTTATTCCTCTCCAGCCAGTCCATCAATGTCATCCGCAAAACGAAGGTTGGAGATTGCTCTATTCTGACTGTGCCTTCATGATCTGCAAGGGCATCTGACATGATGCGCTCTAGGAAGATGTTGAAGAGTGTTGGAGAGAGTAGGCATCCTTGACGCACACCGATTGTTGTTCTGAACCAGTTTCCGATGTCGCTGTTGTGGAGGACTGCACTGGTAGCCTTGTAATACAGGAATTTTATGACTTCAATAATTTTAGGGCTGATTTTATACGCTCTTATGGTTGCCTACAGAGCTGCATGCCAGACTCGGTCAAACACTTTCTTGAAGCCTATGAACACATGATTAGATATAGATGTTGTTGATGCTGTAGGTATTTCTCGCAAATTGTTATGAGGTTGAAAATCTGCTCAGTGGAATTTGAATTCACTCTGCCCTGAATCCTGCTTGTTCTTCAGCTATGATGTGCTCAGCTTGTGGTTTCAACCTGTTGAGTATAATTTTCAGGAGGACCTTGCTTGGCTGGGGCTGATGGTGCGGTAATTTTCAAACTCCTGATGGTTACCCTTTTTGGGAAGAGTGATGACAAGCGACTGACTCCATGGTGTAGGCCACTCCCCACTCTGCCAGATCTTGTTACAGATAATGGTGAGGGCGTCAGTCATCGCTTCTCCTCCTGCTTGAAGCAATTCCACTCCTGCTGCCTAAAATTCTTCTTGGAGAATTATGAGGATTTCTTCTTCTTCTTCTCTGTTCTGGGGACATGCTAGAACTGATGGGTCTCCGTTTGGTGTGCGGTTTTAAAGGTCAGAGCAGTACTCTGTTCATCTAGCCAAGACTTCGTGTTCTTCTGTAAGGCATACGCTAGACTTGCTTTGGATCGTGGAGACGTGGGATGTTTAACACTTGTCAGCTGCTTCACAATCTGGTAGGCCTTATTGCTGTTGTTCTTGTTCAGACTGTTCTCTATTTCCTTGCATTGATCTTATATCCAGTTCTCCTTTGCTGTGCTCACCTTTTCGGATGTCACTATTGATTTTTCAGTAGGTATCAGCTCCCTGTGAGGTGTTCTTTTTCTTTTTCATCTCCCTTCGTTTGTCACACAGGTTCAAAAGGCAGGTGTGATCCATGGTTTCTTCTTTGGGCAGTGCTTGCCAAGGATCTCGGTGGCGGCATCTGTCACAGCTGAGTTGAAGGTGGTGGTCATGGTATTGACATCTACTTCACTAGCTCCCAAAATGACCAATGGTGCAAATTCCCCTCCAGTTGTGTCTTGGCATATTTCTGCCGCCTCGATCCGGGTCTTGCAGTTTGTCCAGGTTGAACTTCAGTATGGTGCACTTCGCTGTGTTTACTCTCTTCAAGTGGAGCCGAAAGGACATCATCACAAGGTCGTGGTCACTTCCGATGTCTGCTCCTTCAAAAAGTGTATGTGTCCTGCCAATGTTGACGCTTGAGTGTAAGCGTTTCTTGACCATGATGTAGTCAATCTGGTTGTGATGCTCCCCCCTGGGACTTCTTCAACTTCTTTTGCTGCTGCTAAAAATTGTTGTGGTTGTTGTGTTTTACGTTTTTCTTCATTAAATAAATAAATAAATAAAATTAAAATGCTCGTTTGCTGTATAAGCTGAAAAATATTGGATTATCTGGTAACTTGTATACATACATACACACATTTCTAAGCAATAGAAACATTACAGTTAAAGTAGGTAACTCATATTCTTCTACTTACAGTACAGACATGGGGATACCACAAGGATCAATAATTTCTCCTATGCTGTTCAATATTTTAATATATGACTTGCCCAAAACTTTTAGTAACAGAGTGACCTTGGCTCAGTATGCTGATGACATTGCTATCTGGATGAAAGTAAATTTAAAACAGAATACTTCTCTTTTAGAAATAAAATATATATCTCATGTATACCAAACAGAAATTCATAAAATAGCCATATTTATGAACCAAAATGGTTTAGATTTATCTAAAGAAAAAACAAACATGATTCTTTTTAATAATTGTAGAGAACCAAGAATGCTACCAAAAATTGTTATAGATAATGACGAAATAAAGTATGTCAATGAAGTTAAATTCCTTGGTGTATATCTAACTAAACAATTAAAATGGAAGAGACATATTGAATACATTTGTCAAAAGGCAGTAAAAAGCTATAATTTACTAAAAATAATAAGCCGAAAGGCCTGGGGTCAAGATACCAAAACCCTCATACATATAGCTTTAGCCTTAGTCAGATCTAAACTGACATATGGACAGGAAGTCTTTTTCTCTGCTCCTAAAACTTATCTTAGCAGATTGCAAAGTCTAGACAGCAAATCCATAAAATTAGCGTTAGGTGTACTAATACATACACAAACACTTAAAGCTTACAAGTTAGCAGGAGTCATATCCCTTGAAGAATGGATAAAAATTTCTTGTGCAAAATATATTGTACGAGCTGCATCTGTATATAATAATAATGATGATGAGATACATTTTAGGTCTGATCTGATTTTTTCAAAACGTGCACAGAAAATACCATTCTTAGAATCAATAGCAACATTTACAAAAGATCTAATTGATGATTTATCTAATGACATAAAATCTTTTTCTAAAAATATTATTTCTCCAACACCTATGTGGGAGCTTGAAAATGCTCATTTTGACATACATTATAGTTTGGAAAAGAAGAATGAAAATGCTAATTTATTATCCAGTGATGTTCGTTGTCATTTGGAGAAAAAATATTCTCAACACCTTCATATTTATACTGATGGATCGGTTTTAGAGACAGGGGAAGCTGGAGCAGCCTATGTAATTCCAGCTCTAAAATTGCAAAAATGTTTCTCTTTGAGTAAAAATACATCTATTTTTGCGTGTGAACTTATCGCAATCCTTATGGCATTAACTAAACTTTCAGATCTTTGCTCAAACGTATTTCAAGTTGTTGTATGTGTTGATTTGATGTCAGTTTTAGATGCTTTACAATCTCATGACCATACTGAACTGCATGAAATTATTTTAGAAATTCAACATTTAGTCCACAATCTCATTATTAATGGTACAAAGGTAAGCTTCTGTTGGCTACCTTCACATTGTGGTTTTCTGTTTAATGATAGTGCAGACAAAGCAGCAAAGAATGGAGCTAAAAATATTGTCGCAAACCTGGGTGTTACTGGGTGATCACTACTGATGAAGGACTTCCTTGACTTTCATGACTTACCCCAGAACATGGTTTTATTTCAATAAAAAAACCTAAGGTACACCATTTCATTCCAACACTTCACAAACACATAACACGTTTTTCCAAGTTCGATTATTTTATTATATTCCGTTCATTTTTCTTCGAAGTCGGAACGATAATTTGGCGATACTTTTTCGTCGTGGTTACCGAAAATGTTCTTGCTTTCAATTTTTTTTTTACTTAGCTCAAAACTTCGTCCTCGTTGAAATCGTTGATGAATGAAGAAACCAGTCTTTAAATGAGTTGTGGAAAAGTTCATAAGAACTGGAACTTGACGTCGATGTCGCCGTTAGATCTAATGGCTGTCCATGACCCACCAGTGACTTCTGTAGCCCTCGTTAACGTACAGTTCCATTTTAGAATCAGTCACTCCGATCATAAGCAAGACGTCAGCGAAGATTCCAGTGCCAGTCTCAAAGATGACATCGTCACGTAGATCCAAGACGATTCATACCACAGAATAAAAACACCCTACGGTGCCAGAATTTCAGCTAAAGCTGATCAAACGTCGAGGAACAACTCATTTCCTGGCCCAACCACATCTGACAACATCCAGCCTCCAGCTAAACTGTCGTTGGCACCCCACAGAATAAGTTGCCTCGGAGCTTGGGTAGAATCCTCCCTGTCCAGTCTAGATCTCTTTCCCAACTGATTGACAGTTTTCCTAACCGATTTTGCCTCTGTTTCATTTTACTAAGGTTACCATACTTTTATCATTAAAACAACCAATGAAAATTTCCCAACGCAAACAAATGACCTATCACCTCAAATATTATATTTTATAAAATTAATAGTTCACAACCTCTTTTCTTTCCCTAAAATTTTATTATTGGCATTAATCACAAACTTTCACACAAAAGAATCATCGATAAAAATCGTCCATTTTATTCTTTTCCAGGAATACACAAAATGGCGATTGACACGTAACAAAATTGACGTCATATTTCTAAATGTACCACAGGCACTCTATACAACAATTTGCACTTGGAAAAATAAAAATACTCGCGAGCGTTTCTTTTCGCGACATTACGCCCCTCCTCTTGAGCTGAAACATCCATGTTTAAGCTATTCTTTTACAAGTGCAGTCGACTCAAATAGTCTGCGCCAACGTTGTCTTTCCCTTTGATAACTTTGACTGTGAAAGAATACTGTTGCAGCTGGAGAGCCCACCTCATCAGTCGACCATTCTCAGTCTTGGTTTTCTGCAAATATGTGAGTGGTTGGTGGTCTGTCTCCAAAGTGAAATGTGTTGAATACAGGTACTGTTCAAATTTCTTGACAGCCCATACCACTCCCAAACACTCCTTTTCGATGGTCGAGTAGTTTTTCTCTGCACGGTTAAGCTTCTTGCTTGCATAGGCTACTGGCTGTAACCCTTGCCCTTGATCTTGCAGTAAAACTGCTCCCACTGCAACATCTGATGCGTCACTCCTCAGAGTAAATGGTTTGCTGACGTCAGGTAGCAATAATACTGGTTTGCTTACCAAGCAATCTTTGAGTTTAACGAATGCTGCTTCACACTTTTCATTCCAGGCCACTTTTTCTGGTAGACCTTTCTTTGTCAAATCAGTCAACGGAGCGCTGATTTCCGCATAGTTGCTGATGTATTTCCTGTAGAACCCCACTAGTCCTAGGAATGCTCTGACTTCCTTCTTTGTGATCGGTCTGCCTGATTTTCTCTGTTTTGTCATCATCAGGCATGACTGTGCCTCCACCCACATGATGACCCAAATAGTCTAACTCCCCGAAACCAAAGTAGCACTTAGAGGGTTTCGCTGTAAGACCTGCCTCCTCCAACCTTTTCAACACAGCATCAATGGCCTCTACATGCTGTTCCCATGTTTCAGTGGCAATGATGATGTCATCAATGAAATGTTCAATATCATCACGCTTCAGAGGTTCAAGTAACTTGCGCATCATTCGAGTGAAAATAGAACTCGCAGTCTTGATTCCGAATGGCAGATAAGCGAAACAGTACTGTCCCATGGGTGTACTAAACGCCGTTTTTGGTTTATCTTCTTCTTTGACTGGTATCTGCCAATACCCTTTCGTCAAGTCTATCTTTGACAAATAGCGTGCTTTCTGCAATTTTGCAAAGATTTGTGGCACATCAGGAATAGGTTCCGAATCGAACTCTACCTGCTTGTTGAGGCTTCTATAGTCAATACAGAAACGTATTTCACCATCCTTCTTCTTCGCCAACACAATCGGACTATTGTAAGGCGACACTGTTGGTTCTATGACCCCCAACTCCAACATGTCAATGACCTCTTTCTTCACTGTTTCTACCTGCGCAAATGGTAGCGGGTATTGCCTCACATGTACTGGCTCTTTTGACGTAAGTTTGAATTCACATTCTTCGATTTTGCATTTCCCTGGTATATCTTTAAGCACATTTTCTCTCCTGTCGCAAATAGACAAAATTTCAGCCTGTTTGTGCTCGTCCAACTCAGGGTTGATCTTCACGTCTCTGGGACCTTCTTTTGCATGCAATGTAAGCATGGGAAAACGATCTATGCCTAGTGCTCCCATCTCTTCATCGCACACATCGTCAACCACAACGCTTACTTCCTCCTCATCTGTCTCCATGACCACCGCGTTTGGCTGTGCTTCATCTGTTCCTGTTTGCTTTCCGTCACGTTCGACGTACAATTTCAGCAAATTCGCATGCAGCAGTTTTTCATGTCCTCTTATCCTGATTCTGTAGTTGCAGCTGCCCACTTTCTCCACAACTGGATAAGGACCTTTCCACGTTAGCTGCAGCTTGTTGTGCTTGGCGGGCAACAATAGCAAAACTTTGTCCCTGACCTCAAATTTTCTGTCCTTGGCCTTTTTGTCGTACACCCTTGTGTACCTGAGCGCTGCCTTGCTGAGGTTGTTCTTGGCAATCTCACAAGTTTTCTCGATTTTGTTCGTGAGATCCGTGATATGACTAATAGTGGATCGCACTTCCTCTCCTGTATCCTCGTTTGTCCACACCTGACGTAGAACCTGCATAGGCCCTCGTACTTCACGCCCATACAAAAGTTCAAAAGGCGAAAATTGCAAGCTTTCTTGCGGTACCTCCCTGTAGGCAAACAATAACGCTGGCAAAAACTTGTCCCAGTCTTTGGGTTGTTCTTGACAAAGTCTCTTCATCATGTCCTTGAGCGTAGCATTAAACTTCTCTGTCAAACCATTTGTTTGCGGGTGAAAGGGTGTAGTATGGATCCCCTTTATGTTGAGAAGCTTGTTCACTCTCTCCATGATCTCGCTTATGAATTGGGTACCCCTATCTGTGATCACTTCCTTAGGAATTCCCATCCTGGTCCAATAGATCCACAATGCCTCGCTCACTGTCTCTGCCCTAATATCCTTCAGAGGTGTCGCTTCTACATACCGCGTGGCATAGTCAACCATGGTCAATATGTAACGATGACCCCTGCTGGACGCTGGTAGTATCGGACCAATGATATCTACCCCAACTCGCTCGAAAGGTGTGCTGATAAGCGGCATGCTTTTCATCGGGACCTTCCTAGTGGCCCCCTTCCTCGTGCTCCTCTGACACACGTCACATGACGCACAATAACGTTTGACGTCACCACATATACCCGGCCAATAGAAATCACGCCATATCCGGTCGCGAGTTCGGCGTACTCCTTGATGTCCCGCCATCGGTGTATCATGAGCCAATTTGAGCACATCTGATCGGTACCGTTCTGGCACTACTACTTGTCTACATGGTTTACCTTCACTCATGTAAACTCTGTACAAAATGTCTTTCTTCCACTCGTAGTGGGTTTCTTGTTTGTGCCCTAGTTCTGCCCTTTCCCGAATCTTTCCTAAAGTCGGGTCTGCCTTCTGTTCCTTAGATAGATCTTCAGGACGTATTTGCCCTAAGTCAATCTGCTTAGGAATCCACGGCTTGGCTTGCGCTTGTTGCTTCTCCTGCAACCTGGTTTGTACCGGTGCTACAACTTGTTCCTCCGGTTGCTCTACCAACGGAAACAATGGAACTTTGACCTCAGTCCCGTCTGTCATCTTTCTGCTATTTCCTATCAGAACTTGATGTACCAGTGTCTTCAAAACCAAAACACGCGTTTCTCCAACGAAAAACGGAGTTTCCAAATTCACCACAGCAATGGGCACTTTCTTTCGCTTGGATGAATCTGCAAGTGTCACGTTTTGATATTCGCCCGTATACTTGCTTGGGGAAACTAAACTTGAATCCACCAATATGCTACTGGCCCCTGTATCCCGAATACCTTGAGCCTTTACTCCATCCACTTTCAACTCACAGTTCGGTTCATAGCCGTCTTCACTACATCGATTACACGGTTTCTGTTCCTGGGTCACGTTGACCGCATTCACAACAGCTGACGCTAGGTTTGAGCTTGGTCTGTTTCTATTCACATTTGCCTTTTGGCAATCCCTCATCAAATGTGGGCCTCCGCATCGAAAACATCCCTTGAAGTTTTGCTGAGACTTGTTCATTCCTGACGCACCCGCGTTGCCAGGACCTGTCGCTTGACCACTCACCCCTCCACTACGTCGTTGTCCCATGTTCGAATTCTGCGTTTGCTGGTTAACCCTGGGACGGTTATCCATTCTAGCACTGGGTCCAATGGGCCGCCTCGTTGCTAACGGACCTCCAGCATTCTGCGCATCTTCATACGTTTGAGCATGGACCACCACTTCGTCCACACACGTAGGGTTTCTCTCCCTAATAAATCTTGCCTCCTCTTGAGACACTATCTCCAACATTTTGTCCATGAGAATTAAATCTTTCAGATCACCTGATTTCCCTTCTTTCTCAGACAAATCCACCCATCTGTCCAAATACATCCCCATTCTGTTCCTACACTCCCTGATGCCTTCATGACTGCCCCGCTTGAATTCCTTGAACCTTTTTCGATATGTTTCAGCGGTCAGTTGGAAACGCCTCATGATCGCAGCCTTGACCATGTCGTAATCCATAATTTCCTCATCAGACATTTCAGTGTAGACCTGCCGCGCTTGGCCTCGTAGTTGACCAGACAGTCTTATTGCCCACTCATCCTTGTTCCAACCTGACAACGTAGCGATACGCTCAAACTGTTTCAGGTAGACCTCTACATCGTCCTTATCATCCAAATAAGGTACATTCACATTCAGACAGCTCCTCGCTGCCCTCGGCTCGGGATAAAAATTTTGATTTTGGTCCCCATCATCTGCAGTCCACTCTTGCGCCTTTCTCAACTCAAACTCGTTTTGCATGGCCATTTGTTCCAATTTTGCCTTGGCCTCCCTTTCTTCTCTCATAATGCGCTCTTCTCGTTCTTCACGTCGGAGCTGGTCCTCCCGTTGCTCCTGCCGTATCTTCTCCGCTTTCTCTTCCTCTTCCTTTTCCTTCCGGATCCTCTCCGCTTTCTCTTCCTCCCTTATCCTCTCTGCTTTCTCTTCCTTTCTTCTATTTTCCACATACTCTGCCAGATCCTTATCTGTCAGACCCAGGATGATCCCATCCTGCTTGTAGGCTAGCAGCGGAGACTCAGTCTCCATCTGAACTGGTTGCTGCCTCGGCATCCTCCTAGCCAAACTTTCCCTAAACTAATCCTGTTTTACTACACGTAACCCTGGTAGATAAAACCACAGACTATTTAGGCCTCTAACGTACTCGCCTTTCCAAAGGTTAAAGTACTACAACGGATACGCCTGCGCTCTAGCCCCAAACGGCTATTCTGTCACAGCTATCCTTACGTGAACGGTTATACACTAACAACACGATCACCGACGATAATCCACCACCTTCCAGATTATCATCCACGCTTAGTCTCCTGGTTAAGTAAAACGTCTAACTAGACCCACATTTACTAACCAGCACTACCAATTACCCCAATTGGTTAAACTGTCAATCGGACACTACCGAATCTGACTTTCAGACCCTCAACTAGAAAAAATTCTTGGTTAGAGGTTTGACCAGACTAAGCAACACAGAGCTAATTAGGTTGACCCCTCACCGATCAATACCTAACCTCTAGCCTGTCTTCGAACAACACTGAAACTATACAATGTTTTCGGAACATCCAACTTACTTAAAGTTTAAGCTGGAAAACTTACTTTCAAACTATGATCGATACTTTACCCTACATACTCCATCAAGATAATAAACGTCATAGGTTGCAGAAACTGTTCAGCCTAAGTATACCTTCGACCAAAACACTAGTACCTACGTACAATAGCTATTGCAAACTCTGCAATCAAAGGTTTGAAATTTTGGAAAAGTAAAACTTATACCCAAAATAACTTTAATCCTACTACGGATAATACCGGTCTTCACTGCTCAACCACCAAAATAAATAATTTCAAACGAGATGATTTCCCTGAAGATACTTGCACAGCTGGGTTCTCATACAATGTGAAACCACTGATGCACTAACATATTAGCAAATATAATGCACATTTTATGTAAGCAATGACTAGCAACAACATAAAACAATATTTTACCTATACTGCTCTCTAATCATGCTCATGCAGACATGCAACAATTACATCAAGGTAACCACAACTTGAAGCAAGAACTTATTATTATGGAAACAATTATGAAAACTCGCTGAAGTGTTGAATTTGTAAAGTATTGGATTAATGGTGCACCTCTGACATTAAAAAAAATGAATGGCTCGTTACCCCCTAGAATTTTCCAGAAATTCTAATCCCGGACGATGAACCCAGAATGTCGCAAACCTGGGTGTTACTGGGTGATCACTACTGATGAAGGACTTCCTTGACTTTCATGACTTACCCCAGAACATGGTTTTATTTCAATAAAAAAACCTAAGGTACACCATTTCATTCCAACACTTCACAAACACATAACACATTTTTCCAAGTTCGATTATTTTATTATATTCCGTTCATTTTTCTTCGAAGTCGGAACGATAATTTGGCGATACTTTTTCGTCGTGGTTACCGAAAATGTTCTTGCTTTCAATTTTTTTTTTACTTAGCTCAAAACTTCGTCCTCGTTGAAATCGTTGATGAATGAAGAAACCAGTCTTTAAATGAGTTGTGGAAAAGTTCATAAGAACTGGAACTTGACGTCGATGTCGCCGTTAGATCTAATGGCTGTCCATGACCCACCAGTGACTTCTGTAGCCCTCGTTAACGTACAGTTCCATCTTAGAATCAGTCACTCCGATCATAAGCAAGACGTCAGCGAAGATTCCAGTGCCAGTCTCAAAGATGACATCGTCATGTAGATCCAAGACGATTCATACCACAGAATAAAAACACCCTACGGTGCCAGAATTTCAGCTAAAGCTGATCAAACGTCGAGGAACAACTCATTTCCTGGCCCAACCACATCTGACAACATCCAGCCTCCAGCTAAACTGTCGTTGGCACCCCACAGAATAAGTTGCCTCGGAGCTTGGGTAGAATCCTCCCTGTCCAGTCTAGATCTCTTTCCCAACTGATTGACAGTTTTCCTAACCGATTTCGCCTCTGTTTCATTTTACTAAGGTTACCATACTTTTATCATTAAAACAACCAATGAAAATTTCCCAACGCAAACAAATGACCTATCACCTCAAATATTATATTTTATAAAATTAATAGTTCACAACCTCTTTTCTTTCCCTAAAATTTTATTATTGGCATTAATCACAAACTTTCACACAAAAGAATCATCGATAAAAATCGTCCATTTTATTCTTTTCCAGGAATACACAAAATGGCGATTGACACGTAACAAAATTGACGTCATATTTCTTGTCACGCTACGCAGTTTGCAGTCGCGCGCCTATGTATATAGTTTAATCATCAGCCTGTACATAGAGGGTAAAAGTTACGGTAGTCAAGGGGAGAGAATCAGAATAAATTAATTTAGTTTATAATTAATAAAAGTAGCGAATGTATTGCGCCCGTGCAGAACGTACTATGTTAGAAAAACAGCATAGTTGGCTATTTTGTTATTGAGAAGATTAATTGCTGCCATGCGGTATTCTATGTGTGAAATGCGTGCTCTAATCGCGAACGGTGCAGGGAATGAATTATGATTAAAAGAAGTATATTCTGGAAGATTCTTAGCTGAGCGTATAAAACCCCTTGCACTGTATATTTTGATAGGAGCAGCAACAGTTGCATATCGCTTTTGTAGCCAGAATCAACGGATCCAAGTTGGGTCAAGGTGCCAGTTAGTGACTTTGTCTGTGGGTCGTACAGATCAGACCGTCAACGAAAAAGAGCCTATTGTCGGAAGAGGAGGACTGTTTTGGGAACACTTTGGAAGTGTTTGTTTAACTAAAACTTTTCTAAGCTGTTTAGAATACCTACTGTGTATTCTCGGTGAAATCTGAGTTATCTACGTATAACGTCGGGTGACCTGTGACTCCGTCTAGGACTTCTTATGCCTGTGTAATCACCTTGCCTAACCATCTGTGCCTGTGTGTTTGTCCCGTCGTTCGTGTGTCTTTGTCTACAGGCCGGAGAATCCACTGGTAGCCGTAAGTTTTTTACCTCAATTTCTCAGTTGGCCATAGCGTTCGGGGGTTTGGGTTATGCATGCAGTGTGAATGAATAATTATGTTTTCTTAATTCTATTGTTTCATATTGTTTGCTGCATAAATACTTAGAGAGAGAGAGAGTTTTCTAAAATGTATTATAAATTAAATAATTATAAATTGATATAAAAGAATTCGCTGTTATGTAGCGAAGAGATGACAGAAAGGAGGTGATTGTGAATTTATATGCGCGATGACAGGGAGGATGAGTAAGGATGTGGAAAGGGAGACAACCATTCCAATAGCGGGGTGCTTGTGCAGTATATTGTAATATAATTATTAATGGTTGCGTATTCTTGTATGTATTGTTGTAGATGTACCAACAAATACAACACCAAAACCCTAGAGCAGACCATTGATGGTGTGCTGAAACCTTGCTGGTGTGAAGCTTGTGTGCCTCGGCCTATTACGCCGCGTTTTCCGTGTGTCAACCTCGGTTGCGAAGGTTCTGGTATTCGCCCAGGGAACTTTATTTCGTTTATAAAGCACACGCACACACACTCCACCACACACAACAAATAACTATAACCAATGATAATCTGTTGTGAGGAACGATAATTGATTTACATGTGATAAATTATAAATTACAGCACACTGGAATATATTTAATCTGAATTGATTGATAAACGTTGTTGAGTAATATTACATACTAGATTAAGTAGCCCTGTGATTGTATAGTTTTGTCTGGGGGAATTATTTCGCCAGATATTATTTAATTAATAATTTAGATTAATTTCTTACAAATTATATTTGGCACAAAAGATAAATTTTCTATTCATTTTATATAATATAAAAGACTTGTTGTATCTATTTGAAGTTTAAGTGGGACAAAGTTTGAATATTTATAAGGATTTAAAGCAGTTGCTTACTGTGTATTTATTTTCGTTGTCAGTAAGCTGTTTCAGCCATAATTATTATAAATCTCTTGTACATTTGTAGTTAGTCATTTTCCATTTTTGATTTAATTATCATTATTATTTTGAGCGAATTGTTTATGTATTAGTTTGGGGTTATATTAGTGGGATTGAGGGTTGGTTGGTTGGGAGGCGGGATAAAGGGAGTTAATTTTTAGTGCGAATGAGTGTGTGAAATAAAGAAATTGTCTTGTTACTTCTGGTTTTGTCTTTTAGAGTTTATTTAGGTGTTGGGTTTTTTTTCTCGTGTGAAAGAGCACACATGTCGAACCTCTGCTAAGGCAGTTGGGACGTGACATTTGGTGGCAGCGGTGGGATCGATCTAGGATAGGTTAGGGGGGAATAGTTTGGGTAGATTTATTGTTATTTGTTTAGATACCAGAAGTCAGTGTTTGTTTCTTTGTCGTCTTGTGTGTCGGATGAGTGGCCAGTGGGTGGTTGGTCGGGAGTGAGGTTGCGCTGCGCAAAAGGGTTCACACCCCGAGCGTGTGTGCACAAACGGGGGGTTGAGGTAAACAACTTTGTCGTCGAGGCCTAGACGATAAGGGACTTCTCCGGCTCCTGTCACTGTTTACTTGTCATTTGTTCGACTGTTTGTATATGTGTTAATCGTTATTTGTTTCATTTGTTATTCACCCATTTTTTTTCCCATTTTTCTTAGTCCGCGACTGTATGCTGACGAGAGCTGCGACTCGGAGAGCAGCTGAGCAGGCGCGAGCGATGGACCAGTACACGGAGGCCGACGCAGCCGCTTCGCGTCAGGCACCGATGGACGAGGAAACCACAGTGAGTACGCCTTTCGCTCATAGTACTCGCGTGGCAGCTGATCTTACTCCTACCTCAGTTAAGGCCGGTGCAGGAACAAGTAGCGTTGGCATGGAGGTATACCTTAGATATAAGGAGCTAGGCGCTAGCATGGGGCTGAAGGGAGCAGGTCTAGCCAGTTTTGTAGTAGACGGGGCGAAGAGGGAGCAAGAAGCTGCTAGATTAGCGGAGGAGTCTGCTAGGTTAGCGAGAGAGATGGAATTAGAGCGAAGGGACAGAGCTAAAGAAACAGCTAGGCTCGAGAGGAAGATGGAACGAGAAGAGAAGAGGAGAGCAGAAGAGTTAGCTCTGGCAGAGAAGAGAAGAGCAGAAGAGTTAGCTTTGGCAGAGAAGAAGATGGAACGGGAGCGTAAAGAAAGAGCAGAAGAGATGGCTCGAGCGGAGAAGAGGAGGGCGGAAGATTTAGCCATAGTAGAAAGAAGGCTAGAACAGGAGAGGAAGGACAAAGCTAGGGAACTGAAGCTCTTAGAAAAGAAAATAGAAGCCGAACGGGAAAACGTTGAGTTGCGTCTGCAAGAAGAACGTACAGCTAGAGAGCAGGCTCGGGAGGACGACAGAGAAAGGCTTAGGCAACAGTTGGAGCAAGAGAAAGAACTAGAAGCCCAACGTAGGAGGGATAGAGTTCAGCCTGATAGCTACAAGATCAAGGTCCAACCATTTGATGGTAAAGAGGATATTGAGAGCTATCTCCAGCACTTTGAGCAAATAGCTAGAACTCAGAAATGGAGGGAAGAGACGTGGTCGGCTAGGTTGTCACCGTTGTTGTCAGGGGAGGCAAGAGAGACTTATCTGAAGTTAACTCCAGAGCAGATAGTCGATTTCGAAGTGGTCAGGGGGGCTCTTCTGAAACGTTTTAGGAGAGATGCTGACTACTACCGCAAGCAGTTCAGGGGGAGTAGGAAAGAAGGCACAGAGACTTTTCCGCAGTACTTGAGTAGAGTACAGGTCTTAGTGAAGAGGTGGTTTTCTTTGGCTAAGAAGGATATAGATGATGCGGGCGTAGTGCTTGATGTCTTTCTGACTGAACAGTTGTTGTCAGTGATGAACCCTGAGTTAGAGCTGTTTGTGAGGGAGAGGCAGCCTGAGAACGGAGAGCAAGCAGCTGAGATTGCCCAGTTACATGTAGATGCGAAACGGACAGTGAGTAACAGGCCAGTGTTCGGTAGCGTGCCATACAAGGGGGGTAATCGTGCTGTCGGTCAACCTGTAGGGGCAGCGAGGAGTGGTCCTAGTGGCAACAAGGGTGAAGAGGATAAGAGGAGGGAACCTAGTGGGGAGAAACGTCCTTGGAAGTGTTTCAGGTGCGGGAAGCTAGGTCACGTAGCGAAGGAGTGCCGTAGTCCAAAACAGTTGCTACGTATCACTGTCAGTCCGGATTCAGGACCGATTCACTCGGAAATGACTAAGGCTAGCCTTAATACCATTCAGCCGTACAACCCGTGGAGCATGGGAACAGTCAGAGGTCAGCCCGTGAAGATTCTGAGAGATACTGGTGCCGAGGTGGGGGCAGTAGCAGCCAAGTGGGTGCGCCCTGAGGATATGACCGGTAGAGAGATCGAGGTCATGTTCGCTGATCAGGTCAAGTCAGGGAAGTATCCTACAGCGTACGTAGAAGTAGACTCAGCTTTTGTGAAGGGTACAGTAGAATTGATCGTCATCGAGCAAGTTGTACCTGATGTCATTCTTGGCAACTGGGTTACCTTCAAGGGAGGCTATCGAAGTCCCGTAGCTGTAGATGGGTTAGAGTGTGCGATAGCCGCCGTTCAGACCAGGGCACAGGCCAAAGCAGAAGGGAAGCAGGAGAAAGCACTGCCGATTCCGAAGCCATTCCAACTCGATGTGACGCCCGATCAGTTGGCCAAGTTGCAGGAAGAAGATCCCACTTTAGCTAGAGCTAGAGAATGCGAGAAGCAAGGGACGAAACTCAAGTCAGGCAAAGCGATGGTTAGCTTCACCAAAAAGAAGGGCATTTTGTACAGGGTACACCATCAGGGAGAAGAAGAGCTAACGCAGCTAGTCGTGCCTAGCAAGCTCAGAGGAGAGGTGATGCGCCTGGCGCACGACCCTCCGATGGCCGGACACTTAGGTGGAAAGAGGACACGTGAGAGGATATGGGGGGTGTTCTATTGGCCAGGAATGTGCGGGGACGTTAGGCGATTCTGCGAATCGTGTCCCGAATGCCAGAAAACAGTTCCCAGGGGTAGGGTAGCAAAAGTTCCGCTGCAGAAACTACCTCTAGTCGACGAACCGTTTCAGAGAGTTGCAGTCGATATTGTGGGTCCTATAAAACCTATGTCAGACAGAGGCAACCAATACATCTTAGTCATGGTAGACTATGCGACACGGTATCCTGAGGCCGTAGCACTGAAAGGCATAGAGGCTGAGAGAGTTGCCGAAGCATTGTGGGAGATCTGGACAAGAGTGGGAATTCCCAAAGAGATATTGACAGATCAAGGGACACAATTTATGTCAAACGTGATGACTGAGGTAAATAGACTTCTAGCAATCCATGGGAAAGCAACAACACCATACCATCCAATGTGCGACGGGCTCGTGGAGCGTTTCAATGGCACACTCGTGTCGATGCTCAAAAAGCTGACGAAGGAGCAACCGAAAGCATGGGATAGGTACATACCAGCGCTGCTCTTCGCGTACAGGGAGGTACCTCAAGAGAGCACAGGTTTTTCACCTTTTGAGCTACTGTATGGCAAGACAGTGAGGGGTCCCATGTCGGTACTGAGAGATTTGTGGACGAAGGACAGTCAAGGAGAAGAAGTGAAGGTGGCTAGTCAGTATGTTGTGGACCTGCGAAATAGAATCGAGGAAACGTGCGCACTAGCGAAGGAAAGTCTGAAGAAAGCAGGCGAGAGGCAGAAAAGACACTTCGACAAGAAAACGAAACCTAGAACGTTTCAAGCCGGAGACAAGGTGCTGCTTTTGCTACCAACCAAGCACAACAAACTAGAAATGAGCTGGAGGGGGCCATACGAAGTCGTAAGTCGTCGAAACGAGTGCGATTATCAGATTCGCATTGGGAACAAGGTGAAACTGTTTCACGCCAACTTACTGAAACTGTACCATCAGAGAGTACAAATCGCCACAGCTGTAGTAGTTGATGAAGCAGACGAATGGGAAGAGGTACCAACAGTCGAGGGCATACCCACCGTAGTGTTGAAGCAGTCAGAGACGTTAGATGACGTGCATCTTGATGCAGATAGCCCGGAGATCCATGCAGGAATTAGGAGGCTATTAGCTCGTTACCCTGACATCCTGACTGACCTGCCTTTGCGCACCACGTTGGATGAGTGCGAAATACGACTGGATGACGACCGTCCAGTAAGGACAAAACAGTACCCGTTACCTCATTCAAAGATAGAGACAGTCAAGGCAGAAGTTGAGACGATGCTAGATATGGGGGTGATCGAGCGAGCAGCTTCACCGTTCAGTTCACCGATCGTTCTAGTAAAGAAGAAGGACGGAGCAGTCAGATTCTGCGTCGATTTCAGGAAACTCAATAGGCAGGTAATTTTCGACGCTGAGCCGATGCCAGACATAGATTATCTATTCAACAAACTCTCAAAGGCCAAGTACTTGAGCAAGATCGATCTGTCTAAGGGGTATTGGCAAATACCTATGAAGAGTGAAGATAAGTGCAAGACAGCTTTCACTACCAACGAGGGTCAATTTCAATGGTGCGTCATGCCCTTCGGACTGAAGACCGCTGGTGCGGTGTTTTCCCGCATGATGCGCAAGATGTTGATGCCATTGAAGATGAAAGAAGTCGACAACTTCATGGACGATCTCATGGTAGCCACAGAAACTCTAGAGAGACATTTAGAGTGTTTAGACATCTTGTTTAAACGTCTGAGGGAAGTACAGTTAGCGGCGCGTCCGTCCAAATGCTACCTGGGATTCCGCAAGCTTGAGTATTTGGGACACATCGTGGGAGAAGGCAAAGTGCAGCCGGAACAAGGAAAGATGGACAAGATCCAGAATGCACCACGTCCTACTACCAAGAAACAGGTCAGGTCATTCCTTGGATTAGCAGGATATTATCGGAAGTTTGTGCCGAATTTTGCCGCGATAGCGGTGCCGCTGACCGACTTAACCAAGGGAGGCAAGTCCGGTCCCGTACAGTGGTCCGACGCTTGCGAAGTAGCGTTCCAGACGCTCAAAGACCGCATATGTTCCAAACCTGTATGCTGTATGCCAGACATGGAGAAACCATTAGTGCTACAGACTGACGCATCAGAGATTGGAATAGGGGCGATTCTGTGCCAAGACCAAGGTTTGGGTTTACAGCCAATCACATGTGCCAGCAAGAAGCTAAACCAAGCAGAGAGGAACTATTCCACCATAGAGAAGGAATGTTTAGCATTGGTTTGGGGCGTACAAAAGTTCAAGCAGTACCTGTACGATCGGACAGTCATTGTGCAGACCGACCACAGACCTTTGCAATACCTGCAGCAAGCAAAGACTACGAATTGTAGACTCATGAGGTGGGCACTTCAACTCCAACCTTTCGAGTTGATAGTGGAGAGTATTCCAGGGAAGGAAAATGTACCAGCTGATTTCTTGAGCAGAACTGAGTAGCGTGGTTGTTAAGAACTAAAACTGTTAGTTTTCGTCTTGGTGGGGTGCTGTGTCACGCTACGCAGTTTGCAGTCGCGCGCCTATGTATATAGTTTAATCATCAGCCTGTACATAGAGGGTAAAAGTTACGGTAGTCAAGGGGAGAGAATCAGAATAAATTAATTTAGTTTATAATTAATAAAAGTAGCGAATGTATTGCGCCCGTGCAGAACGTACTATGTTAGAAAAACAGCATAGTTGGCTATTTTGTTATTGAGAAGATTAATTGCTGCCATGCGGTATTCTATGTGTGAAATGCGTGCTCTAATCGCGAACGGTGCAGGGAATGAATTATGATTAAAAGAAGTATATTCTGGAAGATTCTTAGCTGAGCGTATAAAACCCCTTGCACTGTATATTTTGATAGGAGCAGCAACAGTTGCATATCGCTTTTGTAGCCAGAATCAACGGATCCAAGTTGGGTCAAGGTGCCAGTTAGTGACTTTGTCTGTGGGTCGTACAGATCAGACCGTCAACGAAAAAGAGCCTATTGTCGGAAGAGGAGGACTGTTTTGGGAACACTTTGGAAGTGTTTGTTTAACTAAAACTTTTCTAAGCTGTTTAGAATACCTACTGTGTATTCTCGGTGAAATCTGAGTTATCTACGTATAACGTCGGGTGACCTGTGACTCCGTCTAGGACTTCTTATGCCTGTGTAATCACCTTGCCTAACCATCTGTGCCTGTGTGTTTGTCCCGTCGTTCGTGTGTCTTTGTCTACAGGCCGGAGAATCCACTGGTAGCCGTAAGTTTTTTACCTCAATTTCTCAGTTGGCCATAGCGTTCGGGGGTTTGGGTTATGCATGCAGTGTGAATGAATAATTATGTTTTCTTAATTCTATTGTTTCATATTGTTTGCTGCATAAATACTTAGAGAGAGAGAGAGTTTTCTAAAATGTATTATAAATTAAATAATTATAAATTGATATAAAAGAATTCGCTGTTATGTAGCGAAGAGATGACAGAAAGGAGGTGATTGTGAATTTATATGCGCGATGACAGGGAGGATGAGTAAGGATGTGGAAAGGGAGACAACCATTCCAATAGCGGGGTGCTTGTGCAGTATATTGTAATATAATTATTAATGGTTGCGTATTCTTGTATGTATTGTTGTAGATGTACCAACAAATACAACACCAAAACCCTAGAGCAGACCATTGATGGTGTGCTGAAACCTTGCTGGTGTGAAGCTTGTGTGCCTCGGCCTATTACGCCGCGTTTTCCGTGTGTCAACCTCGGTTGCGAAGGTTCTGGTATTCGCCCAGGGAACTTTATTTCGTTTATAAAGCACACGCACACACACTCCACCACACACAACAAATAACTATAACCAATGATAATCTGTTGTGAGGAACGATAATTGATTTACATGTGATAAATTATAAATTACAGCACACTGGAATATATTTAATCTGAATTGATTGATAAACGTTGTTGAGTAATATTACATACTAGATTAAGTAGCCCTGTGATTGTATAGTTTTGTCTGGGGGAATTATTTCGCCAGATATTATTTAATTAATAATTTAGATTAATTTCTTACAAATTATATTTGGCACAAAAGATAAATTTTCTATTCATTTTATATAATATAAAAGACTTGTTGTATCTATTTGAAGTTTAAGTGGGACAAAGTTTGAATATTTATAAGGATTTAAAGCAGTTGCTTACTGTGTATTTATTTTCGTTGTCAGTAAGCTGTTTCAGCCATAATTATTATAAATCTCTTGTACATTTGTAGTTAGTCATTTTCCATTTTTGATTTAATTATCATTATTATTTTGAGCGAATTGTTTATGTATTAGTTTGGGGTTATATTAGTGGGATTGAGGGTTGGTTGGTTGGGAGGCGGGATAAAGGGAGTTAATTTTTAGTGCGAATGAGTGTGTGAAATAAAGAAATTGTCTTGTTACTTCTGGTTTTGTCTTTTAGAGTTTATTTAGGTGTTGGGTTTTTTTTCTCGTGTGAAAGAGCACACATGTCGAACCTCTGCTAAGGCAGTTGGGACGTGACATTTCTAAATGTACCACAGGCACTCTATACAACAATTTGCACTTGGAAAAATAAAAATACTCGCGAGCGTTTCGTTTCGCGACATTAATCAATGCTCAGAGTATTCAACTCAATAAATCCCCTAAGGAAATAAAACGTATGATTGAAGAGAGGTCAACGAAACATGTTGTATTTGATACACATTTTGCTGTAGACTGTAGACTTTCGAGAACAATTTTTACTATGGCTAACAGAATAATGTTGAATGCCATAAAAACAAAGTATTGTCCAGATGTCCAGTGTGTATGCAATGAGACTTTTTCATTATATCATTTACTGTTTGGCTGCCGTCATTTTCTGCCTGTATTAAATGTGCATCTGCATGACATAAGAACATTAGATGAGATTAATTTTCATCAAAGTGCATTGTTAGCAAAACTCTTGTTGGATTCTCCTGTGGCTAGATTTGTGTAAATATATATATATATATTTACCCCCCCCCCCCCCCCCTCCCTCCCTCCGTCTTATCATCTTTGGTGGAAAAGACGTAAATAAAACAACCAACCAACCAACCAAAAGCCGCTGTTGCCGTCACAACCATCTCCAGTACCACCATCCCAATCGTCATCATTAACATCATCATCATCATACAAATCTGCATTTCATTTCATCGTATTTAATCATCTTATCAATAAAATCACGATGACCCCTACCACCACCACCATCATAGTTGTAATAATACCTTTGGTGTAGCAGAACTATCGTCAATTGAGTCATCATCAATGTCCAACTTTCTTTCTGCTTCTGGGTCGTCGTCGTTGTCGTCAAAATAGTCGTCTGTTTCATCATCTGCATCACCTGAAGCCTTGTCTTTAGATGCTGATGCTGACTGTGGGTTGATCAATATCTGTTTTTAAAACAGGTCCATCATCATCATCATCAGCATCATCAGCATCATCATCATCATCATCATCATCATCATCATCATCATCATCATCATCATCATCATCATCATCATCTTCATTATCATCATCGACATCATCATTCTCAACTGCAGCACCATTATCTAGTACCTTAAGTGTACATTTAATTAAACTTCAGAAGCATATTTTCTGACGCAGAAAAAGGCAGGTCAAGGGATTACTGAGGTGTTGAACTGTTCTTAAATAGCTCTTTATTAGGTCAAGAGCTGCTGAAGGCACTGGTCAAAACAAGATCTAACTCAGGCCACCCAAGGCGCCAACTTGCTGTTTGATGCGCATCGTCTGACATCCAGACTACTGAGCAATTCTGAACAACCAAGGGGGAATGGGATCTAGTCCTTACTGGGTGTGTTTATGTAACCGACATTCACTTTTCGAGGATTTGAGCATCATAGTCTATTAGATAGTTAGTCATTGTTTATTACATTACATTACATTACATTATTGTTGCTTTAGGTCCAGCGGACTCTTCCATGCCAAATCAGGACCAGTATAGCCAAATCCGGACCACAAAATTAAAGACCACAACTTCGCTGAAAGAGGACTCGCCCCTGATCCGCATAAAAGATCTGCCGAAACAACCCTAGTGGTAACACTGAAGGCACTCCGCCAGCCAGTCACTTCACAATAAAGACATCCCACACAGGGGACGCTGAGGCTATACTCTAATTTATCGAACCCACGTTTACAAAAACAAAATAGAATATAAACATCATTATTAGGGAGGCACTGTGGTCTAATGGTAGTGCTTCGGCTTGAGGATCTGAACGTCCCGGGTTCGAGCCCTGGCCGGGCCATTGTGTTGTGTCCCTGGGAAAGACACTTTACTCCTGTTTTCCTACTCCTTCGGATGAGAGTATAAACCGAGGTCTAGTCTGTGTGTCGCATACATTCCATCATAACGGACTTTAAAGATCCTGACGCTCATGTCCTAGACGGGTGAGTGCCGGTAACAAGAACACACCCAGCATGCACTTGGTCCTTCTCCCTTATCCCTGGCTGCCCAGGATTGTGCTCAGTTGTCCGGGCGTCAGACCATGCGCCAAAGGCTGCGGGTGGGCGTCTCGGACGGTTCGAGTTAGATCCTGTATCGGCTAGCGCCTTGATCCTTAGGCTAAGGCGCCTTATAAATGACGAACATTATTATTATAATTATTATTATTATAAAATATCAAAACACATACATATAAAATGACTACATTGCAAAATAATAACATCATAGGAAGCCCCAGTGAGCACCTGGCAGAAAGCGTCCAATATTTCCAAGCTGATCCAACAGACCTCACACACAAATGAGGAGTTTTGTCCCGGAAGAGTTTTCAAAAAAAAAAGGTAGGTGACTGGTCTAGCGAAGAAGAAGATAGTATAGTAGATTCATAGAACAGAGTAGGAATGAGAAAGAACAAAGGAGAAAGACAGCAACAGTGGGAATTTAAAGCACTACATTTCCAGAAAGTGGGGATACTATTTATACTGAAACCCCCGACACCCCCCACAGGGGGAAAGTCATTGTTTATAGGGTCAAGCGGACTGCAAAGAGCCGAATCAGGACCATAACTTGGTTACAAGAGATCCCCATTCCGTATAAAAGATCTGCTGAAACAACCCTAAATTCCATGAGATGGAATGCATGCTTGTTCAGACTAAACCTCGTTATATACTCTCGTCCGTTTGTCCAGTAAACATAATGAATTATCATTAACAGGAGTAACAGTACGGGGTGGGGCGCACCAATTGTATTTAAAAAAAGTCTACCTGCACCGATTCTGTCTCCTCTGGCGTCCCTTCGAAGCCGAGCCAAGAACGGATGCTGTAATCGTCGTTGAAATGGCGTGAATAACCTTTTGTAATCGCTGCATACAAACCCCTGGTTGCAACAAGTCAAATGATAAATACAACACATTTGAGTGAATCGAATAAATTCATCTAGTAAATCTGTGAATGAATCTTTCAGACAAGGAATAGAATATTAATTTTTTAAAAACCAATACAAGCCTAATAATTATATTCAGCTAGTGACTATCTTCTTCTTCAGCTAGTGACTCTTCTTCGCTGCGCGGAGACTGACTTATAATATATAATGTAGATTAGGCCTATGTATATAACAGTATCTAGGCAGGAATTGTGGAATGCTATTATAGCCTACTGCTCAGAACTAACAAAAGCAAATCAAGGGAAGCAACTATTAAATATGGTCAATAATAATTATGCTCATCTTAACAAAGCCTTTGTAAATAGAACAGAATTAGAAGCAACAGCGATCATTTTTAATGTTTATTAGTCATAGTCATGCAAGCATCATTTCGTAACACATCGAAGAACTTTATTCGACTTTCGGTGCTTGCCTTTTCTGGCGAATGACTGGAACTAGTTTTGCAATAGATGAAATAGGTTCTGAGAAATTATACCACTTGCAAGTTTTGCACACAGGGATAGCAGATGGCGGACAGACAGATGGACAGACGGACGAACGGACAAATTGTTATTTTTGAAATGTCATTTTTGGACTATTTAGGACTCATCTCGCACAGATTTGCAAAAATCTTGAAACATTTTTTGAGGGGTGGAGGTAGGGTGGGGGTGGGGAGGGGGTGATTGAGTACATAGACTCACACTGCTGTGCATGCGAGTCAATAAGTCTTCAAATAGGCTTACAGCTATTGTTGGGAGGATGAAGAAATGTCCCAAGTATAAGCTTATTCTATAAGTCTGTCAGAGAACTGGCGAGAACCCTAAAATTCTTAAAAACATTTTGTGCTAGAACTGACCTGAACATTGAGCAGATGTCATCTTGTGGGTTGAAAGAGTGTAGCAGTTATTGCAGTATAGTGCAAGCAATCGGATATAATTATAAGGTTAAAATAAGAGGGTTGATTATTATTATTTTTTTTAATATAAAGTCCAATTAATGGTCACACAACAAATTTTAAAAAAAAATCATGTTCTCTCGCCTGTTGATGACAGGTTGCAGAAGTTTGTCAGGCAGGATGCACGTCTGTGTGGATGTCAGGTGTCTCATCAACTCTTGTGGGTGCCTTTTGGCTTTGAGCTCTTCGTTCACCTTGTATTGGAGGCACTGCCTTGCTCGGGGCAACCAAAGCCTGAACAAAATTTTCATATGTTTAAGAATTAAACTAGATAAGATGCATGTACATTTTAGATGGGTCTAGGACTTTTTGCCCCCCGGACAACGTGCCCCCCAGGATAACTCTCCCCCAACCGTACGCCCCTGGACCGTTCACCCCCTAGGCCAATTAGCCCCTGGACAGCTTGCCTCTGACCACTCGCCCCGGACTATACGCCCCTGGACTGTTCATCTTCTAGAATGATTCGTCCTCCGGACAATTTGCCTCCAGAATACTTGCCACCGCCTATTTATTGCTTTGAATTGATTTTTACAAATGATATTTAGTGAACCCTTGCTGGCTTCATGCTTGCTTTTTTTTCATCTTTGTCAGAGCGTCTATCGCAAAGTGCAAGAACACGGGCTTCACAGGACTTATGCGGAGGATCTGGACTTCGCATTGTGGATTTGTACGATTCCAGTGTTCGTCTTCATTCTGCCAGAATCCATTGTTGACATATTAGAAGATTCGCAAGATACTATTCCGGATGATGCATATCCCAAAAAAGACTATTTTGAGAATGTGTACATCTTACGATATCAAGGGCAGGGCCGAAGATATCCTATGCTTGCCACTTGTTTATAAAACTTTCACTAGCATATCCTATGCTATCCTATCCCATAACTCGAAGGTCACTGGACCACCACGGATGATCGTTTAACAAGCATACTCCATCTTTCTCTGTCCTCAGCAACCCTTATGGCTTTGCTCAGTGTCAAGCCAGTCAATTCTAGAAAGTGTCCTCCTACCTCTTTTTCTGTCTTCCTATTCTTCTGCCTCTTTGCACTGTGCCTTGCAGGATGGTTTTGCAAGGCCTGATGATCTGGTGATGTGGCCATACCATCGGAGTTTCTTCACCACTATGAGCTTGTCATCTTGTTGTCCAAAGGCTTGTGTGATGATCTGTCGGACTTCGTCATTGGTGATGTGCTGGGTATAGGAAAGGCCCAGAAGTCTTCTGTAGCACCTCATCTCCATGCTTTGTATTCTTCGTTGTAGTTCTGCTGAAGGTCTATGTTTAGCAAGCGTATATGAAGATGGAGATGACAAGGGAGCGCAGCAGCCTTACCTTGGAATGTAGACTGATGGTCCTGTCTTTCCAAATGGACTTCAACCTTGTCAGGGACAGCAGTTGTTTGTGCGATCCTGGAGAGAACTTCCTATCAGGATGCATTGCCTGATACAATGGCTCCTAAATATTTGAAGCTATGCACTGTGTTGAGGGACTGGCCTTGGACTTTGATGTCCGTGTTGTTGGCCATCATTTTGGTCTTCTCTGCACTTATTTCCATTCCATAGGCTCTGGAAGTGGTGTCAAGCCTCTGTACCAGCTGTTCATGTTCTTGTTCCTCTCAAGCCAATCCATCATTGTCATCTGCAAAACGGAGGTTGGAGATTGCTCTACCCCCTATGCTGACTGTGCCTTCATGATATGCAAGGGCATCTGACATCATGCGCTCTAGGAAGATGTTGAAGAGTGTTGGAGATAGTAGGCATCCTTTACGCACACAGATTGTTCTGAACCAGTTCCAGATGGCGCTATTGTGGAGAACTGCATACCAGAATACTCTTGCTGAAAAAAAGCAGGACAAGCAACTCTGCTGAAGCATAGCACAGAGGATTTCAGTTGCATATTACATGCCATCATCCCTCGATCTGGAAGCTCCTGGATGTTCCAAAGGTGCAGGATAATCTTGGTTGAATCAAGCGCATTCAGGCAAACGCTGGTCAGGAACCACGGCAAACAAAAAAAACACACAAAGTAGGTGCATACAGAGCATCGTCTTCGCCAACTGACAAAAGACTTCCCAAATCGACCTGTTCTGGACTTCCTGCAAAGCATAGCTCACAATCTGGCATTTTGAGTGAGTGTGTGTCTGCATGAGTGTGCCTAGTCCTGATAGTTATTCTCAAATGGATTTAGTTATATGTTTATCATTTTATGCTGCTTAAAAAAAAATAATTAATCTTATTTTTGTGTAAATTAAATTTGTTTTTTTAATCTTTCTTCAATTAAATATGTGCGTGCATTTTCATTTCAAGAGGGGGCCAGTTGTCCGAGCGCAAAATGTCCGAGGGCAAAATGTCTGGGGGGGGGGGGGGGGAGATGGGAGGAAGAAGGGGAAGGGTGTGATAGGGAGGGGAGGCAGTAAGGGGGAAGGGTGTGATAGGAAGGGGGAAGCTTATCACCCCTAGGGGATGAATAGTCCAGGGGCGTATGGTCTGGGACGAACGGTCCAGGGCAAGCAAGTTGTCCTGGGACGAACTGTCTTAAGAGGTGAACAGTCCTGGGGTCTACTGTCAAGGGCAAATGGTCCAGGGGCAAGTTGTCCAGGAGCAAAAAGGCTGGCTCCCATTTTAGATCAACAGTATTATCATATACACTTCTTCTACCATCCTCATTCAATCTTTTCTTCTGTCACTATCTTCTTTTATAGGCCTATTTGTAAGAGATCATACTAACTTAGTCAACATCTTTGCCATTTTAACGTGTACAGTGTAGGCGCATTTATCTGAGCACGCCTTCTCCTCCCTTGCCCTTCTTACCCCATTCCATGTTTTAGAGACTGATCTGGTTGTGTAGTGTGCCCCAAGGCCCGCGGTTGGAACACCATGTAAACTGTAATCACAGAAAGTCGACTCTTCTAAGAACCTCCCCTCAACCCCCACCTCCCCTATACTCTCCTCAGACTCTAAGCTGTTAACAGAATTTGGACCAATAGCTCAAAATGTTCTGTTGCAGTTCTGCAGCCTTAATGATCGTGAGCCCTGATCGGCCTGCTGTCCTAAGGTTTTATGTCTCAATCGGCCACCCTTTGTCCGTTTTTTGCTTGCTTGTCTCATGTCTGTTTCGTTATTACTGCTTCTGCCATATTAATTTCCTATCAAATTAATAAAGGTGTTATGAGTTATTGTCAAACATCAAGTATCGGAAGCACCAAGCAGACGACACATGCATCAGCAGAGAGAGTTAGTGTAATGTCCCTTGTTGCGAACGGCGTGCTTCCGGCAATAAAACTTTTTGTTTTCGAAATGCCGCCGAAAAAGAAACCGAAACGTATCAGTGGCCTCTCGTTTGGTGTTGGAAAGAAGTCAATATGATGGCCGAAAGATTTTCAAAATGTCCTAAAAATTTGTGACTGAATCGGCTAAATGGCCTATGCTGAAAATTTCTAGCAACATCACTGATGTAGGCATGCAGATGTAGCCTATATGATGATGCCAATGTCGATGTCGACTTGTTATACTCACAACTCCTCCACGCTGGCAGCATGCTCAGGGCACCAAAAAAAAGGCGCACTTGCACTTTTACGTGCTCTGGTTTGTCGTCATGGTAACAGCTCGCAGTGTCTGCGTTCTTAACATTGTAGGCATTCGTTTATAGGCAGGAGCTCTGTAAGTACATGACTACTAGCTATACATTACACTAGCATTAAAACTGGGCAAACCTGTATAGGCTAGCACGCACGTCTTGTTGGAGATCATGGACAGTTGAGGGGTCGATCTTTTTCTCGTCCACCTCACCGCTCTCCACCTCCTTCGCAGCCAAGCCGAACGACAGCCAGTCTGCTATGATGCTGATCGACTCTGTATCACTGCAGAAGCTTCTCAGGAGCATGTACTGCTTGTCGTCCATGACTTGCCGCAGATTGAACTCTGAAACTATAGTGCTGGCACTGGTTTCCAGGTCTTTGGAACTCCTTTCCAGGATTCTCTTCTCCAAGGATAGCTTGGACTCGCAGCTGTTGATATTGTCATACAGCTGACTAAAATCATCATTGCAATCGTACATATTTTTCCTTATGGCTCGCCTCAATTCTTTTATGTTGAATCTGTCCAGTTTCTCGTTCTTGCTGCGACTGCCTACCCTGATGATACTCTCCGGGCAGAATTGAAGGATGCCCTCCAAAAACTGATCCAGAGCATGATTGGTATAACACACCACCAATATCGGCTTGGGATGACCTGAAGCATCATCAAAATAATACTTTGTGATAGATCAGGAAAGAGAAACCACAAAAGAAAACGAGTGTGCAATGGAATTGGTCATTGTCATCGTCAACAATCACATTCATAATGATGACAATCGTATCCCAAACTATCTGATGTCTTATCATGGTAAAGAGGTTTAAATGCCATAATTATAGAAGGTATTTGTATTAGCTGACCGTATTGCTAAGCAGCCCAAACAAAGCATATCAATAGGACTATGAATCCTATGTCACTTATATAGAACCTGAGCTATACTAAAATTAAACTAAACAAAATTTCTACATAATGAACCACAATTTATTTCCGTTTGAATCTGTGTTGAAAGTTGTTCAATGTTCAATTTTCTGTGTGCAAACAGCAACCGTTAGAGGAAGTTTTGTTTTGTGGTCTGGTAAAATGACAGCGTGTCGTAGGTATAGTATTAATTTGTTGTTATATGTATAGGTGCTGGTATGATGCGATGTGAAAATGTGAGGTCAACTGTTATTTTTGCATGGTTTTTGATTAATTGATTTTACAGACACACAGCCAAGGTTGTAGAGATGAATAAAGACATATTGTATTTTGTATTGTATTGTCTGAAAGAATGTTGATATGCGCTAAACTTTTGCCTGAAAACGTGCATTTAATCTTTTTTGTGGTCTGAAAAATTATAGTGGAATAATACAGTTTTCGTCTACTTAATTTATTATAGCTCTGATTTACGTTGCAACACAAATTGAGGACAATAAATAATGGATTCAACGTCATAGTATAGGTAGGTTACATAATTATACTCAACCTGGCTCCGTCCATGCCTGAGCATTCTCCAGCAGCAGCTTAGTGATCTTCAGTCCCACAAACGTCTTGCCCGTTCCTGGTGGACCTTGGATGATGGCAAGCTCCTTAGACAAGGCGATACGAACCGCTTCGTACTGTAAGAGTCAAAGGTCAAAGCTAAGTAAATTTTAAAGAGACCAACAGTAGGACATCATGGAAAACTTTTGATAGAACGTTCAGTCATTATTTTTGACAAGCTACAGTAATGAGTTCTGAATTACCTATTGTATCGAAATAAATCAATATCTCAGTGTTCACAATGAAAAATCCCCATCCAAAGTTGACAGTATCACATAGCCTTATACTTTGAAGATACAGGAATAAGGCAGTGGGATACCGTCAACTGTGACAGGAAATCTTCATTGTGAACTCTGAGTTATTAGTTCCTTTCTACATGATCATCCAGTGTTCGGAAATGCTCTCTCTTTCTACACCTTAATTACCAATTGTCTGAAACCTTGCCCTACTACTGCCTTGATCACCTTTTCTCAACAGATGAAGAGGTCTATTTGAAGGCTTCTACCATGCTATCTTCTCTAAGGTCATGCTGGTTTTTTCCAGCATGGTTAGATTTCTACTTCATTTGAAACTCTCCTTCCAATAACAAAATAATTTAGGCCTGCATACTGGAAATCTGTACTTGCCTGCGACATGTTGAGAATGGTTTGGTCAGCAGACGGCCACGTATTAGGGTTGATCACGGTCACCTGCGAAGCATACTCCTCAGGTGCTTCTTCTGTTGCTGCTTGATTCAGATTTTCCTCTGAGTCTTTTGAAGATGGCGCTGGCTTCTGTAGCTCAGTGAAGTCTTCAGAACTTGGTTGATCTGTCACTGAACTGGTAGATGCAATGGACTTGGAATCTTCGCTCGGACTCCTAATAAACAGCCAGCCATGGTCTTCTTCTTCGTCAGGCACCTCAGCTGTGCTGGAAGTCAGAGTCAATAAGGAGCGCAGGTTCATCTTGGGCATCGGGTAGTGTAAGAGGTAGGCTGGAGGCTTCACCTGTATCCATTAAAAGCGATGTAATGGCAAAATGACAACACAAATAAGTATGAAAATGAATGCCATTCAAAATGTTATGATGTTTGCTTTGAATAATATATGAAGCAGACATGTTACCTAAAGTACCTGGGAGAATTTACGTGAACACTCCCTCTCCACTCAGTCGCCATCAAATAGCGAGCGTTGTGGCCAAGTGGGCTAAGGCGGGACTAACTTGCCTTGTCCACAAGCCAGAAACTAATGGCGCCTGGCGTGGATTCGAGCCACCATCTGGGCGTTATGTTTCTCCGAATATTATTTACTTTCGACTCGGGCAACGTCTCGGGGGTTTTCTCCGGGTACTCCGGTTTGCTCCCACAGCAAAAATTTCAAAAATTCACAAATAATGTTAGGTAGGTAGGCTTTGGGCGCGCCACGGGCTGCGACTATGCCTTCCCCGGGGGAGGCGGCCCAGAGTTTCCCAATAAAAAGGGATAATAATAATAAACTGCAGCAGCAGTTCGTCATAGGAACCTGGAATGTCAGGACCCTAACTGAGGAAGGAAAATTAGAAGAACTGGCCCACGAGCTGGACCACTATCGATGGAACGTTCTAGGTATCAGCGAACTGCGCTGGAAAGGCCTAGGTGAAACAACGACTGACAAAGGCCACAAGCTCTATTTCAGCGGTAGAGATGACAGGCACGAACACGGCGTTGGATTCTTGGTCCACAAGAACATTCTAGCCACTGTCATGGGTTGCCGCCCAGTCTCCAGTAGACTCATTACCATCCGTCTGAGAGCAACCCCTTTCAACATTACCATCATCCAGGCCTATGCCCCAACATCAGACTATGAAGACAGCGAAGTGGAGGATTTTTATGAAAATATACAGGCGGTCCTTGACCAAGTGCCGAAGAAGGACATAGTCATAGTGCAAGGCGACTGGAATGCCAAGGTTGGCCAAGATGCGCACCACAACTGGGGAGACACATGCGGACCCCACTGCAACAACGAGACAAATGACAGGGGTCTGAGGCTATTGGAGTTTGCCAGATACAACAATCTGGTACTGGCAAACACGCTTGGTCTCCACAAAAAATCCAGACGATGGACATGGCACAGTCCCGGCGGGGAACATCACAACCAGATCGACTACATCATGGTCAAGAAACGCTTCAGATCAAGCATCAACATTGGCAGGACACGCACTTTTCCAGGAGCAGACATTGGAAGTGACCACGATCTCGTGATGATGTCTTTCCGGCTCCATTTGAAGAGAGTAAATACAGCAAAGTGCACTAGGCTGAAGTTCGACCTGGACAAACTGCAAGACCCGGAGGTGGCAAAAATATTTCAGGCCACAATTGGAGGGAAATTTGCACCACTGCTTATTTTGGGGGCAGGCGAAGTAGATGTCAACACCATGACCAATACCTTCAACTCAGCTGTAACAGATGCCGCCACTGAGATCCTTGGCAAGCACCGACCAAAGAAGAAGCCGTGGATCACACCTGAACTTTTGGATCTGTGTGATAAACGAAGAGAGTTAAAAAAGAAAAAGAACACCTCACAGGGAGCTGATGTCTACCGAAAAATCAACAATGACATCCGAAAAGGCATGCGCACAGCAAAGGAGAACTGGATAGAAGATCAATGCCAGGAAATAGAGAACAATCTGAACAAGAACAAGAGCAAGAAGGCCTACCAGACTGTGAAGCGGCTGACAAGTGTTAAACAGCCCAAAGTCTCCACTATCCAAAGCAAGTCTGGCATTTGCCTTACAGAAGAACAAGAAGTCTTGGACAGATGGACAGAGTACTGCTCTGACCTTTACAACCATACACCAAATGGAGACCCATCAGTTCTAGCATGTCCCGAGAGCAGAGAAGAAGAAGAAATCCTCCCAATTCTCCGGGAAGAAGTTGAGGCAGCAGTGCAATCGCTGAAGAAAGGGAAGTCAGCGGGAGTGGACAACATACCAGCGGAACTGCTACAAGCAGGAGGAGAAGCGATGACTGATGCTCCCACCATTATCTGTAACAAGATCTGGCAGAGTGGGGAATGGCCTACACCATGGACCCAGTCGCTTGTCATCACTCTTCCCAAAAAAGGTAACCTTCAGGAGTGTGAAAATTACCGCACCATCAGCCTCATCAGCCATCCCAGCAAGGTCCTCCTGAAAATAATACTCAACAGGTTGAAACCACAAGCTGAACAAATCATAGCTGAAGAACAAGCAGGATTCATGGCAGGGCGAAGTACCACTGAACAGATTTTCAACCTCAGAATAATCTGTGAGAAATACCTACAGCACCAACAACATCTATATCATGTGTTCATAGACTTCAAGAAGGCATTTGACCGAGTCTGGCATGCAGCTCTATGGGCAACCATGAAAGTGTACAACATCAGCCCTAAAATTATAGAAGTCATCAAAAGCCTGTATGACAAGGCTACCAGTGCAGTCCTCCATAACAGCGTCATCGGGAACTGGTTCAGAACAACAATCGGTGTGCGTCAAGGATGCCTACTCTCTCCAACACTCTTCAACATCTTCCTAGAGCGCATCATGTCAGATGCTCTTGCAGATCACGAAGGCACAGTCAGCATAGGGGGCAGAGCAATCTCCAATCTTCGTTTTGCGGATGATATTGATGGATTGGCTGGAGAGGAACAAGAACTTGAACAGCTTGTACAGAGGCTTGACACCACCTCCAGAGCTTATGGAATGGAAATAAGTGCAGAGAAGACCAAAATGATGACCAACAACACCAATGGCATCAACACGGACATCAAAGTACAAGGCCAATCCCTCAACACAGTGCACAGCTTCAAATATTTAGGAGCCATTGTGTCAGACAATGGGTCTCGACAGGAAGTCCTCTCCAGGATCGCACAAACAACTGCTGCCCTGACAAGGTTGAAGCCCATTTGGAAAGACAGAACCATCAGTCTACATTCCAAAGTAAGACTGCTGCGCTCTCTGGTCATCTCCATCTTCCTATATGCTTGCGAAGCATGGACCCTCACAGCAGATCTCCAACGAAGAATACAAAGCATGGAGATGAGGTGCTACAGAAGACTTCTGTGCATTTCCTATACCCAACACATCACCAACGTTGAAGTCCGACAGACCATCACACAAGCCATTGGACAACACGATGACCTGCTCACAGTGGTGAAGAAACGGAAACTCCGATGGTATGGCCACGTCACCAGATCATCAGGCCTTGCAAAGACCATTCTGCAAGGCACAGTGCAAGGAGGTAGAAGAAGGGGGAGACCGAAAAAGAGGTAGGAGGACAACATTCGAGAATGGACTGGTTTGACACTGAGCGAAGCCATGAGGGCTGCTGAGGACAGAGAAAGATGGAGTATGCTGGTTAAGCGATCATCTGTGGTGCCCCTACGACCTTCGGGTTATGGGACAGGATAGGATAGGATAGGATAGGATAGCAGCAAATGTGTTCCAGTAGTTAACAAAAACAAATACGGCTTTAGCAGAACATTAAAACAGGGATGCCTGCAAACTGCATGCAAGTTTTATTTACATTATTCATGGCTAGTTTACCTCACCACAGGTGCTTAAAGGAGACAAAGGTCTGCCATAAATGAAATAGACCTACCTTTTTGTTGCAGTCCACAAGGTATCGCGCGAAAGGTAGGTGAGCAGCTTGCCCGAATTCCTGCAGTCCTTCTAACACATGGCGGTAAGCCTCAAAAAAGGCACTGGTAGATTCAGCTAAAGTGAAGATATCCCCATTTCGGGAGTCAACAATCTCCTCCAAACAATCTTCGAATTTTACCTGCAGCAAACATAACAATCTGAGTAATGTAGATTTTGAAAAAAAAAAAAACCACTATATTACTTTCAATGCCGGAGAATATATATTTTGTATAGTACATGTAACTGATAAACTTTATCTGTCCACTTGCACACCTAGGAATGGCAGCACAGGGAGCATATAAATTAGAATGGGCAGAAAGCCGGAAGCAGAATGAGTGTCCCCAATATCTCAAGGAGACCGTTCCAATTAGGCGGGTTGTTTTCTGGGACAGCATCACGTTTTCGTCTTTGGGTGAAAGGGGTGTTTAGCCAAAGCTAAGCTCAGCATGATTTTGCCCCTAGTTGCAGGAACTCGGTTTGTTGGGGTCCTACACGATTCAGTTAGCTTATGCTCTAAGTCTGTATTGTTATGTTAGATTTGGATTATTGCATAATTTTTTCCAGTGCGTCATCAAAGTGTGCGTAGTTTTCCAAAGGACGAACGCAGCAAAGGTTTGTGGTCACACGTGCATGTTTGTGCGAAAAAAAAAAAAATACTTATTCAAAAATATTTGGGCAACTCCACCCGGGCAACTTGGGCACAAGTTGTAGTATGGGGGGGATTATATGTACATTCACAAGGAACAGTACTACATATTTCAGACGGAAAAGCAGTGTTGAGAAAACACCCCACCCACTGGCTCCCCCATCGGGATGGGATCAGCCCCGAGTTGCCTAGGTAGAGTGCTACGTAATGCTACGTAACTATTTTGGCGGAAGGTCTGGGCAACCCTATGCCCACGGAGAGCGCTACAGTGCTGTAGCGGTCTCGAAAGGTAGTTCGCGAAGAGAAAAGGATGTTGTGTACTTGTTATTTGATGGAATAATTATGTTTATGTGCAACTGGTATGAATTAGTATTTATATTTGACAGTATTGTTATGTCGTCACAGAGATATATGGGCAACCATAAGAGCATACAACATCAGCCCTAAAATTATTGAAGTCATCAAAAGCCTGTATGACAAGGCTACCTACCAGTGCAGCCCTCCTCAACAGCGCCATCGGAAACTGGTTCAGAACAACAATCGGTGTGCGTCAAGGATGCCTACTCTCTCCAACACTCTTCAACATCTTCCTAGAGCGCATCATATCAGATGCCCTTGCAGATCATGAAGGCACAGTCAGCATAGGGGGTAGAGCAATCTCCAACCTCCATTTTGCGGATGACATTGCTGGATTGGTTGGAGAGGAACAAGAACTTGAACAGCTGGTACAGAGGCTTGACACCACATCCAGAGGATATGGAATGGAAATAAGTGCAGAGAAGACCAAAATGATGACCAACAACACCAATGGCATGAACACGGACATCAAAGTCCAAGGTCAATAAATCCCTCGACACAGTGCATAGCTTCCAATATTTAGGAGCCTTTGGATCAGACAATGGGTCCCGACAGGAAGTCCTCTGCAGGATCGCACAAACAACTGCTGCCCTGACAAGGTTGAAGTCCATTTGAAAAGATAGGGCCATCGGTCTACACTTCAAGGTAAGGGCTGCTGCGCGCCCTTGTCATCTCGATTTTCCTATACACTTGCGGAACATGGATCCTCACATCAGATCTACAACAAAGAATATAAAGCATGAAGATGAGGTGCTACAGAAGACTTCGGGGCATTTCCTATACTCAGCACATCATTAATGACGAAGTCCGGCAGACCATCACACAAACCATTGGACAACATGATGACATGCTCACAATGGTGAAGAAACGGAAACTCCAATGGTGTGGCCACATCACCAGAACATCAGGCCTTGCAAAGACCATCCTGCAAGGCATGGTGCAAGGAGGCAGAAGAAGAGGGAGACAGAAAAAGAGGTGGGAGGACAACATCCAAGAATGGACTGGCTTGACATTGAGCAAAGCCATGAGGGTTGCAGAGTACAGAGAAAGATGGAGTACGCTGGTTAAACGATCATAGGTGGTGCCCTAACGACCGGGATAGGACAGGATAGGATAGGATAGGATAGGATAGGTTAAGTCGTCAGTGCGATTGACAGTAACTTTCACTTTTAATAACCTTCACTTTGATTGGATGTTGTAGAGTCAACATGTGCTGCACCATTTTAAAACGCTCGCTTATGGCAAATGATTGCCCAGAACCAAAAATAGTTCATGGGGAGCAATTGCAAACGTTTTGTGTCACTTTTTTCTAGACAACTCGGGGCAGAGTAGACTATTATTAGTAGGTTTTACAGCGCTCACATCCCACCCTACACAAAATATCTGTCCAAGTTCCACCATGCTGTTCTAAAAATCAAGTCAAGTTAACAAATCTTTATTCCACATAAAAACTGGAAAAATAATTGTTGCAAATGTACATACGGGATCCGCTGCGCTTCCAAACAAAAATAAATAAAGAAAAACAAAAGCTATTTACAAAGATCACAGTTCCAAGAAGGAGTAACATGCAGCTCATAAAGATAAGAAAATAAGGTTTAACCAAAAAATGTAACACCCATACATACACACACACACACTATGATACACACACACACATATGGACATACACATTTTCCTTTTACGGATTCACACACTTAACATATTTGTAGCTACTCATTAACGCCAGTTACAAACTGTAGTTGCCATGCGACACATAGACATTTCCCTTGTCTATCACCGCTGCATAGACCAACACTGAGAGTTGTGTCCACCTGTATCACACAGCAACTAAAGTACTATGCTACTTGTTAGTTGCGCACGTATTTTCATGTTGTGTGGATATATTTTCCAGGAAATGTGGTACTTTATGCCTAATGGAATATAATTATTGTGGCAGTGTTGTGAGACCCTAAAAAAAGGATTATCGCCTGAGTTTGCTGATGCTATTTTGCTTTGACAGTCACAGTGTTGTACAACATTACAGTGGTAAGCGACAAATGAAATGTGTTGTCTGCTGTAATCAAGATCTGTAAAATGTTTGTAGAACATTCACTAATGTTGTATGTGGTCCTAATATTTATGTGTTATAGTTTCTCATTCTTAAAAGGAAAATACAGAACAGTCATGCCAACCACGTAATTAACAACCGGCATAACAAAAACAGCCTTGTATCCAAAACAACATTCTCCACCTGGTCATGAAGGACAAAACTATTGACACATTGTGTGTACTAAACAGTCTTACTATAAGGTCTTAGAGAGCGAGAGAGAGAGAGAGAGAGAGAGAGAGAGAGAAAGAGAGAGAGAGAGAGAGAGAGAGAGAGAGAGAGAGAGAGAGAGAGAGAGAACAACTACTACTATTACAAAGTCACCTGAACCACTCCCTGCTGCAGTAGCTTGGGGTCTCTGTCGGTGACGGTAGCAAACAGGCGAGTCTCAAAGTCATCTGTAGTGAGACATAGCAGAGATCCGAACGTGAACCTCTTAGAAGTGCGCCAGCGAACATGCTTCAAACGGCTGATGTCAAACTGCAGACGATGTTCCAGTGAGGTCTTGCAGACAGGTTCGAGGATTTGAACACCGTAGTACAACCTGATGACAAATCAAGGCACAATTCATTTGACTGTTTTGAGAACATAAGTAGAGACCCAGCGCCTGGTTAGTACTAAAGGAAAACAATAGGTCGCACACAACAATCACTCCACCCAACGTGTTGTGGCTGCTAGAAATAGCAGAATCTGCTCAGAAGTGTGATACGCAAAACAGGGTTCTAACGCACACGCACCATTCCATGCAGGCAGCATGCTCACGTCACGGTGCACAGGGGGAACAGAAGAAGAAAATAAATCTAAGTGCAAGAAAGTGCTACAGAAGACTTCTGGGCATTTCCTATACCTAGCACATCACCAACGACGAAGTCTGACAGACCATCACACAATTAAGCCATTGGACAACACGATGACCTGTAGTGAAAAAAAGGAAATTCCGATGGTATGGCCACGTCACCAGATCAGGTCTTGCAAAGACCATCCTGCAAGGCACAGTGCAAGGAGGTAGAAGAAGAGGGAGACCGAAAAAGAGGTGGGAGGACAACATTCGAGAATGGACTGGTTTGACACTGAGCGAAACCATCAGGGTTGCTGAGGACAGAGAAAGATGGAGTGCGCTGGTTAAACGATCATCTGTGGTGCCCCTATAACCTCCGGGTTACGGGATAGGATAGGATAGGATAGGATAGGAAAGAAAGTCCAGTCAGGAGAACAATAACCTACATTAAAGGGACCCACTTTGACCACACCCCTTCGACAGATCCTTTTAACATTCATTTCTAATGTTGCTCCACTGAATAAGCTTACAACAAAAAAATAACACAGTAAAAAGAATAGTTTTCTTTTTAAATTTTAAAAACAATAAATTCCGTAAGTTTTATGGCTGCTAAAAATAGCACTTCCCACTTATCATGACGACTTACAGAGCCCACTTGTTAACCTCATGTCATCACAAGTTGGAGTTATCTGCAAGCATGATGAGGCATTGTTGTGTCAGAAAACATTGACATTGCCATGAAGTTCCATTCCGTAGATCTCTTAGGATTAAACCGAATTGTCTGGGGACTCGACTGTGTTACATAGGCAGAGCAAGTCAATATGTCTTCTTCAAACTGGTAAGTTAAAAAAAAAACCAGCGCAAGTTCTTTCCTCGCAGTGAAGTTTCTGTAAACGTACTCTGTAGGCTGAATTAGGTAGGGTAGGTCAAGGCTCTTTGTGCCGAAGTGGGGGGGGGGGGAGGCGGGGGGAGGTAGGTTATGTCACCCACCTCCCTCCCTCCTCCATCCCCTCCCCCAAGTACTTATTTGTATTATTTTCTCTGGTTTTGCACTATTTTTAAAATTATGGATGCCTTCATTTACCTATGAGTCCAAGTTGCCGCCCTTGGTGTGAGAACCTGAAGAAGGAGAAACTGTAGATGGCTTTTACAGTGAAAGTAAATTGTTGTCATCTTGGAAATGCTTGTTTGTTTATTTTTCAGTTTTTCCCAAAGTTGTGTTCATTGCTGCTAAAGATAGTGGCTAGAGTAGAATAACATTTTCAGTGGATCCAAATGGAGAAAGATTTCAGAGCATTGACTGAAAATATTTTGTACCTCAACCTTCCCCCAGATGACACAATTTATCCCCGCACAGCTATGACCCTGTAATAGTTTTAATGGTCAGGTTAACTAATAACATTTAAGTGATTTTCAATTTCAGTTTATGTTTAAATATTTGGTGTCTGATCAGAAATGCATTTAAATTTAATTGAAAAGGTTTTACAATCAATAAATCTTTCATTTAATGACTGTTCACACATTTAAGTGATATTAGACATTTACAATTAAACATTTATATAACATTACAAAATATTACAACCATATTATAAAAGTCTACCAATAGGAAATCTAGATATAATTTGTATTACCCTTGTAACATTTGGTTGATAAAGGACCTCGTCTACAGAATGTCCATATTCAATTATGTTATGTTCATATTCTTCAAAACATTTAATTTAAACATGTGCATTGAAATAGAACGTGATATGTTTGTATGACATATACACTGAACCTCTGCGCAGTATTTAGTATTCCATTAATTCATTATTAACAATGTAAAAACAAGGATCTTGTCAGACTAAGTGCACAATACCTACCGAACATTTTCAATTTTGCTAATTTTCTCTCCTTTCTCCCTCAGTAGCCTGTACTGCTGAAGACCTTTGCGCAATGGCTGGATGTAGTCCTCCCTCAACAAGCGGAATTGTACATCAAGGTAGTGGTAAATATTCTTGAACGACCCTTCTTCTTTGTTTGCTCTGAAACAGAGGTGGCACATAAACTCAGAAGCTGTAGTTGCCTTATCTTTTTCCTTTTTTTTTCCTACCTTTTTTTTTTTTTTTTTTTTTTTGGGGGGGGGGGGGGGGTTTGGATGGGAGTGGGATGGGTGGTGGATGGTGGTGTGTATTTCCAGACTTATCTGGAAATACCTTGACATAGTTGGGAAATGGAACGAGACAAATGTCGGTCTGTCATTCCGTCCGGCCAAGAACCACTGAACGGATTTTGACCAAACTTCATATTGACATTACTTTGGTTATGGTCCTGCCACCCGTGGCATCATATTTGCGCTATCACGAAGGTCAAGGTAACTGTCCAGTCATTTTGTTGCTAAACACGTTTTGCTCAATATCTCAAAAGCAGTGGAATCGAATTTGTTGAGTTTTGGTATAAAGCTACTTCATATCATGGGCCATCCTTCAGTAGCCTTCCAGTTGTTAGTCGGTCGGCCCTTTGCTCCGAATTTTAATTTTTTGTTAAAAACACTTTTTGCCTTATCTCAAGAATAGTTGAACTGCAATTCATCATGTTTACTTTGCTGACACTTTAGCTACTGCTAAGCGTGTTCAATCATTTGTATTTGTTCTTTTTCAAAGATCAAGGTCATTGTGCTTCATTTCCAAAACACATTTTGCGCTGCATCTAATAAAGGCGATTTTGATAGTTTTTTTGCTAGATTAGATTAGATACTCAGTGCTTACAGGTTCCAGCGGACTGCTAAGAGCCGAATCAGGACCACACAAAATTAAGTAAAATCAGACTAAACTGCTAATATTTAAATATGATAAAAATTTTAACTAAAATCCTATCCTATCCTATCCCGTAACTCGGAGGTCGTAGGGGCACCACAGATGATCGTTTAACCAGTGTACTCCATCTGTCCCTGTCCTCAGCAAACCTGATTGTTTCGCTCAGTGTCAAACCAGTCCATTATCGAATGTTGTCCTCCCACCTCTTTTTTGGTCTCCCTCTTCTTCTACCTCCTTGCACTGTGCCTTGCAGGATGGTCTTTGCAAGACCTGATGATCTGGTGAGGTGACCATACCATCGGAGGTTACATTTTTTCACCACTGTGAGCAGGTCATCGTGTTGTCCAATGGCTTGTGTGATGGTCTGTCGGGCTTCGTCGTTGGTGATGTGCTGTGTATAGGAAATGCCCAGAAGTCTTCTGTAGCACCTCATCTCCATGCTTTGTATTCTTCGTTGGAGATCTGCATTGAGGCTCCATGTTTTGCAAGCATATAGGAAGATGGAGATGACAAGGGAGCGCAGCAGCCTTACCTTGGAATGTAGACTGATGGTCCTTTCTTTCCAAATTGGCTTCAACCTTGCCACGGCAGCAGTTGTTTGTGCGATCCTGAAAAGGACTTCCTGTCGGGACCCATTGTCTGATACAATGGCTCCTAAATATTTGAAGTTATGCACTGTGTTGAGGGATTGGCCTTGGACTTATGTCCGTGTTGATGCCATTGGTGTTGTTGGTCATCATTTTGGTCTTCTCTGCACTTATTTCCATTCCATAGGATCTGGAGGTGGTGTCAAGCCTCTGAACCAGCTGTTCAAGTTCTTGTTCCCCTCCAGCCAATCCGTCAATGTCATTCAATGAAGGTTGGAGATTGCTCTTCTGCTTATACTGACTGTGCCTTCGTGATCTGCAAGGGCATCTGACATGATGCGCTCTAGGAAGATGTTGAAGAGTGTTGGAGAGAGTAGGAATCCCTGACGCACACCGATTGCATGGGTGCCACCAAGAAATTTTCCAAAATCTGAAGGCAGGGGTCCGGGGCCGCCCGGATCGGGGCCCAGGCGTAACGCCCTGGTAGGAGGTTAGGGGGGCAACGCCCCCCGATAGAAAATGTTTACAATATTGAAAGCCAATTTAGAGGCCTCTCGTGAAAGCTGAAGAATGATTTACCACTATACATACAAGACACTCACATAGAACAAGAAAAAAACTACATAAAAAGACCAGGGCCTAACATTGGCAAAGGTGACTAAGTCCCCAGACTTAGTCAATGCAAATGGGAAACACATATGAACAATCAGAAGCATAGTTAAGACTGTGTTAAACATTTTGTGAATGTGTATAAGAGGTGAGAGAAAGAAAAGCAAACACACACAAATATACACAATCAGGGGAGGATCTTTCCATTGTTGAGGGGGTGTGCACAGTGCACTAATGCGAAGTGGCGTAGCCACAAGCGCGAGCCTGCAAAGCAGGCGAGTGTACTAGGGAGGTCCGGGGGCATGCCCCCCCCCCCGGAAAAATTTGAAAATAATGGTTAAAATCTGTGCAATCTGGTGCATTTTGGGCATTATTTTAAGGACTGAAAATAGTATTGTTTTGTGCTAAAAGTCCTCTTTAAGTTTAGCACCCCCCCCCCTCTCCAACACACACACAAACACCCCTCTGCAAACTCTTGATGATAAAATTTACAATAGCAGAACATCTTGCATTAAGGCTTATACAAAGACAGATAAAGTTACTGCAAATAAAACAAGAAATAGCCACTCACATCAGTTTTATTCAAAACTGACCTGATGCATGTACAAGTTTGGTCACACACACACACACACACACACACACACACACACACACACACACACACACACACACACACACACACAAACAACAAAAAACCAACTAATTTGGAGGTACATGAAACTGTGTGGTGAGTGAGAATTAGTAATTTTTTTCTCTTCTTTTTTCTCCTTTTCTCCCTCCTTTTCTTTTTCTTTTTTTTTTTTTTGGACCGCCAGGGGGGTGTGCACGTGCACAAGAACAAGATCCGCCCCTGCACAAGAACAAAAAGCATTGTTTTGGTTTTTTTCAAACCAGGCTGATCCAATTTTCTCAGCCACAACCGGCATTCATCGCCATCAGGATCAAACTTAACTGACATCCATTCCCACCTCCACTTATTCTTCATTCCCTTATCTACCTCTCACGCTTTTTTCTTTCCAGTATCAGTATTTTCCTCTAAAAACGGCATGATTGGAACACAAAGTCACAATATCCATTTTTCAGTTTGAGACCGGCCGGAAGTTATCAACCGGATACGCGGGTTATGCCCCTTTCAGCTGTGCATCTTTACACAAATCTGATACAAATCTTGTTTCGTTTACTTTTATATATTTTTTTTAACGATTTTTTTTTCGAAAAATCGGATTTCCGATTGTAGGCTCCAGCAAAAATCTGATTTTCCGACTGTAGGCGGAAAGGTGGCACCCATGCGATTGTTGTTCTGAACCAGTTTCCGATGGCGCTGTTGTGGAGGACTGCACTGATAGCCTTGTCATACAGGCTTTTGATGACTTCAATAATTTTAGGGCTGATGTTGTACATTCTCATGGTTGCCCACAGAGCTGCATGCCAGACTCGGTCAAACGCCTTTTTGAAGTCTATGAACACATGATATAGATGTTGTTGGTGCTGTCGGTATTTCTCGCAAATTATTCTGAGCTTGAAAATCTGTTCAGTATTACTTCACCCTGCCCAGAATCCTGCCTGTTCTTCAGCTATGATTTGTTCAACTTGGGGTTTCAACCTGTTATTATTTTCAGGAGGACCTTGCTGGGATGACTGATGAGGCTGATGGTGCAGTAATTTTCACATTCCTGAAGGATACCTTTTTTGGGAAGACTGATGACAAGCGACTGGGTCCATGGTGTAGGCCACTCCCCACTCTGCCAGATCTTGTTACAGATAATGGTGAGTGCATCAATCATCGCTTCTCCTCCTGCTTGAAGCAGTTCTGCAGGTATGTTGTCCACTCCGCTGACTTCCCCTTCTTCAGCGATTGCACTGCTGCCTCAACTTCTTCTCGGAGAATTGGGAGGATTTCTTCTTCTTCTCTGTTCTCTGGACATGCTAGAACTTCAATGGGTCTCTGTCTGGTGTGTGGTTGTAAAGATCAGAGCAGTACTCTGTCCATCTGTCCAAGACTTCTTGTTCTTCTGTAAGGCATATGCCAGACTTGCTTTGGATCGTGGAGACCTTGGGCTGTTTAAAATCAGTCTTACCAATAAAATCCAACCAACAACACAAAACAAGACGATATGATTTATATGCGATAAAACAAAACAACATCATGTAAAAATTTAAACAGGTGTTGACTGTTGCATACTTTAAAAATCTCTATGAAAGGTATTAAACCAAAATATCGTTCTCTTTCATCTACCAGATCAGCACATTCAGACATAAAATGGCGAATGGAAAAGGATTTGTAACATGCAAAGCACCATGATGGTTCTTCTCCTTTTAAAAGGAAACTATGGGTGGCATAAGTACGCCCAATATGAAGGCGAGCCAAAACTGTTTCTTCTTTGCGGGTGGACACAAAGTTAAGCAAAGAAGCAGACAAATCTGGAAGAATATGAAATAATTTGTTATTGGTATGATTAGACCATTCGGTCTGCCACACCCGTTTACAATAGCATATATGTAGTTCAGATAGTGGTCTATCATTCCGTGTTTTCCTTTTGCTTCGTTATGATAAATCCGAGTCACAACGAAAATTAACACTTTTGGAAATGCTTATTTTTGGGCTGTTTATTTTATTTATTTATTTACTTTTATATAGCACTTTAATAATAATAATAATAACGGATTTTTATATAGCGGGTACTCCAGCCTATGACCAGACTCACCACGCTTTACATAGTCATAACATATAAATACATGCACTCGATGAAACATTACTTTTGCTACAATACACCAAAAGACGGGACAGTAAAGGTACAGACTATTTACAATTATGTACATAAATTACAAAAAAGACAAGGATATACTATTTACAACTATGTACACAAATGACAACAAAAAGACAGAAAATAGAATAGCAAAAACCTATTTAAAGCTATTTATATGCCCGGTTAGGCCCAGGAAGGAAAACAGTATAAATATACTTTACCTGTGCAAAAGCCGCTAAAGCGTCTCGCCGATACAGGATCTAACTCAGCCACACGAGGCGCCCACTTGCAGCCTTTGGGTGCATAGTCTGACGCCCCCAGACAACTGAGTACAATCCTGGGCGACCAGGGATGGGAAGAAAGGACCTAGTACATGCTGGGTGTGTATTTATGTATCCAGCACTCACTTGTCTAGGACATGGGATTTCAGGATCTTTAAAGTCCCTGCCATGGAATGCGTGCGTGTAGAGACTTGACCTTGGTTTACACTCTCATCGGAAGGAGTGCGAGTGTCTGGAAATACATTTGAATGGCTTGCGATCTTGTTTCTTCTTAAATAAATAATGTAATCTAATCATGAATGAAAGCTGATGTTCTAGAGTTTATCACTTTCTCTGAATGCATGAAGCTAAACAAAACACTGAAAACTTGTGCGGGACAATTATACTAGGTAGGTAAATAGGTAGGCAGTAGGTAAAGAGAAGAAAAAAGAAAGAAATGAAAATAACAAAATAAAATAAAATGAAATAAAATAAAATAAAATTACATTAAATAATATTTTTTAAAAACCTAAAATAAAATAAAATTACATTAAATAACATTTTTTTAAAAACAAAAAGAACACAAACTAAATTAAACTAAAATACAATTAAAATAGCTTACCTGAGGAAGGGCTTCTCAGTCCACACCATGTCTTTCTCATCAGGCAGAATAGGCAGGTGGATGAAGTCTTTAGGAGGGATGTCGTCATCATCATTGTTAACTCCCCAACGCCTGAACCGGGACAAACTCTTTTTCCGCTTCTCAGACGCTTCGCTCTGCAGCATCTGCAGGCATCGGTTGCAGTCCTCTATCAAGCTCTTCATTTTTTCAGCAAGGCTGGGGTTGCTGTTTTTCAGAGCCACCATGATGACCTGCTGACTGGTGAGGACTGTGAGAGGCAGCAGCACTTTGGTCGCATAGGATGGGCGTCTATTAAGGACGGAGGACATTAGGCACCGGATGAGCTCCACCACTTCCACCACTCTGCTCTCAGACACGCTTGGCTCTTGCAGGTACTGGATCACCGACGCCAAGTGCAGGTCCAAAAGCCGTGAGTTGCAGATGGTCTGAAGGATCTGCTCTAGGTTCTCGCGATACAGCTGGCATTCTGACACGACGCTGAAAATCTGCAGGATATCGATGGTGTCCTGCGTATCCAGGATCTCCATGTTTATAACCTCCTCAAAATCGCTCAGGTTGTTCGACAAGCCCAATGTCATTTCAGCAGCATCATTGATGTCCAGTATGGATTGAAGAGAAAATGAAGACCGAAAGAGACCATTTTTGTAGTTGGAGGACGAGTATTTTTTGCGATTTCCTCCGAATCCGCTTCCTCTTCTATACCCTCTTATCTGATCTTTTCTTTGCCCGTCTATCTTTCCACCTTCTCTATGCTGTCCGGTCTGCTCTTCTATCTGTCCTCCTCTGTACCCTTTTCTATGCCCTTCTCTTCGCTCTTCTCTGTACCGCCCCCTCCCCTCTTCACTGAAACCCCCTCTGTATCCTCCCCGTTGCCCTCCACGTTGTCCATACCTAAATGAACAACTATTTTCTTCGTCTCGATCTCGCCAGTTTAATTTCTGGTCAGACGGCTTTCTTGACCAGAAGGAACTGTTTCCTTCCTGGCAACGCCTTTGGCCATCTCGCCAATTGCCACGCCCCGAAGCGGATCTTCTACAATCCAAACCTCTTTGTCTGTCCCCCTCGTCTTGATTTGACACAGATATTGCTGCTGCTTCTGTTAAATGAAAGATCGAACGCTTGGGTTTCTGGTACTCCAAAGCTCTTCCTCTGCTTCCGAATCCTTCTGTCATTTCATTTTCTCTACTTCCTCCTCTCCTCATGCCTAGAGACGAACTCCCTTCCCTGTCATTTGTGGAGAGTTTGCCATAATTGGACAAATTGTCGTGAGATCGCCAAGACCGTTCCCGAATGTATCTTTCATTTCGTCGACTTGGAAGCTCCTGAAATTCAGTGTCAATATCTGCGTCATCTAAATAGTTATCCAAGCACAAATCCGTCTTCTGTTGTTGAAATCGAGGTCTATTCATTGTTAGTTCAGTTCATTTAAGCTGCCTTATTTCTACGCCTCTGTACTGTTTTTATTGTCAAAATAGGATGTCATGTTTTACAATCAAAATAGGATGTGATGTACGTGGGGCCTGCCTACGTTTCCTTCTGTCTGTTGTACACCATATCCATAATTGTTTGTAGAAAATCAATGTTCATTTACTGCGCAATACTGTACTTTCTATAGGCTTGCATGACAGTCTAGCGATACTGATGGAGGAAAGGTCAGCCACCAATCGAAGTGAAGTCTACAGACTGTATTATCTAGGAACAGAACAAGGAAACAATAAGTTGATTTAAAAATATGTCCACTAGAGTCTGAAACAACAATGAAGTCAAGTCAGCATTATAAACAACTTGAGTTTGATGCATAGAGAGGTCCTAAGCAATTGTCATAGACAATAAGAGTTGTCCTATTTCAAAACACTATAATTTTTCTCCCATGTGTAATTTAAGACTTTTTATTTATAAATTTATTTGTCTTTTTGATGTAATGTCCTTTTCACTAAAATGATAAGACCCCCCCAAAAAAATTAAATTTCTAAAAAAATAATAAATAAATAATATATTTTAAAAATCAACAACTGATCATACATAATATTAATAATGATCAAACAACATTAATTATTATAGATTCTGACCAACTGAAGGAACCAATAAACGTTTTTGCAAAATTAATGCATACATCAAAAGTAATATTACCTATATATTTAAAATATTTTAATTTTAAACTTTATTTTAATGTCTATTCACATCAGTGAAATTAAACAACATATTAATTTATAAACAAATTCGCAAAAAATTTAAGTAAAGAAGCAAACTGTATGACACAGGTCTATCATACGACGCGATAGTTTGCGAGTCTCTTGAATCGCGCGCGGACTTGACGGACAAGACAGTCGAACTACAAGGCGCAGACTTGACGAAACCGACGACCACTTGCCCAATAGCTTGGATAGAAGTAGAGAACAGATACGTCACAGGACGGATCCAAGCAGCAGTTTTACAGAAACCTCTGTATGATCTAGTGCTAGGATGTAGGTATGTGTTTTTAGGCACGCCTTATAAAACTGTAGAGAAAGCTGCAGTGCAAACCAGGGCCCAGGCTAAAACCCAACCACCCCAGCCCGAGTTAGCCCCGAATCCAGGATTTGCCAAGATCAAAACTGCACAGAAAGCGGACGCCTCGATAGCCAAGTGCTTTCAGAAGTTACCGAAGGCGCACACACCCCCGCACAAAGGAGACTTCTACATGGAAGATGGAATGCTACATTGACAAGGAGATGGAGATCACACTCAGCTAGTACTGCCAGCCTCCCTTCGAGCCCAAGTACTAGAGTTAGGCCACAACATGCCACTCAGCGGACACACCGGGAATTGGAGCCACAGTACAAAGGATCAGCGCACACTACTATTGGCCATGAATCACGGAGGATGTCAAGCGGTACCTGAAATCTTGTCACCAATGTCAACGATATTCCCCGCGCCATCACACCATACCAGTTACCTTAGGACCATCGATACTAATCGGCGTCATTCCAGCGAGTCTCAGTAGACATAGTAGGACCATTGCCCATGACCAAGAAGCGGAACAGATTTCTCCTCACACTGGTCGACGCCTGTTCGATGTGGTGCGAAGCAGTCCCGTTGCCAGCGATCGACACCAAGAAGATTGCAGATGCCCTCATCGCCATCTTTACCAGAGTGGGATTCCCTGACAATGGATCTCAGATCACCGGCCGCCTGATGCAAGAGGTGTTTAGTTGCTACATGTACATCACACTCGCACGACACCTTACCACCCAGCCAGCAGCGGTCAGGTAGAAAGACTGAATGGTACCCTTCTCACCATCCTCAGGAAAGTCGCCGATGACAACCCAGAAGCGTGGGACACCTACGCAAATGCTGTACTGTTCGCATACCGAGAAACACCCCATGCAGTCACAGGTTACACCCCGTCAACATTGCTTTTTAGTAGACCACTAGCAGGACCGTTAGAAGCACTACGCAGAAGTTGGACGGAAGCCAAAGTGGACGACACACCTAAAGGTGCAACCAAATATGTTGCAGACCTGCAGGAAACACTCAAAGCTACGTGGAAGAAAGCTGGTGAAGAACTGGAGAAGGCAATGGCCAGTCAGGCGAAGTACTACAACCGCCATGTGAAGGACCGGGAACTGCAAGTCGGCGATCAAGTGCTACTATTACTCCCAAGCGGCACCAACAAACTGGACATCGCTTGGAGAGGACCGTACCCAGTGACTGCCAAGAAATCCAGGACAGTCTACCAAGTGGAGGTCAACGGGAGAGCCCGATACCACCCCATCAACCTACTCAAGAAATATACGGATCGACCAGCGACCCCCAGCACTCACAACTTGCTAGCCATCGTCATCGCTGAGGAAGGAGAGAGTATGGAGACCAACGCCGTAGAGTACCCCCTGCATTCCAAAGAGACCCACAAGAATGTGATACTCAACGAAAATCTCGCCGCCAAACAGCAACAGCAAGAACTACAAGTCATTCGACAACATCAGACTGTGCTCACAGACCGACCAGGGAGGACAGATCTCGTCGAAGTAACCCTAACGGTGACCGACCCAACCCCAGTCCGCCAGAAGCTCTACCCGATGCCACTGTCATAGCAGCGAGCCTTCAAGGAAGCCGGAATCATCTCAGAGTCTACTTCACCCTATGGCGCAGGCACGGTATTGTTGCGAAAGCCCAACAGAGAGCATCGACAGTGCATCGACTTCAGACTTCTGAATGCCGTAACGCAGTTCTAGCCAGAACCACTCCCGGACACGACTGATCTATTTGCCAAGCTACAGTCAGCGAAGTACTTCTCGCGCATCAACCTCAGCAAAGGGTACTATCAAATACCAGTACAACCGCAAGTCTGAAAGTAGCTAGCGTTTAGCACCATGGAAGGACACTTCGAGTTCAACGTACTTCTCTTCGGGCTACACAACGCACCCAGCATCTCAGGCACGATGATGCAGAAACCCCTGGCACCCCTGAGCAGCGAACACCTACACTCGTTTATGGATGACATCCTAATAGCAACACCTACGTGAGAAGAACATGTCGTACTCCTACAACGACTACTCGCCCGCCTCAGAGACACCGGATTGATGGAAAGACCCACCAAGTGTCAGATTGGGTTCACGGAATTAGAATTTCTGGGACACACCATCAGTCAAGGAAGCCTGCCACCGGTAGAAAAGACCGTGAAACATCTGCTCGACGCTCTAAGGCCCAAGACCAAACAAGAAGGGCAGCCATTTCTGGGGCTCTGCGGCTTCTACCAGAAAGTCATCCCCAACTACAACAGCATCGCCGTGCCACTGACCAATGGAACCCGGAAAACCACCCCGGACAAAGTCGTTTGGACAGCCGAATGCAAGACAGCATTCCAAACCCTCAAGGACAAAATGAAATCGGCGCCAGTACTCCATCTACCAGACTTGACCCAGCCCTTCGTTCTTTGCACCGACGCAAGTGACTTAGGCCTCAGAGCAGTACTGCTACAACGCGACCCAACGAATTCAGCAACGCTATTTCCTGTTGCATACGCCAGCAGAAAACTGAGACCCGCCGTGACACACTGCGCCACGTCGGAGAAGGAATGTCTTGGACTGGTCTGGGCCATACTGAAATTCCAACTCTACGTGTATAGGACCCACTTCACAGTTCAGGTGGACCATCAACCGCTATCGTTCCTGGCAGCCTCCAAATCCTTGAACTCGCACCTGATGCGATGGGCACTCACCCTTCAGGCACACTCTTTCCAAATTGAGTAAATCCCCGGCAAAGAGAACCACGGAGCCGCCTACCTAAGTCGTCATCTCGTAGAGGACACCTCAGCTGTCGCCCATCCAACACAACTAAGGGCCACAGCACCAGAATTTGTCCCCGTCCAGTAACCCCCTGTCATAGCATTGCAGTTCAGGTAGAGCAACTTTAGTAGTTTGTAAATAGGACCACAGGATAGTGCAGTGTCAAACTAGCCTATGTAGTAGAAAAAGGTCGAATCCAGTAGTCATCACCTTTTTTCAGTTGAGGGAGCCTGTCACAATAGGCTAGTTAGACCCTGCATTACGTCTTCACGCCTTAAATAGTTCAGCCTGCTGTAGCCTTTGTAAATTAAAGTCACTGCCTAGTAGATGACAGAAGTCAGGACTGTGCTAATGTGTAAGCTAACTCTCGTTAGGGTAGGCAGTGACCTCATCCTGCTGATGTATAGCCACACCCCCCCCCCCCCTTCCCATCCCTGCTAGGAGGCGATCATGCAGGTCTCATGAGATTTTCGGGGGCAAGTTTAACTTGACCACCACGTTAGGTAGTCATTCGAATTTGTCTGAACCTCACATGAGAAGGAGCAACGCTCTGATAGATCTCTCTCAAACAGACTAAGCAGGTGATGCACATACGCTTATTAATAATATACTAGCAGTTATTACCCATGCAAATAAATTTTTGATGACCCAATTGCTGGGCCTGATGTTAATTGTTATATGCCCGTTTCAAACATTTTCCTGGAAGTGACTTTTTTTGTGCATTCTGCAGCAATTTGTCATTTTATGTTTGTTTTTAATCCGAAGAAGAGCAAAGCACGAAAATTCATTTGTCTTGTATTGTTGTATAATTAAAAGTATAGATCTATTATATTTCTTTGTTGTGTTGCTGATTTTATGCCCGTTATAGGTTATCTTTGGGTGTCCAAGCTGTCAGCCACTGAGTGAAGTCAAATTTATTTGAGACTATAATGTTCCATTGTAGCCTACATAGTGTATAGTTTATGTTGTGGTGTTGGTACAATATCTACCTTTAGGAAATATATCAATTGCCTGAAAATGGAAGAAATTGTAAACACAACAGGAACTGCTAAGTATTTTGAAAGTAAAATCATGAACACAACTAAGATATATATCAAAGATACTTTTAAGTAACATTAGCTCGAAAATTAATTCACATTGTATAAAAGTATCTTTGATATAATAATATAATAATCTTTGTTGTGTTTATGATTCTGGAAGTGGAAGGCTAAAGTGCACTGTCAGTGGTGAATCACTAAAAAGAGACATAGATTAAAGATAAACTTATAATTGTAATAAAACACAATAACCATTTATTTGAGGAGAACAGCATTACTGATTTATTGCACATGCATGTGATTAAAACAATAAGGCAATGCTATCACTGCATGCACAGAATTTTTTAAATTATAATACATACTGGTCAATGAAATACCAAATTGAGGCAATCATTAAAAAAAAGCACCAAGCCATGTAAATATGGACCTTTAGCCCCTACAGATATTTATTTTGGAACAATTCAGTTTTAATTTATATTCTAAATATTTACTTTTAATGTAAAGTTTTTTTTTCTGATGAATCGAATGACAATTAATTATGCTATGAAATTTAAAATAAAACTATAATGTTATTTTCTAAATGTTTTTTTAAAAATTTTTTTTAACAGACCTACCTATACCTAATTAAAAAAAAAAGCATAAGATATTAAGTGTTCTAAGAAGTACATGCATCATGGATAAATGAAAACAAATTTAATATGAAGCAGTTATTAATACCCGTGCTATGATTTTATTTTTATAAATATATATATATATTTTTTTTTTGGGGGGGGGCATTTAATTTGCAATTTTTTTTTTTATTTGCCTCTTCTCCTCTCTTTTTCTTTATTATCTATACCTCCCTCTCTCTTTTATCTCTCTCACTCTGTATAATTAAATTTAAAAAAAAAAAAAAGATCCTTAACAAGATTTGAACCCAGGTCGACTTAATAAAAGTCAAACGCTTTATCCATTGATCCACGGGCTGCTATAATTCTCAAGCCTTATTCTTCTTCTTCTTTCATTAATCTGCCAACTTCATCGTTGTGAAGGTACTGCAGATTTGAGGGGTTGATGCAATGGCGCTTGTTTGTAAGTCAGTTTGGGTTTGTGCTGCCCAGATGAACAGCCTTGGGGAGAGAAAGGGGGAGCAAGGGAAAAAAAGAGTAGGAGGGGGTAGGGGGGAGAGGAAAGTGGCGGGGGGGTTTGTTAGATCTGGGATACAAGCGAGGTGTTGAGAACAGCATCTGCCGGGAGCTGGTTCCACTCTGCAATTGTGCGGTGGAAAAAGGTCTGCTTTCTGTATTGGGTTCTGCAGGAAGGAAGCTGGTAGTGCTCTGGGTGGACGTGATGGGTCTGTTTGGCAAAAGGGGTGGGTGTGGGTTTTCTTGAAGATGTGATGGTTATGAGGCCATGACACCAAGGTATTTGGCCTCCTTGACAGCGCTGAGTGTGTGGCCATGGAGGTGGTATGCACTTTGAAGCGGTTTCCTCTTCCTGGTTACTTGGAGTGTCAGACACTTATCTGGGTGGAAGGACATCAGCCACGTTTGCTCCCACTCAGCAAGCCGGTCCAAGTCAGCTTACAGAACAGGTTGGTCATCTTCGGTGCTGACTGTCTTGTGGCACAGTGTGTCAACTGTGAAAAGGCGAGCCTCTGCGGACAGCCCATCGGGGAGTTCGTTGATATATAGTAGGAAAAGACTGGGGCCCAGGAGGGAGCCTTGTGGCACTCCGGATTCTACGGGGATTGGTTCGGATGTGGCGCCATCGACGACCACGCGTTGCTGCCGGTCAGTAAGAAAGGCCTGTATCCAGGTCAGCATATCTCCTGTGATGCCATAGTGTTTCAACTTGTGAATGAGTAGGGAATGGCAGACCTTATCGAAGGCTTTGGAGAAATCCATCACCATGATGTCTGTCTGCTTCCCCTTCTCCAGGTCGTCAGAGACCACATCCACAAGGCCTATGAGCTGGCTTTCGCAGGAGCGGTGGCGCCTGAATCCGTGCTGTGCTTCGCTAAGTAGGTGGTGTTCCTCCGCGAAGCTCATGATGCTATGGGTGATAATGTGCTCCATGATTTTGCATGGAACACTAGTCAGAGAGATTGGGCGATAGTCTTCAGGAAGATATCTTTGACCTTTCTTAAAGACTGGGGTCACGTTAGCTGTTCGCCAGTCCTGGGGGACTACGCCGGTTTTCAACGAGCTTTGATATAGGAGAGTCAAGGCTGGGGAGATTTCATCAGCTAGTTCTTTGAGGAGTCGGGGGCTTATTTGATCTGGCCCGGGGGCTTTACTTGAGTCCAGATCTCTCAGGAGCTTTGAGACACCAGAGGCAGTGATGGTGATGTTGCTGCAGGTTGGGGAGTCTGGATGTGGAGGTTGAAGCTTGGTCTTTGATCTAAAATCTTCAAATGTGTAGTTCACTCTTGGGCTGAAGCCAGACTTGAACTGCTTATTTAGTATTTCAGCACGTTCCTTCGCTCCATTCACAAGCTTTCCTTCAACCTTGAGTGGGGGATACACCAGCTGCTTCTGTCCGTTGGGCTTTTATGTAGGTCCAGAAGGACTTGATGCTGGGGTTGCGTTTGTTGTCCTCAGGATCCTGCGCGAAGAGTCGTTCTGTGTAGGACCAGTATGAGCGTCTTAAGTTTCTCTGTACCGTCTGTTTGATTTTCTTTAGGTCTTCTTGCAATTTTTTTGTCTCCCGTTTTCTTCCAGCGCTTGTATAGGCAGTCTCTTTTACGAATGAGCCGAAGAGTAGCATGGTCCACCCATGGTTTGCTGGCTTTCTTCCCAAGTGTCTTGTAGGGGATGTGCTCTCGCAACATGTCGTTAATGCCGTCTTTCAGGGTAGACCAGATGTCCTCTGTGTTACTCTCTGGTTTACTCTCTATTTTTCGACTTCCTATATCATAAAACATGGTGAACCCTCGATTTTATTAGTGTTATAAACTTTAAACTGCATTAAACAACAATATAACGCCGATTTAAAAGCGAGATCAAAACCAAACTTATGAAATAAAGGCTACGGAGAGAAATCACTAAATGCAAACCGGAAATGAAGGCGGGGCCTGCCGTAGGCAATGTCAAGAGTGATTGGTTGGACTCGCACATGTTTCCCACGTGTTTGCAGGTACATTTTCAAGGCAGTAAAATGCAAAATAAAGCCGTTTTGCGATCGAAAATAATGTTAAGTTTCGTTGTATCGGCAGCGCGTGATCGAGCGGCGAATGGCAAAACTCGCGTGGAAGCAATTATACGGACAGTTCAGCTGTAATCTGCACAAATTCGAGCAAAGTGAAGCTCAAACCTAGCTTCACAAGCAAAGGCGCTGGTTGGCTAAAACGGCCCCTCGTGATCTAAAACGGCTTGTCGATTAATATATAGATCTATAATTATATAGATATACATAATATTTGTACACATACAATTATACAAATACATTTAACAGAAAAACTATTATCTAAGCTTGTTTTAGCAAACTTTGGCCTGTGAAGACCAGGGGCCATATGCATGACGGTGCGACTGCTCGTCATACGAAAAGCACGTAGGAGTCTGATAGTTCTCGGTCGATAACTCTTGTCCTCTGCTGCCATTTACAAGCACCGGACAGCCTTACGGGCTCTCTTAGATACTAGCCTTAGTGAAACTATACAGCTACACACGTTTATAAATTCGAACCGGGCCGTGATAAACATGGCGCCACTACCTACGATCAATGCATAAGCGGTGAAACGTAAGCCAAATATGGCCACTAAACTCATAAGGTTGTGGCCACCGGTCAAAATTCCAGTCAGTGAAAAATCTCATAACCCAATGGCGAATGCATAAGCCGTAAAACATAAGCCAAATGTGGCCACTACTTTATACCTATAGATGGTCGCGCTGCCGGGCGACTGTATCGTCGTTCGACTGTTTCGTCGTGCGACTGCTCGGTGGCCACCGGGCCCTAGTCCTAGTAGTAGGGTTCACTATTTTCTAGCTGAATATGAAGCTTTAAAAAAATCCGTCCATTAGTTTTAGGGAAAAGTGTGCAAATGTCACCTCCAGACAGTGGACGCCGGACGTACAAAGCCAAAAACTATAGCTCCAGAGCTTACAGCTCGGGAACTAATAACAGAAACAAAATCAAACGTTATCACTACAAATGATAGATCTACGTACGCACCCACTCCATCCAGTCCACATCACTCTTTCATCGGTTCCTCTTTCATCGGTATTTCCTCTTACACAAAGTATTTTTCGATAGCGCATGTAAGATTATCACATGGATTAACTGCTTTTTTCCTTCTCAACTGATGTTGTTATGGAACAAATTTAACATTGCGGAGTAAATTCAACAGTGTGATTGTAAAGAAAAAGATTGCTTGAATCACATCTAAATATAACCTGCCGCACTGGCTAAACCGTTGTATTACCTGACGTGTTTTCATCGTCAAATGTTATTTTACAAGCGTTAAAAAGCTACTGGTATGATGTATAAAAGCGGTCCTAAAACAAATTGTCCTGCATAATAACGCTTCCAGTTAAACTCGCGTAAGCGCCGATTTTGTCACATATTTCTTGTAATATTACTCTGTTAACACTTTGCATTTCTCGGATACATTTTGCCTTACGCATAATGAAAACGCACCAGATAATTTATTCAGCGTATTTTCGGTTCTGCAGAAACGGACCACTTTCGGTTTCACATGATTTAGAACTACGTCTGCGTGCGTGTGTGTCTGTGTGTGTGTGTGTGTGTGTGTGTGTGTGTGTGTGTGTGTGTGTGTGTGTGACTGTTTACCAACGTCGGGGCAATTTCCTTATGTAAAATATGTTGTCATTTGGCTGAATAAATTATGTATTTTGTTGGGGAAAAACAACAACAACAAAAATATTAACCTAGCCTAATTCTATTAGACAATTGAACTAAATTTGTTAAATTTGCAGACAGTGTGGTATGTGGGTGCAGGAATTTTACTTCATGTAGCCGGAGTAAATGAGGAAAAGATAATATTATAGTGAATTCGAAACAAATTACTATGGAGTATTTAGAGCTACTGTAGTATGTACGGAGAATAGAAACAGCGGAGTTCGATGCGACATCCAAAAGGTACGTACTTGTACCTGAATTTGTTTGTTCTTCTTCTTCCTGATAAGTAACCACAATCGTCGTGTCGATCACTATGTTACTATTAGGGGTCTGCGCAAATATGAATTTAGGCACTGCTGATGGGTATGTGGGAGGTGGGGAAGGAGGGTTGGAAGGGAGGGAGATAGGGGGAGGGGGCGGGGCTGTTGTGGATCAGAGGTGGGCGGAGGCCCTTGACACAAATGTATCAAGAGTTGAGGCCTCTACCACTGACTGTGGTAAGCAGTTCCAGTCCTTAACAGTCCTCGGCAGGAATGAGGCCTGTTGGTACTGGGTGCGGCAGTTTATTTGCTAGTATTGCTGGTTGTGGCCACGCACGGCCTTCTATAACAATGTTGTTATAGAAGGCCGTGGGCCACGGCGCTGTCGTGGTGGTGGGGGCTGCAGTTTTTCATTAAAGTTGACGCAAGAAAGTTCATGACGGATCTTGTATAGCATGGAAAACAGAGAGAGTTTCTGCCTCTTCTCCAAGGAAGGCCACTGGAGGTGTTGTAGCATGTTCGACACGCTGGAGGTGTTATGATAGCGCCTCAGCACAAAGCGGGCAGCTCGACGTTGCACTTTTTCAATCTGGCTAATAATCTGTGTTCACTACTACTACCCATGTTCACTACTACTACCCATGCATGACCTTGACCTTGTTTAGCATACATAAACAAAATTATTTAACTACATTATAAACATCAAACCTGCCATTCATGAACTAAAACTCTGATATTATATTGTTGAACTAATAACGAACAAGTAAATTAGTAAGTTAACAAATAGACTATATACATAGTAATAGACACAATCTGCAATAACTAGAATCATAAAAGACAAGCATAAAAATACTGTCAGGAAAGGGTAGTAGGAAGGGGTGGGGTAATAATGCTACTCGGTCCTTCCCATTGACTTGCTAGTGTTTTCTGCTTCTGCCATTTGCTTTGTTGCTTTACACGTTTTGAGGTATTCTGTGTTGGTGATTTTAATTAATTTGTATGCTACTTTCGTGACACTTGTATTTTAATGATATTTTCAGTTCTTTGAATCAAAGAAAAAGTGCAGTCTGGCAGAGAGGCAGCAGTCTTCATTGAAGGAATGCTTTACACTAAATGACTAATACTCCACAAAGCACAGGGAATGACACTGGACTTATTATTTAGCTTCCAGTTGCACCACTTAAAGGTTAAAGTAATACATTTTACAATACTTGTACAAGCAGTAATATGATTACAATCACTTGTGCCTATTTTTTTTTTCAATTGGTTCAAAAACAAAGTGCGTTTGGGTGAGTTAGTAAATCTACTAAGAGTGGAAAGTTTATTTTACCAACCTAAATTTTAGACTAATATCAATTTAATTAAGTATTCATAATATTATGATAAATATTTCTCAATTGTAACTTCTGAAAATGTAATTGAAAACTGTATGTTATTATTGTTAATATTTTTTATAATAATTTACCTGTTTCATGTCTCATATTTTTTTGCTGTTCGTTTGTATGGTAATGATATTTTAATTTATGTCAATTTTTTTTCCCACACTTACAGCTTTGACATCGAATGCCTCAGCATTTTCAGGTTTGTACACCTGGTAATTGCTGTGGGTCGTAGACACAAGATGGAAAGCGTTAGAGTTCTCCGCTTCAGCCCACTTCCTTCACAGCCAGAGGAAATTTTACATTTTTAGTCTCAACTTTTAGTTGACATTCTGTCTTGTTGTGAAAACACATGTACAAATGCCACTACTATCCCTGGAGTTAAATAGATAAGGTGTAGGATTTGTGTGTGTATGAATATTTACATTTCCAATGTGTACTAATAAAATGGTCACGAACTATGTATATTGCACTGACAATTCCATTTTTCTTTATGCAATTATAATTTATTGATCACCTTATTAAAGAAAACTCACAATCTTAACACTTACATCAATTTTAGGATATACGATGAATGCAAAAACTTTATAATAAATTTATTATTGGCTCCTGCATGTACAAAGTTATTTTTATAATATGTGTCCAGGTTTTCCAAAATCACTCGCAAAAGACATAGTTCAAAAATCAAAATTGTATGACATTCGAGACACCACAGTTTACGATATTAGTGTTATATTTTTACTCCAAAATTGGTGGAGCTATGTTTAATTGAAGTACATACTTGTCAGCCAATTTATTTAATGAAACTTGGGTTTTAAGATTTCTATCTTCCATCTTCTTCTTCTTTTTTTTTTTAAATTTAAAATTTAAGACATGGAACAAGAAATTTGATCTGTTCCCAGCGACTTGTGGGTGATTTTGAAGTATTATGTCATTGTATACCCTGTCTTGACATGAAAAAGAAAGGAAAACGTAAGAGAGAATACTTTATGTCACTTGGCGTAATAGGAAGGCTTTACCAGCGACAGAGATGTTGGAGAGGTGACGTATACCTCAGCCATCTCTGTTAGGCAATGCGCTAGGCTCTAACACTAGCAAGTTACATTTATTACAACTGAATAAATTTGGTACAATCTTAATCAGAAATTCCTCAATTTCAGCACCACTGGGTCAACAGTTGTTGCGCTAGCTGCATTACGTGTTGTTTATTTATTTCTATTTTTTTGAGAGACTGTTTTGAGAGACTTTTGATACATTTTATTTTTCTTCTATAGATGCAAACAAAACATTTCAACTGCAGTGCCCTTTAGAACAACATCCTATGGTAATTCACACATGTGTCCTCAGTACCCAAGTACACTTAACCATTTTTATGGATTTCCAGACCTGAATATAAATTCTGTTTGCAGGCTTCCAGATCTTGAAACTATTGATCAGCTGCTACACTCGTGCAAGGAGCCTATACTAGCACAGATGAAGAAGCAGAACAGCAGGAACTGACTCAAACTGATATCATAGAGAGCCCTATTTCTGTAAAAGATTTGCTACAGACAATAGCCTCCAAACTCACACCAAGTGATGAACAACAGGCTGTGCACAGTAGCATAGAAATCCCTCAAAAACAAGATGACAAGCTGTGCACAGAAGCATGGAAAACCCTAAAAACCAGATGACAGTTCAACACTTATGTAATTCTGTGCACACATGTTTGACTCGCATGCATTATAGCAATGCAAGTCTATGTACTCACCCTCCTCTCTCCTCTCCTTCCTCTCTACCCCTCCCCCCAAAAAAATCCAGATTTTTTTTTTTGCAAATCTCTGCTATTCAAGTCCTAAATAGTCCAAAAAGGATATTTTGTTAAAAAGTCAGTCCGTTTGTCTGTCTGTCTGCCGTATGTCTGTCCAAAATTGCAAATGGATTAATATATCAGAACCTATTTCATCTATCACAACCAACATGGTAAGATATGGTATATATATCCACGAGACCTCATAAATGATCAGTGAATGAAGTACTTCACGTCAATGTTAGTCAAAAAATGACAATTTTTCACAAAATTTAACTTTTTCTTGGGGTTATTAATATTATGATTCTTTGATGCATGGTAGATATCAATGAGATATACATACTGTACAAATTTAGTCAACCTCACCAGAAAAGTTCCTGGAGTTGTCCAAAGTCAGTTTGTATAGGTACTTTGAAGTGACCTTGACCCTAAAGTATGAGAAATATAAAGTCCAAACTTGTTTTATTTAGAGATGATAGATTGATCTTTTTTTGTTCTGTTTTTGGTTTGATCTTGAAAGTCAAGGTTATTTTAGGCGTTGCAAAAAACATGCAAAATATAGATAATCGCACAGCGGAATGGCTGCTTATTTAATATATTTAACCCATAATATGCAACTGCATTGGGTTATTTGATCAGAAATGCCCGAGAGGTCACATTAAGGTCAAGGTCACTTGGTCATCCCAAGGTCACCTTTTTTTTGTATAATAGAACTTTGGCGGTAGTTTATTTGAAAGTACATGCGTGTATTTGGAGCTGGAGGTCAATGTCATCTCAAGGTCCAGAGCATAGAAAGATCAAAGTCGGTATTACCAAAGAGCTTATTACGGAAAGAGGGGGAACTTCCATTACGTAATATAGAAAAATGCGAGACGCTCTCACGGATTATTTCCCTTTGCTCGGGATAGCTACCATTCATCATCTGCTAATTGAAAGAATTATGCGTGGTCACTTATTGAGCCTGTGCCATTGCAAAAGAACATTTCTATGGCAACGTTTGCATAAACTAAACTTTTAACCATCATTATTATTAACATTCCACTCATGCTGTCTTTTTTTTTGTTTGTTTTATGTTTACTCGTTGACAGTTATTTGGTGCTTTTATGCTGCTTATGTGTGTATTTCATAGGTTCTTTTTCTGCCCTTAAATTTATTATTTTTAATCAACGACAAATATTTTACAATTAAAATATGCATGACAGACTGCTTCATTTATCCGAAACAGTTTAAATCCGTAATCGTGAGAGAGAGAGAGAGAGAGAGAGAGAGAGAGAGAGCTCTGTCATTAAATCAATTAATCACAATAAAGCACAATAACAAAATGTTTCACTAATAGTGTGAATTTAATTTATATCAGGTGCCCCCTCCCACCCAACCCTCTCACCTCCCACATCACTGGCTTGATAACATCAGTCACTTCATGATCAACTCTTACCTTCCACATCACTGGCTTGATAACAGCAGTCACTTCATGATCAACGGTTTTTTTTCCCTCACGTCTCAGTTACAGATTCTCCAGAAGAAGTGAAATCTTTCTGACGAAGTGACATATATCTGTCATAATACTGCATTCATGCCGTTACGCTTGGCATGTATTATTATTATTATTATTATTATTATTATTATTATTATTATTATTATTATTATTATTATTATTATTATTATTTTGAATATAGAACACAAAATAAGACAAAGACAAACTTTTTTTTCAGCTGTCAAACAAGACAACTTAACTGGACAGTCAAAGCATTTGGGGTAGCATGTACATCTTGATTTTTAATGTCTAGATTACTGGCTTACATACCAGTGGTGGAGGATTGGGGATTTGAAATGCAGCATTCCACAACAGCCTCTTTCTTTCTTGGGGACAATTGAACTGACAAGCCTCGAAATGATCACTACAGAACTTGCAGCCTTTTTTGTTGAAATCCTCAAGTTCAAGGCCTTTCCTGAATTTTCGCCTGCAAAGCTGGATCCACTTTTTGCATCTGTTGATGGAAAAGAATTAATTAATCAAACAGAACTATAAGAACCTAGACTACGCAGATATTCAGAGATCAGAACAAGGACTGAGTATCTACATTACTTTTTTTTCCCGTTTACACTCAAACAAAAAGGGATTACAACAGATCAAAGATCATTTTTGTGCGTAGTATTTGATTACGAGGAGAAAACAGACATAAATGTAATTTAGCTTGACGAAGCCAAACTGCCAATCTGACAACATCTACTTTTGAAATGTAAGCACAAATATAATAGTCAAACAACCTAGAAACAACGTAAACAGTGAGCGACCTGTTGAACGTAAACTGTCAGCAAGCAAACAGTTTTGGTAGTAGCATAGAATAGATATAACATGAATCACTGAAGCCTCTCCCCTATTGTTACACTGCAGCGGTCTTGGTTTAGGCCTATTTAAACACCAAAAAAAAGAAGTTTTTCGATTGCAATTTACCTTTCTTTGTCTCTTGGAAACTTGAAAAAGCACTTGCCATCACAACTTTTCTTGTAAGGGCGCGTAACTAGTATCTTCCGTCTCGCGGTTCTGGACCAAGTTCCCCCTCTTTCTATAATTAAGCTCTTTGGTATTACTTTGCATTGTTAATTGCCACTGTTTCTTTTCTTTCTTTTTTTTCCTGGGCCGTCATATTAATTTTAAATATTGCAAATTCCATTACGAGCATGTGAGTCATATGGGCTTTGCCCTTCTAGTTTTTCTATTTGTGGTCCCCAAGCGTGGGTGTTTCAGGTAGTTTTGTATAAATAGTAGGCCTATCCACACTTTCTGGAAATTTAGTGCTTTAAATTCCCATTATCGCTGTCGTTCTCATTTGTTCTTTCTCATTCCTACTCTGTTCTATCAATATACTATAAGCTTACTATCTTCTTCTTCTTCGCTAGACCAGTCACCTACCTTTTTTCTTGAAAACTCTTCCGCGACAAAACTTCTCATTAGGTGTGAGGTCTGTTGGATCAGCTTGGGAATATTGGACACTTTCTGCCAAATGGTCACTAGGGCTTCCTATGATATTACAGGGTGTTCCAAAAGTCTTGGGCACATTTGAAGTCCCCATATCTCAATTATTATGAATGGTAGTAAGATAAACGTTGTGCCATTTTAAAGCTAATTACATTAAGTTTTTTGTAAAGCTGTTGATTTTTTTATTTCTTTTCAGACCCATTAATGGCGTTCACTCAACCAGAAAATGCTGGGACGCGTTTGGCAAGAATTTGACTATCGGCTTGATGTGTGTCGTGTGACCAATGGTGCTCACGTTTAACATCTTTGAACATTCCATGTAAAAATTGAGATTACAAGCTTTCTGAATTTACCAGATGCGTTTTTATATCCTTAATAGTTTCGGAAATATTCAATGTCAAAATGTGCCCAAGACTTTTGGAACACCCTGTATTGTAGCCGAGCGGAGGATTTGATTCCCGTCTCTCGGCCACGACCTTGCGAACATTGCTCCACCCGAGCTGTGATTTTTATTTTGTCCCTCAAACGAAGGACATAAACATATTTGCCCTGCAAGGCGATGGAGCGTGGTTGGGAGTACCGGGTTGCCGGCTACTAGTGCCACGCACTCTAATACAAGGCCGCTGCCACCGACCTGCATAAAATGCCTGCCGACAATGTGGTCCCGTTCACCACGGTCAGCCGGGGAGAACAAATGTCGTGTCGCCTTGTCCTGCGTACCCAAGGCTTACCCAAAGGATTCTGCAAAGCAGGAGCCACCCAAGGCTAGTCTAACCAAGAAAGTCAAGGTAGACAATTTCTCTCCCAAGCCTCAACCAGTCGCCTCCCTTTCCGCTACAGATCCCACAGATCAAATGGAACCATGTCCCCATGGTTTCCCCGTTCGCAACAGGTATGTCTGGCACCGACACTGACTACGCCAAGTCAGTCCACACCACGGTCCAGCATCATCCTGTTCCCGGTCGTTGCACCACACTAGTAGCCGGCAACCCTGTGCTACCCCCACACGCTTCACCGCACAGGATGATGCTGGACCGTGGTAACTGCTGTATGCAGTTGTTTTCACTTTAGTGAAATGTGGACTGACTGGTCGTGGTCAATGTCGGTTCCAGACATGCCTGTTGCGAACGGGTTGCGGGCAGGCATTTTATGCAAGTCGGTGGCAGCGGCTTTGCAGAGGAGTGCGTGGCACTAGTAGCCGGCAACCCGGTGCTACCGGCACACGCTTCACCGCCCTGCAGGGCAAATATTTTTATGACCTTCGTTTGAGGGACAAAATGAAAATAACAGCTCGGGTGGAGCAATATTCGCAAGGTCGTGGCCGAGAGACGGGAGTCAAATACTCCGCTCGGCTACATTATTATTTAGAAATGTAAGCATTTTATATGTATGTGTTTTGTTGATATTATATAATGATGTTTGTATTCTATTTTGTCTGGAGGGAGGAGCAGAAATAAAAAAAAAGATTTTTAATTTCCAATATATTGTATAATTTTATTTGCTTCATAGCTTTATTATATTACTTTCTATTAATAAATGTACTCATTTAGTTATGTCTTTTATACCTTCATTCTATCAATAACAGAACAGACAAACAGTTATTAGTTATTTGTTGTATGTCTGAAGCAATTTCAAGTTTAATTTATGTACAATATTTAATTGTAAAATTATTAAAATAGTAACCTCACACTGTATAAATAAACCGAAATGTACTTTTTTGGTTAGTTATTCATTGCTTACAGGGTCCAGCGGACTGCAAAGAGCCGAATCAGGACCACAAAATCAAGACCACAACTTGGCTGAAAGAGGACTCATCCCTAATCCGAAAAAAAGATCTGCTGAAACAACGCCAGTGGTAGGAATTTAAGCTTACTTACTATTAATGGAAAGATCGTCAACTTTTCATTACATTGGTGCTATTTGTGGCCATAAAGCTAATAATAATATTAATAATAATGAATGGTACTTATATCGCGCAAATCTCACATTGTGACTCATTGCGCACCCACTCGCATTCATCCATTGTACATCCTGTCATTACAACACATATGGCATAATATTACAATAAAATAAAAACAACAATAATAATAATTATTTGAATGCAAGCTTGAACAAATACGTTTTCAGTTGCGATTTAAATGTCGCCAAGTCAGGTACGCCTCTCATGTTTGCCGGCAGCGAATTCCAGAGAGTAGGCGCAGCAAAAGAAAATGCACGTTCTCCGAAAGTTTTCATATTTCGGAGTGGCGCTGTCAAAAGACGTTCAGACGAAGAACGTAAAGCCCGAGTTGGGTTATAGGCTACAAGTGCATTGGCTAGGTAGGATGGTAGTGTGCCTTCAAAGAACCGAAAAGCCAAAACGCAGACCTTGAATTGAATGCGAAACTTCACCGGCAGCCAGTGAAGCTTGCATAGTAAGGGAGTGGTGTGATCCCTTTTCTTCCGTTTCAAAATAAGACGCGCTGCGTTGTTTTCTACGCGTTGAAGGCGATTTATTTGTTCAGTTGGAAGACCAACCAGAACAGAATTGCAGAAGTCAAGCCGTGATGTTACAAAAGCATTGACAAGAGTTGCACACGCTGACTCGGTTAAAAATGGTCGAATAGAGGCAATGCGCCTAATCTCGAGAAAAGTAGCACGACAAATAGTACCAATTTGATCTTGCATTGACAAAGTTTGGTTTAATTTTGACTCCAAGATAGCGCACGGAGTCTTGGTACGGAATGTTGCTGCCATTTACAACTAGGGAGTCGCTGCCGACCTGCCTGAGACACGAGGCTTTGCCTACAGGCATGATTTCAGTTTTTTCAGTGTTCAATTTAAGCTTATTGCTATCCATCCAGGAAAGAACATCATGGATGCAAGTTTGAATGTCTGACTGCACAGTCTTAAAGTCTGATGGCTGAGAACTCTTGGACAGTTCAGTATCGTCTGCATATTTATGGAAATTACATTCATGGTCTGTGATGACGTCTGAAAGTGGCTGAGAATACAATGTAAATAACACAGGCCCCAACACAGAACCCTGAGGGACACCAAATACAAGTGAGTCGGGTGATGATAAAACACCATCAAGCAGAACTGACTGAAAGCGATCCTGCACATACGACACAAACCAGTCGTGAACAACACCACGTAGGCCAAATGATTTGTTAAGTCTTTGAAGCAGTACAGAATGATCCAGCGCGTCGAAAGCCGCGCTGAGGTCAAGAAGCGCCATGAGAGAAACTCGCTTCTGATCTGAACTCATTAGTAGGCCATCCAGAACATTCAGCACGGCTGTCTCCACGCTGTGATCCTTTCTGTATGCACTCTGATACACTTCTAACAGATTGTTTGCTTGCAGATGCAACAGGCGGCAGGGATAGCTCAGAACTCAAAGCGCACGACTTGTGTAAGTGCGTTTTGGGTGACGTGGGTTTGAATCCTGACTTCAGCAAACTATTGAGTGGTAATTTTGGAATAATAATTGTAATTATCCCTTGATAATTGTAATTTTCCTAAGATATTTGTAATTATCTCATGATATTTGTAATTATAAGGTTATGGCGCTAGGAAGGCGTGGCAAATACTGATAATTATCAATTAACACTGTGGATTACCGGTATCTCTGTAAATTACACAGAACACGTGTTAATTTCAATTATCCCGTGATAATCGTAACTCTCGGTTTCGGCGGTAGAAGACCGCCATACACTTCGAACGATTTTTTTTCTTTCAAGGAGTTTGAGAAATTTACCTCACAAATTAGCAAAATTTAAAACTCCATTTAATTTACTTTCTTGGTATGTAATTCAAACCACAATTAATCAGAAGGAATATGCCACCGACGAGTTTCTTCTACCCATGTATGACGTGGAACGTGACGTGTCCAAAAGTGGAAGACTTGTTACGATTCCTGCTTCATATACATCTTTTTCTATCCACAAATCAACATACCGGCTGGGAGTGGGTCACTTCATTTGTCTGATACTAAAATATTATTTTGGAAAATAACATAACATTCTATACGGTGACCCATATAAGTCCCTACTTACCCATGTTTCTAATATATCCTTTTTGATTTTACACCCTTGATATTTGTTTTCTTAATCTTGTTCTTTTCTTTTTGAATTTTTATTTTTTAAAATTTTGTAGTTTTTTTTTCTTTGGTATTAAAAAACAGATGTACGTGTGCATGTTGCGAAAGAGTTCGTATGGGCCTAGAGTAGACTTTTGTTTGTCTTGATTTGGCGTTATATAAATGTTCGTATTATTATTCGTATTATTATATATCCAGTGAATCTGTGTGCTTTCCCTGACATTCTCACTGCATAATGTTATGCGACGCAACGTTCTACGAGTCATTTCCCTCAATAAAGAAAAAATAAATAAAATAAAATGCCCAATTGAATGTAACCCACAGACTATGAAGTCTCTTCTTTCGCCTTTGTAAACTCGCCCTATCCTATCCTATCAGGTCCCGTAACTCGGAGGTCGTAGGGGCACCGCAGATGATCGTTTAACCAGCGTACTCCATCTTTCCCTGTCCTCAGCAACCCTGATTGTTTCGCTCAATTGTCAAACCAGTCCATTCTCGAATGTTGTCCTCCCACCTCTTTTTCGTTTTCCCTCTTCTTCTACCTCCTTGCACTGTGCCTTGCAGGATGGTCTTTGCAATACCTGATGATCTGGTGACGTGGCCATACCATCGGAGTTTACGTTTTTTCACCACTGTGAGCAGGTCATCGTGTTGTCCAATGGCTTGTGTGATGGTCTGTCGGACTTCGTCGTTGGTGATGTGCTGGGTATAAGAAATGCCCAGAAGTCTTCTGTAGCACCTCATCTCCATGCTTTGTATTCTTCGTTGGAGATCTGCTGTGAGGGTCCATGTTTCGCAAGCATATAGGAAGATGGAGATGACAAGGGAGCGCAGCAGCCTTACCTTGGAATGTAGACTGATGGTCCTGTCTTTCTAATTTGTCTTCAACCTTGCCAGGGCAGCAGTTGTTTGTGCGATCCTGGAGAGGGCTTCCTGTCGGGACCCACTGTCTGATACAATGGCTCCTAAATATTTGAAGCTATGCACTGTGTTGAGGGATTGGCCTTGGACTTTGATGTCCGTTTGATGCCATTGGTGTTGTTGGTCATCATTTTGGTCTTCTCTGCAATTATTTCCATTCCACAGGCTCTGGAGGTGATGTCAAGCCTCTGTACCAGCTGTTCAAGTTCTTGTTCATCTCAAGCCAATCCATCAATGTCATCCGCAAAACGAAGATTGGAGATTGCTCTTCCCCCTATTCTGACTAGCCTTCGTGACCTGCAAGGGCATATGACATGATGCGCTCTAGGAAGATGCTGAAGAGTGTTGGAGAGAGTAGGCATCCCTGACGCACACCGATCGTTGATCTGAACCAGTTTCCGATGGCGCTGTTGTGGAGGACTGCACTGGTAGCCTTGTTATACAGGCTTTTGATGACTTCAATAATTTTAGGGCTGATGTTGTACACTCTTATGGTTGCCCACAGAGCTGCATGCCAGACTCGGTCAAACGCCTTTTTGAAGTCTACGAACACATGATATAGATGTTGTTGGTGCTGTAGGTATTTCTCGCAGATTATTCTGAGGTTGAAAATCTGTTCAGTGGTACTTCGCCCTGCCCTGACTCCTGCTTGCTCTTCAGCTATGATTTGTTCAACTGGGGGTTTCAACCTGTTGAGGATTATTTTCAGGAGGACCTTGCTGGAATGGCTGATGAGGCTGATGGTGCGGTAATTTTCACATTCCTGAAGGTTACCTTTTTTGGGGAAGAGTGATGACAAGCGACTGGGTCCATGGTGTAGGCCACTTCCCACTCTGCCAGATCTTGTTACAGATAATGGTGAGTGTGTCAATCATCGCTTCTCCTCCTGCTTGAAGCAGTTCCGCGGGTATGGTGTCCACTCCCGCTGACTTCCCCTTCTTCAGCGATTGCACTGCTGCCTCAACTTCTTCTCTGAGAATTGGGAGGATTTCTTCTTCTTCTCTGTTCTCTAGACATGCTAGAACTGATGGGTTTCCGTTTGGTGTGTGGTTGTAAAGGTCAGAGCAGTACTCTGTCCATCTGTCAAAGACTTCTTGTTCTTCTATAAAGCATATGCCAGACTTGCTTTGTATCGTGGAGACCTTGGGCTGTTTAACACTTGTCAGCCGCTTCACAGTCTGGTAGGCCTTCTTGCTGTTGTTCTTGTTCAGACTGTTCTCTATTTCCTGGCATTGATCTTCTATCCAGTTCTCCTTTGCTGTGCGCATGCCTGTTCGTATGTCATTGTTGATTTCTCGTTAGGCCTCAGCTCCCTGTGAGGTGTTCTTTTTCTTTTTCATCTCTCTTCGTTTATCACACAGGTCCAAAAGTTCAGGTGTGATCCACGGCTTCTTGTTTGGCCGGTGCTTTCCAAGGATCTCCGTAGCGGCATATGTCACAGCTGAGTTGAAGGTGGTGGTCATGGTGATGACATCTACTTCACCAGCTACCAAAATGAGCAGTGGTGCAAATTTCCCTCCAATTGTGGCCTGAAATATTTCGGCCACCTCCGGGTGCTGCAGTTTGTCCAGGTCGAACTTCAGTCTAGTGCATTTGCTGTGTTTACTCTCTTCAAGTGAAGCTGGAAAGACATCATCACGAGATCGTGGTCACTTCCGATGTCTGGTCCTGGAAATGTTCGTGTCCTGCCAATGTTGATGCTTGATCTGAAGCGTTTCTTGACCATGATGTAGTCGATCTGGTTGTGATGCTCCCCGCCGGGACTATGCCATGTCTATCGTCTGGATTTTTTGTGGAGACCAAGCGTGTTTGCCAGTATCAGATTGTTGTATCTGGCAAACTCAAACAGTCGCGGACTCCTGTCATTTGTCTCGATGTTGCAATGGGGTCCACATGTGTCTCCGCAGTTGTGGTGCGCATCTTGGCCAACCTTGGCATTCCAGTCGCCTTTTACTATGACTATGTCTTTCTTCGGCACTTGGTCAAGGACCGTCTGTAGATTTTCATAGAAATCCTCCACTTCGCTATCGTCATAGTCTGATGTTGGGGCATAGGCCTGGATGATGGTGATGTTGTAAGGGGCTGTTCTCAGACGGATGGTAATGAGTCTACTGGAGACTGGGCGGCAACCCATGGCAGTGGCTAGAATGTTCTTGTGGACCAAGAATCCAACTCCGTGTTCGTGCCTGTCATCTCTACCGCTGAAATAAAGTTTGTGGCCTTTGTCGGTCGTTGTTTCACCTATGCCTTTCCAGCGCAGTTCGCTGATCCCTAAAACATTTTTCCCTCCGCATTTAGGGTCCTGACATTCCAGGTTCCTATGACGATGTTATTTCTGGTGCGGATCTTGCTAAGTTGTCCATCAGTAGCACACTTATCGCCTCCGTCCTGGTGGCCAACGGAAGGCGCGGTCCTTGTTGATCCGGGCGACTACCGATCCGGCATTGGGTAAATGGTTTTATTCATCATTGACTGTCCTGTCCTTGGGCAAGAAAGACCTGGCAGGGCCCAATCCTCTTCAGTCTGTTGGCCACAGCCGATATCCACGAATACTGTGTGGCTCGCCTTGGCCCCGAGCACGTACGTGGTCGTTAAACCTGTAGTAACATGAGGTTCCTCCGTCCTGGCCGGTGACTTCTGTGAAGAAGACTTTCGCCAAGTGATGCCGTGCTGACATCACCCCTGTTAGTCGCCTCTTACGACACGTTGGGAAACGTTGGGTCTATTCTAATCAGTGACCGAACCCACAGGGCATAACTCGCCCAATTGAATGTAAACGACAGACTTTGAAGTCTCTTCTTTCGCCTTTGTAAACTCGTAGGCCTCAATTACATACTATACGTGTAAACTCGTAGGCTTCAATACGTATTATACAGGTAATGTATAGTATGTAAATGAGCCTTACGGGTTTATAATGTATACTATACTTGTATGGATAGTAGGTAATTGAAGCCTACGAATTCATCATGAATAGTATGTAATTGAGGCCTACGAGTTTACAAAGACGAAAGAGGAGACTTCAGAGCATGTGATGTAACATAATATAATAAGATGGGTAGGGACTTAAGGCTACTCTGTACAGTAGGTTCACATGGATGATTTTTATGATATCTACAGCTACACAAATTTGTGTCTGCTTTGGTGTGTTTGTCAGAGTGGTCATGTTTGTGTGCACCCATTTTAGTGCAACATTCATACAATGACATTCAGACGCCTTGACGCAATGGAAGCCTGATTACAGAAGACTTGTTACAAACAGTGTACAGTGTCAAAGGGAAGTAATCCAATATTAATCTCAGCAGTGTCTGTGAAAAGATAATTATCACGAAACAGGGGTAAGAGTTCACCTGCTAGACTGGCCTAAGGCAAGCCTCTGGATGTAAATAAACGTACAATCAAAGGTATTTTAACATCATCGATTGTTTTCGACATTTTGTCTTTGTTAAAAAATTAGGAGACCAAGCGTCCCAAACACGTGCAGTCTGTGTTAACCTTTCAAGTCTGATCTGTTTATAGATCTATATCTAAATAAGAGTTAATCTACATATCACGAAACGAATTCTTCCATAGTCTCACCTCTCTCCCTCTTCTCACCCCTCCCCCTCCATCTCTCCCGTTTTGTAGCACACACACACACACACACACACACACACACACACACACACACACCAACACACACACACACACACACACACACACACGCACCCCTTTGTTCAAACACACACACTTATTATTCTGGATCTAAAAGTATTTGGTAAATAGGTAGGTTTTGAGGCTCTTTTTTAACACAATAAAAGACTGCGAGTGCCGGAGGTCGGAGGATAGAGAGTTCAAAAGACAGATACAGATTTCCTGCCAAAGGACCCAAGCGAATGCCTTATAAGCACTTCTGAAGTTATGTTATCGAACAAACAACGAATTAAAACACAATTGAATTGAGCATCCCGATAAGCAAACTGTCGTCTGCTACGCTGAAATCTCACATTTTACCGTCTGCAAGTTTAAGGACGTCGTGACCTCACAAATAAAAAAGCGAAAGTATCTAGATCGAGATGCTTTCCATCTTTGTGTGTTTGTTTGCTTTTTGGGCCTCTGGCTACTGTACACAGCGTCAAACGTTCACATCGAACTACAGGTTTCAACATTTTTCCAAAGATCCTCATGATTTTGCACTGAAGCACGTGTCTTCAAAATGCTTTGGATTGGGTGTGTTTTCAAAACGTGTTTTTAATGACCTTTAAAAAAAAAAAAAAAAACAGGAGGTTTTGTTACGTCACAATCACGCGAATCACTCAGTTATGACGTATGCATTGTCAGGAGGGAGAAGAAGAGAGGGAAAAAAAACAACAACAATCACGTCATTTCCGGAAGTTCATCACGTGCACTGCGGATTGTCTGTTGAACGTCTTAACAAGAAAATACACCAAAACGAGTAAAAATTTACCCTATCAACTTATTCAACAAAAGGTAAGTAGATCTAACGCATTGTTAAATAGAAAAGACTGCACGAACTAAGGAAAATATTGCCATATAGGGTAGGAAAACTTTTGGAAATTTCGCCCTGCACAGTGACAGTGTTTTAGTCTTTTACTCGTTGTTCGCAAAACTCAGCTAGATCTAGTCTCTAGTCTAATGTACATGACAGACAAAATAATTATATATTTAGTTGGCTTATAGTGTCTCTGAGCCTTTCAAAAAGTTCACCATTTACTTCTCCCGTTTTCCATAGCATTTTGGAAACACTCTTGGGCGGTGGCGTTAACTTATATATGTAAGTCGTCATTATTTTGATTATATTGTCCTCTCCAAGTTATTTCCCCATCTTGATACGACCTATAGGACATTAGGGATTACCACAAGGATGAAGGAAGAACGAAGTTTGCTTTACAACCTGTAGATACTTTTGCTGGAATTCTACAATTCAGTTCGTTCCTTAAGCCACTATGCCTTTCTCCATCAGCGGCTAACCAAAGGAAACACAATACTGGCTTTCAGATCTGCTTGAAGTCTTCTCCGCTAGTAGGCCGCCATACTCTACGTACTTTCATTTGACGGACCCCGTTATTTTGACGTCAAAGCAGTGTTCCGTTAGGGTTAGGGCTGTGTTAGGGTTAGAGTTAAGGTTAGGGTTAGGGATAGCTTCAAAAAATGGACAAATTCATAAAAATGTCAAAGTAACGTATGAAGTCATCACAACGGCGTTTCTACACGATGGTGTGTGTGGGTGTGTGGGTGTGTGTATGTGTGTGAGAAAGAGAGAGAGTCAGTCTAGTGATAAATCTATATATATATATAAATTGCTTAGCCGGAAGTCCTTCTTCGCCACTACTATAAAGTTTGTCTCCTATGGACGCTGATCTGGGCAGGTGCTGGAGGCCGCCGATCGGCCTGCTGTGTGCTCAAAACCCACCAAATCGTTATAGCCGACATTTCCTTACCGAACATGTAACCGTTTTTGAGATAAATAAATAAACAAAATGTCCACAAACTGCAATAGCCTCATTCCGCGCGCTTCCATTAAAAATCAAATTGAGGTTTCATCATGTTTTCCCATATAGACCAAAAAATTTATTGTTTTTGTATGAAGCATTGATAGCTCAGTTGGTAACACTTTCGCCTACCGTTTAGGGCGACCCAAGTTCCAATCCGATGCGGGCCATATTTTTTTTTTATGTTTTTTTTTTCCCACTACAATATGGATACTTTTCTTTTTAATTTAGGCTTATTATTATTATTATTATTATTATTATTATTATTATTATTATTATTATTACTATTATTATTATTATTATTATTATTATTTATAATATTATATCTTATATCAAATTTTCTTTTAAAACCTTAGTGTTTATGATTTCTATTTGTATTATTCTATATTCAATATTAATTATTATTATTATTATTATTATTATTATTATTACCAAGGATCGGGATGGGGTGGTACTATTATTATTATTATTATTATTATTATTTATAAACTAATAATAATAATTATTATTATTATAATTATAATATCTTATATCAAATTTTATTTTAAAACCTTGGTGTTTTTTATGATTTCTATTTGTATTATTCAATATTATTATTATTATTATTATTATTATTATTATTATTATTATTATTATTATTATTATTATCAAGGATCGGGATGGGGTGGTACGTGTAGGTAAAAGGGGGCTACGGGTAGGTTTAAAGGGGCATGGGTAGGCATAACGGGGATACGGGTATATATAAGGGGGTATGGTGATGGTCGATTCCTTTCATCCATACCTGCGAAAAGATCAACGGGGAAGTATCAAGGAGGGTACAGGTAGGTTACAAGGGGGGTACGAAAGGTATCAAGGGGTTATGGGGAGGTATCAAGTGGGTTCGGGGAGGTATCAAGGGGGTATGATGAGGCATCATGGGGGGGGGGAAGGGGATATATCAGAGAAGGGGGGGTATGGTGAGGTATCAAGGGGGATATGGGGAGGTATCATCGTCCAAATGAAACTCGCAGACAACAGTTGTCTCTCTGTCTACATTTTAAACAGCAACCTGTGTACCCTGGCTTGCCAGGGTACAAAAACCACTAGTAATACATATATGATTTATGTTATACATTATGCTGTAATGTCATTTTTCGTGTAAGCGTGAGCGCACGCGATAAAGTGTGCAAACACGTGCAACATAGGCCTACTATTTTACTACACACAAATTTGTCAATTCTAGTCATTCCGTGATGAGACATTGTGTTTATCTAGTATAATTGATTTAACCACCCTAGTGTCGGAAGGTTGTTGTATGCAGGTATATGTGTATGTATGATTGTGTTTGTCATGCAGAACTGCATGCTTTTAATTGTGTGCTTTTTTCTGTATAAACATAAGCGAATTACATATATAGGCCTACACAACTGAGTACCCCATGCGCACCAAGATTTCTTCTATGTAAAAGTTGAAGCGAAATAAAATGTCTGAATGTCTTATTTAACCCATAGTATGCAACAACATTGGGTTATTTGATCAGACATGCATGAGAGGTCACGTGAGAGTCAAGATCATCCCAGGGTGACCATTTCTTGGGCACAATACAACTTTTGCTGTATTTTATTCTAGCAGTTATTACCCGTGCACATAAATTTTTGATTTTTTTTTGTGCATTCTGCAGCATTTAGTCATTTTATGTTTGTTTTTAATCTGAAGAAGAGCAAAGCACGAAAATTCATTTGTCTTGTATTGTTGTATAATTAAAAGTATCTAATAAATATATTTCTTTGTTGTGTTACTGATTTTATGCCCGTTATAGGTTATCTTTGGGTGTCCAAGCTATCAGCCACTGAGTGAAGTCCAATTTATTTGAGACTATAATGTTCCATTGTAGCCTACATAGTGTATAGTTTATGTTGTGGTGTTGGTACAATAACTACATGTAGGAAATATATCAATTGCCTGAAAGTGGAAGAAATTGTAAACACAACAGGAACTGCTAAGTATTTTGAAAGTAAAATCATGAACACAACTAAGATATATATCAAAGATACTTTTAATTAACATTAGCTCGAAAATTAATTCACATTGTATAAAAGTATCTTTGATATAATAATCTTTGTTGTGTTTATGATTCTGGAAGTGAAAGGCTGAAGTGCACTGTCAGTGGTGAATCACTAAAAAGAGACATAGATTAAAGATAAACTTATAATTGTAATAAAACACAATAACCATTTATTTGAGGAGAACAGCATTACTGATTTATTGCACATGCATGTGATTAAAACAATAAGGCAATGCTATCACTGCATGCACATCATTTTTTAAAATTATAATACATACCAATGAAATACCAAATTGAGGCAATCATAAAAAAAAGCACCAGATATTTATTTTTGAAACAATTCAGTTTTAATTTATATTCCAAATATTTATTTTTAATGTAAAGTTTGCTTTTATATTTATTTATTTTTTCTGATGAATCGAATGACAATTAATTATGCTATGAAATTTACAATGCTCTGTGGGTTCGGGCATTAAATAGAATAGACCCAACGTTTCCCGGCGTGTCGTAAGAGGCGACTAACAGAGGTGATGTTAGCACGGCATCACTGGGCGAAAGTCTTCTACACAGAAGTCACCGGCCAGGGCGGAGGAACCTCACGTTACTACAGGTTCAACGACCACGTGCTCAGGGCCAAGGCGAGCCACACTGTATTCGTGGATTTCGGCTGTGGCCAACAGCCTGGAGAGGATTGGGCACCGCCAGGTCTTTTTTGCCCAAGACACACTACATGATGAAGCTATCCACGAATTCCATACCGGATCGGTCGTCGCCCGGCACAAGGACCGCGCCTTCCGTTGTCCCCCAGGACGGAGGTGACAAGTATGCTACTGATGGACAAATTAGCAAGATCCGCACGAGAAACAACATCGTCATAGGAACCTGGAATGTCAGGACCCTAACTGCGGAAGGAAAATTAGAAGAACTGGCCCACGAGCTGGACCACTATCGATGGAACGTTCTAGGTATCAGCGAACTGCGCTGGAAAGGCCTAGGTGAAACAACGACCGACAAAGGCCACAAGCTCTATTTCAGCGGTAGAGACGACAGGCACGAACACGGCGTTGGATTCTTGATCCACAAGAACATTCTAGCCACTGTCATGGGTTGCCGCCCAGTCTCCAGTAGACTCATTACCATCCGTCTGAGAGCAGCCCCTTTCAACATCACCATCATCCAGGCCTATGCCCCAACATCAGACTATGACGACAGCGAAGTGGAGGATTTTTTATGAAAATCTATAGGCGGTCCTTGACCAAGTGCCGAAGAAGGACATAGTCATAGTGCAAGGCGACTGGAATGCCAAGGTTGGCCAAGATGCGCACCACAACTGGGTAGACACATGTGGACCCCACTGCAACAAGGAGACAAATGACAGGGGTCTAAGACTCTTGGAGTTTGCCAGATACAACAATCTGGTATTGGCAAACACGCTTGGTCTCCACAAAAACTCCAGACGATGGACATGGCACAGTTCCGGCGTGGAGCATCACAACCAGATCGACTACATCATGGTCAAGAAAGGAGGGACTTCCGGTACCTGGCTACCATAACAAGCTCTGCGATCTTGCTGGAGAGTTTTTACTTTCCTGTTAGTGAAACACAGCTATGACCATCACCAGAAGTGGCAAGCGAAACCAACAGAATGCAAAGGGTATGGAAAATGACCTGCGAATCTGCTCCACTCCTCCTGAATTACCGACGGCCTCTGTTCTGACGGACATAGAACCTGAATCAAGCCAGAATGTCAGCGGCGCCGTTGAACAATCCACGATTGTAGCCACGGCACCCGAAATCATGAGTGTTGTGTGCGAAACCCGTGAGATCGTGGCATCGCTATGCAGCCGGATTGAGTCTCTGGAAAAGATCATATGGAAGCAAGATCAACAAATTAGCGAATTATTATTGATGACAACCGCGAAGCAGACGACGCGGGAGACACCTAGCAACGCGCTTTCTGAGACCTATGCACAAGTTGCTGCATCCTCCCGATCTAAACCATGCACAAAACAACAGTCGAGGAACGGTCCGAACATCAACTCCACGTCTCAGCTTTCCAAAAAGGATGAATTAGATCTAAAGTCATCGAGAACAAAAAGAGATAACGTCAAAGCGCCGGTTTCGTCACCAAGTGGCGCAGTTTCTGCTGATGACGTCATCAGTAAGGAATGCGGAAATGTTGTCATTTTCCACGATTCGGTGCTGGCAGGCGTGAAGGAGAAGAGACTGGGTCAATCCTATGGTTTTGAGGCCAAGAAGGTGTTTTCGCCTCTCATCAGTGATCTGGTTCCTGCCTTCACGTCTGTCAAAGATCATCCACCACCAGACGTAATCATCGTTCATTGCGGCATCAACAACTTGAAGAAACAAGATGCCAAATCAGCGAGTCATCAGTTTGTAGAGGCCGTCAAGACGATCGTTTCATGCAGCCCGACATCCAAGATCGTCGTGAGCAAGATCGCCCCGGTGCTGAACTTCAACCTTAACAGTAAGAGAGAGTTGTTCAACGCAATGTTGATGACCCAGCTGGCAGACCTCAAGAACATCTCATTCGTCAACAACGATAACGTGCCCTTTTACGCCATGCGCGATGGTGTTCATCCTACGAGAAGAGGCTCCAGTACTCTAGCAGGGAACATTGGCCGCCAAGTTGAGCGACTGTTGTGGAAAAAACCGCGGAATTCTGCCCGGCGCTTCAACCGGTCTGCAGATCCCTTTCCTGTTTTTTTTTGATTGGAGAGGTAACTTTTTTCCACACAGCCCTTTTTCATTCCCTGCCTGGCAGCGCTGAGGTCATCAGGTCGATTTGTTGTGAACAGTCATAACAGAGTAGTTCCTATATAAAGAGCTGAAAATATATTACTCTTTATTTGATGTTTGGGTTTCATAATCTTTAGTTTTTCTCAATCTGTTAATGAGATACGAAAAGTTTACTGTTTTTCAATGGAATTGTCGTTCTGTATCTACTAACTTACAATATTTGCAACAGCACCTGTCTGAGAAAGATTATCACGTCTTGGCTTTACAGTCTTTGAACGTTAGCAACAGAAAGTTGCCTAAACTGAAGGGTTTTTACTACCCACCTGTTATAAACACTGACACTAATAAAGTTCAAGCTGCGGTGTATATCCGTCATGATTTGGAGTATAACATTCAATCAACATCCTTTATTCAACATCAAGATGTTCATTCGGCAGCAATCAAAGTGAAACTTAACAAAGATTCATGTGTTAAAATTTTAAGTGTTTATTTTCCAAAAGGCACAAACAACACAAACACTGACTGGCTGAAAAGTTTTGACTCATCTGAGTCATGGTTTGTGTGTGGTGACTTTAACACACATTCTCCTTTATGGGATAAAGGTTGCAATTCATGTACAAATAATAATTTTTGTAACAACGTCATCGATTCTAATTTGTTGATTTTAAATGATGGTCGTATTACTCGGATTCCGGATGTATCAACACATCGGCCTTCCGCTTTAGACTTAACTTTTACCACTCCAGATCTTTATTCGGACTGTATGTGGGAAGTGGAATCTTACTCATTAGGCAGTGATCATTTGCCATTGATAATAATATGTGACAGCAGTGTTGAATTTGATATTGCAGAGGATCCAGTGCCAAAATATATTTATAGCCGAGCAAATTGGCAAGATTTTCAAAACGCTTTATTATCATATGATACAAATTTCGTTAATGATGTGTGACAAACGGGAAAAATCTACAGACCAAGAAAACACGTTGGTATGTTTATTCCGGACGAACCAACAAAAGATAAAAACAGACCCGAGCGGCATCGATATGACCGGCGAAGCGGGCTGATTGATATCCGAGTCGCGAGAGGACTACAGTGGAGGGCGGACGTACCTGAGTCATGGCGAGAGGGGCTGTGGATCTACGGCCGAGACCCGCGTATGACCACAGAGAGGCCGAAGGGGGACATCGGCGAGAGATCTACTAACCAGCACCACGGACAGCCATCTTGAATGGACTACGTCTACTGAGCCACAATTACAAAATGACTGATGATGAAGCAGCGAAACGGACAATGGTTTCACCACAAGACTTCGCTATGCGAGCGCGTGCATACTCAAAGACAATTATGACATTTATGTTGCATAAAACTGTGCCGAAGAAATGGCCTGCATTCGAGAAAAGAGACTTTGGAGATTAATCTGACGTCATTACTGCGCATGATGTCGTCGTCAAAATTGCGTCATATAGTTTAGAAAAAGATTGTTTGTAAATTGTTTGGAAATGGTAGTTAGAAATAGTTGATATTGTTATGCATATTTGGTTGTTCAGGCTGCTATAGGATTTTTGTAATAGTTTGTTTTAATTTAGCTTAATATGGAAGTTTCGAGACCTAAATGGATGGAACTCTTTCTTTTCGGGACCGCAGCGCAAGACTACAATGATGAAATCTCACGTGACTTAACAACAGGGCTGGAAAACTTGCAGTTTCTATGCAAGAGAAACAGAAGACTACACACCATTGGCGGAAATAAGGAAGATGCCTTGTGAATGGACGTCGTTTGGATAATGTGGACAATGGACAAACGGCGCTATGGAAACAGAGCATAGAAACTACGGCCATAAAAGCAGCGAAGCATCGTCGGCGCGGGGAGGAACGAAAACTAAGGACGAAAACTGAGGGAAAAACTGAGGAGGACACATCCATCTGAGCTGGACTTTAAAGATTGATCGAAATTATGATGTAATCATCAGATTACATCAGGAACATAAAGATTTGACGAAAAACCCAGGAAAAATAACAAGATTTGAATCGAAATTAGTACAAAACAATCAGCAGCCTTTTTCTTTGACCCTTTGTAATTTTTTCGGCAATGGATATATTTTCTAAAACGAACTCACTTGGATGAAAAACACAAAAACTTGAATAAATTCTCAAAACGTAATTTCCAGATATTTTGGCAATTCTTTTATTAATAGTTACATAATTGTTTTAATTTCTCTCTGACTTTGCTTTTGGAAAATCTCTCTCTGTCGCCATCCTGACGTTACAAAATTTGGTGTCAGAAGTGGGATTGCTAAAAATACAAAGGACTTGAAAAGGCTGTTTTTAAAATGGATAGGAATAAAAACAGTCCAAAGCTCAGTATGGATGAACTCCAAGAAGCCCTCAAAGAAACGGAAGCCATCAAAGCTGAACTTGAACGACTTGCATGGCAAAGAGAAAGGGAACAGCAACCCGATGAAACGAATGATGACAGCTGGCTAACTGTCGACGAGTCGAGCTCACGACACCAAGCTCAAGCTAACGATGACAGACCCCAAATCCAGAATTTCAGAAGCCTTCGAAACAGATTGGACGACATGGGCGACAACATTCAACACTTTACAAGGCAAGACGAACAAAGGATGGCGTTCCCATATCCATCGTCATCGTGGGTGCCTACCGAGGTGACTCCGTTAGGGCCGAGGAGACGGACACCAGAAAGGGCAGCGGCTGGCGATTGGAGACCGAACCGGAAACCACCGATGTTTGACGGGAAAACGAGATGGACAGATTTCAAGATCCAGTTCGACATGGTGGCCGACATGAATGAGTGGAGCCAACAGAGGAAGGCACTGGAGCTGGCAGCATCACTCAGGGAGGAGGCAGTCAGCATACTGTCTCTGCTGAGGGCAGACCAACGCCGAGACTACGATGAACTGGTAAAAGCTTTGGGAGAGAGATTCGAGCCCAGCAACCTAGGAGAGATGCATAGGGCAGCTCTCAAGGCACGGTCGAGGAGAAAGGGAGAATCTCTGGCTTCTTTGGCGATGGACATCAAGTTGCTCGTTAGAAAGGCGTATCCAGCAGCTGAAGGTGAAACGTGGGAACAATTTGCGGTCAGCTGTTTCATCGACAGCTTGAACAATACAGACATGGAGTGGGTCGTACTGCAGGGCCATCCCAAGACGGTTGATCAGGCCGTGACCTTGGCGATGCAATATGAAGCTTTTCAGAAGACCAGATCGAAGAGAGGTGTGAATGATAGCTTGTACGCTGTGCGACAAACACAACAAGAAGAACGACGCAATCCACGTCAAGAACTACCCAATATGAGCCAAAGGAGATGCTTCTATTGCGATGAACTTGGCCATTTTATGGTCAAGTGCAAAAAGATGAAGGAAGACAGAGAGAAAAGGCGTAACCAAGAAAAAAACTAGTCAAGGCCGAGGCTGCGGGTCATGCGTCGGCCATGACAAGCGAAGAGGAGGAGAAACGACCCATAATGATGGAAAATTCAACGGCACATGGACCCCATGTTAGTGTACGGATGTATGGCGATGTGTTTGACGCTCTCGTAGACACAGGGGCATCGAGATCCATTCTCCATCCTGATTTATTCTGGCGGATACCAGAAAAACAGCGACCGCCTTTGGAATCCATGACTGCAAAACTTACAGTTGCGAATGGGCAGCCTGTATCAGTAGAGGGCCGAACTATCATAAAAATGCAGATTGATGATGGAGTGGAGCTGCATCATGAGTTCATCGTTGCTGCAATGGAGCCAAAGATTGTGCTGGGGTACGACTTTTTCACAAAGTTCCACTGCGTCATGGATGGAAAAAACAAAACGCTCAAAGTCCTAGTCCGGAATGTCTCCGACGAAGACGAAGAGGGAAAAGATAAACTAAAAATCAGAGCGGCTGAGACTATGGTTATTCCACCAGACACAGAAATGATCGTCCCTGGACTATGCAATATCAGGACGGCGGAAGGGAGTCGGACATTGGTCATAGAAGCCAACCAGGACTTAACTGGTCGTCAGGAGTTGCTAGTCGCCAGGGTGCTAGTTCAGTATGGTGAACAAGTTCCGATGCGCGTGGCCAACATTTCAGGCAAACAACAGATCCTTCATAAAGGAACTCTGCTGGGCACAGCTGAGTGCGTGAAGGAAGTTGTCGAGGGCGGTGACATCTTAACATCAGAAGCAATGGTAGCTGATGAATTGTCTCCAGCATTACAAGAATTATGGGAAAGAGGAACCACAGAATTGAATGAATCACAAAAACCACTGCTAGCCGAATTTCTCCAACAAAACCGGGAGGCATTTGTAGAGAATAAAGGCGAACTTGGGCTGACGGGACTAGTGAAACATCAGTTACACACTGGCGATACAGCACCCATAAAACAAGCACCTAGACGCTTTCCACGCTCCAAGCGAGAAGCAGCGGAACAAGAAGTCCAGAAAATGCTGGATATGGGCGTCATCGAGCCGTCAGACAGTCCTTGGGCGGCACCTGTTGTCTTGGTTACCAAGAAAGATGGTTCTATCAGATTCTGCGTCGATTACCGTCGATTGAATGATGTCACTAGGAAAGATTCATTTCCTCTACCGCGCATTGACGACACGTTAGACGCGCTTGAAGGATCTTGCTGGTTCTCAACCTTAGACTTAGCAAGTGGCTATTGGCAAGTAGAAATGGATCCTGCACATAAAGAAAAGACGGCATTTGTCACGGGAAGCGGACTATGGCAGTTTACAGTACTTCCTATGGGCTTATCTAATGCAGGCGCAACTTTCCAGAGGCTGATGGGCATGGTCTTCCGAGGTCTAGACTGGCGTACTATGCTGATATACCTAGACGATATAGTCGTGCATTCCAAGACCTTTGAGGGACATTTGTCGAACTTGCAAGAAGTTCTGACCCGCCTCCGAAACGCCGGACTGAAGCTTTCGCCAAAGAAATGTCACCTATTCCAACGTCAAGTTGAATTCCTGGGTCATGTCATATCCAGTGATGGGGTGCAAACCGATCCAAAGAAATCGGAAGCCGTCACCAAGTGGCCGACACCTAAAAATGTCAAAGACGTTCGGAGTTTCCTTGGTCTATGCAGCTACTACCGCCGCTTTGTCAAAGGATTTGCAGAAATCGCCCGCCCGTTACATCGGCTGACGGAGAAGACTGTCAACTTTGCATGGACGGAAGAATGCCAAGAAGCGATGGATAGACTGAAAGCAGCTTTGTCGTCAACTCCTATTTTGGCATATCCGCAAGAAAAGGGATCCTTTGTCCTTGACACTGACGCATCTGGATTGGCGATTGGCGCAGTCTTGTCCCAAGTGCAGGATGATGTGGAACGCGTCATCTTGTACTATAGCAGAGGCCTGTCTAAAGCAGAGCGAAATTACTGCGTCACGCGACGGGAGCTATTAGCTGTGGTGGAAGCGATCAAACATTGCCATCATTACCTTTTTGGGACCCATTTCAAAGTCCGCACTGACCACGGCGCCTTGCGATGGTTGTTAAGCTTCAAGAATCCCGAAGGCCAAGTAGCACGCTGGCTAGAACTATTGAACACTTTCGACTTTGAAATCGAACACCGAGCAGGCAAGAAGCATTCAAATGCCGACGGTTTGTCGCGACGACCTTGCGACTTAGACTGCAAACATTGCTGCAAGAAAATGGACCGAGACAAAACGGAAGAAATGCGGGCGATTCACCTGTCTAAAACAAAGGTATTTGCCTTTGCTGAGGAAACGCACACGCACTGCAGACGACGAGGAGCTATAGCCATTGGTTAGAGACGATGACACCGGGAGAACTGAAAAAGATGCAACAAGACGATGATGAACTGAAAGAAGTTTTATCATGGTTGGAGGCTGGTCACAGACCACCATGGGCAGCTGTTAAGCACGGCAGTTCCGACCTTCGTACCTACTGGGCAATGTTTGATGAACTAAAGCTTCAAGACGGGGCAGTGATGAGAAAAAGTCAAGGCGGACAATCCCAAAGGCGTTTCCGACTTGTAGCACCTCCAGAATTGCGGCGGCTCATATTTCAACAGCTCCATGAGACTAGAACAGGCGGACATCAAGGTGTTCAACGAACGGCAGCTCAAATCCGGCAACGGTTCTGGTGGTCTAAACAAAGAGCAGACGTCGAAAGATGGTGTCAATGCTGTGAGCAGTGCCAGAGACGAAAGCGACGTCAAGGCCCCGCTAAAGCACCCCTCCAACAAGAACTGGCAAGCGATCCAATGGGAAGAATTGCGATGGACGTTCTCAGTTTAAAAAACGAAACAGAGAATGGCCATACCTGTATCCTGGTGGTATCAGACTATTTTACCAAGTACTGCAAAGCCTTTGCGCTACCGGATCATCGAGCCTGCACTATAGCCGATGTCTTGGTGACAGAAGTTTTCTTGACGCTGGGTGTACCGGGAACTATACATACAGACCAAGGGACCGAATTTCAGTCAGATCTGATGCAAGAGCTTTGCCGATTGTTGGAAATTCGACAGACGAGGACATCACCATACAGGCCACAATCCGATGGTCTGGTGGAGAGGATGAATAGAACAATAATTGAAATGCTGTCCAAGTTCTGCAACGAACACAACAATGACTGGGATGATCATCTACCATACGTCATCAGCGCCTACAATGCATCTCGGCACGATAGCACAGGCTGTAGTCCAAACATGCTGATGATGGGACGGGAAATCACTCTTCCAATTGACCTCATATACGGAGTGGAAGCACCGACTCCCGTAGATTTGTGCCCGAACCAATACGTTGAATGGGTACGAGACTCCACGCGCGAGAACTACACTTTTGCAAGAAACAACCTGCAGAAAGCGGCGCAACGACAAAAGAGAAATTACGACAAAACAACTGCCTTGCCTCAATTTCGCAAAGGAGACTGGGTTCTCAGATTTTATCCTCCGTACAAAACACGGGATAAATTGAACGCACACTACACTGGACCCTACCTTGTCTTGAGCAAAGTCGGCGAGGTCAGCTACAAAATTCAGAGAGCAGCTACAGCTGAACCAGTGATTGTTCATGTCGACCATCTCAAGAAATATTTTGCTGAACGGGAACCCCATTGCTGGTTACCAGAGGCTGAACGAACAAATGACAAAAGCTGCCAAACTCTGAAGCAAAGAGAAACTACCAAACCTGAGAACAGTTCATCTCCTGTTGGTCAGAGATACGGAAATGTTGACAAACGGAGTGGCCGCCTCCGTCAACCCCCAAAACGATTTATTGAAGAATACTAAAAAGAAAAAAAGGAAAAAAGAAAGAAAGAAAAGAAATGAAAAAAAAAATAAAGAAAGAAAAAAAAAAGGAAAAAAAAAAAGATGAAACAAAGAAAAAGGGAAAAAATGAAACAAACAAACAAAAAAAAAAATGAAACAAAGAGGAAAAAATGAAACAAAAGAAAGAAAAAATGAAACAAATGAAAAAATGAAACAAATGAAAAAATGAAGCAAAGAAATGAAAATGAATATATATATATCATTACAGTCAACAATCATAGTAAAAATGGCGAAAATAATTCATATGATTATTTTATGTTCATAAGCACTCCAGCTGCTTATGAAATGGATTATATTTTAGATTTTTATATTCTTAAGTACATTACAAGTTATTATTTTATATTCATAAGCACTCCAGCTGCTTATGAAATGGATTATATTTTAGATTTTTATATTCTTAAGTACATTACAAGTTATAAAAGATTTTTTTTAAATTTTATAAGTACATCAGCTACTTATAAAATGGATTTGTTTTTAAAGAAAATGATTTTTTTAATTACTTCAACCCTAAAAGACAATGTCCAGAATCTCACTAGATCTCCTGGTGAGCGGTTTTTTTAAATTTCCTTTACTCCAATGAATTGTACAACATCACTGTCTCCGAGTAAACATTTGACATGATTGGGAAGCTGGAATGTTATGGAGAAAATTTCTTATGGGCATACCCAGGTGAAACGATTTGTTATCCCAATCATCTTTGGGAAGCTGGGATGTTTGGAGATAATTTTCTTATGGACATATCCAGGAGAAACGATGGTGTTATCCCAATCACCATAGAGATGTAGAGGGAGGGCGCCAATCCAATATACGGGAAGGGGAGAACGCGCTACGGCGAGTGTCGTATAAAACGTTGGATTCAATGGAAAGCCATGGGAACCGAATACGTAACCTTAGAAATTCGCCATATAAAATAGTTACTATGATTGTTGCTATTATGATCCAAGGAGAGACTCCATAGAAATATGGGAAAAAAAAAAATTATATAAGAGGACTTAGCCCAAAAGTCAACCACTGTTCACAGCCTGAGCCATGGAAACCCATAAACGAGTGTTCGAATGCGAAATACAAGAATGCAAGCACATCTTCAGGAAGAAAGATGACCTACAACGACATATGAAAAGCCACGGGACCTTAGAATGGGATTGGGAGGCGGAACTCCATTATCTAAACAATATGAGAGCAACGATTCCAGTCTGGGACTGGGCCGCATTCCAGGCAAAAGCGTGCCTTGCGCCTCCGTCACCGCTCGAACCACCGACACCACCGAAAACGATGGCAAGGAAAACAGGACACAACGGACACAAAGAAACAACGACAAACAACGATGACTTCAATTTGGACCTTGCGGTGGCGGAAGCGGACAGCCTAGCCCCAGAACTAGAAATTATTATCATCGATTGAAAGATGATTCAGGAGAATCATTCTTTTCAACCGGAGGGGCATTGTGACAAACGGGAAAAATCTACAGACCAAGAAAACACGTTGGTATGTTTATTCCGGACGAACCAACAAAAGATAAAAACAGACCCGAACGGCATCGATATGACCGGCGAAGCGGGCTGATTGATATCCGAGTCGCGAGAGGACTACAGTGGAGGGCGGACGTACCTGAGTCATGGCGAGAGGGGCTGTGGATCTACGGCCGAGACCCGCGTATGACCACAGAGAGGCCGAAGGGGGACATCGGCGAGAGATCTACTAACCAGCACCACGGACAGCCATCTTGAATGGACTACGTCTACTGAGCCACAATTACAAAATGACTGATGATGAAGCAGCGAAACGGACAATGGTTTCACCACAAGACTTCGCTATGCGAGCGCGTGCATACTCAAAGACAATTATGACATTTATGTTGCATAAAACTGTGCCGAAGAAATGGCCTGCATTCGAGAAAAGAGACTTTGGAGATTAATCTGACGTCATTACTGCGCATGATGTCGTCGTCAAAATTGCGTCATATAGTTTAGAAAAAGATTGTTTGTAAATTGTTTGGAAATGGTAGTTAGAAATAGTTGATATTGTTATGCATATTTGGTTGTTCAGGCTGCTATAGGATTTTTGTAATAGTTTGTTTTAATTTAGCTTAATATGGAAGTTTCGAGACCTAAATGGATGGAACTCTTTCTCTTCGGGACCGCAGCGCAAGACTACAATGATGAAATCTCACGTGACTTAACAACAGGGCTGGAAAACTTGCAGTTTCTATGCAAGAGAAACAGAAGACTACACACCATTGGCGGAAATAAGGAAGATGCCTTGTGAATGGACGTCGTTTGGATAATGTGGACAATGGACAAACGGCGCTATGGAAACAGAGCATAGAAACTACGGCCATAAAAGCAGCGAAGCATCGTCGGCGCGGGGAGGAACGAAAACTAAGGACGAAAACTGAGGGAAAAACTGAGGAGGACACATCCATCTGAGCTGGACTTTAAAGATTGATCGAAATTATGATGTAATCATCAGATTACATCAGGAACATAAAGATTTGACGAAAAACCCAGGAAAAATAACAAGATTTGAATCGAAATTAGTACAAAACAATCAGCAGCCTTTTTCTTTGACCCTTTGTAATTTTTTCGGCAATGGATATATTTTCTAAAACGAACTCACTTGGATGAAAAACACAAAAACTTGAATAAATTCTCAAAACGTAATTTCCAGATATTTTGGCAATTCTTTTATTAATAGTTACATAATTGTTTTAATTTCTCTCTGACTTTGCTTTTGGAAAATCTCTCTCTGTCGCCATCCTGACGTTACAGATGATGATATAAATGTTGCATATAATACATTTGTAAAAGATATACATAATGCAGCTTCAAAATCTATACCCAAAAAACGTGCATATAATAAAAAAAAGTTCGAGCTGGTAATATATGGTGGAATGATATTTGCAAAAAAGCAGTAGATGAAAAAAAGGGGGCTTATAAAACTTGGTTAAAAAAATCGTACTTCACAATCTTTTATAGAGATGAAAATAGCTAAAATTAATTGCAACAAAGTAATTGCTTCAGAGAAACAAGCTTTCTGGTCAAACTACTGCAATTCTGAAATAACTAGTTGTAAGGATTCATCAAAAGTATGGAAAAAATTCTCTGAAATGCAACACGGGTATAGACTCCCCCAGTGTCCTCTGAAGATAGATAGCAATAATTTTCCCACACCCCAAGAAAAATCAGAAGCATTTGTAAAACATTTTGTTACAATAAGTCATTCATCAAGTCTCCCTTCTGACATTAAAGAAGAAAGAGAACGAGAAGAAAAGAGTACAAAGTATGAGCCGCCACCACCTGATAACAATATGTACTTTAATTCTGAAATTACCTTAAAAGAATTACAAAATGTCATTTTGGAACTTAGTCGAAAAAATTCAGCAGTTGGTTTAGATGGTATTTCGTATAAAATACTTTCACATCTGCCTGAACAATGGCTGAATGTACTACATATTATAATACAAAAGGCTTGGATGTCTGGAAATTTACCCGAATTCTGGAATTCCTCCCTGATAATCCCCATTCTAAAATCAGGTAAGCCTCGTGCTGTAGTTTCTAGTTATAGGCCTATTGCCTTAACCTCTCACGCATGTAAAGTTATGGAAAAGATAGTACTGGAAAGATTATTGCATTTTTGTAATAAAACAAGTGTAATTCCAATTAACCAAGCTGGTTTTCAAAAGGGAAGATCAACTACTGATCATCTTGTGAAGCTTACAACGAATATAAAGAAACAATTTGCCAGACGAAAAGGGGTATTAGCTACTTTTTTTGACATCAATAAAGCGTACGATAGAGTGTGGCATACTCGTTTATTGTACAAGTTAAAAAGTATAGGAATTTCAGGTAACATGTACACTTACATTAAAAGTCTTCTTTCTAATAGGAAGATAAAGGTTAAAGTAGGTAATTCTTATTCATCTAGTCAAAACACTGATATAGGAATTCCTCAGGGGGCAATAATCTCACCTGTATTGTTCAATATATTAATTCATGATCTACCTAAAGTGATAGGCAAAAATGTTTCTCTTGCTCAATACGCTGATGATATAGCACTATGGATGAATGTTAATCTAAAAAGAAAAACGTCCCTTTTTGAAATTAAACACGTGACAAATTGTTACCAACGAGAAATAAATTTAATCAGTACTTTTATGATTAAAAATGGGTTAGAACTTTCAAAAGAAAAAACTAATTTAATATTGTTTAGTAATGGACAAGAGCCTAGATTGCTTCCTAAAATCGTGATTGACAACACTGAACTTAAGTATGTGAAAGAAGTAAAATTTCTTGGAGTTTATCTTACAACAAAATTGAACTGGAAAAGACACATCGATTATCTCACTCAAAAAGCACTTAAAATTTACAATCTACTAAAAATAATCAGTAGGAAACCATGGGGACAGGACTCAAAAACATTAATACATCTAGCTTGTTCTATGATTAGATCTAAGTTAACGTATGGGCAAGAGGTTTACTTTTCGGCTCCGAAATCGTATTTAAAAACGTTACAAAGCCTAGATAGCAAAGCCATAAAATTAGCTTTAGGAGTATCAGTCCACACACGTACTGAAAAAGTCTATACATTAGCAGGGATAATGCCCTTACTTGATTGGAGAAAATTGGCTTGCGCAAAGTACATTGTGAGAGCAAAAGCAGTCCTGAATTACAACAAAGAAGAGATATTGTTAAGATCAGACACAGACTTCCCTAAACATGCAAAAAAAGTTTCTTCTTTTGAAACAATTGCAACATATACAAAAGATCTTATGCAAACTGTTCAAGAAGACTTCGTAGTTCTAGATCCAATTTCCTGTACGTCGCCATTACCACCGTGGGAACTTAAAACAGCCTATTTTGATATTCATTATTGTACAGAAAATAAATCTAATAATGCAGCCATTCTGACCACAAAGGCTCGATTACACCTGGAAAGCAAATATTATCAACATTTAAAAATTTATACAGATGGTTCTGTGCTAGAATCATCCGATGCAGGAGCGGCATATGTAATACCAGAATTAAATATAAAAGAATCTTTTTATTTAGGTAAGGGGATTTCGATTTTCACTGCAGAATTAATAGCAGTTTTAATGGCTCTAAGCAAAATTGAAAGTCTGTCTACAAATATTTTGCAAATTGTTGTGTGTGTAGATTCAATGACCGTCCTGGAGGCATTGCAATCAAACAAGTCTAAGGAAAGAAAAGAAATTATTATTGAAATAAAGCATCTAATCAACAATTTAATTGTTAACGGAACAGATGTAAGTTTCTGCTGGATACCGTCACATAGTGGGTTTCTATATAATGACTGGGCAGATAGGGGGGCAAAACAGGGTGCCTCAAATTTGAACTCCAAGGTTATTGCATTGAAGAAATCCCCTAAAGAAATACAACATCATATTGAACATAGTTTACTTAGACAAATTATATTTGACACACATTTTGAAGAGCAGAGTAAAGTCTCAAGAGCTATTTCCTCAATGGCAAATCGAATATGGTTTAATGCAATAAGACCGAAATATTGTAAAAATGTTTTATGTGCCTGTGGCAGACCTTTGTCTTTAGAACACATGTTGTTTGCATGCTCTACTGTTGCCCCTATTTTACCGCTGGAGATGAACGACAAAACTTCCTTAAAAGAAATTAATTATGCTGTGTGTATTACCTTAGCGAAAATAATCTTTGATTCACCTGTTGCAAGATTAATATAATCGTTTAATTTTTAATTTTTATTTATTTATTTATTTATTTTTTATTTTTTATTTATTTTTTTTTTAAAAACATTCTTCTTCTTCTTCTTCTTCTTCTTCTTCTTCTTATTATTATTATTATTATTATTATTATTATTATTATTATTATTATTATTATTATTATTATTATTATTATTATTATTGTAATTATTATTATTATTATTATTATTTTTTTTTTTTGTCTTATCATCTTGATGAATGAAGACAATAAAATCAACAACAACAACATGGTCAAGAAACGCTTCAGATCAAGCATCAACATTGGCAGGACACGCACTTTTCCAGGAGCAGACATCGGAAGTGACCATGATCTTGTGATGATGTCTTTCCGGCTCCACTTGAAGAGAGTAAATACAGCAAAGTGCACTAGACTGAAGTTCGACCTGGACAAACTGCAAGACCCAGAGATGACAGAACTATTTCAGGCCACAATTGGAGGGAAATTTGCACCACTGCTCATTTTTGGGGCTGGTGAAGTAGATGTCAACACCATGACATCCACCTTCAACTCAGCTGTGACAGATGCCGCCACTGAGATCCTTGGCAAGCACCGACCAAAGAAGAAGCAGTGGATTACACCTGAACTTTTGGATCTGTGTGATAAACGAACATAGATAAAAAAGAAAAAGAACACCTCACAGGGAGCTGATGTCTACCGAAAAATCAACAATGACATCCGAAAAGGCATGCGCTCAGCAAAGGAGAACTAGATAGAAGATCAATGCCAGGAAATAGAGAACAGTCTGAACAAGAACAACAGCAAGAAGGCCTACCAGACTGTGAAGCGGCTGACAAGTGTTAAACAGCACAAAGTCTCCACGATCCAAAGCACGTCTGGCATATGCCTTACAGAAGAACAAGAAGTCTTGGACAGATGGACAGAGTACTGCTCTGACCTTTACGGCCATACACCAAATGGAGACCCATCAGTTCTAGCATGTCCCGAGAACAGAGAAGAAGAAGAAATCCTCCCAATTCTCCGGGAAGAAGTTGAGGCAGCAGTGCAATCGCTGAAGAAAGGGAAGTCAGCGGGAGTGGGCACCATACCCGCGGAACTGCTACAAGCAGGAGGAGAAACGATGATTGATGCCCTCACCACCATCTGTAACAAGATCTGGCAGAGTGGGAAGTGGCCTACACCATGGACCCAGTCGCTTATCATCACTCTTCCCAAAAAAGGTAACCTTCAGGAGTGTGAAAATTACCGCACCATCAGCCATCCCAGCAAGGTCCTCCTGAAAATAATTCTAAACAGGTTGAAACCCCAAGCTGAACAAATCATAGCTGAAGAACAAGCAGGATTCAGGGCATGGCGAAGTACCACTGAACAGATTTTCAACCTCAGAATAATCTGTGAGAAATACCTACAGCACCAACAACATCTATATCATGTGTTCATAGACTTCAAGTAGGCGTTTGACAGAGTCTGGCATGCAGCTCTATGGGCAACAATGATAGTGTACAACATCAGCCCTAACATTCTTGAAGTAATTAAAAGCCTGTATGACAAGGCTACCAGTGCAGTCCTCCATAACAGCGCCATCGGGAACTGGTTCACAACAACAATCGGTGTGCGTCAAGGATGCCTACTCTCTCCAACACTCTTCAGCATCTTCCTAGAGCGCATCATGTCAGACGCTCTTGCAGATCACGAAGGCACAGTCAGCATAGGGGGTAGAGCAATCTCCAATCTTCGTTTTGCGGATGACATTGATGGATTGGCTGGAGAGGAACAAGAACTTGAACAGCTGGTACAGAGTCTTGACACCACCTCCAGAGCTTATGGAATGGAAATAATTGCAGAGAAGACCAAAATGATGACCAACAACACCAATGGCATCAACACTGATATCAAAGTCCAAGGCCAATCCCTCAACACAGTGCATAGCTTCAAATATTTGGGAGCCATTGTGTCAGACAGTGGGTCCCGACAGGAAGTCCTCTCCAGGATCGCACAAACTGCTGCCCTGACAAGGTTGAAGCCCATTTGGAAAGACAGAACCATCAGTCTACATTCCAAAATAAGACTGCTGCGCTCCCTTGTCATCTCCATCTTCCTATATGCTTGCGAAGCATGGACCCTCACAGCAGATCTATAACGAAGAATAAAAAGCATGGAGATGAGGTGCTACAGAAGACTTCTGGACATTTCCTATACCCAACACATCACCAACGACGAAGTCCGACAGACCCTCACACAAGCCATTGGCCAACACGACGACCTGCTCACAGTGGTGAAGAAACGGAAACTCCGATGGTATTGGCCACGTCACCAGATCATCAGGCCTTGCAAAGACCATTCTGCAAGGCACAGTGCAAGGAGGTAGAAGAAGAGGGAGACCGAAAAAGAGGTGGGATGACAACATTCGAGAATGGACTGATTTGACACTGTGCGAAGCCATCAGGGCTGCTGAGGACAGAGACAGATGGAGTATGCTGGTTAAACGATTATCTGTGGTGCCCCTACGACCTCCGGGTTACGGGACAGGATAGGATAGGAAATTTACAATAAAAGTATAATGTTATTTCTAATTTTTTTTTTAAACAGACCTAATAAAAAAAAAAAGCATAAGATGTTAAGTGTTCTAAAAAGTACATGCACCATGGATAAATGAAAAAAAAAATTATATAAAGCAGTTATTAATACCCGTGCTATGATTTTATTTTTATTTATATATTTATTTATTTATTTATTTTTGGCATTTTACTTGCACCCTTTTGTGTTTTTTTATTTGCCTCATCTCTCTTTTTTTTTTGTATTATCTATACATCCATCTCTCTTTTATCTCTCTACCTCTGTATTATTAAATTAAAAAAAAAAATCCCCAGCAAGATTCGAACCCGGGTCCCCTTAATAAAACTCAAACTCGTTATCCATTGATCCACGGGCTGCTATAATTCTCAAGCCTTATTTTAGGTCCTATATCATAAAACATGGTGTACCCTCGATTTCATTAGTGTTATAAACTTTAAACGGCATTAAACAACAATATAACGCTGATTTAAAAGCGAGATCAAAACCAAACTTATGAAATGAAGGCTACGGAGCGAAATCACTAAACGCAAACCGGAAATGAAGGCGGGGCCTGCCGTAGGCAACGTCAGGAGTGATTGGTTGGACTCGCACATGTTTCCCACGTGTTTGCAGTACATTTTCAAGGCAGTAAAATCATAATAAAGCCGTTTTGCGATCGAAAATAATGTTCAGTTTCGTTGTATCGGCAGCGCGTGATCGAGCGGCGAATGGCAAAACTCGCGTGGAAGCAATTATACGGACAGTTCAGCTGTAATGTGCACAAATTCTAGCAAAGTGAAGCTCAAATCGAGCTTCACAACAAAGCCGCTGGTTGGCTAAAACGGCCCCTTGTGATCTAAAACGGCTTGCCGATTAATATATAGATGAGTGTATTTGGAGCCGGAGATCAAAGTCATCTCAAGGCCAAGAGCACAGAAAGATCAAAGTCAGTATTTGCAATTAAATGCCACTGTTTTATTTTGTTTTTTCTGGGCACTCATTTTTATATTAAATATTTCAAGTTTTATAAGGAGCATGTGAGTCATATGGTCTTTACCATCTAGTTTTTTTTTTTTAATCATGAAAGCTGACGAATTTTTAACGCGTTGAAGGAGGTAGATAAATGATTTAGGCAAACCAGAAAGAAGTACGTTGCAGTAGCCCATTCGTGACAACAAGAACAACAACAATAACATGCTTTCAGATTTATTTCAAAAAGTATAATTTAGCCATTAGATATGCATCTTTGCTGTAACTGTTTCTTGGGTTTCGATACGTGTTGAGTAAACAAAACTTACTTAAATTATAGGTACACTGTAATTACTGTTGTTATTTTTTCTCATTGTTTTTTTTCTTCTTTCTCTCAGGTGAAAGCGGTCAAGATGGCCCGAATTTTAATTTTCCCGTGCCTCTGCCTGCTGTATTGCCCTGTCTATGTTCTGGCATGCAGTAAAGATGGACCTGAAAACTGCACGTTCCAATACCGCAGTGTCGGAGATTTACACAATTATTCCCGAACATGGTGCAGCTGGACCCACGACAACGGTTGGGTGTGGGGTCATGATCGCACCATTTCATCGGGAGCTCCCTGGATTTACAGCGGGTATTCAGGACTTGCAGACAACAGTAATATTGCTCTTCTGATTAGCAGACGTTCATGCTCATTTAGAGGACAGACATTTTGTCTGACCTTTCTCTATCTTTTTACTGTCAACGACACAATCAACCTACGTGTTTATATTACAAACTTCGCCACCGGATCACGACAGGAAATATGGTCTGTATTGAATGGATCTTCTGCTAATTGTGCACGCGCGTATATTCCCATCTCAGTGGATTTTGAATTCACTGTTGAGATTGAAACTCTAAGAATTACAGGAAGCTTACAAGGAACTGTGTACCTATATAATATTGAGTATTTGAACTATTCATGTACATCGTCACCATCTTGGGCAGCAGTACAACCAACTTTACCAGAATCACTTTACACGGAAATAACCAAGGATATACCAACAACAACTGCAAGTACGACAGCAATAAGCAAAGTCAATATGATAAGAAACAATGGAGAAAACATAGCTACAATGATAACAATTTCAACCATGTACGTAGCTACGAACTCGACAACGAAAACAAATCTAACAATGCCGGTTACATTAACAGAGATAAGAACAGTCAATATGACTAGAACTAATAGTGGGAAACCAGCTGCAATCTTGACAACAGCACCTACAACAATGACAACAAAACCAACTGCAACAACACAAAATACAAGAACTGCAATAAAAACAGACAATATGATTAGAAATAATAGTGGGAACACAGCTAAAATCCTGACAACAGTCTCATCCTTGATAGAAGAAGAAACCATGACAGCAAAAACAACAGCAGCAACGGCGAATTCACCAGCAGCAACGCCGAATACTACAGCATTAAGTACAGACAACATAACTTCAAATAATAGTGGAAACATGGCTACAGTATTGGCAACAACCTCATACGTGACAGCAGCTTCAACTACGACAACAAAAACACCAACAGCGTCCAATACATCAAGAACAACGCCGAATACTACAACACCGATAAGCGCAGACAATAGGAAAAGAAATACAGTGAAAACACAGCAACAATCATTACAATCATGACAACAGTATTAAATATGAAACAAAGTACAACTATGACAACAGGAACATCAACAACGCTGAATACAATACCAACGCCGAATACAACAGCAGCGAAAAGAGCCGACAATATGACTAGAAACGATAGTGGAACCACATCTACTATTATGACAACAGCCTCAACTAGTACAGCAGCTATAACCATGAGACCAAAAACTACTGCCACATCGTTGAATATAACAGTACCGAATACTTCATCAGCGGTAAGCACAGAAAAGTTGGCTAGAAACAATACTGATAACACAGCTACAATCATGACAATAACCTCAAGAATGACAGCAACTACTCCCTTAACAACAAAAATAACAGCAGCAACTCCAAAAACAACAACGACTAAAAAAACATCGATATTAACCCACAATGTAAATATAGGAAACACATCTATTTGGAAAACTTCAACGTTAAAAGAACCTACAAAAATGACATCAAAAACAACACCGACTGCAACACTAATGCCAAAAATAACTCCTTCTATAATGACAACCACAACTCTTACAACAACAACAGCTACAACAGCAGGTACTACATCACATACCACAACACCAACCACAACACTTTCTATATTACAAGTACTACAATTCCTATCACAACACCTGCCACAACACGTAATAGAATACATACTACAAAACCTATACGAACAAACTACAACACTTTCTACAACACCAATCACAACTCGTTCTACACGAACTACAACAGCACCAACCACAACACCTACCTTAAAACGTATTACAACATCAACCACAACACCAACCACAACACTTTCTATAACACCAACCTCAACGCCATCCACAACAACAACAGCTACTACAGCACGAACTACAACACCTACCGCAACACCAAGCACAACGCGTACCTCAACATCATCCTCGACAGGTACCACAATACCCACCACAACAGCTACCACAACACGTACTACAACACCTACCGCAACACCAACCACAACACGTACCTCAACATCATCCACAACAGTTACCACAACACGAACCACAACAGCTACCACAACACGTATTACAACACTTCCCACAACACCAACCACAACAGCTACCACAACACGTACTACAACACCTACCACAACACCTACCGCAACACCAACCATAACACCAGCCTCAACTAGGACAGCAGCTATCACCATGAGACCAAAAACTACTGCCACATCGTTGAATATAACAGTACCGAATACGTCATCAGCGGTAAGCACAGAAAAGTTGGCTAGAAACAATACTGATAACACAGCTACAATCATGACAATAACCTCAAGAATGACAGCAACTACTTCCTTAACAACAAAAATAACAGCAGAAAATCCGAATACAACAACAGCTATAAGAACAGACAATATAACTGAAATCAATAGTGGGAACATAGGTACAATCATAACAACCTCAACCATTAAAGCTTCCTCAAATATGATACCAAAACCAACAGCAACATCTCCGAATACAAAAACGCCAAATACAAAAGCGATAAGCATTGCCAATATGACTAGAAACAAAAGTGAAAACACAGCTGCAAATAAAACTTCAACCATGACAGCATCAACGAACATGACGACAAAAACAAATGTGATTATGCCAGTTACAACAAACGCGATAAACACAGCCAACTTGCATAGAAACAAAAGAGAAATTAAAGCTACATTCATAACAACAACATCAACTATGACAGCAGCCACAAACATGACACCAAAAACAACAATAACCACAACATCAATAACAACAACACCTACCACAACACGTCCTATAACACCTAACGCAACACCAACCACAATACTTTCTTTAACACCAACCTCAACACCATCCACAACTCTTACAACAACAACAGCTACCACAGCAGGTACTACATCACATACCACAACACCAACCAAATCACTTACTTTAGCAGAATTACTAAAATTCCTAGCTGATCACCTGTCACCACACTTAATGGATTACATACTAAAACACCTATACCACCAATCTACAACACTTTCTACAACACCAATCACAACTCGTTCTACACGAACTACAACAGCACCAACCACAACACCTACCTTAAAACGTATTACAACATCAACCACAACACCAACCACAACACTTTCTATAACACCAACCCCAACACCATCCACAAAAACAACAGCTACCACAGCACGAACTACAACATCTACCGCAACACCAAGCACAACGCGTACCTCAACATCATCCTCGACAGGTACCACAATACCAACCACAACACGTACCACAACACGTACTACAACACCTACCACAACACGTACCTCAACATCATCCACAACAGGTGCCACAACACCAACCACAACAGCTGCTACAACACGTACTACAACACCTACCACAACACCAACCACAACACCATCCCCAACTCGTACAACAACAACAGCTACCACAGCATTTACTACAACATCAACCCTAAAACCTACCACAACACTTTCTATAACACCAACCTCAACACCAAGCAGAACACGTACCTCAACATCATCCTCGACAGGTACAACAACACCAACCACAACAGCTATCACAACACGTACTACAACACTTACCGCAATACCAACCACAACACGTACCTCAACATCATCCACAGTAACCACAGCCACCACAACCACAGCCACCACAACACCTACCACAACACTTACTTCAACACCTACCACAACATCAACTACAAAACAAACAACACTTTCTACAACACCAACCACAACACGTACTACAACAGCTATTACTACACCAACCACAAAACCATCCTCGATATCAACCACAACAGTTACCACAACGCAAACCACAGGACTTTCTATAACATCAACCTCAACACCATCCACAACGCGTACAACAACAATAACCGCTACCACAACACGTACTACAACACCAACCACAACACATACCTCAACATCATCCACAAAAGGTATCACAACCCAACCTCAACAGCTACCACAACACCTACCACAACACCTACCACAACAACAACCACAACACTTTCTATAACGCCAACCTCAACACCATCCACAACTCGTACAATAGCAACAGCTACCACAGTAAGTGCTACAACACCAAACACAACATCTACCACAACACGTATCACAACACCTACCGCAATATCAACCACAACACTTATCCCAACATCATCCACAACAGGTACCACAACACCAACCACAACACTTTCTATAACATCAACCTCAACACCATCAACAACTCGTACAACAACAACAAAACCTACCACAACACGTACTACAACATTTACTACAACTTCAACGAAGTCCTCCACAATACCAACAATAACACAAACCACAATACAAACTACAACACCCACCACCATACCTGCCACAACACCAACCATAACAACCATGTCCACATTACCAAGCACAACCAGTACTTCAACACCAACCACAACACGTTTAACAACACTAACTACAACAACTACCACAACACCTATCACAACACGTATTACAACACTTACCACAACACTTACCACAAGTACTACAATACCTATCACAACACCTGCCACAACACTTACTACAACACCTACCACAACATTAACTACAAAACAAACTACAAAACCAACCACAACTCGTTCTACACGATCTGCAACAGCACCAACCACAACACGTTCTATAAAACCAACCTCAACACCATCCACAACTCGTACAACAACTAAAGCTACCACAGCACGAACTACGACACCTACCGCTACACCAAGCACAACAGGTACCTCAACATCATCCTCAACAGGTACCACAACACCAACCAAAACAGCTACCACAACACTTGCAGAATCTACAACCATGACAACAAAGACCAATGCAACAACAGCTTTGTACATCACATCCACATCGGGCACCACTAGAACTACAACACTGTCTCCCAAAACAAATGCTTCTAGCATGTCTACAACCTCAAGCATGACACAAACAGCAACACTTTCACCAAACCCAACTTCAAACATTATAGCATCTACAACTATAACACCCAACAGCAAATGAAACAACAGCCTTGACTACAACATCTTTATCCATCACAACAAAGGCAAATCAGACAACATTCTTGACTACAACAAAGCCCAATGCAAAAACAGCTACGTACATCACATCCACATCGGGCACCACTAGAACTACAACACTATCTCCCAAAACAACTGCTTCTAGCATGTCTACAACCTCAAGAATGACACAAACTGCAACACTTTCACCAAACACAACTTCAACCATTACAGAATCTACAACTATATCACCAACAGTAAATGAAACAACAGCCTTGACTACAACAAAGTCCAATGCAACAACTTCAACAGCTACATTCATCACATCAACATCGGGCACCACAAGATCTACAACATTGTCACCCAAAACAACTGCTTCTAACATGTCAACAACCTCAGGCATGACACAAACTACAACACTGTCACCAAACACAACATCAACTCTTACAACATCTTTATCCATCACAACCAAGGCAAATCAGACAACATTCTTGACTACAACAAAGCCCAATGCAACAACAGCTACGTACATCACATCCACATCGGGCACCACTAGAACTACAACACTGTCTCCCAAAACAACTGCTTCTAGCATGTCTATGACCTCAAGCATGACACAAACAACAACACATTTTCCAAACACAACTTCAATCATTACAGCATCTACAACTATATCACCAAAAGCAAATAAAACAACAGCTTTGGCTACAACAAAGCCCAGTGCAACAACTTCAAGAGCTATATTCATCACATCAACATCGGTCACCACAAGACCTACCACATTGTCAACAAAAATAACTGCTTCTAACATGTCAACAACCTCATGCGTGACACAAACTACAACACTATCACCAAACACAACTTCAACCATTACAGCATCTACAACTATAACACCAACAGCAAATGAAACAACAGCCTTGACTACAACAAAGCCTAATGCAACAACTTCAACAGCTACATTCATCACATCAACATCGAGCGCCACCAGATCCACAACATTGTCAAAAAAAATAACTGCTTCTAACATGTCAACTACCTCAGGCATGACACAAACTACAACACTGTCACCAAGCATAACATCAACTCTTACAACATCTTTATCCATCACAACAAAGGCGAATCAGACAACATTCTTGACTACAACAAAGCCCAATGCAACAACAGCTACTTACATCACATCCACATCGGGCACCACTAGAACTACAACACTGTCTCCCAAACCAACTGCTTCTAGCATGTCTACAACCTCAAGCATGACACAAACGGCAACACTTTCACCAAACACAACTTCAACCATTACAGCATCTACAACTATAACACCAACAGCAAATGAAACAACATTCCTGACTACAACAAAGCCCAATGCAACAACTTCAATAGCTACTTTCATCACATCAACAACGGGCACCACAAGATCTACAACATTGTCACCCAAAACAACTGCTTCTAAAATGTCAAGAACCTCAGGCGTGACTCAAACTACAACACTATCACCAAACACAACTTCATCCATTACAGCATCTACAACTATAACACCAACAGCAAATGAATCAACAGCCTTGACTACAACAAAGCCCAAAGCAACAACATCAACAGCTACATTCATCAGATCAACATCGGGCACCACAAGATCTACAACATTGTCAACAAAAATAACTGCTTCTAACATGTCAACAACCTCAGGCATGACACAAACTACAACACTGTCACCGAACGCAACATCAACTCTTACAACATCTTTATCCATCACAACAAAGGCAAATCAGACAACATTCATGACTACAACAAAGCCCAATGCAACAACAGCTACGTACATAACATCCACATCGGGCACCACTAGAACTACAACACTGTCTTCCAAAACAACTGCTTCTAGCATATCTACAACCTCAAGCATTACACAAACTGCAACACTTTCACCAAACACAACTTCAACCATTACAGCATCTACAACTATAACACCAACAGCAAATGAAACAACAGCCTTGACTACAACAAAGCCCAATGCAACAACTTCAACAGCTACATTCATCACATCAACATCGGGCACCACAAGATCTACAACATTGTCAACAAAAATAACTGCTTCTAACATGTCAACAACCTCAGGCATGACACAAACTACAACACTGTCACCAAACACAACATCAACTCTTACAACATCTTTATCCATCACAACAAAGGCAAATCAGACAACATTCTTGACTACAACAAAGCCCAATGCAACAACAGCTACGTACATCACATCCACATCGGGCACCACTAGAACTACAACACTGTCTCCCAAAACAACTGCTTCTAGCATGTCTACAACCTCAAGCATGACACAAACGGCAACACTTTCACCAAACACAACTTCAACCATTACAGCATCTACAACTATAACACCAACAGCAAATGAAACAACAGCCTTGACTACAACAAAGCCCAATGCAACAACTTCAATAGCTACTTTCATCACATCAACATCGGGCACCACAAGATCTACAACATTGTCAACAAAAATAACTGCTTCTAACATGTCAACAACCTCAGGCATGACACAAACTACAACACTGTCACCAAAACACAACATCAACTCTTACAACATCTTTATCCATCACAACAAAGGCAAATCAGACAACATTCTTGACTACAACAAAGCCCAATGCAACAACAGCTACGTACATCACATCCACATCGGGCACCACTAGAACTACAACACTGTCTCCAAAACAACTGCTTCTAGCATGTCTACAACCTCAAGCATGACACAAACGGCTACACTTTCACCAAACACAACTTCAACCATTACAGCATCTACAACTATAACACCAACAGCAAATGAAACAACAGCCTTGACTACAACAAAGCCCAATGCAACAACTTCAATAGCTACTTTCATCACATCAACATCGGGCACCACAAGATCTACAACATTGTCACCCAAACCAACTGCTTCTAACATGTCAACAACCTCAGGCGTGACACAAACTACAACACTATCACCAAACACAACTTCATCCATTACAGCATCTACAACTATAACACCAACAGCAAATGAAACAACAGCCTTGACTACAACAAAGCCCAATGCAACAACTTCAACAGCTACATTCATCACATCAACATCGGGCACCACAAGATCTACAACATTGTCAACAAAAATAACTGCTTCTAACATGTCAACAACCTCAGGCATGACACAAACTACAACACTGTCACCAAACACAACATCAACTCTTACAACATCTTTATCCATCACAACAAAGGCAAATCAGACAACATTCTTGACTACAACAAAGCCCAATGCAACAACAGCTACGTACATCACATCCACATCGGGCACCACTAGAACTACAACACTGTCTCCAAAACAACTGCTTCTAGCATGTCTACAACCTCAAGCATGACACAAACGGCAACACTTTCACCAAACACAACTTCAACCATTACAGCATCTACAACTATAACACCAACAGCAAATGAAACAACAGCCTTGACTACAACAAAGCCCAATGCAACAACTTCAATAGCTACATTCATCACATCAACATCGGGCACCACAAGATCTACAACATTGTCACCCAAAACAACTGCTTCTAACATGTCAACAACCTCAGGCGTGACACAAACTACAACACTATCACCAAACACAACTTCATCCATTACAGCATCTACAACTATAACACCAACAGCAAATGAAACAACAGCCTTGACTACAACAAAGCCCAATGCAACAACTTCAACAGCTACATTCATCACATCAACATCGGGCACCACAAGATCTACAACATTGTCAACAAAAATAACTGCTTCTAACATCTCAACAACCTCAGGCATGACACAAACTACAACACTGTCACCAAACACAACATCAACTCTTACAACATCTTTATCCATCACAACAAAGGCAAATCAGACAACATTCTTGACTACAACAAAGCCCAATGCAACAACAGCTACGTACATCACATCCACATCGGGCACCACTAGAACTACAACACTGTCTCCGAAAACAACTGCTTCTAGCATGTCTACAACCTCAAGCATGACACAAACGGCAACACTTTCACCAAACACAACTTCAACCATTACAGCATCTACAACTATAACACCAACAGCAAATGAAACAACAGCCTTGACTACAACAAAGCCCAATGCAACAACTTCAACAGCTACATTCATCACATCAACATCGGGCACCACAAGATCTACAACATTGTCACCCAAACCAACTGCTTCTAACATGTCAACAACCTCAGGCGTGACACAAACTACAACACTATCACCAAACACAACTTCATCCATTACAGCATCTACAACTATAACACCAACAGCAAATGAAACAACAGCCTTGACTACAACAAAGCCCAATGCAACAACTTCAACAGCTACATTCATCACATCAACATCGGGCACCACAAGATCTACAACATTGTCACCCAAAACAACTGCTTCTAACATGTCAACAACCTCAGGCGTGACACAAACTACAACACTATCACCAAACACAACTTCAACCATTACAGCATCTACAACTATAACACCAACAGCAAATGAAACAACAGCCTTGACTACAACAAAGCCCAATGCAACAACTTCAACAGCTACATTCATCACATCAACATCGGGCACCACAAGATCTACAACATTGTCACCGAAACCAACTGCTTCTAACATGTCAACAACCTCAGGCGTGACACAAACTACAACACTATCACCAAACACAACTTCATCCATTAGAGCATCTACAACTATAACACCAACAGCAAATGAAACAACAGCCTTGACTACAACAAAGCCCAATGCAACAACTTCAACAGCTACATTCATCACATCAACATCGGGCACCACAAGATCTACAACATTGTCAACAAAATTAACTGCTTCTAACATCTCAACAACCTCAGGCATGACACAAACTACAACACTGTCACCAAACACAACATCAACTCTTACAACATCTTTATCCATCACAACAAAGGCAAATCAGACAACATTCTTGACTACAACAAAGCCCAATGCAACAACAGCTACGTACATCACATCCACATCGGGCACCACTAGAACTACAACACTGTCTCCGAAAACAACTGCTTCTAGCATGTCTACAACCTCAAGCATGACACAAACGGCAACACTTTCACCAAACACAACTTCAACCATTACAGCATCTACAACTATAACACCAACAGCAAATGAAACAACAGCCTTGACTACAACAAAGCCCAATGCAACAACTTCAATAGCTACTTTCATCACATCAACATCGGGCACCACAAGATCTACAACATTGTCACCCAAACCAACTGCTTCTAACATGTCAACAACCTCAGGCGTGACACAAACTACAACACTATCACCAAACACAACTTCATCCATTAGAGCATCTACAACTATAACACCAACAGCAAATGAAACAACAGCCTTGACTACAACAAAGCCCAATGCAACAACTTCAACAGCTACATTCATCACATCAACATCGGGCACCACAAGATCTACAACATTGTCAACAAAATTAACTGCTTCTAACATCTCAACAACCTCAGGCATGACACAAACTACAACACTGTCACCAAACACAACATCAACTCTTACAACATCTTTATCCATCACAACAAAGGCAAATCAGACAACATTCTTGACTACAACAAAGCCCAATGCAACAACAGCTACGTACATCACATCCACATCGGGCACCACTAGAACTACAACACTGTCTCCGAAAACAACTGCTTCTAGCATGTCTACAACCTCAAGCATGACACAAACGGCAACACTTTCACCAAACACAACTTCAACCATTACAGCATCTACAACTATAACACCAACAGCAAATGAAACAACAGCCTTGACTACAACAAAGCCCAATGCAACAACTTCAATAGCTACTTTCATCACATCAACATCGGGCACCACAAGATCTACAACATTGTCACCCAAAACAACTGCTTCTAACATGTCAACAACCTCAGGCGTGACACAAACTACAACACTATCACCAAACACAACTTCATCCATTACAGCATCTACAACTATAACACCAACAGCAAATGAAACAACAGCCTTGACTACAACAAAGCCCAATGCAACAACTTCAACAGCTACATTCATCACATCAACATCGGGCACCACAAGATCTACAACATTGTCACCAAAACAACTGCTTCTAACATGTCAACAACCTCAGGCGTGACACAAACTACAACACTATCACCAAACACAACTTCAACCATTACAGCATCTACAACTATAACACCAACAGCAAATGAAACAACAGCCTTGACTACAACAAAGCCCAATGCAACAATTTCAACAGCTACATTCATCACATCAACATCGGGCACCACAAGATCTACAACATTGTCACCGAAACCAACTGCTTCTAACATGTCAACAACCTCAGGCGTGACACAAACTACAACACTATCACCAAACACAACTTCATCCATTAGAGCATCTACAACTATAACACCAACAGCAAATGAAACAACAGCCTTGACTACAACAAAGCCCAATGCAACAACTTCAACAGCTACATTCATCACATCAACATCGGGCACCACAAGATCTACAACATTGTCAACAAAACTAACTGCTTCTAACATCTCAACAACCTCAGGCATGACACAAACTACAACACTGTCACCAAACACAACATCAACTCTTACAACATCTTTATCCCTCACAACAAAGGCAAATCAGACAACATTCTTGACTACAACAAAGCCCAATGCAACAACAGCTACGTACATCACATCCACATCGGGCACCACTAGAACTACAACACTGTCTCCAAAAACAACTGCTTCTAGCATGTCTACAACCTCAAGCATGACACAAACGGTTACACTTTCACCAAACACAACTTCAACCATTATAGCATCTACAACTATAACACCAACAGCAAATGAAACAACAGCCTTGACTACAACAAAGCCCAATGCAACAACTTCAACAGCTACATTCATCACATCAACATCGGGCACCACAAGATCTACAACATTGTCACCCAAACCAACTGCTTCTAACATGTCAACAACCTCAGGCGTGACACAAACTACAACACTATCACCAAACACAACTTCATCCATTAGAGCATCTACAACTATAACACCAACAGCAAATGAAACAACAGCCTTGACTACAACAAAGCCCAATGCAACAACTTCAACAGCTACATTCATCACATCAACATCGGGCACCACAAGATCTACAACATTGTCAACAAAATTAACTGCTTCTAACATCTCAACAACCTCAGGCATGACACAAACTACAACACTGTCACCAAACACAACATCAACTCTTACAACATCTTTATCCATCACAACAAAGGCAAATCAGACAACATTCTTGACTACAACAAAGCCCAATGCAACAACAGCTACGTACATCACATCCACATCGGGCACCACTAGAACTACAACACTGTCTCCAAAACAACTGCTTCTAGCATGTCTACAACCTCAAGCATGACACAAACGGCAACACTTTCACCAAACACAACTTCAACCATTACAGCATCTACAACTATAACACCAACAGCAAATGAAACAACAGCCTTGACTACAACAAAGCCCAATGCAACAACTTCAATAGCTACTTTCATCACATCAACATCGGGCACCACAAGATCTACAACATTGTCACCCAAAACAACTGCTTCTAACATGTCAACAACCTCAGGCGTGACACAAACTACAACACTATCACCAAACACAACTTCATCCATTACAGCATCTACAACTATAACACCAACAGCAAATGAAACAACAGCCTTGACTACAACAAAGCCCAATGCAACAACTTCAACAGCTACATTCATCACATCAACATCGGGCACCACAAGATCTACAACATTGTCAACCAAAACAACTGCTTCTAACATGTCAACAACCTCAGGCGTGACACAAACTACAACACTATCACCAAACACAACTTCAACCATTACAGCATCTACAACTATAACACCAACAGCAAATGAAACAACAGCCTTGACTACAACAAAGCCCAATGCAACAACTTCAACAGCTACATTCATCACATCAACATCGGGCACCACAAGATCTACAACATTGTCACCGAAACCAACTGCTTCTAACATGTCAACAACCTCAGGCGTGACACAAACTACAACACTATCACCAAACACAACTTCATCCATTAGAGCATCTACAACTATAACACCAACAGCAAATGAAACAACAGCCTTGACTACAACAAAGCCCAATGCAACAACTTCAACAGCTACATTCATCACATCAACATCGGGCACCACAAGATCTACAACATTGTCAACAAAATTAACTGCTTCTAACATCTCAACAACCTCAGGCATGACACAAACTACAACACTGTCACCAAACACAACATCAACTCTTACAACATCTTTATCCATCACAACAAAGGCAAATCAGACAACATTCTTGACTACAACAAAGCCCAATGCAACAACAGCTACGTACATCACATCCACATCGGGCACCACTAGAACTACAACACTGTCTCCAAAACAACTGCTTCTAGCATGTCTACAACCTCAAGCATGACACAAACGGCAACACTTTCACCAAACACAACTTCAACCATTACAGCATCTACAACTATAACACCAACAGCAAATGAAACAACAGCCTTGACTACAACAAAGCCCAATGCAACAACTTCAATAGCTACTTTCATCACATCAACATCGGGCACCACAAGATCTACAACATTGTCACCCAAACCAACTGCTTCTAACATGTCAACAACCTCAGGCGTGACACAAACTACAACACTATCACCAAACACAACTTCATCCATTACAGCATCTACAACTATAACACCAACAGCAAATGAAACAACAGCCTTGACTACAACAAAGCCCAATGCAACAACTTCAACAGCTACATTCATCACATCAACATCGGGCACCACAAGATCTACAACATTGTCAACAAAATTAACTGCTTCTAACATCTCAACAACCTCAGGCATGACACAAACTACAACACTGTCACCAAACACAACATCAACTCTTACAACATCTTTATCCATCACAACAAAGGCAAATCAGACAACATTCTTGACTACAACAAAGCCCAATGCAACAACAGCTACGTACATCACATCCACATCGGGCACCACTAGAACTACAACACTGTCTCCAAAACAACTGCTTCTAGCATGTCTACAACCTCAAGCATGACACAAACGGCAACACTTTCACCAAACACAACTTCAACCATTACAGCATCTACAACTATAACACCAACAGCAAATGAAACAACAGCCTTGACTACAACAAAGCCCAATGCAACAACTTCAATAGCTACTTTCATCACATCAACATCGGGCACCACAAGATCTACAACATTGTCACCCAAAACAACTGCTTCTAACATGTCAACAACCTCAGGCGTGACACAAACTACAACACTATCACCAAACACAACTTCATCCATTAGAGCATCTACAACTATAACACCAACAGCAAATGAAACAACAGCCTTGACTACAACAAAGCCCAATGCAACAACTTCAACAGCTACATTCATCACATCAACATCGGGCACCACAAGATCTACAACATTGTCAACAAAATTAACTGCTTCTAACATCTCAACAACCTCAGGCATGACACAAACTACAACACTGTCACCAAACACAACATCAACTCTTACAACATCTTTATCCCTCACAACAAAGGCAAATCAGACAACATTCTTGACTACAACAAAGCCCAATGCAACAACAGCTACGTACATCACATCCACATCGGGCACCACTAGAACTACAACACTGTCTCCAAAAACAACTGCTTCTAGCATGTCTACAACCTCAAGCATGACACAAACGGCTACACTTTCACCAAACACAACTTCAACCATTATAGCATCTACAACTATAACACCAACAGCAAATGAAACAACAGCCTTGACTACAACAAAGCCCAATGCAACAACTTCAATAGCTACTTTCATCACATCAACATCGGGCACCACAAGATCTACAACATTGTCAACAAAATTAACTGCTTCTAACATCTCAACAACCTCAGGCATGACACAAACTACAACACTGTCACCAAACACAACATCAACTCTTACAACATCTTTATCCCTCACAACAAAGGCAAATCACACAACATTCTTGACTACAACAAAGCCCAATGCAACAACAGCTACGTACATCACATCCACATCGGGCACCACTAGAACTACAACACTGTCTCCAAAACGAACTGCTTCTAGCATGTCAACAACCTCAGGCGTGACACAAACTACAACACTATCACCAAACACAACTTCAACCATTACAGCATCTACAACTATAACACCAACAGCAAATGAAACAACAGCCTTGACTACAACAAAGCCCAATGCAACAACTTCAACAGCTACATTCATCACATCAACATCGGGCACCACAAGATCTACAACATTGTCAACCAAAATTAACTGCTTCTAACATCTCAACAACCTCAGGCATGACACAAACTACAACACTGTCACCAAACACAACATCAACTCTTACAACATCTTTATCCATCACAACAAAGGCAAATCAGACAACATTCTTGACTACAACAAAGCCCAATGCAACAACAGCTACTTACATCACATCCACATCGGGCACCACTAGAACTACAACACTGTCTCCGAAAACAACTGCTTCTAGCATGTCTACAACCTCAAGCATGACACAAACGGCAACACTTTCACCAAACACAACTTCAACCATTACAGCATCTACAACTATAACACCAACAGCAAATGAAACAACAGCCTTGACTACAACAAAGCCCAATGCAACAACTTCAATAGCTACTTTCATCACATCAACATCGAGCACCACAAGATCTACAACATTGTCACCCAAAACAACTGCATCTAACATGTCAACAACCTCAGGCGTGACACAAACTACAACACTGTCACCAAACACAACATCAACTCTTACAACATCTTTATCCATGACAACAAAGGCAAATCAGACAACATTCTTGACTACAACAAAGCCCAATGCAACAACAGCTACGTACATCACATTAACATCAAGCACCACTAGAACTACAACACTGTCTTCCAAACCAACTGCTCCTAGCATGTCAACAACCTCAGGCGTGACACAAACTACAACACTATCACCAAACACAACTTCATCCATTACAGCATCTACAACTAAAACACCAACAGCAAACGAAACAACAGCCTTGACTACAACAAAGCCCAATGCAACAACTTCAACAGCTACATTCATCACATCAACATCGGGCACCACAAGATCTACAACATTGTCACCGAAACCAACTGCTTCTAACATGTCAACAACCTCAGGCGTGACACAAACTACAACACTATCACCAAACACAACTTCATCCATTAGAGCATCTACAACTATAACACCAACAGCAAATGAAACAACAGCCTTGACTACAACAAAGCCCAATGCAACAACTTCAACAGCTACTTTCATCACATCAACATCGGGCACCACAAGATCTACAACATTGTCACCCAAAACAACTGCTTCTAACATGTCAACAACCTCAGGCGTGACACAAACTACAACACTATCACCAAACACAACTTCAACCATTACAGCATCTACAACTATAACACCAACAGCAAATGAAACAACAGCCTTGACTACAACAAAGCCCAATGCAACAACTTCAACAGCTACATTCATCACATCAACATCGGGCACCACAAGATCTACAACATTGTCACCGAAACCAACTGCTTCTAACATGTCAACAACCTCAGGCGTGACACAAACTACAACACTATCACCAAACACAACTTCATCCATTAGAGCATCTACAACTATAACACCAACAGCAAATGAAACAACAGCCTTGACTACAACAAAGCCCAATGCAACAACTTCAACAGCTACATTCATCACATCAACATCGGGCACCACAAGATCTACAACATTGTCAACAAAATTAACTGCTTCTAACATCTCAACAACCTCAGGCATGACACAAACTACAACACTGTCACCAAACACAACATCAACTCTTACAACATCTTTATCCATCACAACAAAGGCAAATCAGACAACATTCTTGACTACAACAAAGCCCAATGCAACAACAGCTACGTACATCACATCCACATCGGGCACCACTAGAACTACAACACTGTCTTCCAAAACAACTGCTTCTAGCATGTCTACAACCTCAAGCATGACACAAACGGCAACACTTTCACCAAACACAAGTTCAACCATTACAGCATCTACAACTATAACACCAACAGCAAATGAAACAACAGCCTTGACTACAACAAAGCCCAATGCAACAACTTCAATAGCTACTTTCATCACATCAACATCGGGCACCACAAGATCTACAACATTGTCACCCAAAACAACTGCTTCTAACATGTCAACAACCTCAGGCGTGACACAAACTACAACACTATCACCAAACACAACTTCAACCATTACAGCATCTACAACTATAACACCAACAGCAAATGAAACAACAGCCTTGACTACAACAAAGCCCAATGCAACAACTTCAACAGCTACATTCATCACATCAACATCGGGCACCACAAGATCTACAACATTGTCACCCAAACCAACTGCTTCTAACATGTCAACAACCTCAGGCATGACACAAACTACAACACTGTCACCAAACACAACATCAACTCTTACAACATCTTTATCCATCACAACAAAGGCAAATCAGACAACATTCTTGACTACAACAAAGCCCAATGCAACAACAGCTACGTACATCACATCCACATCGGGCACCACTAGAACTACAACACTGTCTCCGAAAACAACTGCTTCTAGCATGTCTACAACCTCAAGCATGACACAAACGGCAACACTTTCACCAAACACAACTTCAACCATTACAGCATCTACAACTATAACACCAACAGCAAATGAAACAACAGCCTTGACTACAACAAAGCCCAATGCAACAACTTCAACAGCTACATTCATCACATCAACATCGGGCACCACAAGATCTACAACATTGTCACCCAAACCAACTGCTTCTAACATGTCAACAACCTCAGGCGTGACACAAACTACAACACTATCACCAAACACAACTTCATCCATTACAGCATCTACAACTATAACACCAACAGCAAATGAAACAACAGCCTTGACTACAACAAAGCCCAATGCAACAACTTCAACAGCTACATTCATCACATCAACATCGGGCACCACAAGATCTACAACATTGTCACCCAAACCAACTGCTTCTAACATGTCAACAACCTCAGGCATGACACAAACTACAACACTGTCACCAAACACAACATCAACTCTTACAACATCTTTATCCATCACAACAAAGGCAAATCACACAACATTCTTGACTACAACAAAGCCCAATGCAACAACAGCTACGTACATCACATCCACATCGGGCACCACTAGAACTACAACACTGTCTCCAAAACGAACTGCTTCTAGCATGTCAACAACCTCAGGCGTGACACAAACTACAACACTATCACCAAACACAACTTCATCCATTACAGCATCTACAACTATAACACCAACAGCAAATGAAACAACAGCCTTGACTACAACAAAGCCCAATGCAACAACTTCAACAGCTACATTCATCACATCAACATCGGGCACCACAAGATCTACAACATTGTCACCCAAACCAACTGCTTCTAACATGTCAACAACCTCAGGCGTGACACAAACTACAACACTATCACCAAACACAACTTCATCCATTAGAGCATCTACAACTATAACACCAACAGCAAATGAAACAACAGCCTTGACTACAACAAAGCCCAATGCAACAACTTCAACAGCTACATTCATCACATCAACATCGGGCACCACAAGATCTACAACATTGTCACCCAAAACAACTGCTTCTAACATGTCAACAACCTCAGGCGTGACACAAACTACAACACTATCACCAAACACAACTTCAACCATTACAGCATCTACAACTATAACACCAACAGCAAATGAAACAACAGCCTTGACTACAACAAAGCCCAATGCAACAACTTCAACAGCTACATTCATCACATCAACATCGGGCACCACAAGATCTACAACATTGTCACCCAAACCAACTGCTTCTAACATGTCAACAACCTCAGGCGTGACACAAACTACAACACTATCACCAAACACAACTTCATCCATTAGAGCATCTACAACTATAACACCAACAGCAAATGAAACAACAGCCTTGACTACAACAAAGCCCAATGCAACAACTTCAACAGCTACATTCATCACATCAACATCGGGCACCACAAGATCTACAACATTGTCAACAAAATTAACTGCTTCTAACATCTCAACAACCTCAGGCATGACACAAACTACAACACTGTCACCAAACACAACATCAACTCTTACAACATCTTTATCCATCACAACAAAGGCAAATCAGACAACATTCTTGACTACAACAAAGCCCAATGCAACAACAGCTACGTACATCACATCCACATCGGGCACCACTAGAACTACAACACTGTCTTCCAAAACAACTGCTTCTAGCATGTCTACAACCTCAAGCATGACACAAACGGCAACACTTTCACCAAACACAAGTTCAACCATTACAGCATCTACAACTATAACACCAACAGCAAATGAAACAACAGCCTTGACTACAACAAAGCCCAATGCAACAACTTCAATAGCTACTTTCATCACATCAACATCGGGCACCACAAGATCTACAACATTGTCACCCAAAACAACTGCTTCTAACATGTCAACAACCTCAGGCGTGACACAAACTACAACACTATCACCAAACACAACTTCAACCATTACAGCATCTACAACTATAACACCAACAGCAAATGAAACAACAGCCTTGACTACAACAAAGCCCAATGCAACAACTTCAACAGCTACATTCATCACATCAACATCGGGCACCACAAGATCTACAACATTGTCACCGAAACCAACTGCTTCTAACATGTCAACAACCTCAGGCATGACACAAACTACAACACTGTCACCAAACACAACATCAACTCTTACAACATCTTTATCCATCACAACAAAGGCAAATCAGACAACATTCTTGACTACAACAAAGCCCAATGCAACAACAGCTACGTACATCACATCCACATCGGGCACCACTAGAACTACAACACTGTCTCCGAAAACAACTGCTTCTAGCATGTCTACAACCTCAAGCATGACACAAACGGCAACACTTTCACCAAACACAAGTTCAACCATTACAGCATCTACAACTATAACACCAACAGCAAATGAAACAACAGCCTTGACTACAACAAAGCCCAATGCAACAACTTCAATAGCTACTTTCATCACATCAACATCGGGCACCACAAGATCTACAACATTGTCACCCAAAACAACTGCTTCTAACATGTCAACAACCTCAGGCGTGACACAAACTACAACACTATCACCAAACACAACTTCAACCATTACAGCATCTACAACTATAACACCAACAGCAAATGAAACAACAGCCTTGACTACAACAAAGCCCAATGCAACAACTTCAACAGCTACATTCATCACATCAACATCGGGCACCACAAGATCTACAACATTGTCAACAAAATTAACTGCTTCTAACATCTCAACAACCTCAGGCATGACACAAACTACAACACTGTCACCAAACACAACATCAACTCTTACAACATCTTTATCCATCACAACAAAGGCAAATCAGACAACATTCTTGACTACAACAAAGCCCAATGCAACAACAGCTACGTACATCACATCCACATCGGGCACCACTAGAACTACAACACTGTCTCCAAAAACAACTGCTTCTAGCATGTCTACAACCTCAAGCATGACACAAACGGCTACACTTTCACCAAACACAAGTTCAACCATTACAGCATCTACAACTATAACACCAACAGCAAATGAAACAACAGCCTTGACTACAACAAAGCCCAATGCAACAACTTCGATAGCTACTTTCATCACATCAACATCGGGCACCACAAGATCTACAACATTGTCACCCAAAACAACTGCTTCTAACATGTCAACAACCTCAGGCGTGACACAAACTACAACACTATCACCAAACACAACTTCAACCATTACAGCATCTACAACTATAACACCAACAGCAAATGAAACAACAGCCTTGACTACAACAAAGCCCAATGCAACAACTTCAACAGCTACATTCATCACATCAACATCGGGCACCACAAGATCTACAACATTGTCACCCAAAACAACTGCTTCTAACATGTCAACAACCTCAGGCGTGACACAAACTACAACACTATCACCAAACACAACTTCATCCATTAGAGCATCTACAACTATAACACCAACAGCAAATGAAACAACAGCCTTGACTACAACAAAGCCCAATGCAACAACTTCAACAGCTACATTCATCACATCAACATCGGGCACCACAAGATCTACAACATTGTCAACAAATTAACTGCTTCTAACATCTCAACAACCTCAGGCATGACACAAACTACAACACTGTCACCAAACACAACATCAACTCTTACAACATCTTATCCATCACAACAAAGGCAAATCAGACAACATTCTTGACTACAACAAAGCCCAATGCAACAACAGCTACGTACATCACATCCACATCGGGCACCACTAGAACTACAACACTGTCTCCGAAAACAACTGCTTCTAGCATGTCTACAACCTCAAGCATGACACAAACGGCAACACTTTCACCAAACACAACTTCAACCATTACAGCATCTACAACTATAACACCAACAGCAAATGAAACAACAGCCTTGACTACAACAAAGCCCAATGCAACAACTTCAATAGCTACTTTCATCACATCAACATCGGGCACCACAAGATCTACAACATTGTCACCCAAAACAACTGCTTCTAACATGTCAACAACCTCAGGCGTGACACAAACTACAACACTATCACCAAACACAACTTCATCCATTACAGCATTTACAACTATAACACCAACAGCAAATGAAACAACAGCCTTGACTACAACAAAGCCCAATGCAACAACTTCAACAGCTACATTCATCACATCAACATCGGGCACCACAAGATCTACAACATTGTCAACAAAAATAACTGCTTCTAACATGTCAACAACCTCAGGCGTGACACAAACTACAACACTGTCACCAAACACAACATCAACTCTTACAACATCTTTATCCATGACAACAAAGGCAAATCAGACAACATTCTTGACTACAACAAAGCCCAATGCAACATCAGCTACGTACATCACATTAACATCAAGCACCACTAGAACTACAACACTGTCTTCCACACCAACTGCTCCTAGCATGTCTACAACCTCAAGCATGACACAAACGGCTACACGTTCACCAAACACAAGTTCAACCATTACAGCATCTACAACTATAACACAAACAGCAAATGAAACAACAGCCTTGACTACAACAAAGCCCAATGCAACAACTTCAATAGCTACTTTCATCACATCAACATCGGGCACCACAAGATCTACAACATTGTCAACAAAATTAACTGCTTCTAACATCTCAACAACCTCAGGCATGACACAAACTACAACACTGTCACCAAACACAACATCAACTCTTACAACATCTTTATCCCTCACAACAAAGGCAAATCACACAACATTCTTGACTACAACAAAGCCCAATGCAACAACAGCTACGTACATCACATCCACATCGGGCACCACTAGAACTACAACACTGTCTCCAAAAACAACTGCTTCTAGCATGTCTACAACCTCAAGCATGACACAAACGGCAACACTTTCACCAAACACAACTTCAACCATTACAGCATCTACAACTATAACACCAACAGCAAATGAAACAACAGCCTTGACTACAACAAAGCCCAATGCAACAACTTCAATAGCTACTTTCATCACATCAACATCGGGCACCACAAGATCTACAACATTGTCACCCAAAACAACTGCTTCTAACATGTCAACAACCTCAACAACGAAATTAAGTGCTTCTAACATCTCAACAACCTCAGGCATGACACAAACTACAACACTGTCACGAAACACAACATCAACTCTTACAACATCTTTATACATCACAACAAAGGGAAATCAGACAACATTCTTGACTACAACAAAGCCCAATGCAACAACAGCTACGTACATCACATCCACATCGGGCACCACTAGAACTACAACACTGTCTCCCAAAACCACTGCTTCTAGCATGTCTACAACCTCAAGCATGACACAAACGGCTACACTTTCACCAAACACAAGTTCAACCATTACAGCATCTACAACTATAACACCAACAGCAAATGAAACAACATCCTTGACTACAACAAAGCCCAATGCAACAACTCCAATAGCTACTTTCATCACATCAACATCGAGCACCACAAGATCTACAACATTTTCACCCAAAACAACTGCTTCTAACATGTCAACAACCTCAGGCGTGACACAAACTACAACACTATCACCAAACACAACTTCATCCATTACAGCATTTACAACTATAACACCAACAGCAAATGAAACAACAGCCTTGACTACAACAAAGACCAATGCAACAACTTCAACAGCTACATTCATCACATCAACATCGGGCACCACACGATCTACAACATTGTCACCCAAAACAACTGCTTCTAACATGTCAACAACCTCAAGCATGACACAAACGGCTACACTTTCACCAAACACAACTTCAACCATTACAGCATCTACAACTATAACACCTACAGCAAATAAAAAAACAGCCTTGACTACAACAATGCCCAATGCAAGAACTTCAACAGCTACATTCATCTCATCAACATCGGGCACCACAAGATCTACAACATTGTCAACAAAATTAACTGCTTCTAACATCTCAACAACCTCAGGCATGACACAAACTACAACACTGTCACCATACACAACATCAACTCTTACAACATCTTTATCCATCACAACAAAGGCAAATCAGACAACATTCTTGACTACAACAAAGCCCAATGCAACAACAGCTACGTACATTACATCCACATCGGGCACCACTAGAACTACAACACTGTCTCCGAAAACAACTGCTTCTAGCATGTCAACAACCTCAAGCTTGACACAAACGGCTACACTTTCACCAAACACAAGTTCAACCATTACAGCATCTACAACTATAACACCAACAGCAAATGAAACAACAGCCTTGACTACAACAAAACCCAATGCAACAACTTCAATAGCTACTTTCATCACATCAACATCGGGCACCACAAGATCTACAACATTGTCACCCAAAACGACTGCTACTAACGTGTCAAAAACCTCAGGCGTGACAGAAACTACAACACTATCGGCAAACACAACTTCAACCATTACAGCATCTACAACTATAACACCAACAGCAAATGAAACAACAGCCTTGACTACAACAAAGCCCAATGCAACAACTTCAATAGCTACTTTCATCACATCAACATCGGGCACCACAATATCTACAACATTGTCACCCAAACCAACTGCTTTTTACATGTCAACAACCTCAGGCGTGACACAAAATACAACACTATCACCAAACACAACTTCCTCCAATAGAGCATCTACAACTATAACACCAACAGCAAATGAAACAACAGCCTTGACTACAACAAAGCCCAATGCAACAACTTCAACAGCTACATTCATCTCATCAACATCGGGCACCACAAGATCTACAACATTGTCAACAAAATTAACTGCTTCTAACATCTCAACAACCTCAGGCATGACACAAACTACAACATTGTCACCAAACACAACATCAACTCTTACAACATCTTTATCCATCACAACAAAGGGAAATCAGTCAACATTCTTGACTACAACAAAGCCCAATGCAACAACAGCTACGTACATTACATCCACATCGGGCACCACTAGAACTACAACACTGTCTTCCAAAACAACTGCTTCTAGCATGTCTACAACCTCAAGCATGACACAAACGGCTACACTTTCACCAAACACAACTTCATCCATTACAGCATTTATAACTATAACACCAACAGCAAATGAAACAACAGCCTTGACTACAACAAAGCCCAATGCAACAACTTCAACATCTACATTCATCACATCAACATCGGGCACCACAAGATCTACAACATGGTCAACAAAAATAACTGCTTCTAACATGTCAACAACCTCAGGCATGACACAAACTACAACACTGTCACCAAACACAACATCAACTCTTACAACATCTTTATCCATCACAACAAAGGCAAATCAGACAACATTCTTGACTACAACAAAGCCCAATGCAACAACAGCTACGTACATCACATCCACATCGGGCACCACTAGAACTATAACACTGTCTCCCAAAACAACTGCTTCTAGCATGTCTACAACCTCAAGCATGACACAAACGGCAACACTTTCACCAAACACAAGTTCAACCATTACAGCATCTACAACTATAACACCAACAGCAAATGAAACAACAGCCTTGACTACAACAAAGCCCAATGCAACAACTTCAATAGCTACTTTCATCACATCAACATCGGGCACCACAAGATCTACAACATTGTCACCCAAAACTGCTTCTAACATGTCAACAACCTCAGGCGTGACACAAACTACAACACTATCACCAAACACAACTTCATCCATTACAGCATCTACACCTATAACACCAACAGCAAATGAAACAACAGCCTTGACTACAACAAAGCCCAATGCAACAACTTCAACAGCTACATTCATCACATCAACATCGGGCACCACAAGATCTACAACATTGTCAACACAATTAACTGCTTCTAACATCTCAACAACCTCAGGCATGACACAAACTACAACACTGTCACCAAACATAACATCAACTCTTACAACATCTTTATCCATCACAACAAAGGGAAATCAGACAACATTCTTGACTACAACAAAGCCCAATGCAACAACAGCTACGTACATCACATCCACATCGGGCACCACTAGAACTACAACACTGTCTTCCAAAACAACTGCTTCTAGCATGTCTACAACCTCAAGCATGACACAAACGGCTACACTTTCACCAAACACAAGTTCAACCATTACAGCATCTACAACTATAACACCAACAGCAAATGAAACAACAGCCTTGACTACAACAAAGCCCAATGCAACAACTTCAATAGCTACTTTCATCACATCAACATCGGCCACCACAAGATCTACAACATTGTCACCCAAAACAACTGCTTCTAACATGTCAACAACCTCAGGCGTGACACAAACTACAACACTATCACCAAACACAACTTCAACCATTACAGCATCTACAACTATAACACCAACAGCAAATGAAACAACAGCCTTGACTACAACAAAGCCCAATGCAACAACTTCAACAGCTACATTCATCACATCAACATCGGGCACCACAAGATCTACAACATTGTCACCCAAAACAACTGCTTCTAACATGTCAACAACCTCAGGCGTGACACAAGCTACAACACTATCACCAAACACAACTTCAACCATTACAGCATTTACAACTATAACACCAACAGCAAATGAAACAACAGCCTTGACTACAACAAAGCCTAATGCAACAACTTCAACAGCTACATTCATCACATCAACATCGGGCACCACAAGATCTACAACATTGTCAATAAAAATAACTGCTTCTAACATGTCAACAACCTCAGGCATGACACAATCTACAACACTGTCACCAAACACAACATCAACTCTTACAACATCTTTATCCATCACAACAAAGGCAAATCAGACAACATTCTTGACTACAACAAAGCCCAATGCAACAACAGCTACGTACATCACATTCACATCGGGCACCACTAGAACTACAACACTGTCTCCGAAAACAACTGCTTCTAGAATGTCTACAACCTCAAGCATGACACAAACGGCAACACTTGCACCAAACACAACTTCAACCATTACAGCATCTACAACTATAACACCAACAGCAAATGAAACAACAGCCTTGACTACAACAAAGCCCAATGCAACAACTTCAATAGCTACTTTCATCACAACAACATTGGGCACCACAAGATCTACAACATTGTCACCCAAAACAACTGCTTCTAACATGTCAACAACCTCAGGCGTGACACAAACTACAACACTATCACCAAACTCAACTTTAACCATTACAGCATCTACAACTATAACACCAACAGCAAATGAAACAACAGCCTTGACTACAACAAAGCCCAATGCAACAACTTCAACAGCTACATTCATCACATCAACATCGGGCACCACAAGATCTACAACACTGTCTCCCAAAACAACAGCTTCTAGCATGTCTACAACCTCAAGCATGACACAAACTGCATTACTTTCACCAAACACATCTTCAACCATTACAGCATCTACAACTATATCACCAACAGCAAATGAAACAACAGCTTTGACTACAACAAAGTCCATCGCAACAACGTCAACAGCCATATTTATCACATCAACATCGGGCACCACAAGATCTACAACATTGTCACCCAAAATAACTGCTTCTAACATGTCAACAACCTCAGGCATGACACAAACTACAACACTGTCACCAAACACAACATCAACTCTTACAACATCTTTATCCATCACAACAAAGGCAAATCAGACAACATTCTTGACTACAACAAAGCCCAATGCAACAACAGCTACGTACATCACATCCACATCGGGCACCACTAGAACTACAACACTGTCTCCCAAAACAACTGCTTCTAGCATGTCTACAACCTCAAGCATGACACAAACGGCTACACTTTCACCAAACACAACTTCAACCATTACAGCATCTACAACAGCTACATTCATCACATCAACATCGGGCACCACAAGATCTGCAATATTGTCACCCAAAACAACTGCTTCTAACATGTCAACAACCTCAGGCGTGACACAAACTACAACACTGTCACCAAACACAACATCAAATTTTACAACATATTTATCCATGACAACGAAGGCAAATCAGGCAACATTCTTGACTACAACAAAGACCAATGCAACAACAGCTACGTACAACACATCCACATCGGGCCACACTAGAACTACAACACTGTCTCCCAAAACAACTGCTTCTAGCATGTCTACAATCTCAAGCATGACACAATTTGCAACACTTTCACCAAACACAACTTCAACCATTACAGCATCTACAACTATAACACCAACAACAAATGAAACAACAGCCTTGACTACAACAAAGCCCAATGCAACAACTACAACAGCTACATTCATCACATCACATCGGGCACCACAAGATCTACAACACTGTCAACCAAAATAACTGCTCCTAGAATGTCAACAACCTCAGGCATGACACAAACTACAACACTGTCACCAAACACAACATCATCCCTTTCAAAATCTGTATCCATCACTACAAAAGCAAATGAGACAACGCTCTTGATTACAACAAAGCCCAATGCAACAACAACAACAACAGCTGCATTGATCACGTCAACATCGGGCACAACAAGGTCTACAACACTGTCACCCAAAATTACTGCTGCTAGCAAGACAACTACCTCAGGCATGACACAAACTTCAACACTGTCATCAAACAAATCTGCAACAATTGCCTCATCTACAGCTATCACACCAACAGGAAATGTAACAACTCCCTTGACTATAACAATGCTCAATGTTACAGCAACAACAGCTACATTCACCACATCAACATTGGGAACAAGAAGAACTACAACATTGTCACCCAAAGCAACTGCTTCTAGCAGGTCAACATTCGCAGGCATGCCACAAACTACAACACTATCACCAAACACAACATCAACCATTACAGTATCTACAGCCATTACACCAAGAGCAAATGAAACAACAGCCTTGAATACAACAATGCCCAATGTAGGAACAATAGCTACAGTCATCACCTTAACGTCGGGCACCACAAGAACTACAAAACCCTCTCCAAAGTTCAGTGCTTCTAGCATGTCAACAACATTAGGCTTGACGCAAACTGTAACCTTGTCACCAAACACAACTTCAACTGTTACAGCATCAACAACCATCACAACAAGAGCAAATGAAACAACATCCTTGAATACAACAATGCCCAATGTAAGAACAATAGCTACGGTCATCACATTAACGTCGGGCACCACAAGAACTACAAAACCCTCTCCAAAGTTCAGTGCTTCTACCATGTCAAAAACATTAGGCTTGACGCAAACTGTAACTTTGTCACCAAACACAACTTCAACTGTTACAGCATCTACAACCATCACACCAAAAGCAAATGAAACAACACCTTTGACTACAACAAAGCCCAAGGGAACAACAACTGAAACTTTTGGTTTGACTATAACAAAGTTAAATAGAACGTCAACTTACAGTTCAACACTAGGCGTAATCATTGGCATTGTGTCAAGAAGTGTTAAGGGAAGCACAGCTACAATCACTACAACAACTTCAGGCATGACAAAAGTTACAACACTGACATCAAACATGACTGCAACCATACCTTTGTCGACAACAAAGGCAAATGCAACAACAGGGATAAGCACAGACAAAAACATTACAAACAATCTTGGAAGCACATCGACAGTTATGACCACAAACTCATCCATGACAGAAACTGCTATTATGACATTAAAAGCAAATTCGACAATGCTCAACACAATTAGTGGGGTTAGCTCGGACAATACGACTCTTTACGATATGTCGTTGATAACACCCTTAGGTAGCGAACACGTTACGGATGAAGAAGAGTCCACATTGACCATCGACATGCTAATCGTTGGTCCTTCAACTGTATCTTTTGTTATGATCTGCTGCATCATCATCGTGTACTATAGAGACGATCAAGATGAAAATGAGGAGACACCAGAGGACGATAGTCCAGTGTAGAGTTAATAGAAGCTTCCTCTAATGCAGCTGTTGTAAATCATGCTCTTACTGATGCTGCCCATGCACTGAGTGTCAGTGACACTGGTGAGGCAAACTAAATCACTGGTATTGCTGTTGATCTTACATGATTATTGCTTTAGGTCCAGCGGACTCTTCCAAGCCATGCTGTTGATATTGACAGTGCGTTGTCAACCAGGCTTCCTCTAATATTCCTGCTGTGAATCGTGTGTACATAAAGCAAGCTTCCAATAGTGCTCTTGCGCAGAGCTTCAATGGGACTAGTGACGTAGATTACATCAGCGTGTCGCATGAATACGTGGATGTGGACGATCCTTCAAATGTGCACTACAGGTTGGGGGAAAGAACTATCGCTCCTCTAGCAACATTGGGTGGTACCTCCACTGTAGTTGGGGATACTTATGACTAGCACCAAAACCTGATAATTGTAAATATCATGAGATAATTAGAAATATCATGGGATAATTACAATTATCAAGGGATAATTTCAATTATCATTGAAAAATTACAAATATTTTCGCGTGATCCTGTTTAATTTTCGGTTTTGGCTCTAGCAGTTCGCCTGGAAATGCGCTAAAACCAAAAATGTTAATTATCACATAATAATTACAATTTTCACTTCATAATTACAATGTGATCGTGCTTAACTATGGCTAAGACTAGCGGAAAAACGTGCATTTACAGATATCTGTGATAATGTTAATTAACACGTGTTCTGTGTAATTTACAAATATAACGGCCTACTAGCACCAAAACCTGATCATTACAAATATCATAGGATAATTACAAATATCAACGACATATTAACAATTATTACGTTAAAAAAAAAATTGTAATTATCAAGTAATAATTAAAACTTTCGGTTTTGGCCCAGTTCCCTACGGTTTGCTAGAGCCAAAATTGAAAATTAAACATGATCACGCGAATATATTTTTAATTTTCCAATGATAATTGTAATTATCCATTGATAATTGTAATTATCCTATGATATTTGTAAATATCTCATGATATTTGTAATTAATCTCATGATATTTGTAATTATCTCATGATATTTGTAATTATCAGGTATGGGCGCTAGAAAGGCGTGGCAAATACTAATAATTATTAATTAACACTGTGGATTACCGGTATCCATGTAAATTACACAGAACACGTGTTAATTTCAATTATCTCATAATACTGATAACTCTCGCTAGTAGGCCGTTATAAATATTGTTGGCTCTGTTGTGTAAACTACGGCAAATTAATTTAAATAATTTTCATTTGTGACACTTTAGATTGACTGCATACAATATTAAGGGAGGGAGGAAACCGTACTTGCTGGAGAAAACCCGTTTTAGTGCATTTAACCCCTATATTGAGCAAAAGCCTGCTAAGTTCAGACTTAGCTATAACAAAATGCAAATTCAAGCCCAGAGATATCTGAATAGTCCGAGAAAAGAAAGGCTGTGTACTTTGTGTACTCCCGCTGTATAAATAAACAGTTTACATTTTTTTAAACATCTAAAATGTTATATAATTAATTATTTTGCATGTTTGTGTATATTATTTTAACCATGTGCTTTTAATGGTTTTTTTTTCTGGAATAAATTTGCCTTGCCTTGCCTTGCCTTGTGGGATCTATATGAAATAGGCGATGAATACCGTTATCTGTTTAACTGTACTAATCCCCTTATAAAAAGGCAACCGATTCTCCCTATTACCCCAATATTTTAAAAATCATAATGTTTACAATGTAAATCATTTAATAAAATCAAAATTGAAAATCAGGCTAATGGGTTGATGATGTTTTATTACAATTATACTTTCACTTTTTGAAAGATACCGCATTGTTGTTTTTCTTCTATTTCAATCCCATAAATGTTGCTTTGTGGTCAGCTGTTGTGTGTGTGTGTGTGTGTGGATGTGTGTGTGTTTTGCGTTCCATTATTATATTAGGCAGAGAGAGAGAGAGAGAGAGAGAGAGAGAGAGAGAGAGAGAGAGAGAGAGTGAGAGAGAGAAAGAGAGACAGAAAGAGAGAGAGTGAGAGAGAGAGAGAGATAGAGAGAGAGAGAGAGAGAGAGAGAAAGAGAGAGAACATTTGCCATTGACGTATTATTTTATGTGTGTGTGCATAATTTTCTTCTGTCCAATCATGATGGTGCTTGCTTCGTGTCATCAATGTAATTCTCTAAGTGCATATATGTTCATGCGATGTTATAGAGAATAAAATCTTGAAATGTGTGTGTGTGTGTGTGTGTGTGTGTGTGTGTGTGTTTGTTTGTGTGGCTAGGTAGAAACATCGTTATTCTGACATACACTTGAACCTCGATATGACGGCCTACTAGCACCAAAACCGAGAGTTACCATTATCACGAGATAATTGAAATTATCACGTGTTCTGTGTATTTAACGGGGATATCGGTAATCCGCAGTGTTAATTAATAATTATCAGTATTTGCCACGCTTTCCTAGCGCCAAAACCTGATAATTACAAATATCATGGGAGAATTACAATTATCAAGAGATAATTACAATTATCAAGCGATAATTACAATTATCACTGACAATTATAATTATCAAGATGAGCATGCGCGGCAGCGGCACTGTTCCCAGCACACCTGGGGTTTTGGCCATAGTAAAGCGTGGCCAAAACTGAAAATTAGCAATTAACACTGTGAGTTACCGGTATCTCTGTGAATTACACTGAACACGTGTTAATTTCAATTATCACTGAGGCATGTAAGTTTTGCAGGTTTTGACGCTAGTAAGTCGCCATACCAGAATTAAGCATGATCACGTGAAAATTAAAATTATCAAGTGAAAAATTTAATTATAATATGATAATTACAATTTTCAGTTTTGGCGCATTTCCAGGCGGATTGATAAAGCCAAAACTGAAAATTAAACATGATTACAAGAACATATATGTAATTTTCAATGATAATTGTAATTATCTCTTAATAATTGTAATTATCCCATGATATTTGTAATTATTACATGATAATTGTAATTATCAGGTTTTGACGCTAGTAGGCCGCCATACTCTACGTACTTTCATTTGACGCACCCCGTTATTTTGACGTCAAAGCAGTGTTCCGTTAAGGTTAGGGTTAGAGTTAAGGTTAGGGTTAGCTTCAAAAAATGGACAAATTCGTAAAAATGTCAAAGTAACGTATGTAGAGTTTCATGAAAGTCATCACAACGGCGTTTCTACACGATGGTGTGTGTGTGTATGTGTGTGAGAAAGAGAGAGAGTCAGTCTAGTGATAAATAATACATATATGATTTGCTGTTTAAAATGTAGACAGAGAGACAACTGTTGTCTGCGAGTTTCATTTGGACGATGATACCTCCCCACATCCCCCTTGATACCTCACCATACCCCCCCCCCCTGATATCTCCCCGTCCCCCCATGATGCCTCACCATACCCCCTTGATACCTCCCCGAACCCACTTGATACCACCCCATACCCCCTTGATACCTTCCGTACCCCCCTTGTAACCTACCTGTACCATCCTTGATACTTCCCCGTTGATCATTTCGCAGGTATGGATGAAAGGAATCGACCATCACCATACCCCCTTATTATACCCGTATCCCCGTTATGCCTACCCATGCACCTTTAAACCTACCCGTAGCCCCCTTTTACCTACACGTACCACCCCATCCCGATCCTTGGTAATAATAATAATAATAACAACAACAACAACAACAACAACAATAATAATAATAATAATAATAATAATAATAATAATAATAATAATAATAAATAATAATAATAATAATAATAATAATAATAATAATAATAATAATAATAATAATAATAAAAATATTGAATATAGAATAATACAAATAGAAATCATAAAAAACACCAAGGTTTTAAAATAAAATTTGATATAAGATATTATAATTATAATAATAATAATTATTATTATTATTATTATTATTATTAATATTATTAGTTTATAAATAATAATAATAATAATAATAATAATAATAATAATAATAATAGTAATAATAATAATAATAATGTTGATGATGATGATAATACTAATACTAATACTACTACTACTACTAATAATAATAATAATAATAATAATAATAATAATAATAATAATAATAAATAAGTTAAAAGTAAAAAGCCTAAATTAAAAAGAAAAATATATTGTAGTGTAAAAAAAAAAAGGCCCGCGGGAGATTTGAACTTGGGTTGCCTGCACGGTAGGTGATTGTCTTACTAAGTCAGCTACCAAGGATTCGTATAAATAGCATCAATTTTTTGGTCTATATGGGAAAATATGCTGAAACCTCGATTCGATTTTTAATTAATCAAATTTTATTAGTTAAACACAAAATTTTGTAAGATTGGTGACATGAGTGCAAAAGTGTTTTGAATGGAAATAAAACAAAATTTGCGGTATTACGGAATGGCACGTTCTTTACACGGGTTGAATCGGAAGCGCCGCGCGGAATGAGGCTATTGCAGTTTGTGGACATTTTGTTTATTTATTTATCTCAGAAACGGTTAAACGTTCGGTAAGGAAATGTCGGATATAACGATTTCGCGGGTTTTGAGCGCACAGCAGGACGATCCGCAGCGCCCAGCACCTGCCCAGATCAGCGTCCATACCGGACAAACTTTACAGTAGAGGCGAAGAAGGACTTCCGGCTAAGCAATTTATATATATAGATGTTATACATTATGCTGTAATGTCATTTTTCGTGTAAGCGTGAGCGCGCGCGATAAAGTGTGCAAACACGTGCAACATAGGCCTACTATTTTACTACACACAAATTTGTCAATTCTAGTCATTCCATGGTGAGAAATTGTGTTTATCTATAATTGATTTAACCACCCTAGTGTCGGAAGGTTGCTGTATGCAGGTATATGTATATGTATGATTGTGTTTGTCATGCAAAACTGCATGCTTTTAATTGTGTGCTTTTCTTCTATATATTAATCGAGAAGCCGTTTTAGATCACGAGGGGCCGTTTTAGCCAACCAGCGGCTTTGTTGTGAAGCTCGATTTGAGCTTCACTTTGCTCGAATTTGTGCAGATTACAGCTGAACTGTCCGTATAATTGCTTCCACGCGAGTTTTTCCATTCGCCGCTCGATCACGCGCAGCCCATACAACGAAACTTAACATTATTTTCGATCGCAAAACGGCTTTATTTTGCATTTTATTGCCTTGAAAATGTACTAAAAAACACGTGGAAACTTGTGCGAGTCCAACCAATCACTCTTGACGTTGCCTACGGCAGGCCCTTGCCTTCATTTCCGGTTTCCGTTTAGTGATTTCGCTCTGTAGCCTTCATTTAATAAATTTGGTTTTGATCTCGCTTTTAATTCGGCGTTATAATGTTGTTTAATGCAGTTTAAAGTTTATAACACTAATAAAATCGAGGGTTCACCATATTTTATGATATAGGACCTAAAATAAGGTCAGAGAAATATAGCAGCCCGTTGACTTTCATCAAGGCGACCCCGGTTCGAATCTCGCTGGGGACACTTTTTTTTAAAAATGTAATAATACAGAGGGAGAGAGATAAAAGAGAGAAATAAAGAAAAAGAGAGGAGAGGCAAATAAAAAACAAAAAGGGTGCAAGTAAAATGGCAAAAATAAATAAATTAATAAATAAATATATATAATGAAAGTAAAATCATAGCACGGGTATTAATAACTGCTTCATATTAAAAATTTTTTTCATTTAACCATGATGCATGTACTTTTTAGAACACTTAACATCTTATGCTTTTTTAATTAATTAGGTATACATGTAGGTAGGTCTGTAAAAAAAATTTTTTTAGAAAATAACATTATAGTTTTATTGTAAATTTCATAGCATATTTATTTTTCTTTGATTTATTTTTTCTTTGACATCAATACAGTTGTATACAATGTTCATTTCCAATGTCAATCGTTATGTATGTCAAAGTATTTTATATAAACATACATATATAAATATAACATTACAATACAGATTAGCCAAATAGGTTACAATAATAAATAATAATGGAATTGAAAAGAAAAAGAAGCCCCACATTACCATTGTTCACTTCAAGTGTTTAGCACAGAAAACAAATTGCAAACATCACACTCGTGTGAAAAAAATATGAATCTTGACACAGAATAAAATTAATCCGCGTACACTTAGTCTTTCATTTACTGTAAGTGGGTCAAACTTAAAATGAATTAAAAAAAAGACTTTTTAAAAGCACAGTACAAAACAACCAATTAAAAAAAATAATTACATGAATAAAAGTTTTTTTTAAGTTAAAAAAAACTTTTAAAAATGGAGGGAAAAAATGTTAGTAGAGGGATAGACTGGCGTTGACTTAATGCATTTACAACAAAAGGTAATAACAACCACTTTCGTAAAGATGCACTGCTGCGTTCAATGTACAACGAGAGAAAATAAAACGGTTTAATTTTATTTTCTCTAACTTATACAAACTACTTCTAGTATGCAACAAGATTACATAAACAAAGGTGTATATGGATGCCATTCATTGTACACTTTGTGTGTATTCATTAATAAATATGATGCTTGTCTCTCTATTTCATACCGAGTTTTCAAATAAGACTTAAACACAGCAAACGTTGGAATACAGTTGTTCAACTTGCACTTATAGATAAAAACTTGGCAAGAACATTTATCCTATCGAAAATCACGTCTGACATAAAATGATCACCACAACCAAACAGTACAATGTTTTCGTTTAAATGCATATTAATAACATTCTGACAACTATGCCTTACTACATGTTCAAACTGATTCCAGAATGCCTGGATGTGTGCACACTGCCAGAACAAATGTTGTATACTTTCTCGCTCGATTGTACAAAAAGAACATAATGAATCCGTTCGAACACCCATACTTGACAGAACAGTGTTTGTAGCGATAATCCTATGCACTATTCGTAGCTGGAACCATTTAAGTTTAACATCAGGTATATTTTGGATTTTCTTAAAAACTATTTTCCAATTACAATCTTTACCATATTTCTGTTCCCATGTCTTACAGCAGTTAGGTTGTATTTCGTTTGATGTCAGAAGATCGTAGTAAACTTTTGCACCTTTTTTAACTGAATTCAGAATAGTCCATAGTTTATTGAATTCTAAAAAGTTATTATTAACGATTGGTATCTCAAAAGAGTTAATATACTTTTTTACAGCCTGCACACAACCAGTGTACGTAACAAAATCGGTCTGAACATTATATCTATGTACAAACTCTTGAAAAGATAAACAAGACCCATTTTCCTTTAATAAGTGTCCAATACAAAACACCCCTTTTTCATACCAAGTTTTATAGAAAATGGGTCTGTTTTTAACGAGTATATTCTGATTGTAAAAAATCCTTTCAGAGATAATCTCTTCCGGTTTTTCCAAAATAATATGATTTGATAAATCTTTGTATGAATGCAAAACTTCTTTCCAAAAATTATTACATTGCATTGGAAAATCCGCACCTAGTTTCTCAACGTTTTCAAAACATGAAAATTCCGTCAAAAGTATAGATCTCCATGTCTGATTTCCATATTTAAGTTTTTTTAACCATGATATTTTTAAGGCTTTAATAAACATTTTAATGTCTGGAATACCAAGACCTCCATTTGTTATATTTTTTACTGCACTTTTTCGACTAATTCTATCTCTTTTGTTTTTCCAGACAAATTCAAAAACTGATGTCTGAATCATATTTATTACATCATCTGGAGGGTTTGGCAGTAGCATCCACAAATGAACTAATTTTGACAAAATAAGGGATTTCAACACCGCTACTCTTCCCAGGGGGGTTATTTGTCTTTTGAGCCATATTTTATACAATAATTTTATTTCTATCAATTTATCTTTTATGTTGATACCAATACAATTTTCTACGTCACTTGTCAGCCAAATACCCAACACTTGAAACTTTTCAGGGTTCCAGGTTATACGAAGATGTTGCATACATTTTGTTGATGAGTTACGCTGGCTGCCCTGCCATATTGCGTTAGTTTTTGTTGCGTTCAAAGAGAGCCCTGACAGATTACAAAAATTGTCGATGCTTTTAATAGTTTCTTCAAAAGAAGTTCTAGTACCATTTAGTAACATTTCTGTGTCATCTGCGTATAGTGTAATTTTATGTTCTACTTCGTTAATTTTTATGCCTTCGATTTCCTTATTTTCACGGATCATTATTGCTAAGATCTCGACACATAAAACAAAAATATACGGTGAGATTGGGTCTCCTTGTCTGCAACCACGTTCAATACTAAACCAGCTTGACATTTGACCATTAACAGAAACGGACGCTTTAGTATCATTATAAAAGGTTTTTATCCATCTACAGAAATCATTGCCGAAACCAAAGGCAAGCAACACTTTATTCATAAATATCCAATCTATGGAATCAAAAGCCTTTTCAAAATCTAGGCATAAAAGTAATCCTGGCTTGTCGTTTTTATTCAGATAACTGATAATATCATATATTAATCGAATATTATCCCCTATAAAACGTCCTTTAATAAAGCCTGTTTGATCTTCGTTGATTCACGATGATAGAACTAATTTAAAACGGTTTGCAATACTTGAGGAGCCAATTTTATATACAACATTTAAAAGAGATATAGGCCTCCAGTTCTTAATATATTCCTTATCCTTATCCCCTTTCGGTATACAGATTATGACGCCCTCTTTTTGTGTAGTAGAAAGACTACCTACTCTAAAGCCTTCATTAAGAGAACGAATAACTAAAGGACCCAATTTTAGCCAGAAAAATTAAAAAAATTCAGCAGTGAAACCGTCAGAGCCTGGACTTTTATAGTTTTTCATGTTTTTCAGAGCAGAACTTGCTTCGTCTAGTGTTATTTCTCCTTCAAGTGCATGCCTTACTTCTGCTGTTAAAGATTTTATATTAGTTACAAAGTCAGAAATATTTATATCCTCTAATGTTTTCTTTTCATATAAATGTTGGTAGAAAGTCTTAACTTCGTTAACAATCTCGCGTGGCTCACTTACCTCGGATCCATCGTTCTTTATAATCTTCTTCATGCATTTACTAACAAAATTACGCTTTTCCAGTCCACAAAAATATGTAGTTACCTTTTCCCCTTCTGCCACCCACCTTGCCCTTGACCTAATTAATACCCCTTCCATTATCTTCTCCCTATGTTTCTCTAACTCTTCTCTACCTTCACTTAACTGCCTGTTTTCTTCATCTGTCCTATTATCTATTTTTTCTAATCTACCGATACTTTCTTCCGAAGCTTTCTGTACTTCTGTATTTTGGCGTTTTTTATAGGCTGCATATGAAATAGTTTTTTGTCTTATTTTCATTAAGAGAACGTCAAGAAACAATTGATCCGAGATAGTAAAAAGTATTTCATTAGTAGGAATGCTTTGAAGTTCGACTCTGTGATATGGCGTAGCTGCATATTCCTCTATCACTGAATTTATATTTTCATTAATCAGATCTACATATGCCTTATCTTTAAGATGGGATGAGTTGAACTTCCACAACATCTTTCTTTGAGGTGAGGGGCCGAAACTTAGCCTGAGAGTTATTACTGAATGGTCTGTTCTGTAACCAGGGGTGATATCAGCGTCTATAACAAAAGTAGACATGAAGTCAGAGATGAGAAAAAAATCTAACCTGCTCTGCTGAATGGGGTTACTTCTTCTCCAAGTGAAGCGTTTTGTATCTACATTTAGTTCCCTCCATATATCTAATAAGTCCAAGTTATCCATCATATTAAAAACTTGATCTTGAGCCCGTGGGTTATTTTTGTGTCTGTAATTGTCGCAATCCATTTGAAAATCCATTACCAAATTCCAATCTCCACCAAAAATAATATTATCTACATTTATTTCTCTAACATGGCTTTCCAGATTAACGTAAAAGTCTGGATCATCTAAATGTGGACCATAAACATTGACTAACAGCAAATCTTTATCCATAGCTTTGATGTGACATAAAAGGAAATTGCCTTCTACATCCCTACAAACCCTTTTGACTTCGAACTCAAAATTATTGTTAAATAAAATAGCAACACCTCTTGAATTTGTAGTATATGATGCGAAAAAAGCTTTGTACCCCCCCCCCCCCCATTCAGCTCTAATGTACTCTTCTAATTTGGGGTCAAAGTGCGTGTCCTGTAGAAAATAAATGGAAGAAGATTTTTGTCGTAAATAATGAAAAACATCCCGTCTTTTATTTGAATTGGCAAGACCCCGGCAATTAAACTGATATTATGTTAATGTCTGACTCAGAGTTATTCATAAATCAAACAGGTGAGTACTAGTGAACTTATTGACGCTGCAGTTGCATAGAGGTCACAGACCGCAATCAAAACAAAACATGTCATGGTTATTTTTATCAGCCAGTAATATCCGACGAGCAGGGAGAGATTCATCAGCAACAAAATATAAATAAACCGAGCTGAACTGAGCTCACAAGATGAGAAAAAAGCGATGGTAAAAATGAATACATCTACATAGAGGACAGAGGGAAAGGAAAGGGAAGGGAGAATGGGGGATAGGAGGAGGAGGGAAGGATAAAGTTTTCCAATACATTCATTAACATAAACAACGTAGTTTACAATCATAAAATCAACAAACAGGCAACCTCTGCATGACTACTATTACTTGTAGTGATTTCTGCAGATTCTGACAAAACAAATTTACCGGGGAAAAAAAATTATGCTTTTGAAATATCTGAAAAAGTGTAACTAAAAACAGCTGGGAGAACAACGAACAAACAACCTGCTGTTAAAGAGAATCATTTTAAAGTAATTAAATAAATAAATAAATTAACAAAATAAATAAATAAATAAATAAATAAATAAGAAGAGGGGAAAAAAAAGCTGAATGGCTTCTTTTTGTCACGATTACAAACACGGTGACTTAAAGGTTAAAGGCAACACCAGCAAACATAAAGAAGAGCTTATTTAGAAGTCATTATCATGAACACAGGCACGTGAACAAAATCATTCCAGACAAAAGCTAGATTTAAAAAACAAACAAACAAACAAACATTTCTTTTGTTACATAAGAAAAAACAGACCGCCACTAAAATCCAAACCAGCAAACTTTCCAGTTCTTTACAAAGAAAAAATGTTTATATATAAATGCACAATTGTACACACGTCTTGTCTCTCCCACACTTCTCCCTGTCATAATTGTTTTCTTCCTCTTTTGAGCTCTATGAACCTGCCTTGACAATACCTGTGCCATCTTTATCATTGTCATCACCATCATCATCGACATCATCACCATCCATCACCCTTCATCGCCACCGCTCCCTTCATCATCATCCTAACATCCTCCATCAACGTCATCAGTACTTAGGAGCTAATGTTTATCAGTCTCAACTCTATCAGATATAAAATACGATTATTAAGTGAACAAATTAGCATATTTTAAATTACAAATAAATACCACCACATTGAGAGATTTTGTTCCTGGTGCCACATAGTAATCATAGTCATAGTAAACGCGACATATTTCACCTACTGCTGCTGTCTGTAGTAATATGGTGGCAAAAATGTACCAACGTATTGCAATAAGTGCCCTTATGACAAGAGAAAACATGAAAGAATGAGATCCACCCCTGCTCCAGACCTCAAAGCAAAAGGAAGCAGGTCCTAATAATGCATCTTAAAAAATAAGGAAGAAACAACCACACCAACAACAAACCACCAGCATTGTCAATCTTCATTAAAACATATGTATGTATTAACAAATCATATTGAAATAAAAATAATTGTACCATTGAGTGGCTAGTTCTTGCCACAAACACGAACTCAGCAAATAAAATTTTAAAAAAAGAAAGAAAGAACAAAAAACAACCAACAAGCAATAAACCAAACACGTTGTATTCCAAAAATTGATTTGATAACGATTACCTTTCTATGACATCAAGATGGGCTGGGTTCGCCGCCTCATCAACTGCATACATTCAAGCAACCATGCACTTCAATACGTTTGCTTTTTAGTGAATAAAAATAGTATAGCTCTATTTGAAAACCATAGCAGCTTATATAAACTTAAAATAGGAGTTTTAATTTCTGGTAACGCTTCAATGAGGAATGACCCCCAAAAAGAATAAGAAAACAAAAAAATAAGAAGAAAAAAAGGAATTAAAAAAAATAAGTATTATTAGTGAATAAATAAATAAATACATAAATATATGGATAGAATAAACTTAAAATAAAAATAATTCCGTTATTCCACTATTAAGTAAGTATGCAGACAATTATCATGTCAGGAGCCGCTCGATCGCACAAACATAAAAAGAGGAGATTAACTTAGAAAAAATGTAAATTTTACTTACAGACTGTAGTTTACAGAAATATGGATTAAAGTAACCACACATAAAAAACAGACCACCACCACAGAAAGTTACTTGTTCTCTTCGTTTCTGTCACCTGATTTCATCGCTCTAGACAAAACAGCGTCAACATCATCACCGAAGTTAACTCTGACTTTTACGTTGTTTTTGAGTTTTGCAAAGATTTTACCATTGGCAGACCATGTAGCCAAGGTAGCGGAGTGTTTGTAGACCTGTCGCTCCAACCTGTAGTTCGCCGCCGTTAGGTCCTCGCCCACAGAGATGCCCTTCCCCTTCAGCTTCTTCCTGCTCGCCAGTACTTGGTCCCTCAGTTTGCGGTTGTTAAAGCGTACAATGATGGGTTTGGCACGCTTCTGACTGCCCGCTACTGCTGCTGGCCTTCCCACACGGTGCGCCGCCTCCAGGTCTCGCTCATCCGTCTTCACGCCCAGCAGCTCTGTGAAGATTTGGCAGCATTGCTTGGCGCAGTCGTCGCTCGTTTCGTTCTTCATCTCGGAGACGTTGAAGACCCTGACATTCCAGCGCCTATCGTATTGTTCCAGGTCGTTCTGGCTGCTTTCCACCGCCGTCAGCTTCTCCCTCAGACTCTGGTTCTCCGCCTTCAGCCGCTTCATTTCTGTCTTCATACTGTCCGTCACTTTCGCCATGTCGAACAGCTGGCTTTCTAGTTTATCTAGTTTTTCTTCAAACCTCTTGCCAAGATTTTGTATGTCTTCTGCTGTAGCCACCACACTTAGTTTTTTATCCAAGAGTGCCATAAATTCCTGTGCGTCCATGTTGCATGCGTCACTGATGGTAGAATCCACTGAATCAGACATGTCCAAGGTTACGTTTTTTTTCTTCCTCTCCTGACGGACTACTGGACTAACTTCGTTCTCACTACTACCTGACGATGATAACAGAATCTTTCTCTTCTCTCCTCTATCTATCTTCTCCTCCTGTCCTTCTTTTTTACTTGTAGGGGTACTGTTGAAGAAGTTTGTTATTTTTCTAGACATCTGTGTAAAACAATCCTCTTGCGTACAATCTTCTTCGTAATTCAAACATCAATTACTAAGAGTACAACTTCATTTTCCTCTCTACTCTACAATAGAAACATCGCCTCTCTCAGCCAGTGAACACTCAGTCAATTACATAGTAACTACTACATGTAGCAAAGTCGCTCACCCTAATTCTTAAACGGGAGAGCGATGAAAACACGTCTTGCTAGTTCGACGGTCGCTCTGTGAATCCCGGAGGATATATTCTGCTTGCAACCAACATCGAACGGTCTTCATAGCATAATTAATTGTCATTCGATTCAACAGAAAAAAAATAAAAATAAAAGCAAACTTTACATTAAAAATAAATATTTAGAATATAAATTAAAACTGAATTGTTCCAAAAATAAATGTCTGGTGCTTTTTTTTAATGATTGCCTCAAGTTGGTATTTCATTGGTACTAGTAGTTATTACCCGTGCAAATAAATTTTTGATGACCCTATTGCTGGGCCTGATGTTATATGCCCGTTTCAAAAATTTTCCTGGAAGTGACTTTTTTGTGCATTCTGCAGCATTTTGTCATTTTATGTTTGTTTTTAATCTGAAGAAGAGGAAAGCAAAAAAATTCATTTGTCTTGTATTGTTGTATAATTAAAAGTATCCATTATATTTCTTTGTTGTGTTGCTGATTTTATGCCCGTTATAGGTTATCTTTGGGTGTCCAAGCTGTCAGCCACTGAGTGAAGTCAAATTTATTTGAGACTATAATGTTCCATTGTAGCCTACATAGTGTATAGTTTATGTTGTGGTGTTGGTACAATAACTACATGTAGGAAATATATCAATTGCCTAAAAGTGGAAGAAATTGCAAACACAACAGGAACTGCTAAGTATTTTGAAAGTAAACTACAATTATAAGTTTATCTTTAATCTTTGTCTCTTTTAAGTGATTCACCACTGACAGTGCACTTCAGCCTTCCACTTCCAGAATCATAAACACAACTAAGATATACAGTATATCAAAGCTACTTTTAATTAACATTAGCTCGAAAATTAATTCACATTGTATAAAAGTATCTTTGCATGTGATTAAAACAATAAGGCAATGCACGCACAGAATTTTTTTCATTATAATTCATACCAATGAAATACCAAATTGAGGCAATCATAAAAAAAAGCACCAAGCCATGTAAATATGGACCTTTAGTCCCTACAGATATTTATTTTGGAACTATTCAGTTTTAATTTATATTCTAAATATTTATTTTTAATGTAAAGTTTGCCGTTAATTTAATTTTTTTTTTGATGAATCGAATGACAAATAATTATGCTATGAAATAACAAATTACAATAAAACTATAATGTTATTTTCTAAATGCTTTTTTTTCGTTTAACAGACCTACCTATACCTAATTTTTTTTAAAAAGCATACGATGTTAAGTGTTCTAAGAAGTACATGCATCATGGATAAATGAAAAAAAATTTAATATGAAGCAGTTATTAATACCTGTGCTATGATTTTATTTTTATTTATATATTTTTTATTTATATATTTATTTTTTATTTTTATTTTTTACATGCATGTGCAATAAATCAGTAATGCTGTTCTCCTCAAATAAATGGTTATTGTGTTTTATTACAATTATAAGTTTATCTTTAATCTATGTCTCTTTTTAGTGATTCACCACAGACAGTGCACTTCAGCCTTCCACTTCCAAAATCATAAACACAACAAAGATTATTATATCAAAGATACTTTTATACAATGTGAATTAATTTTCGAGCTAATGTTAATTAAAAGTATCTTTGATATATATCTTAGTTGTGTTCCTGATTTTACTTTCAAAATACTTAGCACTTCCTGTTGTGTTTACAATTTCTTCCACTTTCAGGCAATTGATATATTTCCTAAAGGTAGTTATTGTACCAACACCACAACATAAACTATACACTATGTAGCCTACACTATAACATTATAGTCTCAATAAATTTGACTTCACTCAGTGGCTGACAGCTTGGACACCCAAAGATAACCTATAACGGGCATAAAATCAGAAACACAACAAAGAAATATATTAGATACTTTTAATTATACAACAATTTAAGACAAATGAATTTTCGTGCTTTGCTCTTCTTCAGATTAAAAACAAACATAAAATGACTAAATGCTGCAGAATGCACAAAAAAAGTCACTTCCAGGAAAATGTTTGAAACGGGCATACAACATTAGGCCCAGCAATTGGGTCATCAACAATTTATTTGCACGGGTAATAACTGCTAGTCTGTATAAATATAAGCGAATTACATATATAGGCCTTCACAACTGAATACCCCATGCGCACCAAGATTTCTTCTATGTAAAAGTTGAAGCGAAATAAAATGTCTTAATGTCTTATTTAACCCATAGTATGCAACAACATTGGGTTATTTGATCAGACATGCATGAGAGGTCACGTGATAGTCAAGATCATCTCATCCCAGGGTCACCATTATTTGGGCATAATACAACTTTTGCTGTATATTATTTAACAGTACATGAGTGTATTTGGAGCCGGAGATCAAAGTCATCTCAAGGCCAAGAGCACAGAAAGATCAAAGTCAGTATTACTAAATCCCACTGTTTCATTTTGTTTTTTCTGGGCACTCATTTTTATTTTAAATATTGCAAGTTTTATAAGGAGCATGCGAGTCATATGGTCTTTGCCATCTAGTTTTTTTTTTAAAAATCATGAAAGCTGACGAATTTTTAACGCGCTGAAGGAGGTAGATAAATGATTTAGGCAAACCAGAAAGAAGTGAGTTGCAGTAGCCCATTCGTAACAACAAGAACAACAACAATAACATGCCTTCAGATTTATTTCAAAAAGTACCATTTAGCCATTAGATATGCATCTTTGCTGTAACTGTTTCTTGGGTTTAGATACATGTTGAGTAAACAATACTTATTTAAATTATAGGTATACTGTAATTACTGTTGTTATTTTTTCTCATTGTTTTTTTTTTTCTTTCTCTCAGGTGAAAGCGGTCAAGATGGCCCGAATTTTAATTTTCCCGTGCCTCTGCCTGCTGTATTGCCCTGTCTATGTTGTGGCATGCAGTAAAGATGGACCTGAAAACTGCACGTTCCAATACCGCAGTGTCGGAGATTTACACAATTATTCCCGAACATGGTACAGCTGGACCCACGACGACGGTTGGGTGTGGGGTCATGATCGCACCATTTCATCGGGAGCTCCCAGCGGGTATTCAGGACTTACAGACAACAGTAATATTGCTCTTCTGATTAGCAGACGTTCATGTTCATTTAAAGGACAGACACTTTGTCTGACCTTTCTCTATCTTTTTACTGTCAACGACACAATCAACCTACGTGTTTATATTACAAACTTCGCCACCGGATCACGACAGGAAATATGGTCTGTATTGAATGGATCTTCTGCTAATTGGGCACGCGCGTATGTTCCCATATCAGTGGATTTTGAATTCACTGTTGAGATTGAAACTCTAAGAATTACAGGAAGCTTACAAGGAACTGTGTACCTATATAATATTGAGTATTTGAACTATTCATGTACATCGTCACCATTTTGGGCAGCAGTACAACCAACTTTACCAGAATCACTTTACACGGAAATAACCAAGGATATACCAACAACAACTGCAAGTACGACAGCAATAAGCAAAGTCAATATGACTAGAAACAATGGAGAAAACATAGCTACAATGATAACAATTTCAACCATGAACGTAGCTACGAACTCGACAACGAAAACAAATCTAACAATGCCGGTTACATTAACAGAGATAAGAACAGTCAATATGACTAGAACTAATAGTGGAAAACCAGCTGCAATCTTGACAACAGCACCTACAACAATGACAACAAAACCAACTGCAACAACACCAAATACAAGAACTGCGATAAAAACAGACAATATGATTAGAAATAATAGTGGGAACACAGCTAAAATCCTGACAACAGTCTCATCCTTGATAGAAGAAGAAACCTTGACAGCAAAAACAACAGCAGCAACGGCGAATTCAACAGCAGCAACGCCGAATACAACAGCATTAAGTACAGACAACATAACTTCAAATAATAGTGGAAACATGGCTACAGTATTGGCAACAACCTCAAACGTGACAGCAGCTTCAACTACGACAACAAAAACACCAACAGCGTCCAATACATCAAGAACAACGCCGAATACTACAACACCGATAAGCGCAGACAATAGGGAAAAAAATACTAGTGAAAACACAGCAACAATCATGACAATCATGACAACAGTATTAATTATGAAACAAAGTACAACTATGACAACAGGAACATCAACAACGCTGAATACAATACCAACGCCGAATACAACAGCAGCGAAAAGAGCCGACAATATAACTAGAAACGATAGTGGAACCACATCTACTATTATGACAACAGCCTCAACTAGGACAGCAGCTATAACCATGAGACCAAAAACTACTGCCACATCGTTGAATATAACAGTACCGAATACTTCATCAGCGGTAAGCACAGAAAAGTTGGCAAGAAACAATACTGATAACAAAGCTACAATCATGACAATAACCTCAAGAATGACAGCAACTACTCCCTTAACAACAAAAATAACAGCAGCAACTCCGAAAACAACAACGACTAAAAAAACATCGATAATAACCCATAATGTAAAAACAAACCATATAGGAAACACATCTATTTGGAAAACTTCAACGTTAAAAGAACCTACAAAAATGACATCAAAAACAACACCGACTGCAACACTAATACCAAAAATAACTCCTTCTATAATGACAACCACAACTCTTACAACAACAACAGCTACCACAGCAAGTACTACAACACCAACCACAACATCTACCACAACACGTATCACAACACCTACCGCAACACCAACCCCAACACTTACCCCAACATCATCCACAACAGGTACCACAACACCAACCACAACAGTTACTACAACACGTACAACACCTACCACAACACTTTCTATAACATCAACCGCAACACCATTAACAACTCGTACAACAACAACAAAACCTACAACAACACGTACTACAACATTTACTACCACTTCCTCGAAGTCCTCCACAATACCAACAATAACACAAACCACAATACAAACTACAACACCCACCACCATACCTGCCACAACACCAACAATAACATCCAAGTCCACATTACCAAGCACAACCAGTACTTCAACACCAAACACATCACGTTTTACAACAGTAACAACAACAGCTAGCACAACACCTATCACAACACGTATTACAACACTTACCACAACACCTACCACAAGTACTACAATACCTATCACAACACCTGCCACAACACTTACTACAACACCTACCACAACATCAACTACAAAACAAACTACAAAACCAACCACAACTCGTTCTACACGATCTACAACAGCACCAACCACAACACTGTCTATAAAACCAACCTCAACACCATCCACAACTCGTACAACAACTAAAGCTACCACAGCACGAACTACGACACCTACCGCTACACCAAGCACAACACGTACCTCAACATCATCCTCAACAGGTACCACAACACCAACCACAACAGCTACCACAACACATACCACTACACCTACCAAAAGTACTACAATACCTATCACAACACCTGCCACAACACTTACTACAACACTTAGCACAACATCAACTACAAAACAAACTACAACACTTTCTACAACACCAACCACAACTCGTTCTACACGATCTACAACAGCAGCAACCACAACACTTTCTATAAAACCAACCTCAACACCATCCACAACTCATACAACAACAATTAAAGCTACCTCAACAGGTACCACAACACCAACCACAACCACATCTACAACTACCACAACATCAACTACAAAACAAACTACAACACCAACCACAACTCGTTCTACACGATCTACAACAGAACCAACCACAACACTTTCTATAAAATCAACCTCAACACCATCCACAACTCGTACCACAACTAAAGTTACCACAGCACGAACTACGACACCTACCGCTACACCAAGCACAACACGTAGCTCAACATCATCGTCAACAGGTACCACAACACCAACCACAACAGCTACCACAACACTTACTACAACACCTACCACAACATCAACTACAAAACCAACTTCAACACCATCCACAACTCGTACAACAACTAAAGCTACCACAGCACGAACTACGACACCTACCGCTACACAAAGCACAACACGGACCTCAACATCATCCTCAACAGGTACCACAACACCAACCACAACAGCTACCACAACACGTACCACAACACCTACCAGAAGTACTACAATACCTATCACATCACCTGCCACAACACTTACTACAACACCTACCACAACATCAACTACAAAACAAACTACAAAACCAACCACAACTCGTTCTACACGATATACAACAGCACCAACCACAACACTTTCTATAAAACCAACCTCAACACCATCCACAACTCGTACAACAACTAAAGCTACCACAGCACGAACTACGACACCTACCGCTACACCAAGCACAACACGTACCTCAACATCATCCTTAACAGGAGGTACCACAACACAAACCACAACAGCTACCACAACACGTACCACAACACCTACCAGAAGTACTACAATACCTATCACAACACCTGCCACAACACTTACTACAACACCAACCACAACATCAACTACAAAACAAACTACAAAACCAACCACAACTCGTTCTACACGATATACAACAGCACCAACCACAACACTTTCTATAAAACCAACCTCAACACCATCCACAACTCGTACAACTAAAGCTACCACAGCACGAACTACGACACCTACCGCTACACCAAGCACAACACGTACCTCATCATCATCCTCAACAGGTACCACAACACCAACCACAACAGCTACCATAACACTTACTACAACACCTACCACAACATCAACTACAAAACAAACTACAAAACCAACCACAACTCGTTCTACACGATCTACAACAGCACCAACCACAACACTGTCTATAAAACCAACCTCAACACCATCCACAACTCGTACAACAACTAAAGCTACCACAGCACGAACTACGACAACTACCGCTACACCAAGCACAACACATACCTCAACATCATCCTCAACACATACCACAACACCAACCACAACAGCTACCACAACACGCATTACAACAGCAAACACAACAACAACCACAACACTTTCTATAACGCCATTATCAACACCATCCACAACTCGTACAACAGCAACAGCTACCACAGCAAGTACTACAACACCAACCACAACATCTACCACAACACGTATCACAACACCTACCGCAACACAACCCAACACTTACCCAACATCATCCACAACAGGTACCACAACACCAACCACAACAGTTACTACAACACGTACAACACCTACCACAACACTTTCTATAACATCAACCGCAACACCATCAACAACTCGTACAACAACAACAAAACCTACCACAACACGTACTACAACATTTACTACCACTTCCACGAAGTCCTCCACAATACCAACAATAACACAAACCACAATACAAACTACAACACCCACCACCATACCTGCCACAACACCAACCATAACATCCAAGTCCACATTACCAAGCACAACCAGTACTTCAACACCAACCACATCACGTTTTACAACAGTAACTACAACAGCTACCACAACACCTATCACAACACGTATTACAACACTTACCACAACACCTACCACAAGTACTACAATACCTATCACAACACCTGCCACAACACTTACTACAACACCTACCACAACATCAACTACAAAACAAACTACAAAACCAACCTCAACTCGTTCTACACGATCTACAACAGCACCAACCACAACACTTTCTATAAAACCAACTTCAACACCATCCACAACTCGTACAACAACTAAAGCTACCACAGCACGAACTACGACACCTACCGCTACACCAAGCACAACACGTACCTCAACATCATCCTCAACAGGTACCACAACACCAACCACAACAGCTACCACAACACATACCACTACACCTACCAAAAGTACTACAATACCTATCACAACACCTGCCACAACACTTACTACAACACCTAGCACAACATCAACTACAAAACAAACTACAACACTTTCTACAACACCAACCACAACTCGTTCTACACGATCTACAACAGCAGCAACCACAACACTTTCTATAAAACCAACCTCAACACCATCCACAACTCATACAACAACAACTAAAGCTACCTCAACAGGTACCACAACACCAACCACAACCCCTTCTACAACTACCACAACATCAACTACAAAACAAACTACAACACCAACCACAACTCGTTCTACACGATCTACAACAGAACCAACCACAACACTTTCTATAAAATCAACCTCAACACCATCCACAACTCGTACAACAACTAAAGCTACCACAGCACGAACTACGACACCTACCGCTACACCAAGCACAACACGTAGCTCAACATCATCGTCAACAGGTACCACAACACCAACCACAACAGCTACCACAACACTTACTACAACACCTACTACAACACCTACCACAACAGCTACCACAACACCTACCACAACATCAACTACAAAACAAACTACAAAACCAACCACAACTCGTTCTACACGATCTACAACAGCACCAAACACAACTTTTTCTATAAAACCAACCTCAACACCATCCACAACTCGTACAACTAAAGCTACCACTGCACGAACTACGACACCTACCGCTACACAAAGCACAACACGTACCTCAACATCATCTTTAACAGGTACCACAACACCAACCACAACAGCTACCACAACACGTACCACAACACCTACCAGAAGTACTACAATACCTATCAGATCACCTGCCACAACACTTACTACAACACCTACCACAACATCAACTACAAAACAAACTACAAAACAAACCACAACTCGTTCTACACGATATACAACAGCACCAACCACAACACTTTCTATAAAACCAACCTCAACACCATCCACAACTCGTACAACTAAAGCTACCACACCTACCGCTACACCAAGCACAACACGTACCTCAACATCATCCTTAACAGGAGGTACCAAAACACCAACCACAACAGCTACCACAACACGTACCACAACACCTACCAGAAGTACTACAATACCTATCACAACACCTGCCACAGCACTTACTACAACACCAACCACAACATCAACTACAAAACAAACTACAAAACCAACCACAACTCGTTCTACACGATATACAACAGCACCAACCACAATACTTTCTATAAAACCAACCTCAGCACCATCCACAACTCGTACAACAACTAAAGCTACCACAGCACGAACTACGACACCTACCGCTACACCAAGCACAACACGTACCTCATCATCATCCTCAACAGGTACCACAACACCAACCACAACAGCTACCATAACACTTACTACAACACCTACCACAACATCAACTACAAAACAAACTACAAAACCAACCACAACTCGTTCTACACGATCTACAACAGCACCAACCACAACACTGTCTATAAAACCAACCTCAACACCATCCACAACTCGTACAACAACTAAAGCTACCACAGCACGAACTACGACAACTACCGCTACACCAAGCACAACACGTACCTCAACATCATCCTCAACACATACCACAACACCAACCACAACAGCTACCACAACACGCATTACAACAGCAAACACAACAACAACCACAACACTTTCTATAACGCCATTATCAACACCATCCACAACTCGTACAACAGCAACAGCTACCACAGCAAGTACTACAACACCAACCTCAACATCTACCACAACACGTATCACAACACCTACCGAAACACCAACCCCAACACTTACCCCAACATCATCCACAACAGGTACCACAACACCAACCACAACAGTTACTACAACACGTACAACACCTACCACAACACTTTCTATAACATCAACCGCAACACCATCAACAACTCGTACAACAACAACAAAACCTACAACAACACGTACTACAACATTTACTACCACTTCCACGAAGTCCTCCACAATACCAACAATAACACAAACCACAATACAAACTACAACACCCACCACCATACCTGCCACAACACCAACCATAACATCCAAGTCCACATTACCAAGCACAACCAGTACTTCAACACCAACCACATCACGTTTTACAACAGTAACTACAACAGCTACCACAACACCTACCACAACACGTATTACAACACTTACCACAACACCTACCACAAGTACTACAATACCTATCACAACACCTGCCACAACACTTACTACAACACTTACTACAACACCTACAACAACATCAACTACAAAACAAACTACAAAACCAACCACAACTCGTTCTACACGATCTACAACAGCACCAACCACAACACTTTCTATAAAACCAACCTCAACACCATCCACAACTCGTACAACAACTAAAGCTACCACAGCACGAACTACGACACCTACCGCTACACCAAGCACAACACGTAGCTCAACATCATCCTCAACAGGAGGTACCACAACACCAACCACAACAGCTACCACAACACGTACCACAACACCTACCAGAAGTACTACAATACCTATCACAACACCTGCCACAACACTTACTACAACACCTACCACAACAACTACAAAACAAACTACAACACCAACCACAACTCGTTCTACACGATATACAACAGCACCAACCACAACACTTTCTATAAAACCAACCTCAACACCATCCACAACTCGTACAACTAAAGCTACCACAGCACGAACTACGACACCTACCGCTACACCAAGCACAACACGTACCTCAACATCATCCTCAACAGGTACCACAACACCAACCACAACAGCTACCACAACACTTACTACAACACCTACCACAACATCAACTACAAAACAAACTACAAAACCAACCACAACTCGTTCTACACGATCTACAACAGCACCAACCACAACACTTTCTATAAAACCAACCTCAACACCATCCACAACTCGTACAACAACTAAAGCTACCACAGCACGAACTACGACACCTACCGCTACACCAAGCACAACACTTACCCCAACATCATCCTCAACAGGTACCACAACACCAACCACAACAGCTACCACAACACGCATTACAACAGCAAACACAACAACAACCACAACACTTTCTATAACGCCATTATCAACACCATCCACAACTCGTACAACAGCAACAGCTACCACAGCAAGTACTACAACACCAACCTCAACACCTACCACAACACGTATCACAACACCTACCGATACACCAACCCCAACACTTACCCCAACATCATCCACAACAGGTACCACAACACCAACCACAACAGTTACTACAACACGTACAACACCTACCACAACACTTTCTATAACATCAACCGCAACACCATCAACAACTCGTACAACAACAACAAAACCTACAACAACACGTACTACAACATTTACTACCACTTCCACGAAGTCCTCCACAATACCAACAATAACACAAACCACAATACAAACTACAACACCCACCACCATACCTGCCACAACACCAACCATAACATCCAAGTCCACATTACCAAGCACAACCAGTACTTCAACACCAACCACATCACGTTTTACAACAGTAACTACAACAGCTACCACAACACCTATCACAACACGTATTACAACACTTACCACAACACCTACCACAAGTACTACAATACCTATCACAACACCTGCCACAACACTTACTACAACACTACTACACCTACAACATCAACTACAAAACAAACTACAAAACCAACCACAACTCGTTCTACACGATCTACAACAGCACCAACCACAACACTTTCTATAAAACCAACCTCAACACCATCCACAACTCGTACAACAACTAAAGCTACCTCAGCACGAACTACGACACCTACCGCTACACCAAGCACAACACGTACCTCAACATCATCCTTAACAGGAGGTACCACAACACCAACCACAACAGCTACCACAACACGTACCACAACACCTACCAGAAGTACTACAATACCTATCACAACACCTGCCACAACACTTACTACAACACCAACCACAACATCAACTACAAAACAAACTACAAAACCAACCACAACTCGTTCTACACGATATACAACAGCACCAACCACAACACTTTCTATAAAACCAACCTCAACACCATCCACAACTCGTACAACTAAAGCTACCACAGCACGAACTACGACACCTACCGCTACACCAAGCACAACACGTACCTCATCATCATCCTCAACAGTTACCACAACACCAACCACAACAGCTACCATAACACTTACTACAACACCTACCACAACATCAACTACAAAACAAACTACAAAACCAACCACAACTCGTTCTACACGATATACAAAAGCACCAACCACAACACTTTCTATAAAACCAACCTCAGCACCATCCACAACTCGTACAACAACTAAAGCTACCACAGCACGAACTACGACACCTACCGCTACACCAAGCACAACACGTACCTCATCATCATCCTCAACAGGTACCACAACACCAACCACAACAGCTACCATAACACTTACTACAACACCTACCACAACATCAACTACAAAACAAACTACAAAACCAACCACAACTCGTTCTACACGATCTACAACAGCACCAACCACAACACTGTCTATAAAACCAACCTCAACACCATCCACAACTCGTACAACAACTAAAGCTACCACAGCACGAACTACGACAACTACCGCTACACCAAGCACAACACGTACCTCAACATCATCCTCAACAGGTACCACAACACCAACCACAACAGCTACCACAACACGCATTACAACAGCAAACACAACAACAACCACAACACTTTCTATAACGCCATTATCAACACCATCCACAACTCGTACAACAGCAACAGCTACCACAGCAAGTACTACAACACCAACCTCAACATCTACTACAACACGTATCACAACACCTACCGAAAACCAAACCCAACACTTACCCCAACATCATCCACAACAGGTACCACAACACCAATCCCAACAGTTACTACAACACGTACAACACCTACCACAACACTTTCTATAACATCAACCGCAACACCATCAACAACTCGTACAACAACAACAAAACCTACAACAACACGTACTACAACATTTACTACCACTTCCACGAAGTCCTCCACAATACCAACAATAACACAAACCACAATACAAACTACAACACCCACCACCATACCTGCCACAACACCAACCATAACATCCATGTCCACATTACCAAGCACAACCAGTACTTCAACACCAACCACATCACGTTTTACAACAGTAACTACAACAGCTACCACAACACCTACCACAACACGTATTACAACACTTACCACAACACCTACCACAAGTACTACAATACCTATCACAACACCTGCCACAACACTTACTACAACACTTACTACAACACCTACAACAACATCAACTACAAAACAAACTACAAAACCAACCACAACTCGTTCTACACGATCTACAACAGCACCAACCACAACACTTTCTATAAAACCAACCTCAACACCATCCACAACTCGTACAACAACTAAAGCTACCACAGCACGAACTACGACACCTACCGCTACACCAAGCACAACACGTACCTCAACATCATCCTTAACAGGAGGTACCACAACACCAACCACAACAGCTACCACAACACGTACCACAACACCTACCAGAAGTACTACAATACCTATCACAACACCTGCCACAACACTTACTACAACACCAACCACAACTACAAAACAAACTACAAAACCAACCACAACTCGTTCTACACGATATACAACAGCACCAACCACAACACTTTCTATAAAACCAACCTCAACACCATCCACAACTCGTACAACTAAAGCTACCACAGCACGAACTACGACACCTACCGCTACACCAAGCACAACACGTACCTCATCATCATCCTCAACAGGTACCACAACATCAACCACAACAGCTACCATAACACTTACTACAACACCTACCACAACATCAACTACAAAACAAACTACAAAACCAACCACAACTCGTTCTACACGATCTACAACAGCACCAACCACAACACTGTCTATAAAACCAACATCAACACCATCCACAACTCGTACAACAACTAAAGCTACCACAGCACGAACTACGACAACTACCGCTACACCAAGCACAACACATACCTCAACATCATCCTCAACACATACCACAACACCAACCACAACAGCTACCACAACACGCATTACAACAGCAAACACAACAACAACCACAACACTTTCTATAACGCCATTATCAACACCATCCACAACTCGTACAACAGCAACAGCTACCACAGCAAGTACTTCAACACCAACCTCAACACCTACCACAACACGTATCACAACACCTACCGAAACACCAACCCCAACACTTACCCCAACATCATCCACAACAGGTACCACAACACCAACCACAACAGTTACTACAACACGTACAACACCTACCACAACACTTTCTATAACATCAACCGCAACACCATCAACAACTCGTACAACAACAACAAAACCTACAACAACACGTACTACAACATTTACTACCACTTCCACGAAGTCCTCCACAATACCATCAATAACACAAACCACAATACAAACTACAACACCCACCACCATACCTGCCACAACACCAACCATAACATCCATGTCCACATTACCAAGCACAACCAGTACTTCAACACCAACCACATCACGTTTTACAACAGTAACTACAACAGCTACCACAACAGCTAGCACAACACGTATTACAACACTTACCACAACACCTACCACAAGTACTACAATACCTATCACAACACCTGCCACAACACTTACTACAACACTTACTACAACACCTACAACAACACCAACTACAAAACAAACTACAAAACCAACCACAACTCGTTCTACACGATCTACAACAGCACCAACCACAACACTTTCTATAAAACCAACCTCAACACCATCCACAACTCGTACAACAACTAAAGCTACCACAGCACGAACTACGACACCTACCGCTACACCAAGCACAACACGTACCTCAACATCATCCTTAACAGGAGGTACCACAACACCAACCACAACAGCTACCACAACACGTACCACAACACCTACCAGAAGTACTACAATACCTATCACAACACCTGCCACAACACTTACTACAACACCAACCACAACATCAACTACAAAACAAACTACAAAACCAACCACAACTCGTTCTACACGATATACAACAGCACCAACCACAACACTTTCTATAAAACCAACCTCAACACCATCCACAACTCGTACAACTAAAGCTACCACAGCACGAACTACGACACCTACCGCTACACCAAGCACAACACGTACCTCAACATCATCCTTAACAGGAGGTACCAAAACACCAACCACAACAGCTACCACAACACGTACCACAACACCTACCAGAAGTACTACAATACCTATCACAACACCTGCCACAACACTTACTACAACACCAACCACAACATCAACTACAAAACAAACTACAAAACCAACCACAACTCGTTCTACACGATATACAACAGCACCAACCACAACACTTTCTATAAAACCAACCTCAACACCATCCACAACTCGTACAACAACTAAAGCTACCACAGCACGAACTACGACACCTACCGCTACACCAAGCACAACACGTACCTCATCATCATCCTCAACAGGTACCACAACACCAACCACAACAGCTACCATAACACTTACTACAACACCTACCACAACATCAACTACAAAACAAACTACAAAACCAACCACAACTCGTTCTACACGATCTACAACAGCACCAACCACAACACTGTCTATAAAACCAACCTCAACACCATCCACAACTCGTACAACAACTAAAGCTACCACAGCACGAACTACGACAACTACCGCTACACCAAGCACAACACGTACCTCAACATCATCCTCAACACATACCACAACACCAACCACAACAGCTACCACAACACGCATTACAACAGCAAACACAACAACAACCACAACACTTTCTATAACGCCATTATCAACACCATCCACAACTCGTACAACAGCAACAGCTACCACAGCAAGTACTACAACACCAACCTCAACATCTACCACAACACGTATCACAACACCTACCGAAACACCAACCCCAACACTTACCCCAACATCATCCACAACAGGTACCACAACACCAACCACAACAGTTACTACAACACGTACAACACCTACCACAACACTTTCTATAACATCAACCGCAACACCATCAACAACTCGTACAACAACAACAAAACCTACAACAACACGTACTACAACATTTACTACCACTTCCACGAAGTCCTCCACAATACCAACAATAACACAAACCACAATACAAACTACAACACCCACCACCATACCTGCCACAACACCAACCATAACATCCAAGTCCACATTACCAAGCACAACCAGTACTTCAACACCAACCACATCACGTTTTACAACAGTAACTACAACAGCTACCACAACACCTACCACAACACGTATTACAACACTTACCACAACACCTACCACAAGTACTACAATACCTATCACAACACCTGCCACAACACTTACTACAACACTTACTACAACACCTACAACAACATCAACTACAAAACAAACTACAAAACCAACCACAACTCGTTCTACACGATCTACAACAGCACCAACCACAACACTTTCTATAAAACCAACCTCAACACCATCCACAACTCGTACAACAACTAAAGCTACCACAGCACGAACTACGACACCTACCGCTACACCAAGCACAACACGTAGCTCAACATCATCCTCAACAGGTACCACAACACCAACCACAACAGCTACCACAACACGTACCACAACACCTACCACAAGTACTACAATACCTATCACAACACCTGCCACAACACTTACTACAACACCTACCACAACATCAACTACAAAACCAACCACAACTCGTTCTACACGATATACAACAGCACCAACCACCACACTTTCTACAAAACCAACCTCAACACCATCCACAACTCGTACTACTAAAGCTACCACAACACGAACTACGACACCTACCGCTACACAAAGCACAACACGTACCTCAACATCATCCTCAACAGATACCACAACACCAACCGCAACAGCTACCACAACACTTACTACAACACCTACCACAACATCAACTACAAAACAAACTACAAAACCAACCACAACTCGTTCTACACGATCTACAACAGAACCAACCACAACACTTTCTATAAAACCAACCTCAACACCATCCACAACTCGTACAACAACTAAAGCTACCACAGCACGAACTACGACACCTACCGCTACACAAAGCACAACACGTACCTCAACATCATCCTCAACAGGTACCACAACACCAACCACAACAGCTACCACAACACGTATTACAACACCAACCACAACAACAACCACAACACTTTCTATAACGCCAACATCAACACCATCCACAACTCGTACAACAGCAACAGCTACCACAGCAAGTACTACAACACCAACCACAACATCTACCACAACACGTATCACAACACCTACCGCAACACCAACCCCAACACTTACCCCAACATCATCCACAACAGGTACCACAACACCAACCACAACAGTTACTACAACACGTACAACACCTACCACAACACTTTCTATAACATCAACCGCAACACCATCAACAACTCGTACAACAACAAAACCTACAACAACAAGTACTACAACATTTACTACCACTTCCACGAAGTCCTCCACAATACAAACAATAACACAAACCACAATACAAACTACAACACCCACCAACATACCTGCCACAACACCAACAATAACATCAAAGTCCACATTACCAAGCACAACCAATACTTCAACATCAACCACATCACGTTTTACAACAGTAACTACAACAGCTACCACAACACCTACCACAACACGTATTACAACACTTACCACAACACCTACCACAAGTACTACAATACCTATCACAACACCTGCCACAACACTTACTACAACACCTACCACAACATCAACTACAAAACAAACTACAAAACCAACCACAACTCGTTCTACACGATCTACAACAGCACCAACCACAACACTTTCTATAAAACCAACCTCAACACCATCCACAACTCGTACAACAACTAAAGCTACCACAGCACGAACTACGACACCTACCGCTACACCAAGCACAACACGTACCTCAACATCATCCTCAACAGGTACCACAACACCAACCACAACAGCTACCACAACACGTACCACAACACCTACCACAAGTACTACAATACCTATCACAACACCTGCCACAACACTTACTACAACACCTACCACAACATCAACTACAAAACAAACTACAACACTTTCTACAACACCAACCACAACTCGTTCTACACGATCTACAACAGCAGCAACCACAACACTTTCTATAAAACCAACCTCAGCACCATCCACAACTCATACAACAACAACTAAAGCTACCACAGCACGAACTACGACACCTACCGCTACACCAAGCACAACACGTACCTCAACATCATCCTCAACAGGTACCACAACACCAACCACAACACTTACTACAACACCTACCACAACATCAACTACAAAACAAACTACAACGCCAACCACAACTCGTTCTACGCGATCTACAAAAGCACCAACCACAACACTTTCTATAAAATCAACCTCAACACCATCCACAACTCGTACAACTAAAGCTACCACAGCAAGTACTACTACACCAACAACAACATCAACTACAAAACAAACTACAAAACCAACCACAACTCGTTCTACACGATCTACATCAGCACCAATTACAACACTTTCTATAAAACCAACCTCAACACCATCCACAACTCGTACAACAACTAAAGCTACCACAGCACGAACTACGACACCTACCGCTACACCAAGCACAACACGTACCTCAACATCATCCTTAACAGGAGGTACCACAACACCAACCACAACAGCTACCACAACACGTACCACAACACCTACCAGAAGTACTACAATACCTATCACAACACCTGCCACAACACTTACTACAACACCAACCACAACATCAACTACAAAACAAACTACAAAACCAACCACAACTCGTTCTACACGATATACAACAGCACCGACCACAACACTTTCTATAAAACCAACCTCAACACCATCCACAACTCGTACAACTAAAGCTACCACAGCACGAAGTACGACACCTACCGCTACACCAAGCACAACACGTACCTCATCATCATCCTCAACAGGTACCACAACACCAACCACAACAGCTACCATAACACTTACTACAACACCTACCACAACATCAACTACAAAACAAACTACAAAACCAACCACAACTCGTTCTACACGATCTACAACAGCACCAACCACAACACTGTCTATAAAACCAACCTCAACACCATCCACAACTCGTACAACAACTAAAGCTACCACAGCACGAACTACGACAACTACCGCTACACCAAGCACAACACGTACCTCAACATCATCCTCAACAGGTACCACAACACCAACCACAACAGCTACCACAACACGTATTACAACAGCAAACACAACAACAACCACAACACTTTCTATAACGCCAATATCAACACCATCCACAACTCGTACAACAGCAACAGCTACCACAGCAAGTACTACAACACCAACCTCAACACCTACCACAACACGTATCACAACACCTACCGAAACACCAACCCCAACACTTACCCCAACATCATACACAAAAGGTACCACAACACCAACCACAACAGTTACTACAACACGTACAACACCTACCACAACACTTTCTATAACATCAACCGCAACACCATCAACAACTCGTACAACAACAACAAAGCCTACAACAACACGTACTACAACATTTACTACCACTTCCACGAAGTCCTCCACAATACCAACAATAACACAAACCACAATACAAACTACAACTCCCACCACCATACCTGCCACAACACCAACCATAACATCCAAGTCCACATTACCAAGCACAACCAGTACTTCAACACCAACCACATCACGTTTTACAACAGTAACTACAACAGCTAGCACAACACCTACCACAACACGTATTACAACACTTACCACAACACCTACCACAAGTACTACAATACCTATCACAACACCTGCCACAACACTTACTACAACACTTACTACAACACCTACAACAACATCAACTACAAAACAAACTACAAAACCAACCACAACTCGTTCTGCACGATCTACAACAGCACCAACCACAACACTTTCTATAAAACCAACCTCAACACCATCCACAACTCGTACAACAACTAAAGCTACCACAGCACGAACTACGACACCTACCGCTACACAAAGCACAACACGGACCTCAACATCATCCTCAACAGGTACCACAACACCAACCACAACAGCTACCACAACACGTATTACAACACCAACCACAACAACAAAAACAACACTTTCTATAACGCCAACATCAACACCATCCACAACTCGTACAACAGCAACAGCTACCACAGCAAGTACTACAACACCAACCACAACATCTACCACAACACGTATCACAACACCTACCGCAACACCAACCCCAACACTTACCCCAACATCATCCACAACAGGTACCACAACACCAACCACAACAGTTACTACAACACGTACAACACCTACCACAACACTTTCTATAACATCAACCGCAACACCATTAACAACTCGTACAACAACAACAAAACCTACAACAACACGTACTACAACATTTACTACCACTTCCACGAAGTCCTCCACAATACCAACAATAACACAAACCACAATACAAACTACAACACCCACCACCATACCTGCCACAACACCAACCATAACATCCAAGTCCACATTACCAAGCACAACCAGTACTTCAACACCAAACACATCACGTTTTACAACAGTAACAACAACAGCTAGCACAACACCTATCACAACACGTATTACAACACTTACCACAACACCTACCACAAGTACTACAATACCTATCACAACACCTGCCACAACACTTACTACAACACCTACCACAACATCAACTACAAAACAAACTACAAAACCAACCTCAACTCGTTCTACACGATCTACAACAGCACCAACCACAACACTTTCTATAAAACCAACTTCAACACCATCCACAACTCGTACAACAACTAAAGCTACCACAGCACGAACTACGACACCTACCGCTACACCAAGCACAACACGTACCTCAACATCATCCTCAACAGGTACCACAACACCAACCACAACAGCTACCACAACACATACCACTACACCTACCAAAAGTACTACAATACCTATCACAACACCTGCCACAACACTTACTACAACACCTAGCACAACATCAACTACAAAACAAACTACAACACTTTCTACAACACCAACCACAACTCGTTCTACACGATCTACAACAGCAGCAACCACAACACTTTCTATAAAACCAACCTCAACACCATCCACAACTCATACAACAACTAAAGCTACCTCAACAGGTACCACAACACCAACCACAACCCTTTCTACAACTACCACAACATCAACTACAAAACAAACTACAACACCAACCACAACTCGTTCTACACGATCTACAACAGAACCAACCACAACACTTTCTATAAAATCAACCTCAACACCATCCACAACTCGTACCACAACTAAAGTTACCACAGCACGAACTACGACACCTACCGCTACACCAAGCACAACACGTAGCTCAACATCATCGTCAACAGGTACCACAACACCAACCACAACAGCTACAACAACACTTACTACAACACCTACTACAACACCTACCACAACAGCTACCACAACACCTACCACAACATCAACTACAAAACCAACTTCAACACCATCCACAACTCGTACAACAACTAAAGCTACCACAGCACGAACTACGACACCTACCGCTACACAAAGCACAACACGGACCTCAACATCATCCTCAACAGGTACCACAACACCAACCACAACAGCTACCACAACACGTACCACATTACCTACCAGAAGTACTACAATACCTATCAGATCACCTGCCACAACACTTACTACAACACCTACCACAACATCAACTACAAAACAAACTACAAAACCAACCACAACTCGTTCTACACGATATACAACAGCACCAACCACAACACTTTCTATAAAACCAACCTCAACACCATCCACAACTCGTACAACAACTAAAGCTACCACAGCACGAACTACGACACCTACCGCTACACCAAGCACAACACGTACCTCAACATCATCCTTAACAGGAGGTACCACAACACCAACCACAACAGCTACCACAACACGTACCACAACACCTACCAGAAGTACTACAATACCTATCACAACACCTGCCACAACACTTACTTCAACACCAACCACAACATCAACTACAAAACAAACTACAAAACCAACCACAACTCGTTCTACACGATATACAACAGCACAAACCACAACACTTTCTATAAAACCAACCTCAACACCATCCACAACTCGTACAACTAAAGCTACCACAGCACGAACTACGACACCTACCGCTACACCAAGCACAACACGTACCTCATCATCATCCTCAACAGGTACCACAACACCAACCACAACAGCTACCATAACACTTACTACAACACCTACCACAACATCAACTACAAAACAAACTACAAAACCAACCACAACTCGTTCTACACGATCTACAACAGCACCAACCACAACACTGTCTATAAAACCAACCTCAACACCATCCACAACTCGTACAACAACTAAAGCTACCACAGCACGAACTACGACAACTACCGCTACACCAAGCACAACACATACCTCAACATCATCCTCAACACATACCACAACACCAACCACAACAGCTACCACAACACGCATTACAACAGCAAACACAACAACAACCACAACACTTTCTATAACGCCATTATCAACACCATCCACAACTCGTACAACAGCAACAGCTACCACAGCAAGTACTTCAACACCAACCTCAACACCTACCACAACACGTATCACAACACCTACCGAAACACCAACCCCAACACTTACCCCAACATCATCCACAACAGGTACCACAACACCAACCACAACAGTTACTACAACACGTACAACACCTACCACAACACTTTCTATAACATCAACCGCAACACCATCAACAACTCGTACAACAACAACAAAACCTACAACAACACGTACTACAACATTTACTACCACTTCCACGAAGTCCTCCACAATACCATCAATAACACAAACCACAATACAAACTACAACACCCACCACCATACCTGCCACAACACCAACCATAACATCCATGTCCACATTACCAAGCACAACCAGTACTTCAACACCAACCACATCACGTTTTACAACAGTAACTACAACAGCTACCACAACACCTACCACAACACGTATTACAACACTTACCACAACACCTACCACAAGTACTACAATACCTATCACAACACCTGCCACAACACTTACTACAACACTTACTACAACACCTACAACAACATCAACTACAAAACAAACTACAAAACCAACCACAACTCGTTCTACACGATCTACAACAGCACCAACCACAACACTTTCTATAAAACCAACCTCAACACCATCCACAACTCGTACAACAACTAAAGCTACCACAGCACGAACTACGACACCTACCGCTACACCAAGCACAACACGTACCTCAACATCATCCTTAACAGGAGGTACCACAACACCAACCACAACAGCTACCACAACACGTACCACAACACCTACCAGAAGTACTACAATACCTATCACAACACCTGCCACAACACTTACTACAACACCAACCACAACATCAACTACAAAACAAACTACAAAACCAACCACAACTCGTTCTACACGATATACAACAGCACCAACCACAACACTTTCTATAAAACCAACCTCAACACCATCCACAACTCGTACAACTAAAGCTACCACAGCACGAACTACAACACCTACCGCTACACCAAGCACAACACGTACCTCATCATCATCCTCAACAGGTATCACAACACCAACCACAACAGCTACCATAACACTTACTACAACACCTACCACAACATCAACTACAAAACAAACTACAAAACCAACCACAACTCGTTCTACACGATATACAACAGCACCAACCACAAAACTTTCTATAAAACCCACCTCAGCACCATCCACAACTCGTACAACAACTAAAGCTACCACAGCACGAACTACGACACCTACCGCTACACCAAGCACAACACGTACCTCATCATCATCCTCAACAGGTACCACAACACCAACCACAACAGCAACCATAACACTTACTACAACACCTACCACAACATCAACTACAAAACAAACTACAAAACCAACCACAACTCATTCTACACGATCTACAACAGCACCAACCACAACACTGTCTATAAAACCAACCTCAACACCATCCACAACTCGTACAACAACTAAAGCTACCACAGCACGAACTACGACAACTACCGCTACACCAAGCACAACACGTACCTCAACATCATCCTCAACACATACCACAACACCAACCACAACAGCTACCACAACACGCATTACAACAGCAAACACAACAACAACCACAACACTTTCTATAACGCCATTATCAACACCATCCACAACTCGTACAACAGCAACAGCTACCACAGCAAGTACTACAACACCAACCTCAACATCTACTACAACACGTATCACAACACCTACCGAAAACCAAACCCCAACACTTACCCCAACATCATCCACAACAGGTACCACAACACCAATCCCAACAGTTACTACAACACGTACAACACCTACCACAACACTTTCTATAACATCAACCGCAACACCATCAACAACTCGTACAACAACAACAAAACCTACAACAACACGTACTACAACATTTACTACCACTTCCACGAAGTCCTCCACAATACCAACAATAACACAAACCACAATACAAACTACAACACCCACCACCATACCTGCCACAACACCAACCATAACATCCATGTGCACATTACCAAGCACAACCAGTACTTCAACACCAACCACATCACGTTTTACAACAGTAACTACAACAGCTACCACAACACCTACCACAACACGTATTACAACACTTACCACAACACCTACCACAAGTACTCCAATACCTATCACAACACCTGCCACAACACTTACTACAACACTTACTACAACACCTACAACAACATCAACTACAAAACAAACTACAAAACCAACCACAACTCGTTCTACACGATCTACAACAGCACCAACCACAACACTTTCTATAAAACCAACCTCAACACCATCCACAACTCGTACAACAACTAAAGCACGAACTACGACACCTACCGCTACACCAAGCACAACACGTACCTCAACATCATCCTTAACAGGAGGTACCACAACACCAACCACAACAGCTACCACAACACGTACCACAACACCTACCAGAAGTACTACAATACCTATCACAACACCTGCCACAACACTTACTACAACACCAACCACAACTACAAAACAAACTACAAAACCAACCACAACTCGTTCTACACGATATACAACAGCACCAACCACAACACTTTCTATAAAACCAACCTCAACACCATCCACAACTCGTACAACTAAAGCTACCACAGCACGAACTACGACACCTACCGCTACACCAAGCACAACACGTACCTCATCATCATCCTCAACAGGTACCACAACACCAACCACAACAGCTACCATAACACTTACTACAACACCTACCACAACATCAACTACAAAACAAACTACAAAACCAACCACAACTCGTTCTACACGATCTACAACAGCACCAACCACAACACTGTCTATAAAACCAACCTCAACACCATCCACAACTCGTACAACAACTAAAGCTACCACAGCACGAACTACGACAACTACCGCTACACCAAGCACAACACATACCTCAACATCATCCTCAACACATACCACAACACCAACCACCACAGCTACCACAACACGCATTACAACAGCAAACACAACAACAACCACAACACTTTCTATAACGCCATTATCAACACCATCCACAACTCGTACAACAGCAACAGCTACCACAGCAAGTACTACAACACCAACCTCAACACCTACCACAACACGTATTACAACACTTACCACAACACCTACCACAAGTACTACAATACCTATCACAACACCTGCCACAACACTTACTACAACACTTACTACAACACCTACAACAACATCAACTACAAAACAAACTACAAAACCAACCACAACTCGTTCTACACGATCTCCAACAGCACCAAACACAACTTTTTCTATAAAACCAACCTCAACACCATCCACAACTCGTACAACTAAAGCTACCACTGCACGAACTACGACACCTACCGCTACACAAAGCACAACACGTACCTCAACATCATCTTTAACAGGTACCACAACACCAACCACAACAGCTACCACAACACGTACCACAACCAGTACTTCAACACCAAACACATCACGTTTTACAACAGTAACAACAACAGCTAGCACAACACCTATCACAACACGTATTACAACACTTACCACAACACCTACCACAAGTACTACAATACCTATCACAACACCTGCCACAACACTAACTACAACACCTACCACAACATCAACTACAAAACAAACTACAAAACCAACCTCAACTCGTTCTACACGATCTACAACAGCACCAACCACAACACTTTCTATAAAACCAACTTCAACACCAGCCACAACTCGTACAACAACTAAAGGTACCACAGCACGAACTACGACACCTACCGCTACACCAAGCACAACACGTACCTCAACATCATCCTCAACAGGTACCACAACACCAACCACAACAGCTACCACAACACGTACCACTACACCTACCAAAAGTACTACAATACCTATCACAACACCTGCCACAACACTTACTACAACACCTAGCACAACATCTGCCACAACACTTTCTACAACACCAACCACAACTCGTTCTACACGATCTACAACAGCAGCAACCACAACACTTTCTATAAAACCAACCTCAACACCATCCACAACTCATACAACAACAACTAAAGCTACCTCAACAGGTACCATACCACCAACCACAACCCCTTCTACAACTACCACAACATCAACTACAAAACAAACTACAACACCAACCACAACTCGTTCTACACGATCTACAACAGAACCAACCACAACACTTTCTATAAAATCAACCTCAACACCATCCACAACTCGTACAACAACTAAAGTTACCACAGCACGAACTACGACACCTACCGCTACACCAAGCACAACACGTAGCTCAACATCATCGTCAACAGGTACCACAACACCAACCACAACAGCTACCACAACACTTACTACAACACCTACTACAACACCTACCACAACAGCTACCACAACACCTACCACAACATCAACTACAAAACAAACTACAAAACCAACCACAACTCGTTCTACACGATCTACAACAGCACCAAACACAACTTTTTCTATAAAACCAACCACAACACCATCCACAACTCGTACAACTAAAGCTACCACAGCACGAACTACGACACCTACCGCTACACAAAGCACAACACGTACCTCAACATCATCCTTAACAGGAGGTACCACAACACCAACCACAACAGCTACCACAACACGTACCACAACACCTACCAGAAGTACTACAATACCTATCACAACACCTGCCACAACACTTACTACAACACCAACCACAACATCAACTACAAAACAAACTACAAAATCAACCACAACTCGTTCTACACGATATACAACAGCACCAACCACAACACTTTCTATAAAACCAACCTCAACACCATCCACAACTCGTACAACAACTAAAGCTACCACAGCACGAACTACGACACCTACCGCTACACCAAGCACAACACGTACCTCAACATCATCCTTAACAGGTATCACAACACCAACCACAACAGCTACCATAACACTTACTACAACACCTACCACAACATCAACTACAAAACAAACTACAAAACCAACCACAACTCCTTCTACACGATCTACAACAGCACCAACCACAACACTGTCTATAAAACCAACCTCAACACCATCCACAACTCGTACAACAACTAAAGCTACCACAGCACGAACTACGACAACTACCGCTACACCAAGCTCAACACGTACCTCAACATCATCCTCAACACATACCACAACACCAACCACAACAGCTACCACAACACGTATTACAACACCAACCACAACAACAACCGCAACACTTTCTATAACGCCAACATCAACACCATCCACAACTCGTACAACAGCAACAGCTACCACAGCAAGTACTACAACACCAACCACAACATCTACCACAACACGTATCACAACACCTACCGCAACACCAACCCCAACACTTACCCCAACATCATCCACAACAGGTACCACAACACCAACCACAACAGTTACTACAACACGTACAACACCTACCACAACACTTTCTATAACATCAACCGCAACACCATTAACAACTCGTACAACAACAACAAAACCTACAACAACACGTACTACAACATTTACTACCACTTCCACGAAGTCCTCCACAATACCAACAATAACACAAACCACAATACAAACTACAACACCCACCACCATACCTGCCACAACACCAACCATAACATCCAAGTCCACATTACCAAGCACAACCAGTACTTCAACACCAACCACATCACGTTTTACAACACTAACAACAACAGCTACCACAACACCTATCACAACACGTATTACAACACTTACCACAACACCTACCACAAGTACTACAATACCTATCACAACACCTGCCACAACACTTACTACAACACCTACCACAACATCAACTACAAAACAAACTACAAAACCAACCACAACTCGTTCTACACGATCTACAACAGCACCAACCACAACACTTTCTATAAAACCAACCTCAACACCATCCACAACTCGTACAACAACTAAAGCTACCACAGCACGAACTACGACACCTACCGCTACACCAAGCACAACACGTACCTCAACATCATCCTCAACAGGTACCACAACACCAACCACAACAGCTACCACAACACGTACCACTACACCTACCAAAAGTACTACAATACCTATCACAACACCTGCCACAACACTTACTACAACACCTAGCACAACATCAACTACAAAACAAACTACAACACGTTCTACAACACCAACCACAACTCGTTCTACACGATCTACAACAGCAGCAACCACAACACTTTCTATAAAACCAACCTCAACACCATCCACAACTCATACAACAACTAAAGCTACCACAGCACGAACTACGACACCTACCGCTACACCAAGCACAACACGTACCTCAACATCATCCTCAACAGGTACCACAACACCAACCACAACACTTACTACAACACCTACCACAACATCAACTACAAAACAAACTACAACGCCAACCACAACTCGTTCTACGCGATCTACAAAAGCACCAACCACAACACTTTCTATAAAATCAACCTCAACACCATCCACAACTCGTACAACTAAAGCTACCACAGCAAGTACTACTACACCAACAACAACATCAACAACAAAACAAACTACAAAACCAACCACAACTCGTTCTACACGATCTACATCAGCACCAACCACAACACTTTCTATAAAACCAACCTCAACACCATCCACAACTCGTACAACAACTAAAGCTACCACAGCACGAACTACGACAACTACCGCTACACCAAGCACAACACGTACCTCAACATCATCCTTACAGGAGGTACCACAACACCAACCACAACAGCTACCTTAACACGTACCACAACACCTACCAGAAGTACTACAATACCTATCACAACACCTGCCACAACACTTACTACAACACCTACCACAACATCAACTACAAAACAAACTACAAAACCAACCACAACACTTTCTATAAAACCAACCTCAACACCATCCACAACTCGTACAACAACTAAAGCTACCACAGCACGAACTACGACACCTACCGCTACACCAAGCACAACACATACCTCAACATCATCCTCAACAGGTACCACAACACCAACCACAACAGCTACCATAACACTTACTACAACACCTACCACAACATCAACTACAAAACAAACTACAACACTAACCACAACTCGTTCTACACGATCTACAACAGAACCAACCACAACACGTTCTATAAAACCAACTTCAACACCATCCACAACTCGTACAACAACTAAAGTTACCACAGCACGAACTACGACACCTACCGCTACACCAAGCACAACACGTAGCTCAACATCATCGTCAACAGGTACCACAACACCAACCACAACAGCTACCACAACACGTACCACAACACCTACCAGAAGTACTACAATACCTATCACAACACCTGCCACAACACTTACTACAACACCTACCACAACATCAACTACAAAACAAACTACAACACATTCTACAACACCAACCACAACTCGTTCTACACGATCTACAACAGCAGCAACCACAACACTTTCTATAAAACCAACCTCAACACCATCCACAACTCGTACAACAACAACTAAAGTTACCACAGCACGAACTACGACACCTACCGCTACACCAAGCACAACACGTACCTCAACATCATCCTCAACAGGTACCACAACACCAACCACAACACATACTACAACACCTACCACAACATCAACTACAAAACAAACTACAACACCAACCACAACTCGTTCTACACGATCTACAACAGCTCCAACCACAACACTTTCTATAAAATCAACCTCAACACCAACCACAACAGCTACCAGAACACTTACTACAACACCTACCACAACATCAACTACAAAACAAACTACAAAACCAACCACAACTCGATCTACACGATCTACAACAGCAGCAACCACAACTTTTTCTATAAAACCAACATCAACACCATCCACAACTCGTTCAACTAAAGCTACCACAGCACGAACTACGACACCTACCGCTACACAAAGCACAACACGTACCTCAACATCATCTTTAACAGGTACCACAACACCAACCACAACAGCTACCACAACACGTACCACAACACCTATCAGAAGTACTACAATACCTATCACAACACCTGCCACAACACTTACTACAACACCTAGCACAACATCAACTACAAAACAAACTACAAAACCAACCACAACTCGTTCTACACGATCTACAACAGCACCAACCACAACACTTTCTATAACACCAACCACAACACTTTCTATAAAACCAACCTCAACACCATCCACAACTCGTACAACAACTAAAGCTACCACAGCACGAACTACGACACCTACCGCTTCACCAAGCACAACACGTACCTCAACATCATCCTCAACAGGTATCACAACACCAACCACAACAGCTACTACAACACCTACCACAACATCAACTACAAAACAAACTACAACACCAACCACAACTCGTTCTACACGATCTACAACAGCACCAACCACAACACTTTCTATAAAATCAACCTCAAAACCAACCACAACAGCTACCACAACACTTACTACAACACCTACCACAACATCAACTACAAAACAAACAACAAAACAAACCACAACTCGATCTACACGATCTACAACAGCAGCAACCACAACTTTTTCTATAAAACCAACTTCAACACCATCCACAACTCGTACAACAACTAAAGCTACCACAGCACGAACTACGACACCTACCGCTACACAAAGCACAACACGTACCTCAACATCATCCTCAACAGATACCACAACACCAACCACAACAGCTACCACAACACGTATTACAACACCAACCACAACAACAACCACAACACTTTCTATAACGCCAACATCAACACTATCCACAACTCGTACAACAGCAACAGCTACCACAGCAAGTACTACAACACCAACCACAACATCTACCACAACATCTACCACAACACGTATCACAACACCTACCGCAACATTTACCCCAACATCATCCACAACAGGTACCACAACACCAACCACAACAGTTACTACAACACGTACAGCACCTACCACAACACTTTCTATAACATCAACCGCAACACCATCAACAACTCGTACAACAACAACAAAACCTACCACAACACGTACTACAACATCAACCGCAACACCATCAACAACTCGTACAACAACAACAAAACCTACCACAACACGTACTACAACATTTACTACTACTTCCACGAAGTTCTCCACAATACCAACAATAACACAAACCACAATACAAACTACAACACCCACCACCATACCTGCCACAACACCAACCATAACAACCATGTCCACATTACCAAGCACATCCAATACTTCATCACCAACCACAACACCTTTTATAACACTAACTACAACAGCTACCACAACACCAACCATAACATCCAAGTCCACATTACCAAGCACAACCAGTACTTCATCACCAACCACATCACGTTTTACAACAGTAACTACAACAGCTACCACAACACCTATCACAACACGTATTACAACACTTACCACAACACCTACCACAAGTACTACAATACCTATCACAATACGTACTACAACACCTACCACAACATCAGCAACCACAACACTTTCTATAAAATCAACCTCAACACCATCAACAACTCGTACAACAACTAAAGCTTCCACAGCACGAACTACGACACCTACCGCTACACAAAGCACAACACGTACCTCCGCATCATCCTCAACAGGTACCACAACACCAACCACAACAGCTACCACAACACGTATTACAACACCAACCACAACAACAACCACAACACTTTCTATAACGTCAACATTAACACCATCCACGACTCGTACAACAGCAACAGCTACCACAGCAAGTACTACAATACCAACCACAACATCTACCACAACACGTATCACAACACCTACCGCAACACCAACCTCAACACTTACCCCAACATCATCCACAACAGGTACCACAACACCAACCACAACAGTTACTACAACACGTACAACACCTACCACAACACTTTCTATAACATCAACCGCAACACCATCAACAACTCGTACAACAACAACAAAACCTACAACAACACGTACTACAACATTTACTACAACTTCCACGAAGTCCTCCATAATACCAACAATAACACAAACCACAATACAAACTACAACACCCACCACCATACCTGCCACAACACCAACCATAACAACCATGTCCACATTACCAAGCACAACCAGTACTTCATCACCAACCACAACACCTTTTACAACACTAACTACAACAGCCACCACAAGTACTTTAATACCTATTACAACACCTGCCACAACACTAACTACAACACCTACCTTAACATCAAATACAAAACAAACTACCAAACCAACCTCAACTCGTTCTACACGATCTACAACAGCACCAACCACAACACTGTCTATAAAACCAACTTCAACACCATCCACAACTCGTACAACAACTAAAGCTACCACAGCACGAACTACGACACCTACCGCTACACAAAGCACAACAGGTACCTCAACATCATCCTCAACAGGTACCACAACACCAACCAAAACAGCTACCACAACACTTGCAGAATCTACAACCATGACAAAAAAGGCAAATCAGACAACATTCTTGACTACAACAAAGACCAATGCAACAACAGCTATGTACATCACATCCACATCGGGCACCACTAGAACTACAACACTGTCTCCCAAAACAAATGCTTCTAGCATGTCTACAACCTCAAGCATGACACAAACTGCAACACTTTCACCAAACACAACTTCAACCATTACAGAATCTACAACTATATCACAAACAGTAAATGAAACAACAGCCTTGACTACAACATCTTTATCCATCACAACAAAGGCAAATCAGACAACATTCTTGACTACAACAAAGCCCAATGCAAAAACAGCTACGTACATCACATCCACATCGGGCACCACTAGAACTACAACACTGTCTCCCAAAACAACTGCTTCTAGCATGTCTACAACCTCAAGAATGACACAAACTGCAACACTTTCACCAAACACAACTTCAACCATTACAGAATCTACAACTATATCACAAACAGTAAATGAAACAACAGCCTTGACTACAACAAAGTCCAATGCAACAACTTCAACAGCTACATTTATCACATCAACATCGGGCACCACAAGATCTACAACATTGTCACCCAAAACAACTGCTTCTAACATGTCAACAACCTCAGGCGTGACACAAACTACAACACTGTCACCAAACACAACATCAACTCTTACAACATCTTTATCCATCACAACAAAGGCAAATCAGACAACATTCTTGACTACAACAAAGCCCAATGCAACAACAGCTACGTACATCACATCCACATCGGGCACCACTAGAACTACAACACTGTCTCCCAAAACAACTGCTTCTAGCATGTCTATGACCTCAAGCATGACACAAACAACAACACATTTTCCAAACACAACTTCAATCATTACAGCATCTACAACTATATCACCAAAAGCAAATAAAACAACAGCTTTGGCTACAACAAAGCCCAATGCAACAACTTCAAGAGCTATATTCATCACATCAACATCGGGCACCACAAGATCTACAACATTGTCACCCAAAACAACTGCTTCTAACATGTCAACAACCTCAGGCGTGACACAAACTACAACACTATCACCAAACACAACTTCAACCATTACAGCATCTACAACTATAACACCAACAGCAAATGAAACAACAGCCTTGACTACAACAAAGCCTAATGCAACAACTTCAACAGCTACATTCATCACATCAACATCGGGCACCACAAGATCCACAACATTGTCAACAAAAATAACTGCTTCTAACATGTCAACTACCTCAGGCATGACACAAACTACAACACTGTCACCAAGCATAACATCAACTCTTACAACATCTTTATCCATCACAACAAAGGCAAATCAGACAACATTCTTGACTACAACAAAGCCCAATGCAACAACAGCTACGTACATAACATCCACATCGGGCACCACTAGAACTACAACACTGTCTCCCAAAACAACTGCTTCTAGCATGTCTACAACCTCAAGCATGACACAAACGGCAACACTTTCACCAAACACAACTTCAACCATTACAGCATCTACAACTATAACACCAACAGCAAATGAAACAACAGCCTTGACTACAACAAAGCCCAATGCAACAACTTCAATAGCTACTTTCATCACATCAACATCGGGCACCACAAGATCTACAACATTGTCACCCAAAACAACTGCTTCTAACATGTCAACAACCTCAGGCGTGACACAAACTACAACACTATCACCAAACACAACTTCATCCATTACAGCATCTACAACTATAACACCAACAGCAAATGAAACAACAGCCTTGACTACAACAAAGCCCAATGCAACAACTTCAACAGCTACATTCATCACATCAACATCGGGCACCACAAGATCTACAACATTGTCAACAAAAATAACTGCTTCTAACATGTCAACAACCTCAGGCATGACACAAACTACAACACTGTCACCAAACACAACATCAACTCTTACAACATCTTTATCCATCACAACAAAGGCAAATCAGACAACATTCTTGACTACAACAAAGCCCAATGCAACAACAGCTACGTACATCACATCCACATCGGGCACCACTAGAACTACAACACTGTCTCCAAAACAACTGCTTCTAGCATGTCTACAACCTCAAGCATGACACAAACTGCAACACATTCACCAAACACAACTTCAACCATTACAGCATCTACAACTATAACACCAACAGCAAATGAAACAACAGCCTTGACTACAACAAAGCCCAATGCAACAACTTCAACAGCTACATTCATCACATCAACATCGAGCACCACAAGATCTACAACATTGTCAACAAAAATAACTGCTTCTAACATGTCAACAACCTCAGGCATGACACAAACTACAACACTGTCACCAAACACAACATCAACTCTTACAACATCTTTATCCATCACAACAAAGGCAAATCAGACAACATTCTTGACTACAACAAAGCCCAATGCAACAACAGCTACGTACATCACATCCACATCGGGCACCACTAGAACTACAACACTGTCTCCCAAACCAACTGCTTCTAGCATGTCTACAACCTCAAGCATGACACAAACGGCAACACTTTCACCAAACACAACTTCAACCATTACAGCATCTACAACTATAACACCAACAGCAAATGAAACAACAGCCTTGACTACAACAAAGCCCAATGCAACAACTTCAACAGCTACATTCATCACATCAACATCGGGCACCACAAGATCTACAACATTGTCAACAAAAATAACTGCTTCTAACATGTCAACAACCTCAGGCATGACACAAACTACAACACTGTCACCAAACACAACATCAACTCTTACAACATCTTTATCCATCACAACAAAGGCAAATCAGACAACATTCCTGACTACAACAAAGCCCAATGCAACAACAGCTACGTACATCACATCCACATCGGGCACCACTAGAACTACAACACTGTCTCCCAAAACAACTGCTTCTAGCATGTCTACAACCTCAAGCATGACACAAACGGCAACACTTTCACCAAACACAACTTCAACCATTACAGCATCTACAACTATAACACCAACAGCAAATGAAACAACAGCCTTGACTACAACAAAGCCCAATGCAACAACTTCAATAGCTACTTTCATCACATCAACATCGGGCACCACAAGATCTACAACATTGTCACCCAAAACAACTGCTTCTAACATGTCAACAACCTCAGGCGTGACACAAACTACAACACTATCACCAAACACAACTTCATCCATTACAGCATCTACAACTATAACACCAACAGCAAATGAAACAACAGCCTTGACTACAACAAAGCCCAATGCAACAACTTCAACAGCTACATTCATCACATCAACATCGGGCACCACAAGATCTACAACATTGTCAACAAAAATAACTGCTTCTAACATGTCAACAACCTCAGGCATGACACAAACTACAACACTGTCACCAAACACAACATCAACTCTTACAACATCTTTATCCATCACAACAAAGGCAAATCAGACAACATTCTTGACTACAACAAAGCCCAATGCAACAACAGCTACGTACATCACATCCACATCGGGCACCACTAGAACTACAACACTGTCTCCCAAAACAACTGCTTCTAGCATGTCTACAACCTCAAGCATGACACAAACGGCAACACTTTCACCAAACACAACTTCAACCATTACAGCATCTACAACTATAACACCAACAGCAAATGAAACAACAGCCTTGACTACAACAAAGCCCAATGCAACAACTTCAATAGCTACTTTCATCACATCAACATCGGGCACCACAAGATCTACAACATTGTCACCCAAAACAACTGCTTCTAACATGTCAACAACCTCAGGCGTGACACAAACTACAACACTATCACCAAACACAACTTCAACCATTACAGCATCTACAACTATAACACCAACAGCAAATGAAACAACAGCCTTGACTACAACAAAGCCCAATGCAACAACTTCAACAGCTACATTCATCACATCAACATCGGGCACCACAAGATCTACAACATTGTCAACAAAAATAACTGCTTCTAACATGTCAACAACCTCAGGCATGACACAAACTACAACACTGTCACCAAACACAACATCAACTCTTACAACATCTTTATCCATCACAACAAAGGCAAATCAGACAACATTCTTGACTACAACAAAGCCCAATGCAACAACAGCTACGTACATCACATCCACATCGGGCACCACTAGAACTACAACACTGTCTCCAAAACAACTGCTTCTAGCATGTCTACAACCTCAAGCATGACACAAACGGCAACACTTTCACCAAACACAACTTCAACCATTACAGCATCTACAACTATAACACCAACAGCAAATGAAACAACAGCCTTGACTACAACAAAGCCCAATGCAACAACTTCAATAGCTACTTTCATCACATCAACATCGGGCACCACAAGATCTACAACATTGTCACCCAAAACAACTGCTTCTAACATGTCAACAACCTCAGGCGTGACACAAACTACAACACTATCACCAAACACAACTTCATCCATTACAGCATCTACAACTATAACACCAACAGCAAATGAAACAACAGCCTTGACTACAACAAAGCCCAATGCAACAACTTCAACAGCTACATTCATCACATCAACATCGGGCACCACAAGATCTACAACATTGTCAACAAAAATAACTGCTTCTAACATGTCAACAACCTCAGGCATGACACAAACTACAACACTGTCACCAAACACAACATCAACTCTTACAACATCTTTATCCATCACAACAAAGGCAAATCAGACAACATTCTTGACTACAACAAAGCCCAATGCAACAACAGCTACGTACATCACATCCACATCGGGCACCACTAGAACTACAACACTGTCTTCCAAAACAACTGCTTCTAGCATGTCTACAACCTCAAGCATGACACAAACGGCAACACTTTCACCAAACACAACTTCAACCATTACAGCATCTACAACTATAACACCAACAGCAAATGAAACAACAGCCTTGACTACAACAAAGCCCAATGCAACAACTTCAATAGCTACTTTCATCACATCAACATCGGGCACCACAAGATCTACAACATTGTCACCCAAAACAACTGCTTCTAACATGTCAACAACCTCAGGCGTGACACAAACTACAACACTATCACCAAACACAACTTCAACCATTACAGCATCTACAACTATAACACCAACAGCAAATGAAACAACAGCCTTGACTACAACAAAGCCCAATGCAACAACTTCAACAGCTACATTCATCACATCAACATCGGGCACCACAAGATCTACAACATTGTCACCAAAACAACTGCTTCTAACATGTCAACAACCTCAGGCGTGACACAAACTACAACACTATCACCAAACACAACTTCATCCATTACAGCATCTACAACTATAACACCAACAGCAAATGAAACAACAGCCTTGACTACAACAAAGCCCAATGCAACAACTTCAACAGCTACATTCATCACATCAACATCGGGCACCACAAGATCTACAACATTGTCAACAAAATTAACTGCTTCTAACATCTCAACAACCTCAGGCATGACACAAACTACAACACTGTCACCAAACACAACATCAACTCTTACAACATCTTTATCCATCACAACAAAGGCAAATCAGACAACATTCTTGACTACAACAAAGCCCAATGCAACAACAGCTACGTACATCACATCCACATCGGGCACCACTAGAACTACAACACTGTCTCCAAAACAACTGCTTCTAGCATGTCTACAACCTCAAGCATGACACAAACGGCAACACTTTCACCAAACACAACTTCAACCATTACAGCATCTACAACTATAACACCAACAGCAAATGAAACAACAGCCTTGACTACAACAAAGCCCAATGCAACAACTTCAATAGCTACTTTCATCACATCAACATCGGGCACCACAAGATCTACAACATTGTCACCCAAAACAACTGCTTCTAACATGTCAACAACCTCAGGCGTGACACAAACTACAACACTATCACCAAACACAACTTCAACCATTACAGCATCTACAACTATAACACCAACAGCAAATGAAACAACAGCCTTGACTACAACAAAGCCCAATGCAACAACTTCAACAGCTACATTCATCACATCAACATCGGGCACCACAAGATCTACAACATTGTCACCCAAACCAACTGCTTCTAACATGTCAACAACCTCAGGCGTGACACAAACTACAACACTATCACCAAACACAACTTCATCCATTACAGCATCTACAACTATAACACCAACAGCAAATGAAACAACAGCCTTGACTACAACAAAGCCCAATGCAACAACTTCAACAGCTACATTCATCACATCAACATCGGGCACCACAAGATCTACAACATTGTCAACAAAAATAACTGCTTCTAACATGTCAACAACCTCAGGCATGACACAAACTACAACACTGTCACCAAACACAACATCAACTCTTACAACATCTTTATCCATCACAACAAAGGCAAATCAGACAACATTCTTGACTACAACAAAGCCCAATGCAACAACAGCTACGTACATCACATCCACATCGGGCACCACTAGAACTACAACACTGTCTCCAAAACAACTGCTTCTAGCATGTCTACAACCTCAAGCATGACACAAACGGCAACACTTTCACCAAACACAACTTCAACCATTACAGCATCTACAACTATAACACCAACAGCAAATGAAACAACAGCCTTGACTACAACAAAGCCCAATGCAACAACTTCAATAGCTACATTCATCACATCAACATCGGGCACCACAAGATCTACAACATTGTCACCCAAAACAACTGCTTCTAACATGTCAACAACCTCAGGCGTGACACAAACTACAACACTATCACCAAACACAACTTCATCCATTACAGCATCTACAACTATAACACCAACAGCAAATGAAACAACAGCCTTGACTACAACAAAGCCCAATGCAACAACTTCAACAGCTACATTCATCACATCAACATCGGGCACCACAAGATCTACAACATTGTCAACAAAAATAACTGCTTCTAACATGTCAACAACCTCAGGCATGACACAAACTACAACACTGTCACCAAACACAACATCAACTCTTACAACATCTTTATCCATCACAACAAAGGCAAATCAGACAACATTCTTGACTACAACAAAGCCCAATGCAACAACAGCTACGTACATCACATCCACATCGGGCACCACTAGAACTACAACACTGTCTCCAAAACAACTGCTTCTAGCATGTCTACAACCTCAAGAATGACACAAACGGCAACACTTTCACCAAACACAACTTCAACCATTACAGCATCTACAACTATAACACCAACAGCAAATGAAACAACAGCCTTGACTACAACAAAGCCCAATGCAACAACTTCAATAGCTACTTTCATCACATCAACATCGGGCACCACAAGATCTACAACATTGTCACCCAAAACAACTGCTTCTAACATGTCAACAACCTCAGGCGTGACACAAACTACAACACTATCACCAAACACAACTTCAACCATTACAGCATCTACAACTATAACACCAACAGCAAATGAAACAACAGCCTTGACTACAACAAAGCCCAATGCAACAACTTCAACAGCTACATTCATCACATCAACATCGGGCACCACAAGATCTACAACATTGTCAACAAAAATAACTGCTTCTAACATGTCAACAACCTCAGGCATGACACAAACTACAACACTGTCACCAAACACAACATCAACTCTTACAACATCTTTATCCATCACAACAAAGGCAAATCAGACAACATTCTTGACTACAACAAAGCCCAATGCAACAACAGCTACGTACATCACATCCACATCGGGCACCACTAGAACTACAACACTGTCTCCCAAAACAACTGCTTCTAGCATGTCTACAACCTCAAGCATGACACAAACGGCAACACTTTCACCAAACACAACTTCAACCATTACAGCATCTACAACTATAACACCAACAGCAAATGAAACAACAGCCTTGACTACAACAAAGCCCAATGCAACAACTTCAATAGCTACATTCATCACATCCACATCGGGCACCACAAGATCTACAACATTGTCACCCAAAACAACTGCTTCTAACATGTCAACAACCTCAGGCGTGACACAAACTACAACACTATCACCAAACACAACTTCATCCATTACAGCATCTACAACTATAACACCAACAGCAAATGAAACAACAGCCTTGACTACAACAAAGCCCAATGCAACAACTTCAACAGCTACATTCATCACATCAACATCGGGCACCACAAGATCTACAACATTGTCACCAAAACAACTGCTTCTAACATGTCAACAACCTCAGGCATGACACAAACTACAACACTATCACCAAACACAACTTCAACCATTACAGCATCTACAACTATAACACCAACAGCAAATGAAACAACAGCCTTGACTACAACAAAGCCCAATGCAACAACTTCAATAGCTACTTTCATCACATCAACATCGGGCACCACAAGATCTACAACATTGTCACCCAAAACAACTGCTTCTAACATGTCAACAACCTCAGGCGTGACACAAACTACAACACTATCACCAAACACAACTTCAACCATTACAGCATCTACAACTATAACACCAACAGCAAATGAAACAACAGCCTTGACTACAACAAAGCCCAATGCAACAACTTCAACAGCTACATTCATCACATCAACATCGGGCACCACAAGATCTACAACATTGTCAACAAAAATAACTGCTTCTAACATGTCAACAACCTCAGGCATGACACAAACTACAACACTGTCACCAAACACAACATCAACTCTTACAACATCTTTATCCATCACAACAAAGGCAAATCAGACAACATTCTTGACTACAACAAAGCCCAATGCAACAACAGCTACGTACATCACATCCACATCGGGCACCACTAGAACTACAACACTGTCTCCAAAACAACTGCTTCTAGCATGTCTACAACCTCAAGCATGACACAAACGGCAACACTTTCACCAAACACAACTTCAACCATTACAGCATCTACAACTATAACACCAACAGCAAATGAAACAACAGCCTTGACTACAACAAAGCCCAATGCAACAACTTCAATAGCTACTTTCATCACATCAACATCGGGCACCACAAGATCTACAACATTGTCACCCAAAACAACTGCTTCTAACATGTCAACAACCTCAGGCGTGACACAAACTACAACACTATCACCAAACACAACTTCATCCATTACAGCATCTACAACTATAACACCAACAGCAAATGAAACAACAGCCTTGACTACAACAAAGCCCAATGCAACAACTTCAACAGCTACATTCATCACATCAACATCGGGCACCACAAGATCTACAACATTGTCAACAAAAATAACTGCTTCTAACATGTCAACAACCTCAGGCATGACACAAACTACAACACTGTCACCAAACACAACATCAACTCTTACAACATCTTTATCCATCACAACAAAGGCAAATCAGACAACATTCTTGACTACAACAAAGCCCAATGCAACAACAGCTACGTACATCACATCCACATCGGGCACCACTAGAACTACAACACTGTCTCCAAAACAACTGCTTCTAGCATGTCTACAACCTCAAGCATGACACAAACGGCAACACTTTCACCAAACACAACTTCAACCATTACAGCATCTACAACTATAACACCAACAGCAAATGAAACAACAGCCTTGACTACAACAAAGCCCAATGCAACAACTTCAATAGCTACATTCATCACATCAACATCGGGCACCACAAGATCTACAACATTGTCACCCAAAACAACTGCTTCTAACATGTCAACAACCTCAGGCGTGACACAAACTACAACACTATCACCAAACACAACTTCATCCATTACAGCATCTACAACTATAACACCAACAGCAAATGAAACAACAGCCTTGACTACAACAAAGCCCAATGCAACAACTTCAACAGCTACATTCATCACATCAACATCGGGCACCACAAGATCTACAACATTGTCAACAAAAATAACTGCTTCTAACATGTCAACAACCTCAGGCATGACACAAACTACAACACTGTCACCAAACACAACATCAACTCTTACAACATCTTTATCCATCACAACAAAGGCAAATCAGACAACATTCTTGACTACAACAAAGCCCAATGCAACAACAGCTACGTACATCACATCACATCGGGCACCACTAGAACTACAACACTGTCTCCAAAACAACTGCTTCTAGCATGTCTACAACCTCAAGCATGACACAAACGGCAACACTTTCACCAAACACAACTTCAACCATTACAGCATCTACAACTATAACACCAACAGCAAATGAAACAACAGCCTTGACTACAACAAAGCCCAATGCAACAACTTCAACAGCTACATTCATCACATCAACATCGGGCACCACAAGATCTACAACATTGTCACCAAAACAACTGCTTCTAACATGTCAACAACCTCAGGCATGACACAAACTACAACACTGTCACCAAACACAACATCAACTCTTACAACATCTTTATCCATCACAACAAAGGCAAATCAGACAACATTCTTGACTACAACAAAGCCCAATGCAACAACAGCTACGTACATCACATCCACATCGGGCACCACTAGAACTACAACACTGTCTTCCAAAACAACTGCTTCTAGCATGTCTATATCCGCAAGCATTACAAAAACTGCAACACTTTCACCAAACACAACTTCAACCATTACAGCATCTACAACTATAACACCAACAGCAAATGAAACAACAGCCTTGACTACAACAAAGCCCAATGCAACAACTTCAATAGCTACTTTCATCACATCAACATCGGGCACCACAAGATCTACAACATTGTCACCCAAACCAACTGCTTCTAACATGTCAACAACCTCAGGCATGACACAAACTACAACACTGTCACCAAACACAACATCAACTCTTACAACATCTTTATCCATCACAACAAAGGCAAATCAGACAACATTCTTGACTACAACAAAGCCCAATGCAACAACAGCTACGTACATAACATCCACATCGGGCACCACTAGAACTACAACACTGTCTCCCAAAACAACTGCTTCTAGCATGTCTACAACCTCAAGCATGACACAAACGGCAACACTTTCACCAAACACAACTTCAACCATTACAGCATCTACAACTATAACACCAACAGCAAATGAAACAACAGCCTTGACTACAACAAAGCCCAATGCAACAACTTCAATAGCTACTTTCATCACATCAACATCGGGCACCACAAGATCTACAACATTGTCACCCAAAACAACTGCTTCTAACATGTCAACAACCTCAGGCGTGACACAAACTACAACACTATCACCAAACACAACTTCATCCATTACAGCATCTACAACTATAACACCAACAGCAAATGAAACAACAGCCTTGACTACAACAAAGCCCAATGCAACAACTTCAACAGCTACATTCATCACATCAACATCGGGCACCACAAGATCTACAACATTGTCAACAAAAATAACTGCTTCTAACATGTCAACAACCTCAGGCATGACACAAACTACAACACTGTCACCAAACACAACATCAACTCTTACAACATCTTTATCCATCACAACAAAGGCAAATCAGACAACATTCTTGACTACAACAAAGCCCAATGCAACAACAGCTACGTACATAACATCCACATCGGGCACCACTAGAACTACAACACTGTCTCCAAAACAACTGCTTCTAGCATGTCTACAACCTCAAGCATGACACAAACGGCAACACTTTCACCAAACACAACTTCAACCATTACAGCATCTACAACTATAACACCAACAGCAAATGAAACAACAGCCTTGACTACAACAAAGCCCAATGCAACAACTTCAATAGCTACTTTCATCACATCAACATCGGGCACCACAAGATCTACAACATTGTCACCCAAAACAACTGCTTCTAACATGTCAACAACCTCAGGCGTGACACAAACTACAACACTATCACCAAACACAACTTCAACCATTACAGCATCTACAACTATAACACCAACAGCAAATGAAACAACAGCCTTGACTACAACAAAGCCCAATGCAACAACTTCAACAGCTACATTCATCACATCAACATCGGGCACCACAAGATCTACAACATTGTCAACAAAAATAACTGCTTCTAACATGTCAACAACCTCAGGCATGACACAAACTACAACACTGTCACCAAACACAACATCAACTCTTACAACATCTTTATCCATCACAACAAAGGCAAATCAGACAACATTCTTGACTACAACAAAGCCCAATGCAACAACAGCTACGTACATAACATCCACATCGGGCACCACTAGAACTACAACACTGTCTCCAAAACAACTGCTTCTAGCATGTCTACAACCTCAAGCATGACACAAACGGCAACACTTTCACCAAACACAACTTCAACCATTACAGCATCTACAACTATAACACCAACAGCAAATGAAACAACAGCCTTGACTACAACAAAGCCCAATGCAACAACTTCAATAGCTACTTTCATCACATCAACATCGGGCACCACAAGATCTACAACATTGTCACCCAAAACAACTGCTTCTAACATGTCAACAACCTCAGGCGTGACACAAACTACAACACTATCACCAAACACAACTTCATCCATTACAGCATCTACAACTATAACACCAACAGCAAATGAAACAACAGCCTTGACTACAACAAAGCCCAATGCAACAACTTCAACAGCTACATTCATCACATCAACATCGGGCACCACAAGATCTACAACATTGTCAACAAAAATAACTGCTTCTAACATGTCAACAACCTCAGGCATGACACAAACTACAACACTGTCACCAAACACAACATCAACTCTTACAACATCTTTATCCATCACAACAAAGGCAAATCAGACAACATTCTTGACTACAACAAAGCCCAATGCAACAACAGCTACGTACATCACATCCACATCGGGCACCACTAGAACTACAACACTGTCTCCAAAACAACTGCTTCTAGCATGTCTACAACCTCAAGCATGACACAAACGGCAACACTTTCACCAAACACAACTTCAACCATTACAGCATCTACAACTATAACACCAACAGCAAATGAAACAACAGCCTTGACTACAACAAAGCCCAATGCAACAACTTCAATAGCTACTTTCATCACATCAACATCGGGCACCACAAGATCTACAACATTGTCACCCAAAACAACTGCTTCTAACATGTCAACAACCTCAGGCGTGACACAAACTACAACACTATCACCAAACACAACTTCAACCATTACAGCATCTACAACTATAACACCAACAGCAAATGAAACAACAGCCTTGACTACAACAAAGCCCAATGCAACAACTTCAACAGCTACATTCATCACATCAACATCGGGCACCACAAGATCTACAACATTGTCAACAAAAATAACTGCTTCTAACATGTCAACAACCTCAGGCATGACACAAACTACAACACTGTCACCAAACACAACATCAACTCTTACAACATCTTTATCCATCACAACAAAGGCAAATCAGACAACATTCTTGACTACAACAAAGCCCAATGCAACAACAGCTACGTACATAACATCCACATCGGGCACCACTAGAACTACAACACTGTCTCCCAAAACAACTGCTTCTAGCATGTCTACAACCTCAAGCATGACACAAACGGCAACACTTTCACCAAACACAACTTCAACCATTACAGCATCTACAACTATAACACCAACAGCAAATGAAACAACAGCCTTGACTACAACAAAGCCCAATGCAACAACTTCAATAGCTACTTTCATCACATCAACATCGGGCACCACAAGATCTACAACATTGTCACCCAAAACAACTGCTTCTAACATGTCAACAACCTCAGGCGTGACACAAACTACAACACTATCACCAAACACAACTTCAACCATTACAGCATCTACAACTATAACACCAACAGCAAATGAAACAACAGCCTTGACTACAACAAAGCCCAATGCAACAACTTCAACAGCTACATTCATCACATCAACATCGGGCACCACAAGATCTACAACATTGTCAACAAAAATAACTGCTTCTAACATGTCAACAACCTCAGGCATGACACAAACTACAACACTGTCACCAAACACAACATCAACTCTTACAACATCTTTATCCATCACAACAAAGGCAAATCAGACAACATTCTTGACTACAACAAAGCCCAATGCAACAACAGCTACGTACATCACATCCACATCGGGCACCACTAGAACTACAACACTGTCTCCCAAAACAACTGCTTCTAGCATGTCTACAACCTCAAGCATGACACAAACGGCAACACTTTCACCAAACACAACTTCAACCATTACAGCATCTACAACTATAACACCAACAGCAAATGAAACAACAGCCTTGACTACAACAAAGCCCAATGCAACAACTTCAATAGCTACTTTCATCACATCAACATCGGGCACCACAAGATCTACAACATTGTCACCCAAAACAACTGCTTCTAACATGTCAACAACCTCAGGCGTGACACAAACTACAACACTATCACCAAACACAACTTCATCCATTACAGCATCTACAACTATAACACCAACAGCAAATGAAACAACAGCCTTGACTACAACAAAGCCCAATGCAACAACTTCAACAGCTACATTCATCACATCAACATCGGGCACCACAAGATCTACAACATTGTCAACAAAAATAACTGCTTCTAACATGTCAACAACCTCAGGCATGACACAAACTACAACACTGTCACCAAACACAACATCAACTCTTACAACATCTTTATCCATCACAACAAAGGCAAATCAGACAACATTCTTGACTACAACAAAGCCCAATGCAACAACAGCTACGTACATCACATCCACATCGGGCACCACTAGAACTACAACACTGTCTCCCAAAACAACTGCTTCTAGCATGTCTACAACCTCAAGCATGACACAAACGGCAACACTTTCACCAAACACAACTTCAACCATTACAGCATCTACAACTATAACACCAACAGCAAATGAAACAACAGCCTTGACTACAACAAAGCCCAATGCAACAACTTCAATAGCTACATTCATCACATCCACATCGGGCACCACAAGATCTACAACATTGTCACCCAAAACAACTGCTTCTAACATGTCAACAACCTCAGGCGTGACACAAACTACAACACTATCACCAAACACAACTTCATCCATTACAGCATCTACAACTATAACACCAACAGCAAATGAAACAACAGCCTTGACTACAACAAAGCCCAATGCAACAACTTCAACAGCTACATTCATCACATCAACATCGGGCACCACAAGATCTACAACATTGTCAACAAAAATAACTGCTTCTAACATGTCAACAACCTCAGGCATGACACAAACTACAACACTGTCACCAAACACAACATCAACTCTTACAACATCTTTATCCATCACAACAAAGGCAAATCAGACAACATTCTTGACTACAACAAAGCCCAATGCAACAACAGCTACGTACATCACATCCACATCGGGCACCACTAGAACTACAACACTGTCTCCAAAACAACTGCTTCTAGCATGTCTACAACCTCAAGAATGACACAAACGGCAACACTTTCACCAAACACAACTTCAACCATTACAGCATCTACAACTATAACACCAACAGCAAATGAAACAACAGCCTTGACTACAACAAAGCCCAATGCAACAACTTCAATAGCTACTTTCATCACATCAACATCGGGCACCACAAGATCTACAACATTGTCACCCAAAACAACTGCTTCTAACATGTCAACAACCTCAGGCGTGACACAAACTACAACACTATCACCAAACACAACTTCAACCATTACAGCATCTACAACTATAACACCAACAGCAAATGAAACAACAGCCTTGACTACAACAAAGCCCAATGCAACAACTTCAACAGCTACATTCATCACATCAACATCGGGCACCACAAGATCTACAACATTGTCAACAAAAATAACTGCTTCTAACATGTCAACAACCTCAGGCATGACACAAACTACAACACTGTCACCAAACACAACATCAACTCTTACAACATCTTTATCCATCACAACAAAGGCAAATCAGACAACATTCTTGACTACAACAAAGCCCAATGCAACAACAGCTACGTACATAACATCCACATCGGGCACCACTAGAACTACAACACTGTCTTCCAAAACAACTGCTTCTAGCATGTCAACAACCTCAAGCATGACACAAACGGCAACACTTTCACCAAACACAACTTCAACCATTACAGCATCTACAACTATAACACCAACAGCAAATGAAACAACAGCCTTGACTACAACAAAGCCCAATGCAACAACTTCAATAGCTACTTTCATCACATCAACATCGGGCACCACAAGATCTACAACATTGTCACCCGAACCAACTGCTTCTAACATGTCAACAACCTCAGGCGTGACACAAACTACAACACTATCACCAAACACAACTTCAACCATTACAGCATCTACAACTATAACACCAACAGCAAATGAAACAACAGCCTTGACTACAACAAAGCCCAATGCAACAACTTCAACAGCTACATTCATCACATCAACATCGGGCACCACAAGATCTACAACATTGTCAACAAAAATAACTGCTTCTAACATGTCAACAACCTCAGGCATGACACAAACTACAACACTGTCACCAAACACAACATCAACTCTTACAACATCTTTATCCATCACAACAAAGGCAAATCAGACAACATTCTTGACTACAACAAAGCCCAATGCAACAACAGCTACGTACATCACATCCACATCGGGCACCACTAGAACTACAACACTGTCTCCCAAAACAACTGCTTCTAGCATGTCTACAACCTCAAGCATGACACAAACGGCAACACTTTCACCAAACACAACTTCAACCATTACAGCATCTACAACTATAACACCAACAGCAAATGAAACAACAGCCTTGACTACAACAAAGCCCAATGCAACAACTTCAATAGCTACTTTCATCACATCAACATCGGGCACCACAAGATCTACAACATTGTCACCCAAAACAACTGCTTCTAACATGTCAACAACCTCAGGCGTGACACAAACTACAACACTATCACCAAACACAACTTCATCCATTACAGCATCTACAACTATAACACCAACAGCAAATGAAACAACAGCCTTGACTACAACAAAGCCCAATGCAACAACTTCAACAGCTACATTCATCACATCAACATCGGGCACCACAAGATCTACAACATTGTCAACAAAAATAACTGCTTCTAACATGTCAACAACCTCAGGCATGACACAAACTACAACACTGTCACCAAACACAACATCAACTCTTACAACATCTTTATCCATCACAACAAAGGCAAATCAGACAACATTCTTGACTACAACAAAGCCCAATGCAACAACAGCTACGTACATCACATCCACATCGGGCACCACTAGAACTACAACACTGTCTCCCAAAACAACTGCTTCTAGCATGTCTACAACCTCAAGCATGACACAAACGGCAACACTTTCACCAAACACAACTTCAACCATTACAGCATCTACAACTATAACACCAACAGCAAATGAAACAACAGCCTTGACTACAACAAAGCCCAATGCAACAACTTCAATAGCTACATTCATCACATCAACATCGGGCACCACAAGATCTACAACATTGTCACCCAAAACAACTGCTTCTAACATGTCAACAACCTCAGGCGTGACACAAACTACAACACTATCACCAAACACAACTTCATCCATTACAGCATCTACAACTATAACACCAATAGCAAATGAAACAACAGCTTTGACTACAACAAAGCCCAATGCAACAACTTCAACAGCTACATTCATCACATCAACATCGGGCACCACAAGATCTACAACATTGTCAACAAAAATAACTGCTTCTAACATGTCAACAACCTCAGGCATGACACAAACTACAACACTGTCACCAAACACAACATCAACTCTTACAACATCTTTATCCATCACAACAAAGGCAAATCAGACAACATTCTTGACTACAACAAAGCCCAATGCAACAACAGCTACGTACATCACATCCACATCGGGCACCACTAGAACTACAACACTGTCTTCCAAAACAACTGCTTCTAGCATGTCAACAACCTCAAGCATGACACAAACGGCAACACTTTCACCAAACACAACTTCAACCATTACAGCATCTACAACTATAACACCAACAGCAAATGAAACAACAGCCTTGACTACAACAAAGCCCAATGCAACAACTTCAATAGCTACTTTCATCACATCAACATCGGGCACCACAAGATCTACAACATTGTCACCCAAAACAACTGCTTCTAACATGTCAACAACCTCAGGCGTGACACAAACTACAACACTATCACCAAACACAACTTCATCCATTACAGCATCTACAACTATAACACCAACAGCAAATGAAACAACAGCCTTGACTACAACAAAGCCCAATGCAACAACTTCAACAGCTACATTCATCACATCAACATCGGGCACCACAAGATCTACAACATTGTCAACAAAAATAACTGCTTCTAACATGTCAACAACCTCAGGCATGACACAAACTACAACACTGTCACCAAACACAACATCAACTCTTACAACATCTTTATCCATCACAACAAAGGCAAATCAGACAACATTCTTGACTACAACAAAGCCCAATGCAACAACAGCTACGTACATCACATCCACATCGGGCACCACTAGAACTACAACACTGTCTCCAAAACAACTGCTTCTAGCATGTCTACAACCTCAAGCATGACACAAACGGCAACACTTTCACCAAACACAACTTCAACCATTACAGCATCTACAACTATAACACCAACAGCAAATGAAACAACAGCCTTGACTACAACAAAGCCCAATGCAACAACTTCAATAGCTACTTTCATCACATCAACATCGGGCACCACAAGATCTACAACATTGTCACCCAAAACAACTGCTTCTAACATGTCAACAACCTCAGGCGTGACACAAACTACAACACTATCACCAAACACAACTTCATCCATTACAGCATCTACAACTATAACACCAACAGCAAATGAAACAACAGCCTTGACTACAACAAAGCCCAATGCAACAACTTCAACAGCTACATTCATCACATCAACATCGGGCACCACAAGATCTACAACATTGTCAACAAAAATAACTGCTTCTAACATGTCAACAACCTCAGGCATGACACAAACTACAACACTTTCACCAAACACAACTTCAACCATTACAGCATCTACAACTATAACACCAACAGCAAATGAAACAACAGCCTTGACTACAACAAAGCCCAATGCAACAACTTCAACAGCTACATTCATCACATCAACATCGGGCACCACAAGATCTACAACATTGTCACCGAAAACAACTGCTTCTAACATGTCAACAACCTCAGGCGTGACACAAACTACAACACTATCACCAAACACAACTTCAACCATTACAGCATCTACAACTATAACACCAACAGCAAATGAAACAACAGCCTTGACTACAACAAAGCCCAATGCAACAACTTCAACAGCTACATTCATCACATCAACATCGGGCACCACAAGATCTACAACATTGTCAACAAAAATAACTGCTTCTAACATCTCAACAACCTCAGGCATGACACAAACTACAACACTGTCACCAAACACAACATCAACTCTTACAACATCTTTATCCATCACAACAAAGGCAAATCAGACAACATTCTTGACTACAACAAAGCCCAATGCAACAACAGCTACGTACATCACATCCACATCGGGCACCACTAGAACTACAACACTGTCTCCCAAAACAACTGCTTCTAGCATGTCTACAACCTCAAGCATGACACAAACGGCAACACTTTCACCAAACACAACTTCAACCATTACAGCATCTACAACTATAACACCAACAGCAAATGAAACAACAGCCTTGACTACAACAAAGCCCAATGCAACAACTTCAATAGCTACTTTCATCACATCAACATCGGGCACCACAAGATCTACAACATTGTCACCCAAAACAACTGCTTCTAACATGTCAACAACCTCAGGCGTGACACAAACTACAACACTATCACCAAACACAACTTCAACCATTACAGCATCTACAACTATAACACCAACAGCAAATGAAACAACAGCCTTGACTACAACAAAGCCCAATGCAACAACTTCAACAGCTACATTCATCACATCAACATCGGGCACCACAAGATCTACAACATTGTCAACAAAAATAACTGCTTCTAACATGTCAACAACCTCAGGCATGACACAAACTACAACACTGTCACCAAACACAACATCAACTCTTACAACATCTTTATCCATCACAACAAAGGCAAATCAGACAACATTCTTGACTACAACAAAGCCCAATGCAACAACAGCTACGTACATCACATCCACATCGGGCACCACTAGAACTACAACACTGTCTCCAAAACAACTGCTTCTAGCATGTCTACAACCTCAAGCATGACACAAACGGCAACACTTTCACCAAACACAACTTCAACCATTACAGCATCTACAACTATAACACCAACAGCAAATGAAACAACAGCCTTGACTACAACAAAGCCCAATGCAACAACTTCAATAGCTACTTTCATCACATCAACATCGGGCACCACAAGATCTACAACATTGTCACCCAAAACAACTGCTTCTAACATGTCAACAACCTCAGGCGTGACACAAACTACAACACTATCACCAAACACAACTTCATCCATTACAGCATCTACAACTATAACACCAACAGCAAATGAAACAACAGCCTTGACTACAACAAAGCCCAATGCAACAACTTCAACAGCTACATTCATCACATCAACATCGGGCACCACAAGATCTACAACATTGTCAACAAAAATAACTGCTTCTAACATGTCAACAACCTCAGGCATGACACAAACTACAACACTGTCACCAAACACAACATCAACTCTTACAACATCTTTATCCATCACAACAAAGGCAAATCAGACAACATTCTTGACTACAACAAAGCCCAATGCAACAACAGCTACGTACATCACATCCACATCGGGCACCACTAGAACTACAACACTGTCTCCCAAAACAACTGCTTCTAGCATGTCTACAACCTCAAGCATGACACAAACGGCAACACTTTCACCAAACACAACTTCAACCATTACAGCATCTACAACTATAACACCAACAGCAAATGAAACAACAGCCTTGACTACAACAAAGCCCAATGCAACAACTTCAATAGCTACTTTCATCACATCAACATCGGGCACCACAAGATCTACAACATTGTCACCCAAAACAACTGCTTCTAACATGTCAACAACCTCAGGCGTGACACAAACTACAACACTATCACCAAACACAACTTCAACCATTACAGCATCTACAACTATAACACCAACAGCAAATGAAACAACAGCCTTGACTACAACAAAGCCCAATGCAACAACTTCAACAGCTACATTCATCACATCAACATCGGGCACCACAAGATCTACAACATTGTCAACAAAAATAACTGCTTCTAACATGTCAACAACCTCAGGCATGACACAAACTACAACACTGTCACCAAACACAACATCAACTCTTACAACATCTTTATCCATCACAACAAAGGCAAATCAGACAACATTCTTGACTACAACAAAGCCCAATGCAACAACAGCTACGTACATCACATCCACATCGGGCACCACTAGAACTACAACACTGTCTCCCAAAACAACTGCTTCTAGCATGTCTACAACCTCAAGCATGACACAAACTGCAACACTTTCACCAAACACAACTTCAACCATTACAGCATCTACAACTATAACACCAACAGCAAATGAAACAACAGCCTTGACTACAACAAAGCCCAATGCAACAACTTCAATAGCTACTTTCATCACATCAACATCGGGCACCACAAGATCTACAACATTGTCACCCAAAACAACTGCTTCTAACATGTCAACAACCTCAGGCGTGACACAAACTACAACACTATCACCAAACACAACTTCAACCATTACAGCATCTACAACTATAACACCAACAGCAAATGAAACAACAGCCTTGACTACAACAAAGCCCAATGCAACAACTTCAACAGCTACATTCATCACATCAACATCGGGCACCACAAGATCTACAACATTGTCAACAAAAATAACTGCTTCTAACATGTCAACAACCTCAGGCATGACACAAACTACAACACTGTCACCAAACACAACATCAACTCTTACAACATCTTTATCCATCACAACAAAGGCAAATCAGACAACATTCTTGACTACAACAAAGCCCAATGCAACAACAGCTACGTACATCACATCCACATCGGGCACCACTAGAACTACAACACTGTCTCCAAAACAACTGCTTCTAGCATGTCAACAACCTCAAGCATGACACAAACGGCAACACTTTCACCAAACACAACTTCAACCATTACAGCATCTACAACTATAACACCAACAGCAAATGAAACAACAGCCTTGACTACAACAAAGCCCAATGCAACAACTTCAATAGCTACTTTCATCACATCAACATCGGGCACCACAAGATCTACAACATTGTCACCCAAAACAACTGCTTCTAACATGTCAACAACCTCAGGCGTGACACAAACTACAACACTATCACCAAACACAACTTCATCCATTACAGCATCTACAACTATAACACCAACAGCAAATGAAACAACAGCCTTGACTACAACAAAGCCCAATGCAACAACTTCAACAGCTACATTCATCACATCAACATCGGGCACCACAAGATCTACAACATTGTCAACAAAAATAACTGCTTCTAACATGTCAACAACCTCAGGCATGACACAAACTACAACACTGTCACCAAACACAACATCAACTCTTACAACATCTTTATCCATCACAACAAAGGCAAATCAGACAACATTCTTGACTACAACAAAGCCCAATGCAACAACAGCTACGTACATCACATCCACATCGGGCACCACTAGAACTACAACACTGTCTCCCAAAACAACTGCTTCTAGCATGTCTACAACCTCAAGCATGACACAAACGGCAACACTTTCACCAAACACAACTTCAACCATTACAGCATCTACAACTATAACACCAACAGCAAATGAAACAACAGCCTTGACTACAACAAAGCCCAATGCAACAACTTCAATAGCTACTTTCATCACATCAACATCGGGCACCACAAGATCTACAACATTGTCACCCAAAACAACTGCTTCTAACATGTCAACAACCTCAGGCGTGACACAAACTACAACACTATCACCAAACACAACTTCATCCATTACAGCATCTACAACTATAACACCAACAGCAAATGAAACAACAGCCTTGACTACAACAAAGCCCAATGCAACAACTTCAACAGCTACATTCATCACATCAACATCGGGCACCACAAGATCTACAACATTGTCAACAAAAATAACTGCTTCTAACATGTCAACAACCTCAGGCATGACACAAACTACAACACTGTCACCAAACACAACATCAACTCTTACAACATCTTTATCCATCACAACAAAGGCAAATCAGACAACATTCTTGACTACAACAAAGCCCAATGCAACAACAGCTACGTACATCACATCTACATCGGGCACCACTAGAACTACAACACTGTCTCCCAAAACAACTGCTTCTAGCATGTCTACAACCTCAAGAATGACACAAACGGCAACACTTTCACCAAACACAACTTCAACCATTACAGCATCTACAACTATAACACCAACAGCAAATGAAACAACAGCCTTGACTACAACAAAGCCCAATGCAACAACTTCAATAGCTACTTTCATCACATCAACATCGGGCACCACAAGATCTACAACATTGTCACCCAAAACAACTGCTTCTAACATGTCAACAACCTCAGGCGTGACACAAACTACAACACTATCACCAAACACAACTTCAACCATTACAGCATCTACAACTATAACACCAACAGCAAATGAAACAACAGCCTTGACTACAACAAAGCCTAATGCAACAACTTCAACAGCTACATTCATCACATCAACATCGGGCACCACAAGATCCACAACATTGTCAACAAAAATAACTGCTTCTAACATGTCAACTACCTCAGGCATGACACAAACTACAACACTGTCACCAAGCATAACATCAACTCTTACAACATCTTTATCCATCACAACAAAGGCAAATCAGACAACATTCTTGACTACAACAAAGCCCAATGCAACAACAGCTACGTACATCACATCCACATCGGGCACCACTAGAACTACAACACTGTCTCCCAAAACAACTGCTTCTAGCATGTCAACAACCTCAAGCATGACACAAACGGCAACACTTTCACCAAACACAACTTCAACCATTACAGCATCTACAACTATAACACCAACAGCAAATGAAACAACAGCCTTGACTACAACAAAGCCCAATGCAACAACTTCAATAGCTACTTTCATCACATCAACATCGGGCACCACAAGATCTACAACATTGTCACCCAAAACAACTGCTTCTAACATGTCAACAACCTCAGGCGTGACACAAACTACAACACTATCACCAAACACAACTTCAACCATTACAGCATCTACAACTATAACACCAACAGCAAATGAAACAACAGCCTTGACTACAACAAAGCCCAATGCAACAACTTCAACAGCTACATTCATCACATCAACATCGGGCACCACAAGATCTACAACATTGTCAACAAAAATAACTGCTTCTAACATGTCAACAACCTCAGGCATGACACAAACTACAACACTGTCACCAAACACAACATCAACTCTTACAACATCTTTATCCATCACAACAAAGGCAAATCAGACAACATTCTTGACTACAACAAAGCCCAATGCAACAACAGCTACGTACATCACATCCACATCGGGCACCACTAGAACTACAACACTGTCTCCAAAACAACTGCTTCTAGCATGTCAACAACCTCAAGCATGACACAAACGGCAACACTTTCACCAAACACAACTTCAACCATTACAGCATCTACAACTATAACACCAACAGCAAATGAAACAACAGCCTTGACTACAACAAAGCCCAATGCAACAACTTCAATAGCTACTTTCATCACATCAACATCGGGCACCACAAGATCTACAACATTGTCACCCAAAACAACTGCTTCTAACATGTCAACAACCTCAGGCGTGACACAAACTACAACACTGTCACCAAACACAACATCAACTCTTACAACATCTTTATCCATGACAACAAAGGCAAATCAGACAACATTCTTGACTACAACAAAGCCCAATGCAACAACAGCTACGTACATCACATCCACATCGAGCACCAATAAAACTACAACACTGTCTCCCAAAACAACTGCTTCTAGCACGCGTACAACCTCAACCATGACAAAAACTGCAACACTTTCACCAAACACAACTTCAACCATTACAGCATCTACAACTATAACACCAACAGCAAATGAAAGAACAGCCTTGACTACAACAAAGCCTAATGCAACAACTTCAAGAGCTACATTCATCACATCAACATCGGTCATCACAAGATCTACAACATTGTCAACAAAAATAACTGCTTCTAACATGTCAACAACCTCAGGCAAGACACAAACTACAACACTGTCACCAAACACAACATCAACTCTTACAACATCTTTATTCATCACAACAATGGCAAATCAGACAACATTCTTGACTACAACAAAGCCCAATGCAACAACAGCTACGTACATAACATCCACATCGGGCACCACTAGAACTACAACACTGTCTCCCAAAACAACTGCTTCTAGCATGTCTACAACCTCAAGCATGACACAAACGGCAACACTTTCACCAAACACAACTTCAACCATTACAGCATCTACAACTATAACACCAACAGCAAATGAAACAACAGCCTTGACTACAACAAAGCCCAATGCAACAACATCAACAGCTACATTCATCACATCAACATCGGGCACCACAAGATCTACACTATTGTCACCCAAAATAACTGCTTCTAACATGTCAACAACCTCAGGCATGACACAAACTACAACACTGTCACCAAACACAACATCAACTCTTACAACATCTTTATCCATCACAACAAAGGCAAATCAGACAACATTCTTGACTACAACAAAGCCCAATGCAACAACAGCTACGTACATCACATCAACATCGGGCACCACTAGAACTACAACACTGTCTCCCAAAACAACTGCTTCTAGCATGTCTACAACCTCAAGCATGACACAAACGGCAACACTTTCACCAAACACAACTTCAACCATTACAGCATCTACAACTATAACACCAACAGCAAATGAAACAACAGCCTTGACTACAACAAAGCCCAATGCAACAACTTTAATAGCTACTTTCATCACATCAACATCGGGCACCACAAGATCTACAACATTGTCACCCAAAACAACTGCTTCTAACATGTCAACAACCCCAGGCGTGACACAAACTACAACACTATCACCAAACACAACTTCAACCATTACAGCATCTACAACTATAACACCAACAGCAAATGAAACAACAGCCTTGACTACAACAGAGCCCAATGCAACAACTTCAACAGCTACATTCATCACATCAACATCGGGCACCACAAGATCTACAACATTGTCAACAAAAATAAATGCTTCTAACATGTCAACAACCTCAGGCATGACACAAACTACAACACCTAACACAACATCAAATCTTACAACATATTTATCCATCACAACAAAGGCAAATCAGACACCATTCTTGACTACAACAAAGCCCAATGCAACAACAGCTACGTACATCACATCCACATCGAGCACCACTAGAACTACCACACTGTTTCCCAAAACAACTGCTTCTAGCATGTCTACAACCTCAAGAATGACACAGACGGCAACACTTTCACCAAATACAAATTCAACCATTACAGCATCTACAACTATATCACCAACAGCTAGTGAAACAACAGTTTTGACTACAACAAAGTCCAATGCAACAACTTCAACAGCCACATGTATCACATCAACATCGGCCACCACAAGGTCTATAATATTGTCACCCAAAATAACTGCTTCTAATATGTCAACAACCTCAGGCATGACACAAACTACAACACTGTCACCAAACACAACATCAACTCTTACAACATCTTTATCCATCACAACAAAGGCAAATCAGACAACATTCTTGACTACAACAAAGCCCAATGCAACAACTTCAACAGCTACATTCATCACATCAACATCGGGCACCACAAGATCTACAACATTGTCAACAAAAATAACTGCTTCTAACATCTCAACAACCTCAGGCATGACACATACTACAACACTGTCACCAAACACAACATCAACTCTTACAACATCTTTATCCATCACAACAAAGGCAAATCAGACAACATTCTTGACTACAACAAAGCCCAATGCAACAACAGCTACGTACATCACATCCACATTGAGCACCACTAGAATTACAACACTGTATCCTAAAACAACTACTTTTAGCATGTCTACAACCTCTAGCATGACACAAACTGCAACACTTTCACCAAACACAACTTCAACCATTAAAGCATCTACAACTATATCATCAACAGCAAATGAAACAACAGCTTTGACTATAACAAAGTCCAATGCAACAACTTCAACAGCCACATTTATCACATCAACATCGGGCACCACAAGATCTACAATATTGTCACCCAAAATAACTGCTTCTAACATGTCAACAACCTCAGGCATGACACAAACTACAACACTGTCTTCAAACACAACATCAACTCTTACAACATCTTTATCCATCACAACAAAGGCAAATCAGACAACATTCTTGACTACAACAAAGCCCAATGCAACAACAGCTACGTACATCACATCCACATCGAGCACCACTAGAACTACAACACTGTCTCCCAAAACAACTGCTTCTAGCATGTCTACAACCTCAAGCATGACACAAACTGCAACACTTTCACCAAACACAACTTCAACCATTACAGCATCTACAACTATAACACCAACAGCAAATGAAACAACAGCCTTGACTACAACAAAGCCCAATGCAACAACTTCAATAGCTACTTTCATCACATCAACATCGGGCACCACAAGATCTACAACATTGTCACCCCAAACAACTGCTTCTAACATGTCAACAACCTCAGGCGTGACACAAACTACAACACTATCACCAAACACAAATTCAACCATTACAGCATCTACAACAATAACACCAACAGCAAATGAAACAACAACCTTTACTACAACAAAGCCCAATGCAACAACTTCAACAGCTACATTCATCACATCAACATCGGGCACCTTAAGATCTACAACATTGTCAACAAAAATAAATGCTTCTAACATGTCAACAACCTCAGGCATCACACAAACTACAACACTGTCACCAAACACAACATCAACTCTTACAACATCTTTATCCATCACAACAAAGGCAAATCAGACAACATTCTTGACTACAACAAAGCGCAATGCAACAACAGCTACGTACATCACATCCACATCGAGCAACACTAGAACTACAACACTGTCTCCCAAAACAACTGCTTCTAGCATGTCTACAACCTCTAGCATGACACAAACGGCAACACTTTCACCAAATACAACTTCAACCATTACAGCATCTACAACTATATCACCAACAGCTAATGAAACAACAGTTTTGACTACAACAAAGTCCAATGCAACAACTTCAACAGCCACATTTATCACATCAACATCGGGCACCACTAGGTCTACAATATTGGCACCCAAAATAACTGCTTTTAAACTGTCAACAACCTCAGGCATGACACAAACTACATCACTGTCACCAAACACAACATCAACTCTTACAACATCTTTATCCATCACAACAAAGGCAAATCAGACACCATTCTTGACTACAACAAAGCCCAATGCAACAACAGCTACGTACATCACATCCACATCGGGCACCACTAGAACTACAACACTGTCTCCCAAAACAACTGCTTCTAGCATGTCAACAACCTCAAGCATGACACAAACGGCAACACCTTCACCAAACACAACTTCAACCCTTACAGCATCTACAACTATAACACCAACAGCAAATGAAACAACAGTCTTGACTACAACAAAGCCCAATGCAACAACTTCAATAGCTACTTTCATCACATCAACATCGGGCACCACAAGGTCTACAATATTGTCACCCCAAAGAACTGCTTCTAACATGTCAACAACCTCAGGCATGACACAATCTACAACACTGTCACCAAACACAACATCAACTCTGACAACATCTTTATCCATCACAACAAAGGCAAATCAGACAACATTCTTGACTACAACAAAGCCCAATGGAACAACAGCTACGTACATCACATCCACATCGGGCATCTCTAGGACTACAACACTGTCTCCCAAAACAACTGCTTCTAGCATGCGTACAACCTCAAGCATGACAAAAACTGCAACACTTTCACCAAACACAACTTCAACCATTACAGCATCTACAACTATAACACCAACAGCAAATGAAACAACAGCCTTGACTACAACAAAGCCCAATGCAACAACTTCAACAGCCACATTTATCACAACATCGGGCACCACAAGATCTACAACATTGTCACCCCAAACAACTGCTTCTAACATGTCAACAACCTCAGGCGTGACACAAACTACAACACTATCACCAAACACAACTTCATCCATTACAGCATCTACAACTATAACACCAACAGCAAATGAAACAACAGCCTTGACTACAACAAAGCCCAATGCAACAACTACAACAGCTACATTCATCACATCCACATCGGGCACCACAAGATCTACAACATTGTCAACCAAAATAACTGCTCCGAGCATGTCAACAACCTTAGGCATGACACAAACTACAACACTGTCACCAAACACAACATCAACCCTTTTAAAATCTGTATCCATCACAACAAAAGCAAATGAGACAACGCTCTTGATTACAACAAAGCCCAATTCAACAACAACAGCTGCATTCATCATGTCAACATCGGGCACAACAAGGTCTACACCACTGTCACCCAAAATTACTGCTGCTAGCAAGACAACTACCTCAGGCATGACACAAACTTCAACACTGTCATCAAACAAATCTGCAACAATTGCCTCATCTACAGCTATCACACCAACAGGAAATGTAACAACTCCCTTGACTATAACAATGCTCAATGTTACAGCAACAACAGCTACATTCACCACATCAACATTGGGAACAAGAAGAACTACAACATTGTCACCCAAAGCAACTGCTTCTAGCAGGTCAACAATCTCAGGCATGCCACAAACTACAACACTATCACCAAACACAAAATCAACCATAACAGTATCTACAGCCATTACACCAAGAGCAAATGAAACAACAGCCTTGAATACAACAATGCCCAATGTAGGAACAATAGCTACAGTCATCACCTTAACGTCGGGCACCACAAGAACTACAAAACCCTCTCCAAAGTTAAGTGCTTCTAGCATGTCAACAACATTAGGCTTGACGCAAACTGTAACCTTGTCACCAAACACAACTTCAACTGTTACAGCATCAACAACCATCACAACAAGAGCAAATGAAACAACATTCTTGAATACAACAATGCCCAATGTAAGAACAATAGCTACGGTCATCACATTAACGTCGGGCACCACAAGAACTACAAAACCCTCTCCAAAGTTCAGTGCTTCTACCATGTCAAAAACATTAGGCTTGACGCAAACTGTAACTTTGTCACCAAACACAACTTCAACTAGTACAGCATCTACAACCATCACAACAAGAGCAAATGAAACAACATCCTTGAATACAACAATGCCCAATGTAAGAACAATAGCTACGGTCATCACATTAACGTCGGGCACCACAAGAACTACAAAACCCTCTCCAAAGTTCAGTGCTTCTACCATGTCAAAAACATTAGGCTTGACGCAAACTGTAACTTTGTCACCAAACACAACTTCAACTGTTACAGCATCTGCAACCATCACACCAAAAGCAAATGAAATAACACCTTTGACTACAACAAAGCCCAAGGGAACAACAACTGAAACTTTTGGTTTGACTATAACAAAGTTAAATAGAACGTCAACTTACAGTTCAACACTAGGCGTAATCATTGGCATTGTGTCAAGAAGTGTTAAGGGAAGCACAGCTACAATCACTACAACAACTTCAGGCATGACAAAAGTTACAACACTGACATCAAACATGACTGCAACCATACCTTTGTCGACAACAAAGGCAAATGCAACAACAGGGATAAGCACAGACAAAAACATTACAAACAATCTTGGAAGCACATCGACAGTTATGACCACAAACTCATCCATGACAGAAACTGCTATTATGACAATAAAAGCAAATTCGACAATGCTCAACACAATTAGTGGGGTTAGCTCGGACAATACGACTCTTTACGATATGTCGTTGATAACACCCTTAGGTAGCGAACACGTTACGGATGAAGAAGAGTCCACATTGACCATCGACATACTAATCGTTGGTCCTTCAACTGTATCTTTTGTTATGATCTGCTGCATCATCATCGTGTACTATAGAGACGATCAAGATGAAAATGACGAGACACCAGAGGACGATAGTCCAGTGTAGAGTTAATAGAAGCTTCCTCTAATGCAGCTGTTGTAAATCATGCTCTTACTGATGCTGCCCATGCACTGAGTGTCAGTGACACTGGTGAGGCAAACTAAATCACTGGTATTGCTGTTGATATTACATGATTATTGCTTTAGGTCCAGCGGACTCTTCCGAGCCATGCTGTTGATATTGACAGTGCGTTGTCAACCAGGCTTCCTCTAATATTCCTGCTGTGAATCGTGTGTACATAAAGCAAGCTTCCAATAGTGCTCTTGCGCAGAGTTTCAATGGGACTAGTGACGTAGATTACATCAGCGTGTCGCATGAATACGTGGATGTGGACGATCCTTCAAATGTGCACTACAGGTTGGGGGAAAGAACTATCGCTCCTCCAGCAACATTGGGTGGTACCTCCACTGTAGTTGGGGATACTTATGACGGCCTACTAGCACCAAAACCTGATAATTGTAAATATCATGAGATAATTAGAAATATCATGGGATAATTACAATTATCAAGGGATAATTTCAATTATCATTGAAAAATTACAAATATTTTCGCGTGATCCTGTTTAATTTTCAGTTTTGGCTCTTAGCAGTTCGCCTGGAAATGCGCTAAAACCAAAAATGTTAATTATCACATAATAATTACAATTTTCACTTCATAATTACAATGTGTGCGCGATCGTGCTTAACTAGGGCTAAGACGGCTTACTAGCGGAAAAACGTGCATTTACAGATATCTGTGATAATGTTAATTAACACGTGTTCTGTGTAATTTACAAATATAACGGCCTACTAGCACCAAAACCTGATCATTACAAATATCATAGGATAATTACAAATATCAACGACATATTAACAATTATACCGTTTAAAAAAAATTGTAATTATTAAGTAAAAATTAAAATTTTCAGTTTTGGCCGAGTTCCCTACGGTTTGCTAGAGCCAAAATTGAAAATTAAACATGATCACGCGAATATATTTTTAATTTACCAATGATAATTGTAATTATCCATTGATAATTGTACTTATCCATTGATAATTGTAATTATCCTATGATATTTGTAAATATCTCATGATATTTGTAATTAATCTCATGATATTTGTAATTATCTCATGATATTTGTAATTATCAGGTTTGGGCGCTAGAAAGGCGTGGCAAATACTAATAATTATTGATTAACACTGTGGATTACCGGTATCCCTGTAAATTACACAGAACACGTGTTAATTTCAATTATCTCATAATACTGATAACTCTCGCTAGTAGGCCGTTATAAATATTTTTGGTTGTGTAAACTACGGCAAATTAATTTAAATAATTTTCATTTGTGACACTTTAGATTGACTGCATACAATATTAAGGGAGGGAGGAAACCGTACTTGCTGGAGAAAACCCGTTTTAGTGCATTTAACCCCTATATTGAGCAAAAGCCTGCTAAGTTCAGACTTAGCTATAACAAAATGCAAATTCAAGCCCAGAGATATCTGAATATTCCGAGAAAAGAAAGGCTGTGTACTTTGTGTACTCCCGCTGTATAAATAAACAGTTTACATTTTTTTAAACATCTAAAATGTTATATAATTAATTATTTTGCATGTTTGTGTATATTATTTTAACCATGTGCTTTTAATGGGTTTTTTTCTGGAATAAATTTGCCTTGCCTTGCCTTGCCTTGCCTTGCCTTGCCTTGCTGGGATCTATATGAAATAGGCGATGAATACCGTTATCTGTTTAACTGTACTAATCCCCTTATAAAAGGGCAACCGATTCTCCCTATTACCCCAATATTTTAAAAATCATAATATTTACAATGTAAATCATTTAATAAAATCAAAATTGAAAATCAGGCTAATGGGTTGATGATGTTTTATTACAATTATACTTTCACTTTTTGAAAGATACCGCATTGTTGTTTTTCTTCTATTTCAATCCCATAAATGTTGCTTTGTGGTCAGCTGTTGTGTGTGTGTGTGTATGTGTGTGTGTGTGTGTGTACGTGTGTGTGTGTGTGTATGTTGTTTGTATGCTCACTACAGTGTACATCCCCCGTTTCTTCGTTTTCCAGGATTACACTTTTTTTCTTGCAATGTGTATGCTGTTTGTGTGTGTATTTTCCATTTGGATGTTAAATTTGATCAAAATGTATTTTAGGGACCACTGTGCAGACGGGTGCCACGAATAGTTGGACCTGTTTTTTTCATGTCGAGCCGTCGTTATTTGCTTGTGTATCATTTAATATTATGTACTTCGTTTAATTGCTTTCATGTACTGCAATGCTTCTTGCGTTATTTCTTGCCGCTCTTGCTGTCTTTTATATATTGTGTAACTGTTACGTTGAAACGCGAAGGATAGTATGTCTGAAACGCGCACGATAGATCTAATCGTTTCGTTTTGCAAAGAATTCAATAATAGAGTGTATTTACTTTTGATTTGAGTCTGCGTTGTTGTTTGAAGAAGCTTTGTATAATGTTGATAATTTTTGTTAGTCAATGTTATTGGAGAATTCTCTAGATCTGCTTGTTTACTATCGATCGAAGTTTCGCGATATTTGAGAACATTCTTGGACAGAAAGGAAAATGTATGACGTAAAACAGTGATGACGAATTTATTTATGATTGGTTATAATTGCGTCATACTCGATCGTTCCACCGTGTTCTGGAGTAGAGAAAAACTATATATTCGATGCTCTGTGCTCTGTGAGAAGAGAGGCTAGGAACCAAAAGGTCGCTGGTTCGAGTCCCGGATTGGTCAACGTGTGATCATATTATTTTCCCCTTTACCAACAACTGGCCCGCTGGTGTCAGTATAAATCGGTCCAGTAGTCACCTATATGCGAAAGTGTCGTGTGACTATACTCTACAAACAACAAGAGAGGAGAGTGAAAAGGCGATTGTATGCAGTTGTTGATGAACGCTGAATAAAGTTTGAAAACTACATACGAAGACTTTGCCTTGTTGCTGAGTGAGCAGGCTGCGTGGATAAACGAATCTGAGCTACACATTATCAGGTTTCAAGCATCGGGGCTGAATCAACTGATAAAAAAACAACATCGAGTGTAACAGTAACTCAATCCCACTACCCAATGTTGTTGATTTGTTGTATGTGTAATAAAAAGACAAAGTTTAAGTTCATGGAATACATCTTCCTTTTGGTCACAGTTATGAGCGGGGAGCATTACAACTAGATTGACTACATCATGGTTAAGAAACGATTCAGAGCGTCAACATTGGCAGGACACGCACCTTTCCAGGAGCAAACATCGGAAGTGACCACGAACTCGTGATGATGTCTTTCCGGCTCCACTTCAACAGAGTAAACACAGCATGGTGCATCATACTGAAGTTCGACCTGGACAAACTGCAAGACCCGGAGGTGACAGAAATATTCCAAGCAATTGGAGGGAAATTTGCACCACTGCTCAATTTTGGAGTTGGTGAATTAGATGTCAACACCATGACTACCACCTTCAGCTCACCCATGAAAGATGCCGCAACTGAAATCCTTGCTAAGCACCGTCCAAAGAAGGAACTTTGAATCACACCTGAACTTTTGGACCCGTGTGACAAACGAAGAGAGATGAAAAAGAAAAAGAACACCTTACAGGGAGCTGATGCCTACCGAAAAATCAACAATGACATCCGAAAAGGTGCGCCCAGCAAACGAGAAATGGATAAAAGATCAATGCCAGGAAATGGAGAACAGTCTGCACAGGCGGCGGAAGCGGGGGGGGGGGCAAGGGGGGCACTGCCCCCCCCCCCCTAGAAAAATATTGGGGGGGGGGGGGCAAGCCTATACATTTGCCCCATCCCCCCCCCCAATATTCAGCCCCTCAAAAAACACTATTTGGAGGTTCAACCCAATATTTTTCCCCTTTCTCTGGACTGATGCAAGTTAACAATACCTGTGCTGAGACCATTTTTAAAGCACTGAAGGACTGCTTGATCAGACTTGACTTGCAAGTGCAAAACTGCAGGGGCCAGGCCTACGACGGGGCGAGTAATTTTCAGGGTCATGATTGTGTCAGGGGTTGCAAAAAGATTCAAAGATGAGATCCTTGCTGTGACTGAAGAGCTGGCGACAGTTCTTCAAAGAAAACAAACGACTTGTGATGACGCAGTAAACGCTGCTGACATTGGTCTGAGAACACTGGAAAGCATGCGGCATGAAGATTGTTATGAGACATTTTTTGCTGACATCACAACGAAAGCTGCAAATGTGTGTGATGAGCCCTGCGTTCCTAGACAGAAGCAGCCTCCACGAAGACTGGACGATGGCTCACAGGGTCACAGCTACTCTTGTCCATCTACTTACTACAGACAGCAATACTGTGAGGCCATTGACAACATCAAAGAACATTTAAAGAGCCGGTTTGATCAAATAGTTCTCGACTTATAAAGGAAAATTGACGTTCTTCTAAGTGATGGAGCAGCAGGGAAGAGACCAGAAATTCCTCAAGAAATCAAAGATACATATTCCGCTGACATCGACTTGGACAGACTCAAAACTCAGCTAGAACTCCTCCCACATGCACTGGGTGACACCAGGAAGACGGATAACTCTAGGGTCACCATCTTCCAAGCACTGCCGGATGAACTGAAAGCTTCTGACACTGTGCGACGGATGCTGAGTGAAGTGGATAAACTTCTCAGACTGTACTTCACCATCCCAACCACAACTGCAACGGCTGAACGCAGTTTTTCAGCCTTAAAGCGGGTAAAAACATACCTTCGGGCAACAATGACGAGGAGCGTCTAAATAATTGCGCCATCAGGCATACTTTGGAAAATTAACGGTGTTAAAAAAAAAATTCCCATGCCAAATGACATGCATGACTTTTGTTACTGTGATGGATCAACATTGTCAGGTCAGTTTCTCTCCCTTTCTCTCTACCCTCCTCTCTCTCTCTCTCTCTCTCTCTCTCTCTCTCTCTCTCTCTCTCTCTCTCTCTCTCTCTCTCTAATATGCACAGTTGTAGAAATATATGATATATCTTTTTTTTCTCTCTCACATAGTGTCTACGAAAATAGTTCAAACTATTTGGAGTAAATGTTCAGTGCCGGACCCAGGGAGGGGGAGGGGGGGGTTACCTGGGTTCCGGACCCCCCCCCCCTCCAGATTAAAAAAAATTGAATTGTTTTAATGCAAAGAGTTTCAATTTTTAAAAAAATTGTTTTTAAAACATTGCAATTTTTAGTCATTTTTGGTCCAAAGTACAAAGAGTTATTTATAGTCAATTCCATGGAAATCCATTTCAATGGATCCGTTTAAACGTCCAAAGCGTTTTCCCGTTGAAACGACCAAGTAACCCAACCCCTAAGCCTAAATTAGTAAATGCAGCCATATTTTCTAGTTCTGGCCGCAAGCCTCTTCCAGCATCTTCACCTTGATACTGCCCTAATCCACCAAAAACGACTTTTTAGAAATATTAATTAAGATGCTAAGTTGATAATTATGACAATTCGTTGTAACGAACATCCATTGAAACGACCATCGCTGAATCGTCCAAAAACATCGTTGAAATGGAAACCCTTGACAGTGAAGCTGCAGAAAAGGACAAAAGATGTTGTCGATGCCTACAGGGAAATCAAAGAGGTCAGTAACTGCATGTCTTCTATTAGAAGGGATGTCGACACATTGTTCGTTGCCTGGTTTGGTGAAGTCAGCAAAATGGCAAATGCTTTGACAACTGGTGTTATTGTTCCTCGTTAAGCATCCCGACAGACTCTCCGTGACAAACAACCTGCGGCCACTCCAGAAGAATATTTCAAGATTAGCATTGCCATTCCTTTCTTGGAACACCTGTCAACCGAATTGAACTCGAGGTTCAAAAATGCTGGCATAGCAGTAACTTGGTCGTTTCTGTCTGGTGCCAAGCACTTTAATAGACAACCAGGATGGTTTCATGCAGGTTCCAGAAGGGGTGAAGACACTGGCAATGTTGTGGGAGTCTGACCTAGCAAACAACGCTACCCTTGATGCAGAATACCAACGGTGGGTTTGCAAATGGCGAAGTGCTGCTGAGAATGCGACAGCTATCATCCCATCCACGGCAACCGAAGCACTTAAACATTTTGACAGGGAATTTTATCCCAACCTGTTCATCATGCTAAAGAACCTTTGCACCCTGCCTGTCACTATTGCCGAGTGTGAGCGTTCAAAACAGTCAGTTGCGCAACCTGAAAAACTACCTGCGCTCAACAATGGGGCAACAGAGCTAGAGACTCAATGGACTTGCTTTACTGAAAGTGCACAGGGATGTTGATATTGACTTCAAAGAGGCAGTGAACTGTTTTGCCAGAAGATACAATTCACAAATGGTACTAATGCCGAGGAACATATAGTGCAGCAAGACTGAATTAAGTGAAAGCAGGGCGGTGATGTTCATAAACTACCACTGTACCACGTAAAGCTTTATACCGTTAACGATCAACAAAAAGTAGTGAATAATAATAGTATACAAAACATCTCTGCTGATAAATAATTGTTAGTGTGTGTGTGGGTTTTTTTTTAAAGGAGGGGCAGAGGATAATTTTTGTACCCCAGAGTTTGTCAGTTCAATTGTTCAAAAAGCTCAAAGTCCCAGACCATCACAGATGGCTTTTTCAAGGTTCAGATTGCACAAGATGGCACCATTTTGAATCCTAGAAAAAAATAATTTCCGGGGGAGCATGCCCCCGGACCCCCCCCCCCTAGAAGGCTCGGCGCTTCGCGCCTTCGCTGAATCTGTAACCCCCCCCCCCTGCCCCCCCTCGACTTTTCCCAGGTCCGGCCCTGATGTCAGTGAATAAAATGTGTTTGTGCCCCCCCAATCCTGAGCAGCTTCCGCCGCCTGTGGTCTGACCAAGAACAATAGCAAAAAAAAAGGCTTCCCAGATTGTGGAGCGGCTGACAAGTGTTAAACAGCCCAAGATCTCCATGATCCGAAGCAAATCTGGCATATGCTTTCCAGAAAAACAATGAGTCTTGGATAGATGGACAGAGTACCGCTCTGACCTTTACAACCACACACCAAACAGAGAAACATCAGTTCTAGCATGTCCCAGAACAAAGAAGAAGAAGTCCTCCCAATTCTCTTATAAGAAGTTGAGGCAGCAGTGAAAGGGAAGTCAGCGGGAATGGTCAACATACCTGCAGAATTGCGTCAAGCAGGAGGAGAAGCGATGATTGAAGCCAACATCATATCTGTAACAAGTTCTGGCAGAGTGGGGAGTGGCATACACCATGGACCCAGTCGCTTGTCATCACTCTTCCCAAAAAGGTAACATTCGGGAGTGTGAAAATTACCGTACCATCATCCTCATCAGCCATCCCAGCACGGTCCTCCTGAAAATAATAATCCACAGGTTGGACCCACAAGCTGAACAAATCCTATCCTATTCTATCCTATCCTATTTCGTAACTCGGAGGTCGTTGGGGCACCACAGGTGATCGTTTAACTAGCGTACTCCATCTTTCCCTGTCCTCAGCAACCCTGATGGCTTCGCTCAGTGCCAAGCCAGTCCATTCTCAAATGTTTTCCTCCCCCATATTTTTTCGGTCTCCCTCTTCTTCTACCTCCTTGCAAGGCCTGGAGATCTGGTGACCAGGCCATACCATCGGAGTTTCCTTTTCTTCACCACTGTGAGCATGTCATCGTGTTGTCCAATGGCTTGAGTGATGGACTTCGTGGTTGGTGATTTCCTGGGTATAGGAAATGCCCAGACGTCTTCTGTAGCACCTCATCTACATGCTTTATATTCTTCGTTGCAGATCTCCTGTGAGGGCCCATGTTTCGCAAGCGTATAAAAAGATGGAGATAAGATAAGATAAGATAAGATAAGATAAGATAAGATAAGATAAGATAAGATAAGATAAGATAAGATAAGACAACTTTATTATCTTTTACAAGAAATTACATTGTGGTGTACAATTACAATCAACAAGGAATAAACATCACAATAATAATAACAACAATCATAATGACAATGAGGATAAAAATGCCAATCACATATGAATATAATTACACTTATGCATGCTAACATTAAAAGACAGCAAATGTTAAATGAAATTATTTTGGGCAAACAAACACACACACACACACACACACACACACACACACACACACACACACACACACGTGTCATTTATTAAGCAATGAGACAGCCTTTGGAATAAAACTGTTTTTCGTTCTGAGAGTTCTGACCCTTGGTGTTTGGTAGCGCCTTCCAGAAGGCAGGAGCTGGAAGTGGTGCGCAAGCACATGAGTGCTATCCAGCACAACGCAACTGGCTTTCCACACAACACGTCTTTCACACAACACCTGCAGACTCTCTTGTTTCACTTCCATAACCCTCCCACAGACTTTCACCACTCGATCCCGCACACCTTTGTTTTTTACACACAAACTTCCATACCAGCAGATAAAAGAAAAGGTAAGAACGGACTCGATAAAAGAAGAGTAAAAGGTCTGAAGGAGGCGGCTATTGACTTGGAGATTTCGAAGTTTTTGAAGGCAATAAATTGTAGACTGAGTTTTTGTGGATGGCCTGGGTGTTTGCACTGAAGTTCAGTTTCTCGTCAATGATGGTCCACAGGTATTTGTATTGAGCGACTCTCTCGACTGTAACACCATCAATGACAAGGTCTGGAATGAAAGTGTTGTTTTTACGAAAGTCAATGGCCAGTTCCTTAGTTTTCTTGACATTTAAGTCCAGATAGTTTTGTTTGCACCAGGAGCTGAATCTATAAACTGCAGAGAAATACACAGCATTTGAATTGGACAGGTCCTCAAGGGCAGAATCGTCCGAGTACTTTATGACCGGTGTGGCGTCAGTTCCTCTGCAGTCGTTTGTGTAGAGCGTGAAAAGTACGGGAGAAAGAACCGTACCCTGAGGAGCTCCTGTGGACGTTTGTTTGAGAGATGAGACAGCAGAGTGAAAGCGGACGACCTGAGATCTGGACACGAGGAAGTGAACGATCCACAGGACGAGTCTAGGAGGGACAGTGTAAGACAAAAGCTTCTGAGCCATGAGGTGTGGCTGTATGGTATTGAAAGCAGAAGAAAGGTCTATAAATAGAATACGGACAAAGGAACCAGAGGTCTCTAAGTGATCATAAGCATTGTGGAGAAGCGTCAGAGTAGCGTCGTCGGTACTACGATTGGGTTTGTATGCAAATTGAAGAGGGTCAGAGAAAGGCTGAGTGTGACAAAGAAGACGAGACAGAAGAATCCGTTCGAGACATTTCATAGCTATGGATGTCAGGGCAACAAGGCGGTAGTCGTTGAGTTCTTTGGGTTTACTGTTTTGGGGCACGAGACAGATGATAGAGTGTTTCCATACACTAGGTACAACACAGTCCCTGACTGACCACGAGAATAGCTGACTGCACGGACCTTCATTAATAAAGGTCAGTGGCTGACTGAATACTAAGCACAACTGTGCAGCGCACCACTTCAAGGTCCGACCCCCTATACCATCAGGGCCAGTGGCCTTTCTCAAATTCAGTCTTTTAAACATGGACTCAACTGTGGCACCATCGATCTCAAAGTCAGCATCACCATCAACCCCGTCTTGTTCTAAACGAGGAATAATATCATCAACGTCGTCTTTTGTATCGTCGCGTTCAAAACGGCAGTAGAATGAATTTAGTTCTTCTGACATTTTAATTCGGTTTTCAAAAGGAAGGTCACAGTTAGTTGACTTCAGCTTCGCTTGACCGGACAGAGTTTTCAACCCCTTCCACGCATCAGCCAGGTTACCGCGCTCGAACTGTGATTCTACCTTTTTCTTATATTGCCGTTTAGCATCCTGAATTTCCTTTCTTAGTTTTGCTTGAACACGCCTACGTTCAGCTTTATCACCGGTTTGAAATGCAATTTTCTTTTCGTTTAGCGTGGCTTTGAGTGACTTTGAGACCCAAGGTTTGTTATTTGGAAATATTTTTATAGTTTTGGTAGGGATGACAGTATCCTCGCAGAACTTAATATAGTCAGAAATAACATCAGCAGCTTCATTTACACCATCACTAGATTCCAAAAACATGTTCCATTCAGTACAGTCAAAACATCCTTGTAACTGTTCAATGCTTTCAGAAGACCAAACTTTCACTGTTTTCTTTACAATGGGTTGTGATCTGATTTTAGGCAGGTAAGATGGAATGAGATGGACACAATCATGATCAGATTTACCAACAGATGGAAGTACAAAGGATTTATAGGCATCAGGAATGTTGCCATATAGACGATCAATGGTATTGTTTTGACGAGTGGGGATAGACACTTACTGATGATTAATCGAGCAGCCGTTTCAGATCACGAGGGGCCGTTTTAGCCAACCAGCGGCTTTGTTGTGAAGCTCAAAATGAGCTTCAATATGCTCGAATTTGTGCAGATTACAGCTGAACTGTCCGTATAATTGCTTACACGCGAGTTTTGCCATTCGCCGCTCGATCACGCGCTGCCGATACAACGAAACTTAACATTATTTTCGATCGCAAAACGGCTTTAGTTTGCATTTTACTGCCTCGAAAAACACTGCAAAACACATGTGTGAGACGGTATTTTTAGAACCAATCATTTTTGTCCTTCACCCTGCCATCATTTCCGCATACCATTTCTACCAAGGATTTTGTATTTTATTGCAAATCGCTTTTAATCGATCGGCGTTCGCTATATTGTTGTTTAATGCAGTTTCAAGTTTATAACACTAATAACATCGAGGGTTCAACATGTTTTATGATATGGGACCTAAAATCAGTTTAGAGAAATACAGCATCCCGTGGATCAATGTATAAGGCGTTATACTGTCAATAAGGAGAACCGGGTTCGAATCTCGCTGGGTCCTTTTTTTTTAAATTTAATAATACAGAGGGAGAGAGATAAAAGAGAGATATAGATAATAAAGAAAAAGAGCGGAGCAGAGGCAACTGAAAAACAAAACGAGGTGCAAGTAAAATGCTTTAAAAAATAAATAAATAAATAAATAAATATATAAATAAAAATAAAATCATAGCACGGGTATTAATAACTGCTTCATATTCATTTTGTTTCATTTATCCATGATGCATGTACTTCTTAGAACACTTAACATCTTATGCTTTAAAAAAAAAAATTAGGTATAGGTAGGTCTGTTTTTTTTAAAAATAAAAATTTAGAAAATAACATTACAGTTTTATTGTAAATTTCATAGCATAATTAATTGTCATTCGATTCATCAGAAAAAAAATATTAAATTAACAGCAAACTTTACATTAAAAATAAATATTTAGAATCTAAATTCAAACTGAATTGTTCCCAAATAAATATCTGTAGGGACTAAAGGTCCATATTTACATAACTTGGTGCTTTTTTAATGATTGCCTCAATTTGGTATTTCATTGGTATGTATTATTAGGAAAAAAGTTCTGTGCATGCAGTGATAGCATTATTGCCTTATTGTTTTAATCACATGCATGTGCAATAAATCAGTAATGCTGTTCTCCTCAAATAAATGGTTATTGTGTTTTATTACAATTATAAGTTTAATTTTAATCTATGTCTCTCTTTAGTGATTCACCACTGACAGTGCACTTCAGCCTTCCACTTCCAGAATCATAAACACAACAAAAAATTATTATATCAAAGATACATTTATACAATGTGAATTAATTTTCGAGCTAATGTTAATTAAAAGTATCTTTGATATCCTGTATATCTTAGTTGTGTTTATGATTCTGGAAGTGGAAGGCTGAAGTGCACTGTCAGTGGTGAATCACTAAAAAGAGACATAGATTAAAGATAAACTTATAATTGTATTTTACTTTCAAAATACTTAGCAGTTCCTGTTGTGTTTACAATTTCTTCCACTTTCAGGCAATTGATATTTCCTACATGTAGTTATTGTACCAACACCACAACATAAACTATACACTATGTAGGCTACAATGGAACATTATAGTCTCAAATAAATTTGAATTCACTCAGTGGCTGACAGCTTGGACACCCAAAGATAACCTATAACGGGCATAAAATCAGCAACACAACAAAAAAATATAATAGATACTTTTAATTATACAACAATAGACTACAAGACAAATGAATTTTCGTGCTTTGCTCTTCTTCAGATTAAAAACAAACATAAAATTACAAAATGGTGCAGAATGCACAAAAAAAGTCACTTCCAGGAAAATTTTTGAAACAGGCATATAACATCAGGCCCAGCAATTGGGTCATCAAAAATTTATTTGGACGGGTAATAACTGCTAGTACTGATGAAATGATGGTAAACAAGTGCACAAGTCACAGCTATTGAAATCTCCTGCAATAAAGTTAGGTGCCGCAGGGGAGATCATTTGTAGCTCATGGACGACATCGGCGATCTGGGTCGCGGCATGTGCGGGGTTAGCATGGGGAGGTGTGTAGATAACCGTGACGAAGATTTGACCGAACTCACGCGGCAGGTAGCGAGGACGCAGTGACACTGCTAGAAGGTCAAGGTCGCGTGTGTTCAACTGTTTTCGCACCGTTACATTTGCACTGTTACACCAACGTTGATTGACATACAGGCAGGCATACGCCACCCCCCGACTGTTTGCCACTGTCTCAAAATCTCTGTCAGTTCTAAACGGTGCACCAAAACCATCAATTGCTACGCTTTCATCGTCAATCTTATTACAAAACCAGGTTTCAGATATACACAACAGACACGCATCCCTAAATTCAGACATGTAACTAGTATAGGCCTTAGTTCTTCAAAATTCAAATTGTTAGATTTAGGCCTAATGGAGCGGGCGTTGGTCACGATCATAGAGGGCAATGGTGGACAGTGTTTATTTCTTCTAAGTCTTCGCTTCATTCCTCCTCGCTTTCCTTTTTTGCTCTTCTTTCTTATCTTCTTTCGCTCATTGTCAATAGTGTCTTTGATTTCGTCTGGAAAGTCGCAGAATCGGTAGGCTACATCATAAGAAATTGAACGAACGCTCAACAGTACCTCTCTACTGTAGAGAAAAGTTCTAGGTTCGGTGCCTGTACCTCGACCGCTAGCGTCGCCATGTTGTTCTACTATCCTATCCTATCATATCCTGTCCCATAACCCGAAGGTCGTAGGGGCACCACAGATGATCGCTTAACCAGCATACTCCATCTTTCTCTGTCCTCAGCAGCCCTCATGGCTTCGCTCAGTGTCAAACCAGTCCATTCTCGAATGTTGTCCTCCCACCTCTTTTTCGGTCTCCCCCTTCTTCTACCTCCTTGCACTGTGCCTTGCAGAATGGTCTTTGCAAGGCCTGATGATCTGGTGACGTGGCCATACCATCGGAGTTTCCGTTTCTTCACCACTGTGAGCAGGTCATCGTGTTGTCCAATGGCTTGTGTGATGGTCTGTCGGACTTCAACGTTGGTGATGTGTTGGGTATAGGAAATGCACAGAAGTCTTCTGTAGCACCTCATCTCCATGCTTTGTATTCTTCGTTGGAGATCTGCTGTGAGGGTCCATGCTTCGCAAGCATATAGGAAGATGGAGATGACCAGAGAGCGCAGCAGTCTTACTTTGGAATGTAGACTGATGGTTCTGTCTTTCCAAATGGGCTTCAACCTTGTCAGGGCAGCAGTTGTTTGTGCGATCCTGGAGAGGACTTCCTGTCGAGACCCATTGTCTGACACAATGGCTCCTAAATATTTGAAGCTGTGCACTGTGTTGAGGGATTGGCCTTGTACTTTGATGTCCGTGTTGATGCCATTGGTGTTGTTGGTCATCATTTTGGTCTTCTCTGCACTTATTTCCATTCCATAAGCTCTGGAGGTGGTGTCAAGCCTCTGTACAAGCTGTTCAAGTTCTTGTTCCTCTCCAGCCAATCCATCAATATCATCCGCAAAACGAAGATTGGAGATTGCTCTGCCCCCTATGCTGACTGTGCCTTCGTGATCTGCAAGAGCATCTGACATGATGCGCTCTAGGAAGATGTTGAAGAGTGTTGGAGAGAGTAGGCATCCTTGACGCACACCGATTGTTGTTCTGAACCAGTTCCCGATGACGCTGTTATGGAGGACTGCACTGGTAGCCTTGTCATACAGGCTTTTGATGACTTCTATAATTTTAGGGCTGATGTTGTACACTTTCATGGTTGCCCATAGAGCTGCATGCCAGACTCGGTCAAATGCCTTCTTGAAGTCTATGAACACATGATATAGATGTTGTTGGTGCTGTAGGTATTTCTCACAGATTATTCTGAGGTTGAAAATCTGTTCAGTGGTACTTCGCCCTGCCATGAATCCTGCTTGTTCTTCAGCTATGATTTGTTCAGCTTGTGGTTTCAACCTGTTGAGTATTATTTTCAGGAGGACCTTGCTGGGATGGCTGGTGAGGCTGATGGTGCGGTAATTTTCACACTCCTGAAGGTTACCTTTTTTGGGAAGAGTGATGACAAGCGACTGGGTCCATGGTGTAGGCCATTCCCCACTCTGCCAGATCTTGTTACAGATAATGGTGAGAGCATCAGTCATCGCTTCTCCTCCTGCTTGTAGCAGTTCCGCTGGTATGTTGTCCACTCCCGGTGACTTCCCTTTCTTCAGCGATTGCACTGCTGCCTCAACTTCTTCCCGGAGAATTGGGAGGATTTCTTCTTCTTCTCTGCTCTCGGGACATGCTAGAACTGATGGGTCTCCATTTGGTGTATGGTTGTAAAGGTCAGAGCAGTACTCTGTCCATCTGTCCAAGACTTCTTGTTCTTCTGTAAGGCAAATGCCAGACTTGCTTTGGATAGTGGAGACTTTGGGCTGTTTAACACTTGTCAGCCGCTTCACAGTTTGGTAGGCCTTCTTGCTGTTGTTCTTGTTCAGATTGTTCTCTATTTCCTGGCATTGATCTTCTATCCAGTTCTCCTTTGCTGTGCGCATGCCTTTTCGGATGTCATTGTTGATTTTTCGGTAGACATCAGCTCCCTGTGAGGTGTTCTTTTTCTTTTTTTTAACTCTCTTCGTTTATCACACAGATCCAAAAGTTCAGGTGTGATCCACGGCTTCTTCTTTGGTCGGTGCTTGCCAAGGATCTCAGTGGCGGCATCTGTTACAGCTGAGTTGAAGGTATTGGTCATGGTGTTGACATCTACTTCGCCTGCCCCCAAAATAAGCAGTGGTGCAAATTTCCCTCCAATTGTGGCCTGAAATATTTTTGCCACCTCCGGGTCTTGCAGTTTGTCCAGGTCGAACTTCAGCCTAGTGCACTTTGCTGTATTTACTCTCTTCAAATGGAGCCGGAAAGACATCATCACGAGATCGTGGTCACTTCCAATGTCTGCTCCTGGAAAAGTGCGTGTCCTGCCAATGTTGATGCTTGATCTGAAGCGTTTCTTGACCATGATGTAGTCGATCTGGTTGTGATGTTCCCCGCCGGGACTGTGCCATGTCCATCGTCTGGATTTTTTGTGGAGACCAAGCGTGTTTGCCAGTACCAGATTGTTGTATCTGGCAAACTCCAATAGCCTCAGACCCCTGTCATTTGTCTCGTTGTTGCAGTGGGGTCCGCATGTGTCTCCCCAGTTGTGGTGCGCATCTTGGCCAACCTTGGCATTCCAGTCGCCTTGCACTATGACTATGTCCTTCTTCGGCACTTGGTCAAGGACCGCCTGTATATTTTCATAAAAATCCTCCACTTCGCTGTCTTCATAGTCTGATGTTGGGGCATAGGCCTGGATGATGGTAATGTTGAAAGGGGTTGCTCTCAGACGGATGGTAATGAGTCTACTGGAGACTGGGCGGCAACCCATGACAGTGGCTAGAATGTTCTTGTGGACCAAGAATCCAACGCCGTGTTCGTGCCTGTCATCTCTACCGCTGAAATAGAGCTTGTGGCCTTTGTCAGTCGTTGTTCTACTGCTCTCACCAAACCGGCAAACTTCCACAGGGTTGACACAGCCACCATTACCACCAACAGCCTCAAAACATGCATAGTCACCATCTTGAAGCTTTTATAAACAACATCCACTCGAGCAACAACGACGATGGGCGACGTAGACAAATTAAAAAAAAAAACAGTAAACAAACATCGAGACAGACACCACAGCAACACCCCGCAGTGAAGCGCCACCTACCTAGATGACAAAGGAGTGTAGCAGTCTTACCTTGGAATGTAGACACATGGTCTAGTCTTTCCAAATGGGCTTCAACCTTGCCAGGGCAGCAGTTGTTTGTGCGATCCTGGAGAGGACTTCTTGTCGGGACCCATTGTCTGATACAATAGCTCCGAAATATTTGAAGCTATGCACTATGTTGAGAGATTGGTCTTGGACTTTGATGTCCGTGTTGATGCCATTGGTGTTGTTAGTCATCATTTTGGTCTTCTCTGCACATATTTCCATTCCATAGGCTCCGGAGGTGATGTCACTCCTCTGTACCATCTGTTCAAGTTCTTTTTCCTCTCCAATCATTCCATCAATGTCATCCGCAAAACGAAGGTTGGAGATTCCTCTACCCCCTATGCTATCTGTGCCTTCGTGATCTGCAAGGGCACATAACATCATGCGCTCTAGAAAGATGTTGAAGAGTGTTGGAGAGAGTAGGCATCCTTGATGCACACCGATTGTTGTTCTGAACCAGTTTCCGATGGCGCTGTCATGGAGGACTGCACTGGTAGCCTTGTCATACAGGCGTTTGATGATTTCAATAATGTTAGGGCTGATGTTGTACACTCTCATGGTTGCCCACAGAGCTGCATGCCAGACTTGGTCAAACGCCTTCTTGAAGTCTACGAATACATGATATAGATGTTGTTGGTGCTATAAGTGTCTCTTGCAGATTATTCTGTTCAGTGGTACTTCGCCCTTCCCTGAATCCTTCTTGTTCTTCAGCTATGATTTGATCAGCTTGGGGTTTCAACTTGTTGAGTAATATTTTCAGGAGGACCTTGCTGGGATGGCTGATGAGGCTGATGGTGCGGTAATTTTCACACTCCCGAAGGTTACCTTTTTGGGGAAGAGTGATGACATGCTACTGGGTCCATGGTGTAGGCCACTCCCAACTCTGCCAGATTTTGTTACAGATAATAGTGAGGGCGTCAAGCGTCGCTTCCCTTCCTGCTTGAAGCAGTTCCGCGGGTATGTTGTCCACTCCCGCTGACTTCCATTTATTCAGCGATTGCACGGCTGCCTCAATATCTTCTAGAAGAATTGGGAGGATTTCTTCTCCTTCTCTGTTCTCGGGACATGCTAGAACTGATGGATCTCCGTTTGGTGTGTGGTTGTAAAGGTCAGAGCAGTACTCTGTCCATTTGTACAAGACTACTTGTTCTTCTGTAAGGCATATGCCAGACTTGCTTTGGATCAAATCAAATCAAGAACAAATCATAGCTGAAGAACAAGCAGGATTCAGGACAGGGCGAAGTACCACTGAGCAGATCTTCAATCTCAGAATAAATCTGCGAGAAATACCTACAGCACAAACAACATCTATATCATGTGTTTGTAGACTTCTAGAAAGCGTTTGACCGAGTCTGGCATGCAGCTGTGTGTGCAACCATGAGAGTGTACAACATCCGCCCTAACATTTGTTTAGGAAAGCGTGCAATAATAGCATGACTTTGAATTGATTCTGCGCGTTTGCTAGAGAAAGATTTGGATAATGTTGATAGTTTTCATCGATCAATATCGTAGCATCGTTCAGAACTTTATGAAATTATAACTGGTCCTGATTTGGATCGGAAGAGTCTGCTAGACATAAAGCAATAACCATGTAATGTAATGTAGTGTTATGGAATTATTTGTTTATTATCGATCGAATGTTCCAGGTCTTTCTGTGGATAAGTTCATAAAACATTCTGTGACGTAAGACAGTGCATAGTTCCGGTGACGAATTTATTTTGAATGGGTGTTATTGCGTCATTCTGGAATGTTATAACTTTACTGGATTGCAGAGAGGCTATGTAAGTGTTACGTTTGAGACGCGCACGATAGATCCGATCATTTTGTTTTGCAAAGCGTGCAATAACAGAGTGTATTTACATTTGATTTGATTTTGCGTTGTTGCTAGAAGAAGCTTTATATAAAGTTGATAATTTTCGTCGGTCGATATTGTTGAGAATTCTCTAGAGTTACTTGTTTACTAAAGACCGAAGCTTCGCAATACATCTGGTAATAGCTAATCCTATCCTATCCTATCCTGTCCCGTAACCCGTAGGTCGTAGGGGCACCACAGATGATCGTTTAACCAGCATACTCCATCTTTCTCTGTCCTCAGCAGCCCTGATGGCTTCGCTCAGTGTCAAACCAGTCCATTCTCGAATGTTGTCATCCCACCTCTTTTTCGGTCTCCCTCTTCTTCTACCTCCTTGCACTGTGCCTTGCAGAATGGTCTTTGCAAGGCCTGATGATCTGGTGACGTGGCCATACCACTGGAGTTTCCGTTTCTTCACCACTGTGAGCTGGTCATCGTGTTGTCTAATGGCTTGTGTGATGGTCTGTCGGACTTCGTCGCTGGTGTTGTGTTGGGTATAGGAAATGCCCAGAAGTCTTCTGTAGCACCTCATCTCCATGCTTTGCATTCATCGTTGTAGGTCTGCTGTGAGGGTCCATGCTTCGCAAGCATATAGGAAGATGGAGATGACATAGGGAGCGCAGCAGTCTTTGGAATGTAGACTGCTGGTCCGGTCTTTCCAAATGGGCTTCAACCTTGTCAGAGCAGCAGTTGTTTGTGCGATCCTGGCGAGGACTTCTTGTCTGACACAATGGCTCCCAAATATTTGAAGCTATGCACTGTGTTGAGGGATTGGCCTTGGACTCTGATGTCCGTGTTGATGCCATTGGTGTTGTTGGTCATCATTTTTGGTCTTCTCTGCACTTATTTCCATTCCATAAGCTCTGGAGGTGGTGTCAAGCCTCTTTACCAGCTGTTCAAGTTCTTGTTCCTCTCCAGCCAATCCATCAATGTCATCCGCAAAACGAAGATTGCAGATTGCTCTACCCCCTATGCTGACTGTGCCTTCGTGATATGCAAGAGCATCTGACATGATGCGCTCTAGGAAGATAATGAAGAGTGTTGGAGAGAGTAGGCATCCTTGACAAGTTGACGCACACCGCTTGTTGTTCTGAACCAGTTCCCGATGACGCTGTTATGGAGGACTGCACTGGTAGCCTTGTCATACAGGCGTTTGATGACTTCAATAATTTTAGGGCTGATGTTATACACTCTCATTGTTGCCCACAGAGCTGCATGCCAGACTCGGTCAAACGCCTTCTTGAAGTCTATGAACACATGATATAGATGTTGTTGGTGCTGTAGGATTTCTCACAGATTATTCTGAGGTTGAAAATCTGTTCAGTGGTACTTCGCTCTGCCCTGAATCCTGCTTTTTCTTTAGCTATGATTTGTTCAGCTTGGGGTTTCAACCTATTGAGTATTATTTTCAGGAGGACCTTGCTGGGATGGCTGATGAGGCTGATGGTGCGGTAATTTTCACACTCCTGAAGGTTACCTTTTTTGGGAATAGTGATGACAAGCGACTGGGTCCATGGTGTAGGCCACTCCCCACTTTGCCAGATCTTGTTACAGATAATGGTTAGGACGTCAATCATCGCTCCTCCTCCTGCTTGTAGCAATTCCGCGGGTATGTTGTCCACTCCCGCTGACTTCCCTTTCTTCAGCGATTGCACGGCTGCCTCAGCTTCTTCCCGGAGAATTGGGAGGATTCCTTCTTCTTCTCTGTTCTCGGGACATGCTAGAACTGATGGGTCTCCATTTGGTGTATGGTTGTAAAGGGCAGAGCAGTACTCTGTCCATCTGTCCAAGACTTCTTGTTCTTCTGTAATGCATATGCCAGACTTGCTTTGGATCGTGGAGACTTTGGGCTGTTTAACACTTGTCAGCCGCTTCACAGTCTGGTAGACCTTGCTGCTGTTCTTGTTGAGACTGTTCTCTATTTCCTGGCATTGATCTTCTACCCAGTTCTCCTTTGCTGTGGGCATGCCTTTTCGGATGTCATTGTTGATTTTTCGGTAGACATCAGCTCCATGTGAGGTGTTCTTTTTTTTTTTTTTTTTTTTTTTTAATCTCTCTTCGTTTATCACACAGATCCAAAAGTTGAGGTGTGATCAACGGCTTCTTCTTTGGTCGGTGCTTGCCAATGATCTCAGTGGCGGCATCTGTCACAGCTGAGTTGAAGGTGGGGGTCATGGTGTTGACATCTACTTCACCAGCCCCCAAAATGAGCAGTGGTGCAAATTACCCTCCAATTGTGGCCTGAAATAGTTCTGCCACCTCAGGGTCTTGCAGTTTGTCCAGACTGAACTTCAGTCTAGCGCACTTTGCTCTGTTTACTCTCTTCAAGTGAAGCCGGAAAGACATCATCACGAGATCGTGGTCACTTCCGATGTCTGCTCCTGGAAAAGTGCGTGTCCTGCCAATGTTGATGCTTGATCTGAAGCGTTTCTTGACCATGATGTAGTCGATCTGGTTGTGATGCACCCCGCCGGGACTGTACCATGTCCATCGTCTGGAGTTTTTGTGGAGACCAAGCGTGTTTGCCAGTACCAGATTGTTGTATCTGGCAAACTCCAAGAGTCTCAGACCCCTGTCATTTGTCTTGTTGTTGCAGTAAGGTCCACATGTGTCTCCCCAGTTGTGGTGCGCATCTTGGCCAACCTTGGCATTCCAGTCGCCTTGAACTATGACTTTTCATAAAAATCCTCCACTTCGCTGTCGTCATAGTCTGATGTTGGGGCATAGGCCTGGATGATGGTGATATTGAAAGGGGCTGCTCTCAGACGAATGGTAATGTCAATAAGTCTACTGGAGACTGGGCGGCAACCCATGACAGTGGCTAGAATGTTCTTGTGGACCAAGAGTCCAACGCCGTGTTCGTGCCTGTCATCTCTACCGCTGAAATAGAGCTTGTGGCCTTTGTAGGTCGTTGTTTCACCTAGGCCTTTCCAGCGCAGTTCGCTGATACCTAGAAAGCTCCATCGATAGTGGTCCAGCTCGTGGGCTAGTTCTTCTAATTTTCCTTCCGCAGTTAGGGTCCTGACATTCCAGGTTCATATGACGATGTTGTTTCTCGTGCGGATCTTGCTAATTTGTCCATCAGTAGCATACTTATCACCTCCGTCCTGGTGGCCAACGGAAGGCGCGGTCCTTGTGCCGGGCGACGACCGATCCGGTATGGAATTAGTGGATAGCTTCATCATGTAGTGTGTCTTGGGCAAAAAAGACCTGGCGGTGCCCAATCCTCTCTAGGCTGTTGGCCACAGCCGAAATCCACGTATACAGTGTGGCTCGCCTTGGCCCTGAGCACGTAGTCGTTGAACCTGTAGTAACGTGAGGTTCCTCCACCCTGGCCGCTTGACTTCTGTGTAGAAGACTTTCGCCCAGTGATGCCGTGCTAACATCACCCCTGTTAGTCGCCTCTTACGACACGCCGGGAAACGTTGGGTCTATTCTATTTAATGCCAGAACCCACAGAGCAAAGCATTCTTCTAACCTAAATAAGGTTATATGACGTAAGACAGTGCATAGTTCCGGTGACGAGTTTTGTTTTGATTGGGTGTTCTTGCGTCATGCTGGAACTTGTTCTCGATTGCAGAAAGGCTATATATGTCGCGCGCTGTCTGCTTGTAGGGTGACAGAAAGATTTGTGATGATTTCTGATGATGATCTTTGAAATGATTTTCGGAAAGCTATCTTGTACGCAGTGGTTCATATTTGCTGAATAAAGTTGGAAAACTTTATACGACGACTCCTGCCTTGTTGCTGAGTAAACAGGCTGCGTAGATAAACGAATCTGAGTTACATTTATCAAGATTCAAGCATGGGCGCTGAATCAACCATAATAAAAAGAAAAATAAAAAAAATAAAATAAAAAACGACGTGTAACACTGTTTGCGAGTAGTGATTTTTGAAGTGATTTTCGGAAAGCGATCGTGTATGCAGTTTATTGTTGAATAAATTTGGAAAACTTTTTACGACGAGTCCTGCCTTGTTGCTGATTGAACAGGCTGCGTGGATAAACGAACTCGAGTTACACATATCAAGATTCAAGCATCGGTGCTGAACCGACTACTGATAATCGTTTAACACAAACGAGCTGCCATAATGTTCAAGCAGGTGAAGAACTTTTTCAACAGGTTTGCCTGAGGGGTCAATATTAGGTCACCAATTGTTCGAAATTTTTGAAGATATTTAAACTCTTATTATGTGCGACATGTGCAATTTCTTTTCACTAAGCAACAATGGCATACCAGCGGAAAGGCGAATTCTGAAAATGTAAAAAAAGAAGAAACACAAATTGGAAATTCACAAACCTATACACAAGGCAATACATAGATTAAAAAAATAACACAGAAAGAAACGAAACGCATGGACAGAACGAAAGCAAACATAATTATGATTAGAAAGAAAACAAAACTGATAAAAAGAAGAAATTTTAATGGCATAAGCGGCTTACCTTTCATAAGACGATTAATGAGCAATGTCTGTAGTACCCGTCCATGTTGTTCGCGCCACTTTTGTCACCAGTAAATCCACAGCGTTCCAGAGGAAATCTACCTAAAACCGAACCACTAAAGCTTAGGTCTGACGACTAACGTTTTGACTCCAATCATAATGACAGCACATGTTTGCGAGTCATGATGTGAGGCTGCGAGTCGTCAGTAGTCACACTAAAACTTTCGATTTTGGTAAATATGCGAACAGTCACTGTGCAAAAACAAAAACACAAGAGTTGTTACCCTTGCTGCGCCAAAAGTCAAAATGTGTTGAAAGCAGCGACGAAGAATTGTTACATTAACACTTGCAATTCATTTGCTAAGTTCAGCGAAAAAGACAATATCCCATAAACATTCATGTGTGATTGTATCCTCTATAATTACTTCCCAGGTATTTTTCACACTCAAAGTTCCTAGCGGGCCGGTCGTCGCCTTGTCAGTTTCCGCAAGATCACGTGATCAAAGTAGCGCGTTTCATTGATCCCCATGCTAAATGACTCGCAATCAGTTCGTCGGAATTAGAGCATGTACTACACGTGGAAAATCATATCAAATCACGCTGCGAACCGATTTGACTGAGATGACTGGGTGGTTAGTCTCATGTAATCAGTGACTCAAGTCATGATTTTCCTTATGATTGCAATCAAAACGTTCGTCATCAGACCTAGGCTTAAGCTGGGGAACAGTATAATGGACTGAACTGTACTCAAATTTCTTTCGTTCTTTTACCACTATTTTGTACAAGGTATCTTCCACTGGAGATTCCAACCACTCATCAAATAGACAGGACCAAAGATGATCTAAATTCTGCTATAGTGTACAACATGAGCAGGTCTTCATTGCCGTCTCAGACTGAATATCAGTATCCTCATCCTTAATTTCTTTAAATTCTTAACCGCACAAATCATATGTATTGGCAGCAACCTCAAATTTACCATGAGCCGCTACCGTTTTCTTGCTAACGGGTTCGCTTTGATGGCAGAAAAGATGATGTTGTCCACTTTTGAAATGCGCATGTTCCCTTTCTTTGTTCAATGTTCACTGCGCGTTAAGGAGAAGTCAAGATTAGCCTACATCAGCGACACGCACGAAAAAAGTGAATCAGAACGAGCCTAACACACCATGTTGCTTTATCTCAAGAATGACTGAATGTTTATTTTTTTTACCAGCATAGCCCACAATTCCATGTGATCATAAATAATAATAATACACCACCTTCAACTCAGCTGTGACAGATGCCCCCCTGAGATCATTGGCAAGCACCGCCCAAAGAAAAAAACCGTGGTTCACACCTGAACTTTTGGACCTGTTTGACAAACGAAAGGGATGAAAAATAATATTAATAATAATAATCGTCATTTGTAAGGCGCCTTAGCCTAAGGATCAAGGCGCTGGCCGATACAGGATCTAACTCATACCGCCCGAGACGCCCACCCGCAGCCTTTGAGCGCATGGTCTGACGCTTGGACAACTGAGCACAATCCTGGGCAGCCAGGGAGGGGGAGAAGGACCAAGTGCATGCTGGGTGTGTTCTTGTTACCGGCACTCACCCGTCTGGGACACGAGCGTCAGGATCCTTAAAGTCCGTTATGATGGAATGTATGCGACACACAGACTAGACCTCGGTTTATAATCTCATCCGAAGGAGTAGGAAAACAGGAGTAAAGTGTCTTTCCCAGGGACACAACACAATGGCCTGGCCAGGGCTCGAACCCGGGACCTTCAGATCCGCAAGCCGAAGCACTACCATTAGACCACAGAAAAAAAAAAGAACACCTCACCGGTAGCTGATGCCTACCGAAAAATCAACAATAACACCCGAAAAGACATGCGAACAGAAAACGAGAACTGGACGAAGGTCAGTGCCAGAAAATAGAGAGCAATCTGAACAAGAACAACAGCAAGAAGGCCTATCAGACTGAAGGGTCTGACAAGTGTTAAACAGCCCAAGGTCTCCACGATCCAAAGCAAGTCTGGCATATGCCTTACAGAAGAACAAGAAGTCTTGGACAGATGGACAGAATACTACTCTGACCTTTACAACCACACACTAAACGGAGACCCATCAGTTCTAGCATGTCCAGAGAACAGAGAAGAAAAAGAAATCCTCCCAAATTTCCGAGAAGAAGTTGAGGTAGCCGTGCAATCGCTGACGAAAAGGAAGTCAGCGGGAGTGGACAACATACCCGCGGAACTGCTTCAAGCAGGAGGAGAAGCGATAATTGACGCACTCATCATTATGATATCTGTAACAAGATCTGGCAGAGTGGAGAGTGGTCTACACCATGGACCCAGTCGCTTGTTATCACTCTTTCCAAAAAAGGTAACCTTCAGGATTGTGAAAATTTCCGCACTATCAGCTTTCATCAGCCATCCCAGCAAGGTCCTCCTGAAAATAATACTCAACAGGTTGAAACCCCAAGCTGAACAAATCATAGCTGAAGAGCAAGCAGGATTCATGGCAGGACTAGAATCACTGAGCAGATTTTCAACCTCAGAATAATCTGTGAGAAATACCTACAGCACCAACAACATCTATATCATGTGTTCATAGACTTCAAGAAGGCGTTTGACCGAGTCTGGCATGCAGTTCTGTGGGCAACCATGAGAGTGTACAGCATCAGCCCTAACATTATTAAAGGCATCAAAAGCCTGTATGACAAGGCTACCAGTGCAATCCTCCACAACAGCGTTATCGGAAACTGGTTCAGAACAACAATCGGTGTGCGTCAGGGATGCCTACTCTTTCCAACACTCTTCAACATCTTCCTAGAGCGCATCATGTCAGATGCCCTTGCAGATCACGAAAGCACAGTCAACATAGGGGGTGAGCAATCTCCAACCTTCGTTTTGCGGATGACATTGATGGATTGGCTGGAGAGGAACAAGAATTTGAACAGCTGGTACAGAGGCTTGACACCACCTCCAGAGCTTATGGAATGGAAATAAGTGCAGAGAAGACCAAAATGATGACCAACAACACAAATAGCATCAACACGGACATCAAAGTCCAAGGCCAATCCCTCAACACAGTGCATAGCTTCAAATATTTAGGAGCCATTGTATCAGACAATGCGTCCCGACAAGAAGTCCTCTCCAGGATCGCACAAACAACTACTGCCCTGGCGAGGTTGAAGCCAATTTGGAAAGACAGGACCATCAGTCTACATTCCAAGATAAGGCTGCTGCGCTCCCTTGTCAGCTCCATCTTCTTAGTACTATATGCTTGCGAAACATGGACCCTCACAGCAGATCTCCAACGAAGAATACAAAGCATGGAGATGAGGTGCTACAGAAGACTTCTGGGCATTTCCTATACCCAGCACATCACCAACGACGAAGTCCGACAGACCATCACACAAGCCATTGGACAACACGATGACATGCTCACAGTGGTGAAAAAACGGAAACTCCAGTGGTATGGCCTCGTCACCAGATCATCAGGTTTTGCAAAGACCATCCTGCAAGGCACAGTGCAAGGAGGTAGGAGAAGAGGTAGACCGAAAAAGAGGTGGGAGGACAACATTCGAGAATGGACTGGTTTGACACTGAGCGATACAATCAGGGTTGCTGAGGACAGGGAAAGATGGAGTACGCTGGTTAAACGATCATCTGTGGTGCGCCTACGACCTCCGAGCTACGGGATAGGATAGGAATTTGCTTAGTGATTTGTTACCTTAGTTAAAGAATATATTTGTTTCAAAGTATTGTATGGTAATTATTGAGGTTGTTGTGCATTGTTTATTAAGGACTAGCTGTAAAACATGTCCAAAGGACCTAGTGCTATTTGTTACACTCGAATCGATGTTGGTGTTTTTCTATCAGTATTTGATTCAGCTCCAATGCTTGAATTCCTGATAGGTGTGTAACTCAGATTCGTTTATGCACGCAGCCTGCTCACTCATCAACAAGTCAGGAGTCGACGTATGAAGTTTCCCACTTTTATTCAGCACACATCAACAACTGCATACAATCGCTCAATCGCTTTTCCACTCTCAACTTATACTTTCCAACTCATTATCAACAACAACCATCCCAAAACAGTGCGGCACATAATTATATAGCCTCGCTCTCTCTTCCCGAACAATTTAGAACACGGTAGAAATGACGCACTACCACCAATGAAACTAAAGATCGTCATCACTGACTTACGTCATACATCTTTCTAAACATTCCAGGAACGTTCTCATATATCCCGAAACTTCGATCGATAGTAAACAAGCGGATCTAGAGAATTCTCCAACAATATCGACCAACAAGAATTATCAACGTTATACAAAGCTTCTTCTAACCACAACGCAAACTCAAATCAATTGTAAATAAACTCCATCATTGAATACTTTGCAAAATAAAACGAACAGATCTATCGCGCGCGCTTCACACATAATATCGTGCACATTTCACACGCACCATCATGCGCGTTTCAACGTAACATAACCCCCCACTCAAGAAGAAATTTACTTAATTTCTTTCAACAACGTTGGAACGTAATGCACAAACAAAGTACAGAATTAAAACTTATTTCAGACTGTCTCATTTACTGTCTATGTTCTCAGTTTATATACACAGAGTCCGTGTTTTTCATCCGCAAGACTGTCAGGATACTGTCAATGTTCACACTTTATCTACATAGAGTCAATGTTCTTTTGTCCGCCAGGAAACGACGCCCTCGTCCGTTACCGTCGTCATCGGCCCAGGGTCAAAGACGATGATCACGTGGGCTTTATTGGAGTCAGTGCATCCTCCGTTGTCTCCTTCTTCCGTCGGATGTCCGACGCAGTCGACGTTGTCAGCTCCCAGGATGCACTTGCTGGGTCTCACGATCAGGTTGGCTTCTTGAAGACGGTGGAACAGCTCCCTCAAGGTCTGCAGATGCTCTTCCCAGGTGTGGGTGTGGACTAGCAGGTCGTCCCAGTAACACACGACATTGTCCATCCCTTTGAGCATCTTCTTCATCCCTCTCTTCAGGGTAGCTCCGCTGTTGACCATGCCAAAGGGCATCCTAAGGCACTCATACGTCCCATCAGGAGTTATAAAAGCAGTCTTTGGTATGTCCTGTTGACGCACGGGGACTTGCCAATAACCCTTGCTGAGGTCAATCTTTGAGAAGATTATACTCCCCGATAATTGGCGGAAGAGGTCTGCTGCAGTAGGCATCGGCTCAGGGTCGAAGACGGTGATCTTATTAACCTTCCTGTAGTCGATGCATACTCTGTTGCTGCCGTCCTTCTTCTTCACGACCACGACAGGGGACGCGTAGGGGGAACTGGACTCCCTGATGATGCCTATCTTCAGCATCTCATCGATGTCTTTTTTTCAAGGATTCGCGGGCCTTGAAAGGGATCGGGAAGGGTTTGGATCGAACGGGGACATTTGAAGTGAGGTGGACTTCATGTTCGACCAATGTCGTAGAGCCTGGGACATCGCTGAAGCTATGGGGAAACTCGCCCATAAGGTCCTTGAGCTCCAACTTCTGACCTTCCGTCAAGCCTAGCCCTAGCTTATGGATTTTCCGCTTGGACGCATCCCCTTGTTGGACTCCGTGGTGTGTGGGGACCAGGGGGGATGAATCAAAAAATAAAAACATGGCATCCACCAAAAAACACAAAAGAACTCATGACGGACTGGACAAGGATATTGGACGTGACTCTGACAGCGACACTGAAACGAGACGCACAGCCAAGGAATCTGGCATTTTCAAAACATGGCCACGCTTCTTGATAGTAAGGATGAACAGCGAAAGCCAAAAGATTTCACCTTTTGTCGTGGAAAAGTGGTTTGAGGGAGTGTCCAGACAGATCCGAGACATTAAAAGATTAAGAGATGGAAGTTTCTTAGTGGACTGTCCCACAGAAAGGACTTCTGAACAATTGCGATCGAGAGATGGGTCCAAGTTGGAGCTAGGTAGCAAAGTGTTTGATGTGAGTGTGAGTTGCCACCGCACACTCAACTCCTCCAAAGGAGTTGTGCGGTCATCTCAATTTGATGGTCTCACTGAGACAGAAATAAAAGATGGCTTGGCTAAGCAGGGAGTTACTGAGGCACATAGGGTCATGCGAAAGGACAAAGATGGAAAGAAAGTACCCACAAATACTCTGTTTTTGACCTTTTGCACACCTGAAGCACCAAAAAGAGTCATAGTTTGTTATGAAAGCATTCCTGTTTCCGTGTTTGTACCTTCGCCATTGCGTTGTTTTAAATGTCAGAGGTATGGTCACGGTAGCACGACATGCAAAAACGCACCGACCTGTTTCAGGTGTGGGGGAGATTTCCATGGCGAACAATGCAGTGATGCTACGAAGTGCTATAATTGCAAGGGAGATCATCCTGCATCGTCAAAGTCTTGCCCTGCTTGGATCAGGGAGACTGAGATTCAAAAAATCAGATCCCGAGAAAGATGCTCCTTCCCAGAGGCGAGAAAACGATACGAGATTCTCAATCCGTGTGATATAAACAAACCTAGTTTTGCAGAAGTGACCTCAACAAACACTTTGCCAAACACGCTGAAATCTCTCTCATCCATGATCTCTGTTGCTGACAAATCTGCCTTAGGATCACTCCTGAATTTTCTGAAAGAATTGACACAAACTCTAGAAAAACGTCTGTTGACTATTGAAGATAAAGACAAAGTTAGTGTTGCCTCTAGTAATCAGCAGAGGTCGAGCCCAAGCGGCCGACTTTCACTAAGACAATGCCACCTCCTCAGGTGAACGCGCCGACGGCCGCGTCAAAAGCCGTTAAAACACCTCTACACCCTGTTGCGACCCCGGGAAAAGAGAGGACGTCTGGTTCACGACCTCCCTCCTCCTCACCCCATCGAGGTCGAACCCCTTCGGCTGGGGTCGTGCAGCGGTCAACGAGCTCGAAGTCCTCTTCAAGGACTGACAATAGGCCAGGACCGTTGTCTTCAAAAAAAGATATTCTTTCGAATCGTTTCTCCTCCCTGGAGGTAGAATCAGTTGACATGGAGGAATCACCTCCACAGGGATCAGCTGCTCCATCTTCAACTAAAAACTAGTCTGTTGTGGTTGGGGAAAAATTTGAAAGTGTACATGTAAGGTTGCTTGGACTGAAACATGTTACTTTTCTTTCTTTCTATTATGACCTTTTTAATGCAGTGGAACATTAGAGGCCTTAAAGCCAACTACGAACAGTTGCTCCTGCTTACTAAGAACCGACCAAGTGTAATTTGTCTACAGGAAACTCTTCTGAGTCCTGATAAAATAATTCAGTTATCTGGATACTCTTGCTTGCAATCCAATGTTTCTCGTGGGAACGCTTTATGTGTTCGTTCAGACATTTTATTTAGCCCAGTTACATTGACCACACCCCTGGAGGCGATTGCTGCTCGAGTATCTTTCCAAAAAACTGTTACAGTCTGCTCTTTATATTTATCCCCTTCCAAAACCATTTGCAAAGCTGATTTAATAAACTTGATAGACCAACTACCTTCTCCCTTCGTGATTGTTGGGGATCTGAACGGTCATTCCCCCAGATGGGGAAGTGACCATCAGAATCCCCAAGGCAAAATTTTGGAGAATGTTGTCGATGACCTCAACCTTTGTATTTTAAATTCAGGTTCCCCTACGTATTGTAACCATTTAGGAACATTTTCTAAGTTAGACCTGGCCATCTGTGACCCTTCTCTTTGTTTGGACCTGGATTGGAAACCTCATTCGGATCTCTGTGGGAGTGATCATTTTCCAATTTTTCAAAAAAATTTTTAGAAGATCAAACTGAGGAGCCCCAACGGCGCTGGAATTTCAAAAAAGCAAATTGGGACCAATTTGGACACTCTGCAGCTTGTCAAATTACCAGTGACATTCTCAATTCTGAAGATCCAGCTCTGGAGTTTTCTAATATCCTAATAGAATGTGCTTCCGAAAATATACCCAAAACATCTATTAAAAGCAGTGCCCCGAAGACCCCTTGGTTTGATGAAGAATGCAAGACTTTTCATCACCAAAGGAAACAATCCCAACGAATTTTCTTTCAAAATCCTACAGCTGAAAATAAACTTAATCACCAGAAGCTGCGAGCTAAAACTAGGTATCTCTTTAAACAAAAAAGGCGTCTATCCTGGAAAACCTTCTGTTCCAAACTTCATACCAAAACCTCTCCCAAAACAGTCTGGAAAATAATAAAACGAATTAAGGGAAAAAACTCCAGAGCTGTGATCCAAGGTCTGAAAAAACGTGGACAGATTATCACTGACAGAAAGCAGGTAGCTGACTTGTTGGCCTCTACTATTCATCACAATTCTTCATCTGCTCATTATTCCCCCAAATTCCAAAACATCAAAGATAAAAAAGAAAGCGAACCCTGCTTTTTTGACTCTGATAATTGTGAACCATATAACCTTCCGTTTTCTATGGAAGAATTGACAGATTCCATCCTGAAATCCAATAATTCTGCTTCTGGTCCTGATGATATTCATTATCAGTTAATTTCGCACCTGCCTAAAGATTCCCTTAAAATTCTCTTGGCTGTGTTTAATCATATCTGGTCTTCTGGTTCGTTTCCCCCATTTTGGCGGGACGCAGTTATTGTTTCAATCCCTAAACCTGGTAAGGATCACTCTGACCCAAACAATTACAGGCCCATTGCCCTTACAAGCTGTTTATGCAAAACTATGGAAAGAATGATCTATGAGCGTTTGATGTGGCAGTTAGAATCCATCAACGCTCTTGATATCTCTCAATGTGGTTTTCGCAAAAACAGGAGCACTTTAGATCATCTCGTTCGATTCGAGTCGTTCGTCAGAAATGCGTTGGTTAACGGTGAACATGTTGTTTCTGTGTTGTTTGATCTAGAAAAGGCATACGACAAGACTTGGAAGTTCGGGATTTTAAAAGATCTAGAACTCCTAGGCTTCTGTGGGAACTTACCCATTTTTATAGAAAATTGTTTAACTGATAGAAAGTTTCAGATCCGACTTGGCTCCACTTTATCAGATTCTTTTGAGCAGGAGATGGGTGTCCCTCAGGGTAGCATTTTATCTCCTCTTTTGTTTAACATTAAGATCAACAACATTGTTCAAAACGTTAAATTTGGCATAGATAAATCCTTGTTTGTTGATGATTTCTCAATCTCAGCGAAGGGTAAAACCTTGGCTGGGGTGGAGCGTCAACTTCAGCTTTGCATAGATAAAATTCAGGGGTGGGTAGAAGAAAACGGCTTCCAATTTTCGCTTTCTAAAACCGAATGCATTCATTTTCATCGCAAACAGAACCAGGTTTTGAACCCTTCTCTACATGTTTATGGACAACCCATCAAAGTTTCTAAACAAGTAAAATTTTTGGGTATTATTTTTGACAGCAAATTTACTTTTCTGCCGCATATTAAATACCTGAGGGAAAGCTGCCAGAAAGGTCTTAACGTTTTGAAAGTTATCAGCCACACAGACTGGGGAGCAGACAAGCAAACTTTGCTCCTGCTCTATCGTTCTCTTGTACGCTCTAAATTGGATTATGGTAGCATCGTATATGGTTCCGCTAGGAAAGGCTATTTAAAAGCCTTGGATCCAATCCATCATCAAGGTCTTCGGATCTGTCTGGGGGCGTTTCGCACTTCACCAAAGGAAAGTCTCTACGCTGAGGCTGGTGAACCTCCCTTAGAGATCCGCAGGCTTCAGCTCGCCATGAATTATTTTCTCAAACTTAAAGCAAACCCTGAAAATCCCGCTTATGATTGTGTTCTAAACCCGTTATTTACACTTAAATACTCCAACAAACCGACAGAAATTCCTCCTTTTGGTATCAGAATACGTCCTCACTTTGACACTGCAGGCATAGATGTTGACTCTGTTAATGATGATCAATTGCTAACTGTACTTCCACCTTGGAACCTCATCAACCCTATTATCAATTTCAGTCTCACATCCTTCAAAAAGACTGAAACTTCCGAAGCTGTTTATAAGCAACTTTATCTCGAACAATGTTCACTATATAAAGGATATGACAAACTTTTTACAGACGGGTCGAAGAAAGGAGACTCAGTTGCTGCTGCGTCGGTCTCAGGAAGACACCTAGACCAGCATTTGCAACAGCGTCTACCTGATTTTTGTTCTGTTTATACAGCTGAGCTCAAGGCAATTCATCTAGCTCTGAAACAGGTTTATCAATCCAAGAGAACCTCGTTTTTAATCCTGTCTGATTCACTGTCAGCACTTCAGGCTCTTTCCACGAGAAAGATATCACACCCTTTTCTGGCAGAGATCCATAACCTCCACACAGAACTTGTTTCTGAGGGTAAAAGGATAGTTTTTATGTGGGTACCTAGTGTTACACTCAGTTCGATGATGGTGTTTTCTATCAGTATCTGATTCAGCCCCGATGCTTGAAAACGAAACGATTAGATCTATCGTACATGCTTCAGCCATACTATCCTTTGTGTTTCAACGTAACATAACCCCCCACTCAAGAAGAAATTTACCTAATTTCTTTCAACAACGTTGAAACGTAATGCACAAATAAAGTACAGAATTAAAACTTATTTAAGACTTTCTGAATACTGTAATTGCGCTCAGCTTATCTACACAGAGTCAATGGTTTTCATCTTCAAGTCTATCTGGATATTGTCAATGTTCACAGTTCATCCACACAGTCAATGTTCTTTACTCACACACTCTGCTGAGGAAGTCCGCACCAACATTGTCTGATCCTTTGATAGATTCTACTCGCATGTTAAAGTTCTGCAAGTACATAGCCCATCTCATGATCCGACTGTTCACAAACTTGGCAGAGTTCAAGTAAGTTAGCGGCTTGTGATCAGTCTGTAGGACGAACTTCACTCCTTGAAGGTACAGTTCGAACTTCCGGATTCCCCATATGATGGCAAGGCACTCTTTCTCCATGGTCGAGTAATTTTTCTCAGCCCTGGACAGCTTCTTGCTGGCGTAACTGACCGGAAATAGTTTCCCTTCGTGCTCTTGCATCAGTATGGCGCCGATGCCTTCGTCCGCTGCGTCTGTCCTTAAGACGAATTCCTTGGAAGTATCGGGCAGTCGTAGCACCGGATCCTTCGAAAGGAGGTCGCGCACAGTCTGGTATGCCCTCTCCTGAGACGGTCCCCACTGCACTTGGTTTGGACAGCCTTTCCGCACCAGGTCCGACAAGGGTGCTGTGATGGCGGAGTAGTTTGGTACAAACTCCCTGTAGTATCCAGCCAACCCCAGGAAAGATCGCACCTGCTTCTTGGTTTGGGGACGTGGAGCGTTCAGAATCTTGGTGACGTTTTCTAGTAGAAGCCCCTTTTGTCCTTCTTTCAGCGAATGGCCGATAAAGTCTACGTTGTCAGTCCCCAGAATGCACTTACTGGGTCTCACGGTCAGGTTGGCTTCTGTGAGACGGTGAAACAGCTCCCTCAAGGTCTGCAGATGCTCTTTCCAGGTGCGGGTGTGGACTAGCAGGTCGTCCCAGTAACACACGACGTTGTCCATCCCTTTGAGCATCTTCCTCATTCCTCTCTTCAGGGTGGCTCCGCTGTTGACCATGCCAAAGGGCATCCTTAGGCACTCGTACGTCCCATCAGGAGTTATGAAAGCAGTCTTTGGTATGTCCTGTTGACGCACGGGGACTTGCCAATAACCCTTGCTGAGGTCAATCTTTGAGAAGATTTTACTCCCCGATAGTTGGCGGAAGAGGTCTGCTGCGGTAGGCATCGGCTCAGGGTCGAAGACGGTGATCTTATTAACCTTCCTGTAGTCGATGCATACTCGATTGCTCCCGTCCTTCTTCTTCACGACCACGACAGGGGATGCGTAAGGGGAACTGGACTCCCTAATGATGCCCATCTTCAGCATCTCATCGATGTCTTTCTTCAAGGATTCACGGGCCTTGAAAGGGATCGGGAAGGGCTTGGATCGAACAGGGATATTCGAAGTGAGGTGGACTTCGTGTTCGCTAAAGTTGTGGGGAAACTCGCCCATAAGGTCCTTGAGCTCCAACTTTTGACCTTCCGTCAAGCTCGGTCCTAGCTTAACATCATCGATGCCTTCTCTGCTGTGGAAGTCTCCCAGTTCCAACAGTTCTTCGCTGTCAAAGCTGTCGTCGGTCACAGCTGCTGTGGCTGCGTGCACAGTCTCTGATGGCCTTTCCACGTACAGCTTAAGGAGGTTGGCGTGGTATATCTTGGAATGCTGGCCGACCTTCACCTTGTAGTCGTTGATTCCCACCACGGTCTCCACTTCGTACGGGCCTTTCCACTGCATCAGCAACTTATTGTGATCGGTAGGTAGCAGCACCAGTACTTTGTTGCCAGGTTTGAACTTCCTGTTCACAGCCCTACGGTCATAGTAGTGCTTTCCACAGTCTTGGGACTTCTTCAGGTTTTCTCTGGCTATCTCGAGAGTCTGCTCCAGCTTCTCCCGTAGCTCAAACACGTACTGGTAGCTGTTCTTCACCTCTGGGGTGTCTACTTCTTTCGTCCACAGTTCTTTTAGGATGTGCATCGGCCCTCGGATGGTTCTTCCGTACAGCAGCTCGAACGGAGAAAAGCCGGTGGACTCCTGCGGTACTTCTCTGTAGGTGAAAAGTAGGGCGTTGATGTAGCGATGCCATTGTCTGGGCTGCTCGCTGCACAGTTTCTTCAAGGTGGACTTCAGCGTAGCATTGAACTTCTCGACGAGCCCGTTGCACATTGGATGGTAGGGTGTCGTAGTCAAATGCCGGATGCTCAGCAGTCGGTTGACCTCCTTCATGCAGTCAGAGACGAACTGCGTCCCGAGGTCTGTCAGAATTTCTTCAGGCACTCCAAGCCTACTGAACATGTCCACCAGTGCCTCTGCTACAGTTTCAGTGTCAATCTTCTTCAGTGGCACTGCTTCTGGGTACCGAGTCGCATAGTCCACTAAAGTCAGTACCCATCGATGACCTTCTTCACTCGGAGGTCTTATTTCGCCGATTAAGTCTAAGGCCACCCTCTTGAAAGGTCGGTCGATCAGAGGCATCCTCTGCATAGGCACTTTCGGGACCCTTCCTCGAGGTATGGTCTTCTGGCAAATGTCACATGATCGGCAGAATCGGCTGACGTCCGCATGAAGTCCTGGCCAGTAGAACACCGCCTGGATTCTATCCGACGTCTTCTTGATACCCAGGTGACCTCCCATGATTGAGTCATGCGCTACTTCCATGACCTGGCGCCTTAGGGGTAACGGTACCAAGACTTGACGCAGTGTTTTCCCTCCGTTGACCCTCGGGTGCTGGAAGATTCGGTACAGGATCTTGGCCTTCACCTCAAAATAGACCGTACCACTGCCTTTGGTCACGTGGTCTTGGCGGTTCCTGTACTTGTTTAAAGTGCTATCAGCTTCCTGGAGCTGGATCAGCTTATCTCTGTCCACGATGGCAGCTTTGGAGTTGTCGGCGACCTTCAGTGGCGTAGACATCTTGTCTCTCTTGGCCTGGGCCCTGGTAGTAACAGCACCGACGATCTCTGGTCGGCAGGGCTGAGCCGGAGTAACCACATTGTCCCGTAGCAGCTCTGTAAGGTCTCCATCGGGAAACGGCAATGGATCCTCCTCCACAACTTCGACGTGTTGGGTTGAGGCAGGACTCCACTCTGGATCGGGGTCGTCGGGTCGTCTCGCGCCGTCGATATTCCCGATCATCAAATCATACAGCGGCTTCTTCAGGCAAACCGCTTCGACTTCGCCTATGTAGAAAGGGGTGTTGACATGAATCTTCGCAACTGGCGCTCTCACACATTTGCTGTCGGCCATAAGTGTCCATTTTGAATCGCCAGTGAACTGTTCTTTAGCGATTAGGTCTTCTCTGACGATGACCCCACTGCAGCCAGAGTCTCTTAAAACAGTCACTTCATGATTTCCGACGCGTCCCTTTGAAACAGGCATGTTCTGGACGGTCACAGCTGCGCTGGCGACGACGGGGATGGATTTTCCGTTGGCAAGAAGAAGTTGGCCATCGGTCATGCACTCTTGCACGTCCGCAGGGGTAGCTGTGCGTTCGGTCTCACTCGGAAGAATGACGCTCCCGCCGCACACCTGATGGTCAGATCTACTGGTTTGCCGTTGATTGGAAAACCGCCTCTGCCGGTTGCCCGCCGCTGCGTTGTCCGTACTGCTCCGCTGTCCGCTATTTTTGTTTTGAGGACAGTTAGAAGCTCTGTGGTCTGTAGCGTTGCAGGTGAAACAGCCCCTTGAATGCCCTTCCTGGGAGGAGGCGTGGAGTCTGTCTGTCTCTGGCTCGTCTGGCTTCCCTGGATCTGGTTCACATGGTTTCCAGTCTTCTGAAAATGTTTCGTCGCGCCGGGTGGCCCCAGGGTTTTCCCATGAGCGATAAGATATCTTTCCGCAGCCTCAGTCACATCTTTAAGCGTCTGCAGCTTTTGTTCTTCTAAGTGGGTCGCTAGGTCCTTGTGACAGGCATTGAGAAATTGTTCCTTCACGATCAGGTCATGGAGACTGTCGTAAGACTTCGTTTCGCCTGATAACTCCACCCACTTGTGTAGATATGACGACAGGCGCTCCACAAACTGCTTTGGCGTCTCGCCTGACTTAGGCCGGCATTCACGGAAGCGTTTACGGTAGCCCTTCTCTGTAAAGTTGTAGCACTGCAATAGGGCCTCTTTCAAGACGTCGTAGTCTTTAGCGTCATCGTCCGACAATCTGGTGTAGACGTCGAGTGCTTCTCCCGTCAGAAGTGCACTTAGTCGAATCGCCCAGTCTTGAGGTTGCCAGTTAGAGCTTTTGGCAAACCTTTCAAATCTCGCCAAATAACTGTCGATCTGGTCCTTCCCGTCGACGAAAGCTGGCAATTTTGGAGCCATGTGGTCGCTGACGACTTGTGGCGCATGCTGATTGTTTTGGATACGCGCCAACTCCAGCTGGTACTGACGCTCAGCCTCTAATTGTCTCTCGTCCATCTCTCTTTCTTCTCGGCGACGCTGCGCTTCGAACTCTCTTTCTTCTCGACGTCGTTGCTCTTCTTTTTCTTGACGCCGCTCTTCTAGTTCTCTTTCTTCACGGCGACGCTGCTCTTCTAGTTCTCTTTCTTCACGGCGACGCTGCTCTTCTAGTTCTCGTTCTTGTATTCTCTCCTGGGACTTGACGTACTCCGTCAACTGTTTCCCTTTTAGATTCAGTTGAATCCCTTTCTGCCAGAAGTCAGCCATCTTGATGCTTCTGGAAAGTTCTGGAAAGTTCTTTTCTGGAAAGTTCTTTTCTGGAAAGTTCTTTTTCTAGAAAGTTCTTGACTGTGCTGCACCCTTCTAGACTGTTCTAGAACAGCACGCTTTCTGCAGTAGCGCTGATGCTTGTCACTAGTCGCCTTCGCTGACGCAGGCCCCGCTGTCCTCGTCGTATGCGACGCTGCACCACGCTGGTGTTGATGTATACGCTCCTGTGCTGAAGTAGACGCGACGTCCGCTCGCCGCTCTCTGTAACACTGGCGATGTAGCTCCAAGACTGTCCCTCGACGTAGTCCTGCGGTAGCCACGTAGTCCCGATCTGTTGTTCGCTCACGAAGCAACTCTTCAGCGACTACACGCCCTTGCAGTCAACCCGAACCTATCGGTGATGTAGTCCCAGTATGTTGGCCCCTCTCGACGCAACTCGTTGGCGGCTACCCTCGATGACTGCCTCTCGTAACGTTGACTCGCTTGTTGTAGCAGTTGAACCCTTGGCTATGGCGTGAATCGCGGCTTGACCCCCAAAATGTTACACTCAGTTCGATGATGGTGTTTTCTATCAGTATCTGATTCAGCCCCGATGCTTAAATTCCTGATAGTTGTGTAACTCAGATTCGTTTATTCACACAGCCCGTCCAAACAGCATACAATTCACAAAGTCGACGTATGAAGTTTTCCACTTTTATTCAGCACACATCAACAACTGCATACAATTTTCAATTCAACTCAACAACTTTCACAGCAACTTTCCAAATCACTATCAACAACTTTTTCTCTCTACAACAATCTCGGCACACGATTAAATAACCTCTCTCTTTTCCGGAAGGATTTCGAATACTGTAGAAATGACGTACTGCCACCAATCGAACTAAAGATCGTCATCACTGACTTACGTCATTACACATTTCTTCTCCTTCCGGATCGTTCCTTCAAATTTCTACAATTATCCCGAATCTTCGATCGATAGTAAACAAGCCGACCCAGAAGAATCTACAACAATATCGACTAACGAAAATTATCAACGTTATACAAAGCCTCTCCTAACAACAATGCAAACTCAAATCAAAGGTAAATAAACTCCATCATTGAATACTTTGCAAAACGAAACGATTAGATCTATCGTACATGCTTCAGCCATACTATCCTTTGTGTTTCAACGTAACACCTAGTCACATGGGCATCCTCGGCAATATTGCAGTGGACAAAGCGGCTAAAGAAGCTCTGCATCTAGATTTCCCTTCAGAGATTTTCCAGTTTGTTCCATACTCTGACCTGCGTTGTATGACTGGAGTTTATTGTAAACGGCTGTGGCAGACTGAATGGTCTAAGCAAATCAATAACAAATTATTTGAAATTCTTCCGGATTTATCTGCTTCTTTGCCTAACTTTGCGTCCACCCGCAAAGAGGAAACTGTTTTGGCTCGCCTTCATATTGGGCATACTTGTGTTGTTGTTGTTGTTGTTGTTTGTAGATTATAGTCACACGACACTTTCGCATATAGGTGACTACTGGACCGATTTATACCTGACACCAGCGGGCCAGTTGTTGGTAAAGGGGAAAATAATATGATCACACGTTGATCAATCCGGGATTCGAACCAGCGACCTTTCGGTTACTAGCAAGACGCTCTTACCAACTGAGCTACCCGGCCCCCCTCATACTTGTGTCACCCATAATTTCCTTTTAAAAGGAGAGGAACCACCATGGTGCTTTGCATGTGACAAAACGTTTTCCGTTCGTCATTTTATGTCTGAATGTGCTGATCTGGTTGATTTAAGGGAAAGATATCTTGGTTCAGTACCTTTTAATGAGGTTTTTAAAGTATGCAATGGTCAGAACCTGTTTCAATTTTTACATGATGTTGGTTTGTTTTATTGCCTCTAAATCATGTCGTCTTGTCTTGTATTCTTGTTTGGATTTTATTGAAGAAACTGCTTTTATTTACATCTTTCAAAATATTTAAATGTTAACAGTTTAATCTCATTTTACTTAATTTTTTGTGGTCCTGATTCGGCTCTTGGCAGTCCGCTGGACCCTATAAGCACTGAGTATCTATCTATCTAGCCCTAGCTTAACATCATCGATGCCTTCTTTGCTGTGGAAGTCTCCCAGTTCCAACAGTTCCTCGCTGTCAAAGCTGTCGTCGATCACAGCTGCTGTGGCTGCGTGCACAATCTCTGATGGCCTTCCCACGTACAACTTAAGGAGGTTGGCGTGGTATATCTTGGAATGCTGACCGACCTTCACCTTGTAGTCGTTGATCCCCACCACGGTCTCCACTTCGTACGGGTCTTTCCACTGCATCAGCAACTTATTGTGATCAGTAGCAGGGTTCAGCCTGACACAAAAAAGCTATGGGCCATTGGGCCCCTCAGATCAAATTTCAATGGGCCATGATTTCAGCAGTAATTTACGTACATGTAAAAGATAACCTGGAGATATTATTACAGAAATTAAAACAACATAGATTATTGTGAGTGTGCATGTGTTGTGAAGCATGTTTACCAACAAAACACTAATTAGAACAGGGATCAGTATTTTGACTTGACTCGGGGCTCACACAATCATCTTGCGTAGGATTAGCGGTGGTAGACTGTAGTTTAACAGCAGCAAACGACAATCTAGACTGTCCTACCTCAAGTTTATTTTTTTTTTGGTTTTCTTTTTTGGGGGAGGGGGCATTTTCAAAGCGGCACAAAGAAAAACACAAAATCCTCCTTGCACGGACACAACATACGCGCAGACGATAGCAAATTCTGATTTGGAAGAATCGTACAACACTTCTTATTGGCTGAAAGATCAACATCCGGGCCCTCATGTCCAATCGCTGAACTTGCCTTAGGAAAAGCACGTTTGTCGCCTCCAATACACAATACAGTGCACTGTTATTGTGGTGGCGCACTGGTACCAAAATTCGAAGCGCCATTCGGCCCCTGGCAAGAATTGTAGATGGGTCATTTTTAATTTTTATGCGTCGATGGCGCAGGGCGCGCTAGTAAACTGATCCCTGAGTAGGTAGCAGCACCAGCACTTTGTTGCCAGGTTTAAACTTCCTGTTCACAGCCCTACGATCATAATAGTGCTTTCCACAGTCCTGGGACTTCTTCAGGTTTTCTATGGCTATCTCGAGAGTCTGCTCCAGCTTCTCCCGTAGCTCAAACACGTACTGGTAGCTGTTCTTCACTTCTGGGGTCTCTACTTCTTTCGTCCACAGTTCTTTCAGGATGTGCATCGGCCCTCGGATGGTTCTTCCGTACAGCAGCTCGAACGGAGAAAAGCCGGTGGACTCCTGCGGTACTTCTCTGTAGGCGAAAAGTAAGGCGTTGATGTAGCGATGCCATTGTCTGGGCTGCTCGCTGCACAGTTTCTTTAGGGTGGACTTCAGAGTAGCATTGAACTTTTCGACGAGCCCGTTGCACATTGGATGGTAGGGTGTCGTAGTCAAAGCCGGATACTCAGCAGTCTGTTGACCTCCTTCATACAGTCAGAGACGAACTGTGTCACGAGGTCTGTCAGGATCTCTTCAGGCACTCCGAGTCTGCTGAACATATCCACCAGTGCCTCTGCCACAGTCTCAGTGTCAATCTTCTTCAGAGGGACTGCTTCTGGGTACCGAGTCGCATAGTCCACTAAAGTCAGTACCCATCGATGACCTTCTTCACTCGGAGGTCTTATTTCGCCGATTAAGTCTAAGGCCACCCTCTTGAAAGGTCGGTCGATCAAAGGCATCCTCTGCATAGGTACTTTCGGGACCCTTCCTCGAGGTATGGTCTTCTGGCAAATGTCACATGATCGGCAGAAACGGCTAACGTCCGCATGAAGTCCTGGCCAGTAGAACACCGCCTGGATTCTGTCTGACGTTTTCTTGATGCCTAGGTGACCTCCCATGATTGAGTCATGTGCTACTTCCATCACTTGGCGCCTTAGGGGTAACGGTACCAAGACTTGACGTAGTGGTTCACCTCAGTTGACCCTCGGGTGCTGGAAGATTCTGTACAGGATCTTGGCCTTCACCTCGAAATAGACCGTGCCACTGCCCTTGGTCACGTGGTCTTGGCGGTTCCTGTACTTGTTTAAAGTGCTGTCAGCTTCCTGGAGCTGGATCAGCTTATCTTTGTCCACGATGGCAGCTTTGGAATTGTCGGCGACCTTCAGTGGCGTAGACGTCTTGTCTCTCTTGGCCTGGGCCCTGGTAGTGACAGCACCGACGATCTCTGGTCAGCAGGGCTGAGCCGGAGTATTCACATTGTCCCGTAACAGCTCTGTAAGGTCTCCATCGGGAAATGGCAATGGATCCTCCTCCACAACTTCGACGTGTTGAGTTGAGGCAGGACTCCACTCTGGATCGGGGTCGTCGGGTCGTCTCGCGCCATCGATGTTCCCGATCATCAAATCATACAGCGGCTTCTTCAGGCAAACCGCTTCGACTTCGCCTATGTAGAAAGGAGTGCTGACTTGAATCTTCGCAACTGGCGCTTTCACACATTTCTTGTCGGCCATAAGTGTCCAGTTTGAATCGCCAGTGAACTGTTCTTTAGCGATTAGGTCTTCTCTGATGATGACCCCACTGCAGCCAGAGTCTCTTAAGACAGTCACTTCATTATTTCCAACGCGTCCCTTGGAAACAGGCATGTTCTGGACGGTCACAGCTGCGCTGGCGACGAAGGGGATGGATTTCCCGTTGGCAAGGAGAAGTTGGCCATCGGTTATGCACTCTTGCACGTCCGCAGGAGTAGCTGCGCGCTCGGTCTCACTCGGAAGAATGACGCTCCCGCCGCACACTTGATGTTCAGATCTACTGGTTTGCCGTTGATTGGAAAACCGCCTCTGCCGGTCGCCCGCCGCTGCATTGTCCGTATTGCTCCGCTGTCCGCTACTTTTCTTTTGAGGACAGTTAGCCGCTCTGTGGTCTGTAGCGTTGCAGGTGAAACAGCCTCTTGAATGCCCTTCCCTGGGAGGTGGCGTGGATTCCGTCTGTCTCTGGCTCGTCTGACTCCCCTGGATCTGGTTCCCATGGTTTCCAGTCTTCTGAAAATGTTTCGTCGCCTGAGGTGGTCCCAGCGTCTTCCCGTGAGCGAGGAGATATCTTTCAGCAGCCTCGGTCACATCATTAAGCGTCTGCAGCTTCTGTAATTCTAAGTGGGTCGCCAGGTCCTTGTGACAGGCATTGAGGAATTGCTCCTTCACGATCAGGTCATGGAGACTATCGTAAGACTTCCCTTTGCCTGATAATTCCACCCACTTGTGTAGATTGACGACAGGCCCTCCACAAACTGCTTTGGCGTCTCGTCTGACTTAGGCCGGCATTCACGGAAGCGTTTACGGTAGCCCTTCTCTGTAAAGTTGTAGCACTGCAATAGGGCCTCTTTCAAAACGTAGTTTTTGGCGTCAGTGTTCGACAGTCTGGTGTAAACTTCGAGTGCTTGCCCCGTCAGAAGTGCCCAGTCTTGAAGTTGCCAGTTAGAGCTTTCGGCAAACCTTTCGAATCTCGCCAAATAACTGTCAATCTGGTCCTTCCCGTCGACGAACGCCGGCAATTTTGGAGCCATGTGGTCGTTGATGACTTGTGGCGCATGCTGATTGTTTTGGATACGCGCCAACTCTAGCTGGTACTGACGATCAGCTTCTAGTCGTCTCTCTTCCATCTCTCTTTCTTGACGCCGCTCTTCTCTTTCTTCTCGGCGACGCTGCTCTTCCTTTTCTAAACGCTTCTCTGCTAATTCCCTTTCTTCACGGCGACGCTGCTCTTCTTTTTCTTCTCGTTGACGCTGTTCTTCCTTTTCTTCTCGGCGTCGCTGTTCTTCTAATTCTAGACGCTTCTGTTCTAATTCTATTTCTCTTTCTTCACGCCATATTCTCTCTTGAGACTTGACGTACTCCGTCAGCTGCTTGCCTTTCAGATTTAGTTCAACCCCTTTCTGCCAGAAGTCAGCCATCTTGATGCTTTTCTGGAAAGTTCTTTTCTGGAAAGTTCTTTTTCTAGAAAGTTCTTGACTGTGCTGCACCCTTCTAGACTGTTCTATAACAGCACGCTTTCTGCAGTAGCGCTGATGCTTGTCACTAGTCGCCTTCGCTGACGCAGGCCCCGCTGTCCTCGTCGTATGCGACGCTGCACCACGCTGGTGTTGATGTATACGCTCCTGTGCTGAAGTAGACGCGACGTCCGCTCGTCGCTCTCTCTAATACTGGCGATGTAGCTCCGAGACTGTCCCTCGACGAAGCAACTCTCCAGCGACTACACGCCCTTGCAGTCAACCCGAATCTATCGGATGTAGTCCCAGTATGTTGGCCCCTCTCGACGCAGCTCGTTGGCGGCTACCCTCGATGACTGCCTCTCGTAACGTTGACTCGCTTGTTGTAGCAGTTGAACCCTTGGCTATGACGTGGATCCCGGCTTGGCCCCTAAAATGTTACACTCGAATCGATGTTGGTGTTTTTCTATCAGTATTTGATTCAGCCCCGATGCTTGAATTCCTGATAGGTGTGTAACTCAGATTCGTTTATGCACGCAGCCTGCTCACTCATCAACAAGTCAGGAGTCGACGTATGAAGTTTCCCACTTTTATTCAGCACACATCAACAACTGCATACAATCGCTCAATCGTTTTTCCACTCTCAACTTTTACTTTCCAACTCACTATCAACAACAACCATCCCAAAACAGTGCGGCACATAATTATATAGCCTCGCTCTCTCTTCCCGAACAATTTAGAACACGGTAGAAATGACGCACTACCACCAATGAAACTAAAGATCGTCATCACTGACTTACGTCATACATCTTTCTAAACATTCCAGGAACGTTCTCATATATCCCGAAACTTCGATCGATAGTAAACAAGCGTATCTAGAGAATTCTCCAACAATATCGACCAACAAGAATTATCAACGTTATACAAAGCTTCCTCTAACCACAACGCAAACTCAAATCAAGGTAAATAAACTCCATCATTGAATACTTTGCAAAATAAAACGAACAGATCTATCGCGCGCGCTTCACACATAATATCGTGCACATTTCACACGCACCATCATGCGCGTTTCAACGTAACACTATTATCCTATTAAATGTTCCGACTTCGGTTGGTCGGTCGTAGTTTTTTTTTCTTTATGTTCGAGAATCAGAGTGGGAAAATTAGAATTATGCTTTAACATAATTTTTTTATGAATAATGAGGATTCAAAAATTACACTGTCAAACTGATAAGTATTCCTGCTCATAAAGAATGTTTTAATTTTAATCTCTCTCCAAACCATTAAGAAGAAGAAAAATAACAATTTTGTAATCTCTGCAATCTACTTTTTTTCTTAACCTTATGCAGCTATGCTGTTTTGTTTAATCCCGTATATTATTAATATTACTACTACTACTACTACTACTACTACTACTACTACTACTACTACTACTACTACTACTACTACTACTATAATTATTATTATTATTATTATTATTATTATTATTATTATTATTATTATTATTATTATTATTATTATTATTATTATTATTATCATAATTAAATCACCATCGTCACCTTCATCAGGTTTTCACCAGTCCTCAGTATTGTAATTTTAAAAGATTGTTTTGCTGAAGCCAATTAGTACTTTGTCGCACCTAGCTGTTCCAGGATCATAATAATATTATATTATATTGTATTCCATTGTAGCTGTCGTTTAGTGCAAGGTGTATGCAGACATGAATGGAGGGGGGGTGCGCCAGCAAGCGGGTGTGTATATATGTGTACACGGGGTATGTGTGTGCATGGATGTATGTGTGAGACAACGAGTTGAGTGGTAGGAAGGATGAAAAGTATGTAAGTGCGAGTGTATAGATACAAGAGTGATATGTTGTGGATGGCTAGGATGGGTTTAAGGCATGGAAGAATGGGTGAGTGTGAGTGGTTTTGTGTATTGTGGAATAATTATCTGTGTCAAATATGTACGCATGGGTATGTGACTGGATATCTGTTTATGCATGTGTGCAAGTGGTGATAGATTTGTATCGGTATGGAAGTTGTGTATGCTAGTATATCAAATGTACTAATATTGTATTTCTCTGGTTTTGATGGTTTTGATATTGTTATCTCTTTTCTTGCACTGCAAAACAAATATCCATGCCATTTGTTTGAACAATAAAGAATCTGGAATCTGGAATCTTGTAGGCATATCTGTACTTTCAAGTGTATGGATAAAGGGAGGTAATTATGTCTTTCGGCAAGACACAGTATGATTGTTTCCCTGTGACCGTTAAAAATCTCTCTCTCTCTCTCTCTCTCTCTCTCTCTCTCTCTCTCTCTCTCTCTCTCTCTCTCTCTCTCTCTCTCTCTCTCTCTCTCTCTCTCTCTCTCTCTCTCTCTCTCTCTCTCTCTCATCACAGAATTTTTTTTTAAATTTTTTTTTAAGGAGAGGGCATCGGGGGAGTTTTCTTCTTTAACCTCACCTCTATTATCTCCATGCTTACATTCAACCACTGGGGAACTATACGATTTGAGTGCAAGTATTTGAAGCGATTACGTACAGAAGAGAACTCAATCAATCACCGAGGATTATTATAGCGCACATATCTCATCCTAGGGTCTATCACCAATGCTGTGTGTAGCTTGTTACTAAGACAAGGATTGAAATCATTCTTATTAGTCAAGCCGTAAATAATACCTATCATATCTTATCCCGTAACTCGAAAATCGTTGGGGCACCACAGTTGATCGTTTAAACTCGCGTACTCCATCTTTCTCTCTCCTCAGCAGTTTTCATGACTTGAAAAGATCCTGACGCTCATATCATAGATGGGCGAATGCCGGCTAAACAAATACACCTAGCAAGCACTTGGTCACTTTATTCCAATCCCCGGGCGCCTCGGACTCAGACTGTGCGCCCAAGGGTTGCAAGTGGGCGCCTCTGACGGCTTGAGTAAGATGTTGTGCCTCTCCAGCTGGAAAAGCGCTAAAAATGATAAAATAAATTAATAACTAATTAACTAATTAACTAACTAACTACATTACATTAGCTTACATAATTGTTGCTTTAGGTCCAGCGGACTCTTCCGAGCCAAATCAGGACGGAACAACCCCCGATCCGCATAAAAGATCTGCCGAAACAGCCCTAGTGGTAAAACCGAAAGCTCTCCACCAGCCAGTCACTTAACAATAAAGACATCCCACGCAGGGGACGGCTGTGGCTTCACCCCAACTTATCGAACCCCCGTTTACAAATAAATAATAACATCATAGGAAGCCCTAGTGACCACCCGGCAGAAAGCGTCCAATATTCCCAAGCTGATCCAACAGACCTCATACACAAATAAGAAGTCTTGTCCCGGAAGAGTTTTCAAGAAAAAAGGTAGGAGACTGGTCTAGCGAAGAAGACGATAGTATAGCAGATTGATAGAACAGAGCAGGAATGAGAAAGAGCAAATGAGAAAGACAGCGACAGTGGGAATTTAAAGCACTAAATTTCCAGAAAGTGGGGATACTATTTATACTGAAACCCCCGGCACCCCAACGGGGGTAACTAACTAACTAACTACTACTACTATTACTACTACTACTACTACTACTACTACTACTACTACTACTACTACTACTACTACTACTACTACTACTGCTACCACTTTTATTTAGTTGAAGTTTGCTTCCGATTATATTTGAATATTTTGGAGAGAGAGAGAGAGAGAGAGAGAGAGAGAGAGGAGAGAGATGTTTATGCGTGCTTAAAGGGATAGGGAGACGGATGACAAGAAGAAGGAGAAAGAATTAAGGAAAGAACAAAAGAAAGAAAGAAATAAGGCCTTAAAGAGAACAAGAACAATAAAAAGGTGGGTGAGAGAGGGGAGAGTAGGGGGAAAGTGGGAGGGGGTAGTAGCAGAAAGCGGCGATACTCATTGACGGCAAATATGTGTGCCATCTGCACTAGCCGCCAAGTACGATCATTCTTGCCACCCCCGTTGTGTTTATTTTGGTAATGGGCGATGAAGGAATATCCCACTGAGACATCGGGGATTCCTTGTCAGCACTTGCTAAGCATACCCGTGATCACGTGCATCCTTCCCACAGTAGCACAAGCGTGAAGATATTTCCGTATAATCAGGATGCGGTACCGCTGCGACCAACAGGCCTACTACTACTAGCCTAACCTTGAAAATGCTTGGGTGATATTCGTGTAACAAATATCATATGTCTGTGAATGTGCCTATATTTATGTGTATGATTGTTAGCACATGAGGCTTAATTTATAGATCTCGACTTTGAGTAAAAGCTCTTAGATCTGTATTATTATTATTATTATTATTATTATTATTTGTATTATTATTATTATTATTATGAGATCGCAACATCAATTTTACTTTGGGCTGGTAGATGGGGTTATTTATGTATGTATTTATTTATGTATTTGTTATTTAATCACTTGTATATGGCGCTTTTCCAGCTCAAGAACCGCTCAAGGCGCTGGCTGAAACAGGATCTAACTGGAACCGCCCGATGCAGCCTTTGGGAGCATAGTATGACGCCCAGACGACTGAACACAACCCTGGGCGACCGGAGCTGGTGCGTGCTGGATGTATTCGTGTAGCCGGCACTCACCCGTCTAGAACATGAGCATCATGATCTTTAAAGTCCGTGCGATGGAATGCGTGCGTGCAAAGACTAATCCGCGGTTTATACTCTCATCCGAGGAATATCTTAAGAACCGCTACTAAATTTTAACTAGGAATGAAATTGTAAGTAAAATAATTAAAGACAAACACAAAATTGCGTCCTTTCCAAACTTAGTTTCTTTGTCAACAAATTAACCAAAGCTGGAACTAATTTTCGAAACGTCAAATTGTATTGTCATCGACTCATTTAAGTCTATCTACAACTGTATCATTACTTTACCCAATCAGCGGACATTTTCTCACTCATCTGCGCTATTAAACTGTGCTTCCTTTTTTAAAAAAAAAAAAGAAAAAAGATCGCGTCTTCATTTTTAACACTTCTATATTTACTTTGGCACAGTGCAAGGAGGTAGAAGAAGAGGGAGACCGAATAAGAGGTGGGAGGACAACATTCGAGAATGAACTGGTTTGACACTGAGCGAAAAAATCAGGGTTGCTGAGGACAGGGAAAGATGGAGTACGCTGGTTAAACGATCATCTGTGTTGCTCCTACGACCTCCGAGTTACGGGATAGGATAGGATAGGGTAGGATTTACTTTGGAGGAAGAAAGCCATTAATAATAAATTATTTTATTTACTGGCTTAAATAAAGTAAAGAAATTGGATGAAATTGCGGATGTAGGCTATATATATATAGGATGTAGAAATAATGACGGACGAAGACAGAATCGTACCACCATTGAAGAAAATTTCCAGAAACAAACATAAGGCGTTCTAGTAGACAAAACACTACGTAACGTAAACGCAGTAAGCTTACAGTAAATTGTATACGTTATAAAGCAGCTTAGTTTCGTCAGATCTGTTGATGAAAACACCACATGCAGTTAGTAGGTGGTCTTGATAAATCGAACACCAATCTGCTTTTAAACACAGAAAAAACATGCTCTCCTGATACATTCTTTGTAGAAGAACCCAGGAACCTTCTTTATGATTTTACAGCGAGCTAGATCTATTATTGACGACAACAGCACAAACGTTAGTAGGTGGTCTTTGCGAAACATCAGCTGACAATGAAAACCAATCTGCTGTTTTATTCTGGTTAGAAAAAGACACAAGACACATCCCTGTAATGCAAACAATCTTTGTAGAAAAAGCCAAGGGCTTCTTCTTCTTTTTTTTTTCTTTTTTTTTTTCAATACGTAGAGGGGACGTAACTACAAACAGCCACCCCAACCATCACAAGTTTTGCCCCTTTGAGCGAATATCTTTGATCCCCGCGACTCGTGTTTTGTAACATGACACGTGTTTGTAAGGTTTTCTTCTTCTCCTACTTCCTTTTCTTCCTCTTCTCCTTTCTGTCCTTCTTCTTCTTTTCTTCCTTTTCTCCTTCTGCTTCTTCTTCTTTCAAGTAAAAGGATTGTGTGTGGGGTTGGAGGTTAGGGGATGAATGTGGTGGTGGAGGATGGAGGAGTGAGTGGTGCGTGAAGAAGAGTGTGTGGGTAGTTACTTCCCTTTATGGCAATGTTTTCGTTTGAGTAGAAATGTGGACGGAATTTCGGTTTTGTTCTCCTGCTTTTTCTTCTTTTCGATTCTCCGTCAATGTAAAAGGGGTGGGGTTAGTTGTGACGATGGAGGACAGGGGTGGTGGTGGGGAGGGGTGCGGGGGAGTGAGGGAAGGGAAGGGAGTGCGAGCAATTTGCTTCATGAAAGGTTTTACGTTAGCGGTGATAACGGGTTGGAAATGTTGTTAAATCTCCAATGTATTGATTGATTGATTGATTGTTGCTTTAGGCCAATTTCGGCATCAGATTTCTATAGTAAACTTATACTTCAGATATTTCTGAGGATCGGCAGAGTACAATGTTGCTAAAATCTTGAGTGAAGATCACAATAGTCCGGGCCGTGACAGGGCGATTAGGCTTCATCCTCTAAGATACAAATAGTAAGCAAAGTTTTCGTACCTATTGTCAACATTAGGCAGACCCTAAACCTAACCCTAACCGAAAATTTTACCCTGATACCCTAAGTCGATGAGGTCACGTATTTATATATTTCGTGGGAAGCTAAACTTTCTCTTCACCGCTTCTGCCAGTTCAAAAGACGTAGGGCTTTTAAAATGGCCAGGGTACTAAGATTGTTTGTAGTTGCCGTTGCCGACCACAAAGATTTTAATTTTAGGCCTCTCTTACTTGTTTTATTTTGTTTTGTAAACAAACCACTGTGCATTCTATACACACTTTCGCTGCGGTGCAATTTTTAGAATAGATCTTGATGCTATTCATAGGCTTAAAACCAAATGAATTTATCTTTTTGAATAAAAACCATACTTTCGACAGAAGTTTTGTTGTTGTTGTTGTTGTTGTTGTTTTGGGGGAGGGTATCTTATTTATTTTTTTCTGTGTGTATTTGAAAAAGGTCTTTTGCACTTGAACGTATTATCTTATGCTTTAAGGTGATGCGGGACACAGCAATAAACATGTTGCCCTTTGATTCCAATTATTTTTTTTCTTTCTTGGCTGTAGATACAAATAATTATATACGTTTTTACTGCCTGTGAAACATAAGAGTGTTTTGCCATCATGAGT